>CM066913.1:29467972-30067972 GCA_033964015.1 Scolanthus callimorphus
ATGGTCTATTACAAATCCTGCATTCTGATTGGCTGAGCTACTAATGGTCTATTAGTGATAGACCGTACCTGGCAAAACCCACCACCTTTCTTTGCAAGAAAACTTGATTTTTTCAACATAAAATAATCGAATTCATTACCAAAACCGACCAACTAGTTGGTTTATACTAAAACAATTAGACCTCTCGTCCTCATGTGCTATGATATCAATACACCATTCTGCCTTGGGCCTCATGGTCTATTCATCATAGCCTCCTCCGCAGGCGTCTCGTTGTGTTTTGAAACACCTATTTCGAGCCTTCTTCGACGCGCTTGGTTGGACTTCCGGTGGTGTGATCGTGAAAGGGCCGTGAAAGGGTTTGAACTCGTTCTCAGGTTCCGCTCTGCCAAAACCGCCAACGAAGCGATGCAAAACGATGCAAAGCACACGGAAATCACACGGAGATGCCTGCGGAGGAGGCTATATTCATCATAGCACATTCGGCCTCGAGGTCTAATTTCTGAAGGGGGGGGGGGGGGGGGGGGGCGGATAGTGAAAACATGGGACGAAAATGTTCAAATTTCCTCCAGCAAATACAGTAAATGTATGGGAAATCTCCCAAGAAAGGGGGGGGGCCCCCTGGCCACCCCTGGCCCCCCCTGGCTACGCCCCTGAATTGTTAAATAGACCGAAGTACGTATACAGAAGCGTAACCAGGAATTTTGGTTGGAGGGGGGAGTACAATTTCTCATGGCAATCGCAAATAGCTTCCCGTTCGCGTTAGCGGACCTATGTTTTATGTATAGTAAACAAATCCTGTAGGTTTTATTATTCATGCGCGCAACTGCCGAAATGACGAAATTATTATTATTCATTTGCGTGAAGCGCGGCCCAAATGACGAATTTATATGCCTGTATTAAACGTCGAACTCACGTATACACTTCTTTCGAACATAGCGACTGCCCGCCACGACTATCACTGCAGGGCATTTTTTTGGTAGAGTTTGTTTTTCCTGGCCAAGATACACTTGTTCTTGTGAACGGTGCGAAGGTAGTGTCTTCTTTGCGCGAGTTGCCAAAGACTTTATTAGATGATATTCTTTATGCGCGCGAAGCGCGCCGAAATTTTTATTATATTGAGTGAAGTGAAGTAGAAAATGCAAATGATAGAGAAGTTGCTGGAATAACTACTTAGAAAATTTCTTGTGGTCCCCCCTACCAGGGCTTCAGGTTTTGAGAGATCCCCCTTTCGCTCGCCCCAAAATGAAGTGATCCCCCCCAAAATAAAAGATATAGAGCAAAATAAATAACTAATTAATAAACAATGCAGTTGTTTGGCATTTATTTTTTTAAATTGTTATTTCTTACAGAATTTTAAAAAATAACGGCTGCGCCCGATAAGGGGCTCGAACCCTTGACCCTCAGATTAAAAGTCTGATGCTCTTCCTTCTGAGCTAATCTGGAACTCATAAAAGATATAGAGCAAAATAAATAACTAATTAATAAACAATGCACTTGTTTGGCATTTATTTTTTTTAATTGTTATTTCTTACAGAATTTTAAAAAATAACGGCTGCGCCCGATAAGGGGCTCGAACCCTTGACCCTCAGATTAAAAGTCTGATGCTCTACCTACTGAGCTAACCGGGCAACTCATAAGTGATATGGAGCAAAATAAATAACAAATATAAGCATTGAAGTCGCTTGGCATTTATTTTTTGAAATTATTATTATACATTGATAAACAATGAAGTTGTTTGGCATTTGTTTTGAAATTGTCATTTTTTATAGAATTACAAAAATTAACGGCTGCGCCCGTTAATCGGCTCGGATCCTTGACCCTCAGATTAAAAGTCTGATGCTCTTCCTTCTGAGCTAATCTGGCAGCTTGAGAAAGTTATAGAGGAAAATAAACAAACAATGGTATCTTTAAGCATCTATTCTTTGAAATTGTTATTTTTGAAGAAAAGAATCAGAGCACCCGAAAAACAATGGATATCAATTTGAAAACAAAAGAAAACATTGGGCAAAGACTCTTTTTTTGACATGGTTTTGGTGTGAATGGGTGTTTGATAACTATAAACTGCACCACCGCATTTCACAAGAGCTGGGGATTTACGGAAACATTAAGTTCCTTAAAAAAAGGCATGCCCCAGCATCCACGTCGCTACTGTGAAACTGCTTGAGTAAAGGCGAGGTAAAACGGGCAACAAAAACGCTTACTGCGGCTTTCATAATTCTGCGAACTCTCGCCATCGATTTCCAACCGTAAAACCGCCTTCTGGCTTCCGTCAATCAAACTCCCGAGTCTTCTCGCCGTTACTCTTTGTGCTTTTTGATTGGCCAGCGCCTAAGCAGTGCTAAAATGGCTTCCTGTCACGCCAGCAATGGTTACGTGGCTGGCCAATCAAAAAGCACAAAGAGTAACGACGAAAAGACCCGGGAGTTTGATTGACGGAAGCCTGATGGTGGTTTTACGGTTGGAAATCGATAGCGGGAGTTCGCAGAATTATGAAAATCGCAGTAACTTGTCTTAGTCGCAACATTGTTGCAGAACGAGTTGAAAAGCGATGCTGCGCGTTTTACCATCTTACCAAACAACTTGTCTTGCAACAAATCAGCGAAAAACGAACTACCACTGAAACAACCAAAATACGACTAACAACACGGAAACTTCACCCTAGGACCAGGTACGTGACAAGTTGAGTGATTTTTGTACTAGATCTACCGAAATCAATCAAAAAAACGGCACCACATTCTTCAAATCAGCTGGTGTAATGGATGACTCGGTATGTTGGTCCCGACAAAACGGGCGCGGACCGAGGCTCGTGGGCTAGATTGTTCTGGTCTGTGATACTACGTAATGTCACGGCCACAACTCCGCCTCCCAGTCGTTCGTGTTTTGTTAGATCTTGTTCATAACGCTTCTGTCTGCTTTACATTTCCACGCATGGAAAATCATTGAACTAGACGATTCGGCAGTCTCGTACCCACATTATTTTTTTGCGGTGATTTCTCTGATCGACTGGGAATGAGTATTACACGGCGCGCAATGAACTGTGGGATAGGCGCTGCGCGCCTAGTAAAAGTATCCCATAAATCCCTGCGCGCTCTGCTAAAACTATCCCACAAATCTGTGCGCGCCCTAAAAAAACGGAGACTGACGATTCCGCAATTTTCTTAGAGACTGTCTCGTTGCATTTCCGCATGCTCGTCTTTTGAAACCCAAGGTATCATTTTAAAGCTAAATGAAGGTTTTAGACGTATAAACTATTCTAGGGAAATTTAATACCAAACTCAAGATTTGGGGCCGCAAACAAGAGCAATATGTTTGCTACAAGAGTTTCAGGATGTTTGAGATTAAATAAACACGACCGCTCTAAACTTTATTTATTTATTTTGCTTAATTATAATAAGAGATAAATGTTATAACTAGACGCATAACTGCGTGAACTCGGGCTTCTCTCTATATTTATCTTTATATAGAATCGAAATACTCGCAAATTTGTCAATCGCTCTGAGTCATTGGGAAATATTCTATTAAAGGATATTTCACTGAAAGCGGAACTGCTTGAGTGTGCCGATAAAGCGTGTAAAGGTCGAGAGGCAGTTGTCAAAACAGATGAGCCATTAAGTCAAAACAAAAACTGTAATGGAATGCCCAAAGGTCAAGTTTAATAAAACTGCTTTGAACAATGCATTTCTGTTTTAAAATAAAATGCAGCATATTCGAGGAATACTAGTTTGTAATTAGGTATCTGTCAAAAAAAGGAAAACCAACAGATTTCTGAGCGCTCAGATTAGCCTGCGTGTGCAAGCGCTCCCGTAGAATCAAATTAACCTCGAATATAAACAGATGCAACAATATTTCGTTCTTGCATCATATAATCAACAAGAGGTCTCAGAGATAGTAGTATTTTCGCTTTTCCCTTCTCTATTAACGACTAGAAGCCCAGTCAAGCAAAATGCGGATTTGAGCATCAAAATCTAGGGATTGATGGACGAATAAAGGAGCCAGATGGACTGAAACACTGGGCATTGAGGTGATGTAAACAACAAGAGCGTCCTGATCGTACATTCCATCAGCAGCTTCTGTGGCCGAGTTGGGAGAGCGAGATGATGTAATTTACTGTTGTACTTATAATACAGCCTCACTTGTTGTAGCGCTTTCATTGGCTCACCAGCCCACGTGACTGCGTTGCGATACTTAAGCCTACTTGAACCCGCGTTTTGCGGCATGTTGTAAAACATGGACTGGTAAAACATGGACTGGACTGCGAAAACATGGACTGCGAAAACATGGACTGAGAAAACATGGACTGAGAAAACATGGACTGAGAAAACATGGACTGGGAAAACATGGACTGAGAAAACACGGACTGAGAAAACATGGACTGAGAAAACATGGACTGAGAAAACATGGACTGAGAAAACATGGACTGAGAAAACATGGACTGAGAAAACATGGACTGAGAAAACATGGACTGCGAAAACATGGACTGAGAAAACATAGACTGAGAAAACATGGACTGAGAAAACATGGACTGAGAAAACATGGGTATAGTTAGATCCAAAAGAGTGAAATCAATCGCAAAGTGATTAACAATTCTGAACAATACAAAGTCATCGAAATAGCGTTGACAAACATAAAAAAGGAAATGATGTAGTATGGAAAGTATTTTCCAAACATGAAGCCCGTGAGAAAGCAGGCGCACGCTCATAAAACCCGCACTCTGGTGTTTTAAAATATCAGCAATCGCTCCATGCATTATGAAGTCCGTCAGCCGTCTCAATTTGATGGACATCTGATAGCTGGCAAACTGCATGAGCGTTACTCACTTTATTGTTTACCACCGAGGTTGACACTTGATACGACGATTAAGTTTCAAGGTCAAAAGCCGTCACATCAAGCCCAAGTGGTTGGTTTACTCAAGGGCATGTTGTAAAACATGGACTGGACTGAGAAAACATGGACTGAGAAAACATGGACTGGACTGAGAAAACATGGACTGAGAAAACATGGACTGAGAAAACATGGACTGAGAAAACATGGACTGGGAAAACATGGACTGAGAAAACATGGACTGAGAAAACATGGACTGAGAAAACATGGACTGAGAAAACATGGACTGAGAAAACATGGACTGAGAAAACATGGACTGAGAAAACATGGACTGAGAAAACATGGACTGAGAAAACATGGACTGAGAAAACATGGACTGAGAAAACATGGACTGGGAAAACATGGACTGGGAAAACATGGACTGGGAAAACATGGACTGGGAAAACATGGACTGGGAAAACATGGACTGGGAAAACATGGACTGGGAAAACATGGACTGAGAAAACATGGACTGAGAAAGATGGGTACAGTTAATTCCAAAAGAGTGAAATCAATCGCAAAGTGATAACAACAATTCTGAACAATACAAAGTCATCGAAATAGCGTTGACAAACATAAAACAGGAAATGATGTAGTATGGAGAGTATTTTCCAAACATGAAGCCCGTGAGAAAGCAGGCGCACGCTCATAAAACCAGCACTCTGGTGTTTTAAAATATCAGCAATCGCTCATGCATTATGAAGTCCGTCAGCCGTCTCAATTTGATGGACATCTGATAGCTGGCAAACTGCATGAGCGTTACTCACTACCACCGAGGTTGACACTTGATACGACGATTAAGTTTCAAGGTCAAAAGCCGTCACATCTGGTGGGATGAAGTTTAATTTCCGGTAGCTTGCATGTATGTTCGGTCTGTTTTCTGCTGGAAATAAACTTCCTTTCCCAAAGAATGAAGTGTGGTGTTGTTGTTTGTTTTGCACGTTCGGGATCTCAAGCGCAGAATTCAGCGGGTATTTAAAGTAAACCGTATCTACTTGGCTAAGAATTTGCTATGACCTTTGTTAAAAAAATACAGGCGATTCTGTAAGATTAGTGTGTTAGCTAATAGACTCGAATGAACAACAATTGTAGCTCACTTATATGCCTGTATGCGTCGAACGAATTCGTAAACGAAACGTGTGGCGACTTGAACTTGTATACCTAAGCACAGATTGGCTTGAAATTTTCAAATATTTCTGAATCTAGCATCATTAAGTGGTATTCTACGATGACACTAGGCTTTTTTCCGCCAGTTTTCTCAGTCCATGTTTTCGCAGTCCATGTTTCTCAGTCCATGTTTTCTCAGTCCATGTTTTCTCAGTCCATGTTTTCTCAGTCCATGTTTTCTCAGTCCATGTTTTCTCAGTCCATGTTTTCTCAGTCCATGTTTTCTCAGTCCATGTTTTCCCAGTCCATGTTTTCTCAGTCCATGTTTTCTCAGTCCATGTTTTCTCAGTCCATGTTTTCTCAGTCCATGTTTTCTCAGTCCATGTTTCCTCAGTCCATGTTTTCTCAGTCCATGTTTTCTCAGTCCATGTTTTCTCAGTCCATGTTTTCTCAGTCCATGTTTTCTCAGTCCATGTTTTCTCAGTCCATGTTTTCTCAGTCCATGTTTTCTCAGTCCAGTCCATGTTTTACCAGTCCATGTTTTACAACATGCCTTACTCAAGACTGCAAGCCCATCAAATTTTAAGAATTTGCTATGACCTTTGTTAGAAAAATATGAGTAATGACCCACCACTAATTGCAACAGAAAGTTTCTCGACAGTTTTAGGGCCATAAAGTCAGCCTAACCAACATACTAAAAGTCCTTAAAAAATCCATGTAGGGAACATCTCAAAGTTCAAGTTTGAAAAGACGACACGATTTTCTTTTGTTGGCGGCCATCTTAATGAGTTTTGCCGCACTTAAGGTTACGGACTACCTTTGCGGTACGTTTTGGTTAAAATGGCATAATTTCACGAAAAATGGTGGTATTTTACAAGTGATACCTCATTTTAAAGCTTATATCCTGAGCTAAACTATGGTATATACCCCTTCCGGGATACGTTGTCACCCAAAAAGCATATAAGCTTGGTGCGCTAGGGAGTATGGGTAAATATTTATTTAAATTTCTGTAAAATATTAGAAACAAACATGCTTGGAAATGTGTTGAAATTTAATCATTTAACCTGTGGTTGCGATAACTGTCTGAATTTAGATCAAACTGCAGCAGTTTAGATGCCCCCATCATCCTTTGCGCTTCAAGCTTATAGGCTTTTTGGGTGACAACGTTTCCCGGAAACGGTATATAATTTCATTTAATTTTCATTTAATTTTATGAAGTTCCCTTTCCGGTTCATCTGTTCAACTTTGTAGAGTTCCAACCTCGCGAATATTTGCTATTTTCGTAAAAAAAACGTAGCGAACACACAAAATTGGCTCTAAAATCGGCTCTTTTTAAAATTACCACGAAGGTAACTTTAATTGTAAGGGAAAGAAATAAGTCCATGTTTTCTCAGTCAATGTTTTCTCAGTACATGTTTTCTCAGTCCATGTTTTCTCAGTCCATGTTTTCTCAGTCCATGTTTTCTCAGTCCATGTTTTCTCAGTCCATGTTTTCTCAGTCCATGTTTTCTCAGTCCATGTTTTCTCAGTCCAGTCCATGTTTTACAACATGCCGCGTTTTGCTCGAAACGGCAGAAGCCCGAGTAAAAAACCGTGCGGGATTTTTGATTTGCACAATATTTTCTAAAATATCACGTTTGAATTAACCCTTTTTTCTGGAAAACTACTATAAAATCAATTCGGAAAAGAAAATCAAAAATCCCACACACGCTTATCTAAACACTGCAATGTGTCTATCATCTCCGTAAATTTGAGGTCAATATCTTAAAACAAGTCCGACCTAGAGCTCCGTAGTTTCCCTCGCAGCCCGTTGCGAGGGAGACTAAGAGCTCCGAGAAGTAGGAAATTTTTCGTTAAAATTGAATCGCTGAAAAACTCCCTTCATAGGTTTTCCACGCTTTCACGGTTGTTGGCTAGCCCCACCCCTTACTTGAAACGGCCAGTTGTACTTAGGGGTGGACTACTGCTGAGGAGGGGGGGGGGGGGTCAATTTTTTGTGCATGAAATAGACTGCTTGCAGCCCCTTCTGCGGCAAACGTCTGTAAATCGAGAGAATGTTTTTTTTACCCGCGGCGCGCTACAATGTGTTTACAATGTGTCGACACTGTAAACAAATCGAAGCGCGCCGCAAGGAAAAAAAAGGTCCCTCGATTTACGGACGTTCGCCGAAGAAGGGGCTGCAAGCAGTCTATGCATGTTTTTTTTTCCGGAATTTGTATTTGTATGATGTTTTTTACTAGCTTTGGATTTCTGCAAGAATTTTCTTTGGAAGGATTGGCCTAGCTCAAATTTTTTTTTCTTGGGGGGGGGGGGGGGGGGGGGGAGGGGGGGGGGGGCGGGAATTGCCACCTCCACCCCCCTAATTTCAAATAGTCCGCCCCTTAGCCAATCAAGTTCGAGGCACGTGCTGAGATAGCTACGTCACGAAAATCGTAAATTTGCAAATATTGTTTAAATTATTAACCTATAGCCGAGCATCAACCAGAATCAGGCATAATTTCCAACGCTGTTGCAAACTGATCGGTTCTGAATATCAATATATAAAGGGTGACAAATGGAATATATATATCTTATTAGACATTTTGATGTACAACATCGCTGGACATTTTTTCGAGTCTGGAGTATTTTGTACTCCAGACATACATTAAAATGTCTAATAAGTTGTTTATTATCCGACATTTATTTTCCGCTGTTTTGAATTGAGAATGGACGAAAATAGTTTGGAAGTGTACAATATCGCGGGATATTTGTACTCCCCCCCCCCTCTCACTCCTGCAATATTTGTTCTCCTCTCGTTGAAGTTGGATAATAAAAGTAGAAAATCTCAGCTCGATATCTGGTATCTGGTATATCTTGTATAAGCGCGCGGCGCGAAGTTTGATTTGCAGAAAATGTAAGGGCTAATGAGCTTTTGGCGCCCAAGTAACTGAGGCATTTTTGAAAACCCCCATGGATTAAAAACTATAATACATATCCGTCAGATAATAATAATAAAGATCTTTATTAAGAATATTCATTCAAAGGGAACATACCCGCAGGCATACGTGTGGGCTTACAATTCCATAAATATTAATTGAAAGAAAAAACTACATCTAAATTTATACAATATGTACATAATGTTATATAAAATTGAAGAGGCACCTATTTACAAAACATCTCTTGAACCTCTCTGTTCTCACTCGAGGCAAGATGTAATTATGACCTTTCTTCCGCGTACTTCTGCATCTCTGCGGGGGGAGAAGTTCATTAAGGGGATGGATGCTGACCGCAGTTATTTTGTTCCAGAGAGTTCTGTCCCTTTTTGTTATTATATCAGCAATGGGAGTATACTCACTAGTGTAGCCATAACGTGTAGCCCGTTTGCAAAACCTATCGATGCATGAAAGATATTTGTTATAATGGGCAGAGGCCCAAACCTCAATTGCATAGGTAAAAAGTGACATAATGAGGCTATTAAATAGTAGAGTGAGCTCTTGAAGGGAGTAGCCATAGTACTGACAGACTCTTAAGATATCTTGTATAGATATCTAGTTTATAGATAACTAGTTTATTACCATTCGCAGGATATTATTTCACCACCGACTTGTTTTCGGCATATTTTCAAGACTAGTTATGTTTCTTAAAATTATACTTGAATCTGGAGGTCAAAAAGTACTCATTTTTCCATACTTTTTCTGTAAATTGAACTTCGCATCACGCGCTTACAATGGAAGATGCTAGCTATGCTTAACTTGTCTCACTTTATTGATATTCAGATCATATCATTTTGTAGCCTCGCCGAAATGTCTAGAGAGAAAAATATGTAAACAATGACGTCAGCTGGAATCGGCCTACGGCAATTGACAATAACAACCTGAAGAAGATGGGTAATGGCCGATTGAAATATCGTTATTAAATAATCATCGCTTAAGCTGTTCGTCGACCTTTCATTATATATAGAATAACATATCACTGTTGGCAAGTATGATAAACAATTAGGCGTAAAGTGTAAAGATCACAAGATAAATTGTATATAGATCATGTGAAGAGAACTTTTACAAGCAATTACCGCAATTACAAGTTTTTAGAAAGGCAATGCAATACTTTACTTTTAGGACTTATCATGGATCCGCCCGTTCGAAAAAAAAAACATTAAACTAATTATATTTCCTCGAAAATTATAGCAATTAGAAGTTTTGGTTATAATCTTAGATAAGTACACGTACGGCAACTTTCCTTTTATTAAGTTTAATAAGTAATTTCTCGCCTTTTAGTTGAAAGCATTTTTGGGCAGTGAGCTTTGAAGAATTAATATTGCCTTTCCTTTTCATTAATTGAACTTAGTCATCTATAAAAAAAGGTTGATTTTCAGTGTGATTTATAGTGGACTCAACCTACAATAAACAAGATATATATAGACTTCTTTAGTTCCACTCGTTTTGTCTCTGTGTGATCCCGTTGTGCCCCCCCCCCCCCCCCCCCCCCTCCCCCGTTGTTACCCAAAACAGTCTTGTAAAGATGCATCTCTTAATTAGACCTCTTTACCATGGGCGTAATGTTGTCCCATTTCAGATGACTGGTATCCCCATGAGTATTCTCTATTCTCTCTTTGTTTTTCTGCTACGCACCGAAAGATATATGAATATGGAAGCAACCCAAACAAAGAAAGAATATTCAAATGACACGTGATCTGAAATGGAACAACATTACGCCCAAGGTAAAGAGGTCTATTGTAAAAGACCCAAATGTACAAATGTCAATGATAAATATAGCGTGCTGGGGCCGGTTTCTGAAAGGTTGGATAAAGTTATCCATGGATAAAAGTTATCTGTTGTATAGGATGTGTTCAGGAATTATCCGTTGGATAAGCGTTTATCTACAGATAACTATTAACTGACCTTCTAGGAACCAGCCCCTGGTTGTCTAAACAAACAATCCAACCAGCAAAAATAAAATACAGCAACGTATAGTGGATGTACCTTCTTCATGAACAATATGTGATTTCCGAACTCGAGGCCACTGCCATTAAGGAGGCTGCCTACAATTTTTTCTGCCCTCAACACCCAATCTTTGTATGCCTGCTGTTCAGGCTCAAAAACCTGTACCAGTCTGAACTTTCACATGGTTACCCTGGAGGGTTTGAACTTTATTGTAGTGTGCATTTTGTTGTGATCGGAGTTGCTATAGCAACGTTATAACCACACCCTTGTTTATAATTAGCAGCCATCAGACGCGTTGCGCGACCTAAACTTTTAAAATGACACCCCTCGCACTAATCCCTGAGTAGCTAACATTAATCACAGCAAGTTTGGAGAGAATTCATTGGGCCGATTTTATGTTACTCGAACGGACTTTTTCAGCCTCCAAAATGTCAAAGTTAATTATGCCGCAAAGTATTTCCTTGAAAAATAATGGCTAATATCTGCGGAATTAAGAAATCCTTGCCGCCCGAATAATCTACAAACCCAAGGCAATGTACCAGCCAAATTTCACTTTTTAGAATGCTTCCGATTTTGTTTGGCATGTGTTCAAGCAAACTGCAAAATTTGAGAAATTATATTATAAATCTTACGTTTGTTATAAAATTTACACTTTTCGCCTCTGACAAAAATCTCATATGTTAATGTTTTTGATACTTCCGTAAATTAATCTTGAATATATACCAAAAATAACCCTCCAAGTCTCGAGTTCATTGAAGTATTTTAAGGCACCGAGAAAAAATGCTAAACTTCACCACTCTTTCGGTTTGCTCGAGACAGTTTTTGTCATTGTACTTTGTTTTCTCCTGTTGTAGCTTTCACGTGGTTTTCCCTGTAATCAGTGAAGCGAACTACATTCCAGCGTGTTGTAGTTTTCATGGGCCATTGACTCTAATACGCTTTGCCGCTTCCCTAACAAGCGTGACGGCAAACTGCGCGGAGAAATCATTGAGCCATAGAAGCAATCGTTTGATTCCCATGATGGAATGTAGTTCGCTTCACTGATTACAGGGAAAACCACGTGAAATCTAGAACAAGTGAAAACAAAGTACAATGGCAAAAACCGGCTCGAGCAAACCGAAAGAATAGTGAAGTTTAGCATTTTTTCTCGGTGCCTTAAAATACTTCAATGAACTCAAGACTTGGAGGGTTATCTTTGGTATATATTCAAGAATAATTTACGGAAGTATCAAAAACATTAACATATGAGATTTTTGTCAGAGGCGAAAAGTGTAAATTTTATAACAAACGTAAGATTTATAATATAATTTCTCAAATTTTGCAGTTTGCTTGAACACATGCCAAACAAAATCGGAAGCATTCTAAGAAGTGAAATTTGGCTGGTACATTGCCTTGGGCGTAGATTATTCGGACGGCAAGGACCTTTTAATTCCGCAGATATTAGCCATTCTTTTTCAAGGAAATTTTTGCGGCATAAATAACTTTGACATTTTGGAGCCTGAAAAAGTCCGTTCGAATAACATAAAATTGGCCCAATGAATGCTCTCCAAACTTGCTGTGATTAATGTTAGCTACTCAGGGATTAGTGCGAGGGGTGTCATTTTAAAAGTTTAGGTCGCGCAACGCGTCTGATGGCTGCTAATTATAAACAAGGGCGTGGTTATAACGTTGCTATAGCAACTCCGATCACAACAAAATGCACACTACAATAAAGTTCAAACCCTTCAGGGTAACCATGTGAAAGTTCAGACCGGTACAGGTTTTCGAGCCTGAACAGCAGTCATACAAAGATTGGGTGTTGAGAGCAAAAAAAATTGTAGGCAGCCTCCTTAATTATAATTAATTATAACACAAGCAAGAGTCTCAGCGAACGATATGCAAGGAACGTGCAAATTGCTCCTTTTCCACACCCATACTTGGCTTGTCCACATGTATCCGGATATTTTCCAAAAAGGATATTTTTTGTATTCGTGCGGACGGTCGGAAACGGAGGTTTTTTGACGATAAAGTTAGTCCGTGCACTTACTTTTCGAAGGGCGCTGGCACCCCGCGCATGCCCGATAGGTGAAGTCTTGCGTATTTAATGTCCGTGTGGACACGGATTTTTTTAAATAAGAAAAAATATCTCCGTTTTCGAAAATATCTGGATACGTGTGGACAGGGCCTTAGATTGACGAGATCCACGAGCAGACACTGGACCGTTCTCGTACCCAGAGCTCCCCGGCTCGTCTGTTCGCGGGAGAGGCTCTAGGGACATCCATTTGAGGGCCTTCGCTAATTGGCTGATTTTGAACGTTGGGCATGCGCTGAAAGATCTTTCTCTCAACGGCTCTGTATTAAATCTCGCGCATGCGTCAATGGCTGTCACCAGAGCCTCCCCCGCGAGGTGACGAGCCAGGGAGCTCTGGGGGTCGTTTCTCGAAATCGCCCGATATTTTCGGGCCCGATAAACTTTTCGGGTGGTTTTTCGGGCGAGATTTAGGAGTCACGAAAAGTGTTTCTCGAAACTCCCAAAACCCCCCGATAATTATCGGGAACCCGAAATCAAAATTATAATTTCCAAACTTTGCGAATACTGCATAAATAAACAATGAAAACATAGGAAACTTATCGATTCGTCGCTGTCAGGGGACAAAGTATATCGCCATGTTCGTATTTCCATCGATAAATGCCAAGAAATTAGATAAAATGTGCGAAAAAGCAAGCATTTTGAACCGAATTCTTGTAGATGCATTGGTACTTTGTTTACAACATGTCAAAAAAAAGTTTGACAGCCCCTCGTCAAATTTGACAGGCGAGCTGTCAAGAGAATGAATTTGATTGGTCAAGAAGCGAGATGCTTGCACCTGATTGGTGTATTTTATCGGGATGGCGGTAAAAGCAACTCGGGAGAGTTACCGGGAAACCATTTCGCGACAAAGTAATACATTTTGGAAACAAAGCAAGACACCTTCATAAATGGCTGTTTTACGTGAAGAAACATGCACTTTCGGGGAAATTCAACTTCGCAAGTACTAGAGGGATAGATAAAGTCGCAAAGGAGTGAAAAATCTTAGTTAATTTTGTTATTTTTCTGAGGATTTTCGAAAACCCGAAAAAGTTAAGGCGAGAAGGGTTTCTCCCCTTATCAAGGGGCAAAAAATGACGCAATTTTATCGGGCGCGAAAAACTCGGGAGTTTCGAGAAACGCAAAATTCGTCATCCGCACGCTTTTCGGGTAATTTATCGTGCTCGAAAAGTTTTCGGGCGTTTCGAGAAACGACCCCCTGGACTCGAGAATGTCCGTGTGGGCACGGATGTTTTGAATACGAAGAAAAGAAATCTACGTTTTCGAAAATATCTGATACGTGTGGACGGAGCCTAAGATTGACGAGATCCACGAGGAGACAACGGACCTGTCCCTCGCGACCTTTCGCTACTCGATGGGAAAATGGCAGGGAAACCCTTTGCTGCGAAAAAAATGTATTGGAAATTCGCTCTTCCTGGCAAAATTATTTACGTGTCATTGTAACGCGCCTCGTGGAATTTAGGCTAGTAATGGCTGGGAAATGTTTCTTCTTAACAGTAGTATAGTAGGGGCCGAAATAGCAGTTTTTAGGAGGAATACTAATTTTGAGGAGGAGGTCAAAGGTCACGTCCGGGATGTTAAGAATGTACTACGATATCATCTTACCTATAATATGTGGATCTAGACTAGGTCAGTGACGTCCGATGACCTCAAGTGACTACCGGCAAAACCGGGAGAGTTGACGTCACGGGGGGGGGGGGGGGGGGGGGGGGAGTGGTACTCCCTATATTCGGATGGTAGACCTGTTATGCCCGTCGTATTTTTTCGGCGTTAAAATCGGTGTAGTCAGGCGGCTAAGTCAAATGATTGTGCGTTTTTTTATAAAAGCATGAAACTTTCCAGTATGATTGGCCTACGGGTGCTTGTCAATTTTTGATTGGGAGGCATCTCTGAAAATTCTTTTTACAGGAATTATTTAGACGACTCGCAAAGCTATTGTTCAGCCGCCATCTTGTCCTTTGTTATTCATGAGTTTCGCGGCACTTACTGTGCAAGTCAGTGAAGTGATTCTCCAGACTCTGCAGCAAAATCCCAGCAACTTTGTTTCATTCAGAGGCCTTTAATACCTTGGCACATATGGTTTATACTCTGGTAGCTATGTCGCAAGCTGATGTTAACCTGTGTGCCGAAGAATCCCGATATTTTTCCTAATTTTCTATCTCCGAAACAGTGTCTGACTGGGAATTCGAAAACATGTTTTCGTAAATAGAAGAAAACACCTAGAAAAGTAATTTAGATATCAAATTTCACTTCCAATGATCGTTTCTTTTCGCCATAAATCTTTAGAGTTTTGTCGATCTGGCGCTACACTCTATAAATTTATCTCGTAGAATAAGAGCTCAAGTGCCACGAAGCTCATGAATAACAAAGGACAAGATGGTGGCTGAACAATGGCCGCCCGAATTGTCTAAATTAGTGCTGTAAAAAGAATTTTCAGAGATGCCTCCCAATCAAAAATTAACAAGTACTCTCTGAAGTCTCATCCTGGAAAGTTTCAAGCTTTTATCAGAAAACGCACAATTCGCAATAAAATTTGGACTTAGCCGCCTGACTAGTGGTACTTTTTAGGGGTTTGTTTTAGGACCAGACATACTCATCATCAGAGTTGTCCTCCGTTTCGTGTTCATAACTTTCTTCGCTGATTTCAGAGCTTGGAAGGTTAGTACTCAGATTTTTTAACTCTGGGCGTCCGCGTACTGGACAAGTCCGAGTGAATTTGAACGGCATGGTGTCTTGATAAGAATGAGGTTCTCAATGAAGCGCGTTCTTCATTTTATACTTTTTTGTGTGTCTCGCGGCGTTTCGGTATACCTGTGTCCTTTGGAGAGCAACTATTGTTTCTATAGGGTTTCTCCTGGCTTGCTGTAGGGTTTCATCAGGTTTTGTGTAGGGTTTTTCCAGGGTTTCTATGGGGCTGCTGTAGGATTTCAGTGGGGTTTCTATAGGGTATCAGGACTGTATTAGATTAAACCTCTTAGGAAACAAGCTTGGCAACGTGGCCTATAAACGCGCTCGTTTTCCAACGTTAGAACGGTCTTGGATTCGTTAAAGCGGTGAAGGAAACGTTGGAGCGGTAAAAACTATAACAAAGAAAGAAAACAAATCTAATAAATCTAAGGAAAACGGTAAATAAAAGAAATAAATAAACTTACGTTGTGTGTGTGGTCGGTTGAATCTCTGGCGTTGAACTGAATATATTATGACCACTAGCGAGCAATGTGATGCGATACTAGCGATGCGTTAAGACTATTGTTCTTTTGTATTCTATGTCTATTGTCTATTCTAGTGTCTAAACAAAGTTTATTTGCGGCGCTTACATCCCCGGCCCTATCTACGCTTGCGGAGATACTGTATCTTTACTTCGCTTCTACCAGTAGCACCAGTTTACTTGCAGGTCTCCTAAACTCGTTCTCCTTGGTCTTTACTTTGGCTGCTCTCACCAGTCCTTCAGAGTCGGCTTCGATCTCGCGGACGATCCCCATAAGCCATTCTGTCCTTGGCGTATTCTCGTCCTTTATCAACACGACGTCTCCAACGGTGAGGTTTCTCTTGACTTGGGTCCATTTTTGACGTTCTTGAAGCCTTAGGAGATACTCGCGCTTCCATCTTGACCAAAACAAATTGGCTAGATGTTGAACTCTTCGCCACTGGCGCCTTGCGTACAGATCAGCACTTTCAAACTTGCCCGGTGGATAGCTAGGGGTAACGTTGGGCTTGAGTGTCAGAATGTGGCTTGGCGTTAAGGGTTCGAGATCCCTGTGGTCGCTTGAGGTAACCGTGAGGGGTCTGGAGTTTACAATAGCTTCAACTTCGCATAACAGCGTGTGAAGTGATTCTTGGTTGATGCGTTCTCCGTGTTCAAGTAATAAACCAGCTAGGATCTTGCGTACACTGCGGATCTGTCTTTCCCAGCTACCACCCATATGACTTGCTGTTGGAGGGTTGAATATCCAGTCGATACCTTGATTGAGGAGAGTACTTCTTAACTTCTCGTTATCCAGATCCTCTATTGCTTCGCGTAGTTCCCTTTCTGCACCGGTGAAGTTTGTACCGTTATCACTTCGGATCTCGCGCACGGGTCCACGACGGGCGATGAACCGTCTCAGTGCCTGTATGAACGCATCGGTTTCCAAAGAAGACGCGAGCTCGATGTGCACAGCTCTGCTTGCTAAACAGGTGAATATAGCTCCATACCGTCTCAGGAGTTTGCATCCTTCTTTGACGACGAATGGGCCAAAGTAATCAATTCCGACATACGTGAATGGTGGAGCAGGAGTAACCCTCGCTATTGGCAGGTCTGCCATCTTTTGTTCGTTTACTGGAGCTCTGATGCGGCGACAGGTCACGCACTTGAATATCACGTGCCGAGTTGCGGAATTGCCTTCAATGATCCAATACTTGTTACGTACTCTTGACAAAACATGTTCTCGACCAGCATGACCTAACTGTATGTGGGTTTCACGGATTATAAGTCTAGCCAGGTAGCTTCTCTTGGGGAGAATGACTGGGTATTTCGTTCCTTCGGGAAGATCGGCGCGACGAAGACGTCCACCAACGCGCAGTATATGCCGTTTTCGATGAATGGATCAAGGCGAGCGATAGAACTTGATCTCAGAACTCCATATTTACTCGCCGCCCGGCCCGGTCTACTGTTATCTTCTTTTTCTTTGGTTTCTTCGCTCTGACGAACAAGATATGTTATTTCTCTCTCAAAGTGCTTACGTTGCTCAAAACTTATAACTGCGAGCTCCGCTTCGTTAAGCTCTTGTACGCTGATCGGTGCGCGCATCTCTTCGTTAATCTGTGATGACGTCGACGATTTTCTCTTGAGAAACAGCTTGACGCGTAAGTATACAGCAATTGCTTTCTTTAGCTTGTACCAACTTGAGTAATGAGTTATAAGCTTCTCCACTGTAGCTAGAGAGTCTTCTAGATGTGTTGCGTTGGTATTGACTGTTTGTTTGATCTCTGAATCATCGTTGGGTAGTTCAGAAAGTTGGAAGAGCTGTTTGGGCCAGTCAACTTCTGCTTTCTTCAAGAAATCAGGACCGGTTATCCACCTCTGGTTTTCTTCGATAAGCTTACTTGCGTGTGTTCCTCGTGATGCGTCGTCGGCGGGATTTTCTTCAGATGGTACGTACCGCCATTGTTTTGGGTCTGATGCATCTCTAACTTGCTGTACTCTATTGGCGATAAATACTTTGAACCTCTTGCTCTCGTTTGAAATGTAACGCAGTACTGTGGTAGAGTCTGTATGGTAATGAACATCAGAATATTCTTCCTCGAGCTCTCTTATGAGCACTTGACCTATACGAGTTGCTAAGGTCGCAGCTGTCATTTCTAATCTTGGAATTGTCGTTGCTTTCGTTGGAGCGAGCCTAGCTTTGCCCATCAAGAAGGAACAGTGGGTTTATCCTTGCTGTTGACTAGACGAAGGTAAGCAACGGCGCCGTAACCGATCATGCTTGCATCTGAAAAAATGTGGACTTGTTTGGATACGATTTCGCCAAAGTTGTGTGGCTTGTAGCAACGTTGAATCGTCACTTGTTCTAGACGTGGGAGATTTTCGCGCCATTTCAGCCACTGCATTTGTTGTTCTTGAGATAACTCATCGTCCCACCCAAGATTCTGCTGTTTGCACAAATCTTGAAGGAGTTTCTTTGCTGGCAAAATTACTGGTGCCAATATACCAAGTGGGTCGTATACAGAGGACACTGTTGATAAGATTCCTCTTCGCGTTACAGGCTTGTTACTGAGCTGGATACGATAACCAAAAACATCCGACTCCACGCACCATTGAATACCAAGAGCACGTTCTATTGGGAGTTCATCTCGTTTTAGATCGAGCTCGACAATCTTGCGTGCACACTCCTCTTCCGGGATACTCTGGATCACTTTTCGTCGGTTAGAAACGAATTTGGTTAGATGGAATCCTCCTTGAGCACAGACGTTGCGGATTGCCTCGATTAACTTAATGGCAAGTTCTTCGGTTTCTACGGAGACTAGGCAATCGTCTACATAAAAATTCTTCATTACCGTGTTCGTGACTTCACTACCATAGTCGGGTTCTGCGTCTATTGCGCTTCTTCGTAAGGCAAAGTTCGCGCAACTTGGAGATGACGTAGCGCCAAATAAATGAACGCACATTCTGTACTCTTCGAGTTTCGCGTTGAGGTCTCCGTTGGGCCACCAAAAGAATCTTAAAAAGTCACGGTGTTGTGGAGAAACTTTAACTTGGTGAAACATCGCCTCAATATCGGCCATTACTGCAACTGGTTGACGTCTAAATCGTATTCTAAAACTCATGAATAGTCAATCAGGCAAACACAATGGAAATCAGGACCATGAAGGCCGTTTGTATACCCCGATAGAATTTAGCATTTGGGGAGTCCATGAATATTTTCAGGGAACAGCTGTTCTGATTGGTTGCCATATCATAATGGTGCTCAATCAGCCAGAAACGATATAGAACTGATGCGCACTGAACTGAATCTGATATAGAACTCCGGTGACGTCAGAGTTCTATATCAGATCCAGTTCAGTGAGCACAGTTCTCTATCAAGTTTGGCTCACTGAGCATCAGTAATGATAGGACAACTCACCAGAACAGCATGTTTCCCCGATAATATTCATGGAGACCCCATCTCTTACAAACGCTCTGTGGTCATGATTTCCACCTTTTCCCGTAACCTACGAAAAAAGAACGCATGTTAGAAATGAATACGTGCATTTTGTAAAACGATAGTTCATTTATCACGTTTATTAATTTTCGGTGGCCATGATTTAAACATCCCACAACGACTCGGGCAGTGCCGACCACCCTTCTGTGAACATTTCGTGAAACGAGCCAAAACGGACATCTTTGACAATTATTTGGCAATACTTGAGTTGAATTGGGCTCAAAATCATGCACAGATAAACGAATTTAACTCACCCGTCCAAGTTACTCTACTTGGCGAGTCCGTACGAACCGCACTGCTTTGTTAAACGAGAATGAATGGGCAAATTGCATATGATGCATTACGCGCATGACAAAGAAAATTTCGTCAAAGAAATTTGAATCATAAAAAGAATAAAAAACAATAGGAAACACTGCCTCAAAAACTAATGACATAGCACTTTCTTTACAAAAGCCAATCAGAAAGCCCTAGCATTATTATAGGTATCGCTGGTATCG
Source organism: Scolanthus callimorphus (assembly GCA_033964015.1). Classification (NCBI taxonomy): domain Eukaryota; kingdom Metazoa; phylum Cnidaria; class Anthozoa; order Actiniaria; family Edwardsiidae; genus Scolanthus; species Scolanthus callimorphus. Next base: position 29,488,104 of record CM066913.1, read on the forward strand.
CTAATACATTCATTTCTTTTCTATGACATTTGAATGGCATTTCTTTGCTCATCATAATTATAGGTAAAAAAGTGACAGCTATTCCAAAGGGAGTTCTTCTCTTTTTGAAAGTCATGTAATTATGAACAGACCTTTTGTCCCAACACAGAAGATATGTCAATTATTCGGAACGCCTCTCTAAATACACTATTCGTAATGAAAAGCTCTCGTTGTCGATCTTTTGTTTGCCATTTCAAAATAGCTAAACAATGCATCTTGAAGCCAGTCTATATCAGATTTCTTATTCTCGATTTCAAAGAAGTAGTTCTCACAAATTTCCTTTTTTTTAACTAGCTTGGAATTATGAATTATTTCTGGCAACCGTTTTAGAAGTAGTTTACAAAACTCGCTGTCGTGTTTTATCAGCAGATAGAATCACTCGGCTTCGCCTCGTGTTTCTATCTGCTGATAAAACACTCCAGCTCGTTTTGTAAACATTACGTATAACGCCAAGAAGAGTATTTGTCAAGTCTGGGCCTTGAAGAAGTCGATCGTTCAACGATGTCCCGCCATGCCTTGCGCTGCAATTGAACACCACCCTTAATTTCTTCTTTGCTGGGTGATAGACACCATGATGCGGGAGATAAAACGTCTTTCCTTGTTTAGGTGCCTTGAGATCTTCATCAGGAACTTTCTCTGCGTATCCTTTCATGAGTAGATCCTCGACGAACTTCGTGTAATCAGAGCGATAGACATCATCTTGCAACAAATTCTTTTTCAGCCAAGACGCACGTTTGATAGCTTGCTCTCTGTTGTCCGGCATCACAACATCAACATGTCGAAACGGTAATGGAAGAATGTAGTGTCCATTGTCGTACTTGATTCCATCCTCAACTATTTGGAGGAAGCGCCTATCTTCTTGAGATAAACCTTTCTCGTCTGATCTTGAGTTGCCGTAATCGTTGAAGTCAATCTCCATCATGTTCAGAATACTCTCGGCCGTCAACATTTCTTGACACTTACATACTCCTTGAGACCTATTCTGTTTACATTAATCTTGCTTGAATTTGGATTTACATGTACACGAAGGGGCGTGCTAATTGTCCATCCATGTCTTAGCCGAACAGCAAATGGTCCTTCTTCAGAACTTGGAATTACTTCGAGCGGCTCGAAAGCCAAAGGACAATTGCTTCCTATAAGCAAACCTATTTCTAGATCGGATTGGAACGATGGGATATCTTGCTGAATCTTCGTGAGGTATTCCCATCCGCTAACAAATTCACGAGTTGGTATTTGCGCGTGGTCAACAGGTATGCTGTCCGTTGTGTAGGTACGAGGTAGCTCGATCTTGTTTGCATCGTTGGGATCTGTAACAGATAAGTCTTCAATGAACGATGTTGACACATGTCGTTTCCCATGCATCGTGCCAAGTTGCAAGGTTGTACTCGTTCCCTTGACATTCAAGCGATTTGCTAGCTCTTCTGTAATGAAACATCCTCCGCTGCCGTTATCGTAGAAAGCATAAGTCAGTATTGTAGTAGGATTTCCCTTGACTTTAATTCTTACTGGAAGAATAGTGTGAAGAACTGTAGGATTTTCAAAGTATGTGGTACTTGCAGAAATATCAGGTACGTTGACGCATGCGCTGTTAACACCAGGTGACTGAGCTTTGTCGACTTGCTGGTTAACATCCTTCTTCATTTGAAAGCCATGTATATGCATAGTAGTGGGATGTCGCTTAGAACATATCTCGCATATCCTTTTCTTGGTACAGCCACGAGACATATGGTTGTTACCATAGCAACCAAAGCATAACGCCCTCTTCTTTAGAAAGTCTTTCCTGTCATCCATAGACAACTTACGAAACTCTTCACATGTATCCAGATGGTGTTGTTTCTTGCAAAAAACACACGCGGTATCTTCAGAAGTTACTAGTACTTCACTACTAACATTGGGTCCAGGCTCCACTCCTGTAGTGAATACTCTTGTGGTCTTGTAGCGCTTTTCTGTCTTATGCACTTCCTTGGCGCTAGCTTGCTTCAATTCTGACTTCAAAGCATCTTTGCCGTAAACAGGATGGGTTGCTGATTCCGCTGCTGTTGCTACAAAGTTGACCAGGTCCTCGAAGGAAGCAATCTTGTTGGTTTCCTTTTCCGCCTTTGTTACACGATCGCGCCATTTGTTTTGCAGGAATGTAGGTAACTTGAGGACGATTGACTGCATATTTGGCGGATGATTGAGGACTTCCATGTGCTTTATGTTCTTCATCGCGTTCTTGCACTTCGCGAGGAAAAGTGAGAGTTTCTTGAGAGCAGATGAATCATCACTGCGAATGGCGGTCCACGTGAGAGCCTTATTGATGTATGCCATCGATATTTTATATGGATCTCCATATTCATGTTGTAGCATTCTTTTTGCCTCCGAGTAGCCTTCAACCGGATCCAGATATAGACATCCTTCTATTAACTCCTTGGGTTCCCTTCAAGGTGTTGATCCAAATAATATAAGCGATCAGCACTGTCCATTGTTTTGGATTCCACACGCACACTGAAAGCCGTGATAAAAGAATTATAATCAATGGGATTTCCATTAAACTTGGACACTTTGGGCTGAGGTAGTGTCAGAGCAGCCGTCAGTTGTTTATGCGTCGTTATCATGTCTTCGTATTGTTGGTTGATATCTAACTGTGACTGGTTCCCTTGTATACGAGAACGCACTGCGGGCTCAGCATCGTCAAAATCAGAAAATTCAGCTTTCGGTATAAATTCTTGTTTCATTTCATGTGCTGCACTTGAGAATGGATCTCTGTGTTCCAATTTGACTTTTCCCGATTTCTTCCGGTCCGTTTTCCAATAATAAGACGACGGCATATCCGCTCGATGGGATGCCTGTGGCGACTGTGTTTCCATGGTAACAGACAATCTTGAATAAGCTTTCTCGCGAGCTTTAGCTTTAGCGATCATAGTATCCAGCTTTAATTCTTCTTGAGCTGCTTTCAGTTCTTGCTTTCTTCTGAGCATTTGTCTCTCAGCCAATAACTCCGCTACTCGAGCTCTAATTTCGGTGCTTGAAGTAGAAACAGATTTACTGTTCGTTGTTTTCGATGTCCTGGACGACTTGTTCGAAGATTTGCTTGTTCCGGGAAGATATGAAGAACTTGATGCTTTATATGTTGATTTAGATGTTTTATGCCTTGATTCTGCTTGAGAAATACTGTCACCACTGCCCACAAGACGCTCCTCGATAGCTGCTATCCAATTAAACACTTGTTGACGAAACTCCAATACTGATTTCTCCCTTTGATCAAAGCGAGATCGTTCAATATCTTGAATAGCCTCCGACGTTAGTCGCTCAAGATGAACAGTAAATGCATCCAAATATCTATCAAACTTCAAACTAAGATCCTGCAGCTCTTGTTTAACTTCTACTAAATTAGACTCGTCGGCCATAAGCTTCGTAATCTTATTCCTCTGCTTAGTCACTGCAGATAAGGCGGCAGTTTGTTTATATTCAGTTCCGTTATTTCATCCGTATCACAATGCGTTGTCTCTTCGGTATTCTCGGCCATCACGAAATGCAGAAGATCCAAGTCACTTTTGAAGACAATCTTCTTCCATGTTGATAGCAAAATCTGTTTAGCCAAGACGGTTAAGAGACGGTTTCCGGTATTCCATAGATTAGCGTTTGAAGACTACACAACTTTTTACAAGTATAAACGCGCTCGTTTTCCAACGTTAGAACGGTCTTGGATTCGTTAAAGCGGTGAAGGAAACGTTGGAGCGGTAAAAACTATAACAAAGAAAGAAAACAAATCTAATAAATCTAAGGAAAACGGTAAATAAAAGAAATAAATAAACTTACGTTGTGTGTGTGGTCGGTTGAATCTCTGGCGTTGAACTGAATATATTATGACCACTAGCGAGCAATGTGATGCGATACTAGCGATGCGTTAAGACTATTGTTCTTTTGTATTCTATGTCTATTGTCTATTCTAGTGTCTAAACAAAGTTTATTTGCGGCGCTTACATGGCCTTCTCTAAAAGGTATATAAAGCATGCAGTGGGGCCAAGTCAATTAGTTCTAGCGAGAACATTAACAAGACGTATCAATGATGGCCCCCTCGGATGATGAAGCTCATTCTCTTTTCGGAGACGAGAGGAAGTCATGTCTGAAAATTGCTGTGTTTTCATCTCAACTCAACAGACACGCCTACCAAACGTTTTACGTACCCCATCTTCGGCTCTACTGCGTGAAGTAGAATTCTCAAACCACCTTTTCAAGTCAGACCAAAAAGGGGTACTTCCAAAACTTTTATACGGGGATGCTTGGCCCAGATTCTGGACCCCTTACCCTTCTTTATGCCAATTTCAGAGCAAAAAAGGTACCCCTTTCTTATACCAAAGCCGAAAAAGGTACCCCTTTCTTATACCAAGCCTGAAAAATCGGATTTGTGCTGTTAAAAAATAAACGGTTTTGCTCGCGCGTTGCGGTTGATAAACCGGTGAAATACAGACCCTTTTTTTTATACCAAAATTACAATTTTTCCTACTGTTTTTATACCCAGTCCAGTCTGAAAACCCTACCCCTTTTTTATGCCCAGCCTGAAAACCCTACCCCTTTCTTATACCTCCAGCCTGAAAACCCTACCCCTTTCGGGCCGAGCATCCCCGTATAGTCCAATATAGGGAGTACCCCCCCCCCCCCGGGGGTGGTTAGTCCAACTCAATTTGGCAAAACGTTTTTTGTCCGACAACTTCTTGAACAAGATTACATCATTTATGAATCGAAGAAACCAACGAAGATCTTTTCGTATTACAATCGATGGCAAGACGTCTATGATGCCATGAGTAAAAAAACAATGGGAAGCGGTATCCGTTTCGAACGCTGTTTAACTGGAGTTGTCCGATGACCTTTTAGTGAAATCAATCAACATTTTGATCCTCGATGATCTTATGGCCAAAGCTTCTGACAGTCCGCTCGTTGACCGCTTGTTTACTCAGGGTCGTCATAGAAACGCAAGCGTCATCCTGTTGCTTCAAAATATATTTCCCAAAGGAAAGTACAATACCGACATTAGCCGAAATGCCCAGTATTTTGCCTTATTCCGAAGTCCTAGTGATCGGAAGCAAATAGGAATTATAGGAGAGAGAAAGTTTGACAAGAATCGGGAAAGATTCATGCACGCCTACTTCCAAGAAACAGAAAAATCTTATGGGTATATATAGGTAGACAACAAGCCTGATACCCCAGCAGACAAGCAAGTGCTGGCTGACGTCGTTGGATCTTGTCGAGTCTATATCGTCAACAAAGGTCAACAAAAGGCCAGCGAAGTGACTCCGTAAATTCCTCAAGAGCCGCTCACAAAAAATGTAAAAAGAAAAGAGAGCCGTCCAGCGATTCCATTACCCGTGTGGTCAGACGCCCCACCGTCGAAAGGGCAACCAATCGGAAGCTGGCAAGCCATCCGTTACAATTCCTGAAGGATATTACCTAGCAGAAATGTACAAGACTTCAAGCTGTACTATCCGACCAGGGACGTCCGTTTGTAGCGATGGATCACAAAGCCGTTGGCCTGTGAAACTGAAACACACCAAGACCGGGGTTACCAAATGCATTGAAGTCTATCCTGATGACCCCACCGCCAAGGCCTTTTTTGGAGGAATCGTTTGAGAGTTGGCCGGGACAACCCAGAAATCGCTACACTGAGTTTTTCCAGAGGGGCATTAAACGTTTTGTATCTTAGGATCGAAGGGACATTTTATGTAATAGAATTTTATGTAATGGATATTTTGTCTGTTATTTTATAGTTCAATAAGGGACTACTCTACTTGTATGTGCCACTAGTGGTAGGAGGGACATTTTATAGGGACAATGTAATAGATAATAAAGAGAATAAACCATGTTTATCTATTAAACTAGTGTGCTTTCTGATAAGTTACTAATAGCCTATGACGTCATTACTAAAGCGTATAGGCATGGGCTAGCCTAGGTCCGCTAATTATAGGTAACATGATACCCCAGTAGCCTATATCCCTATATCCACAAATCATAGGTAACATGATATCCTATATGACGTCACTCACCTAGTCTAGCTCCACAAATTATAGGTAACATGATACCCCCAGTGGCGTATATCCACAAACTATTGGTAACATGATATCCTATATGACGTCACTGACCTAAGCTCCACAAATTATAGGTAACATGATACCACCAGTGGCCTAATTTAAACCTATTTTATCGCTCGGTCCGAATTGAGACGGAGTTGCTTGAAACGACCAGCGATTAACACCGTTCGTGTAGATTTGAAACTTTTAGGCTTTGACTTCCTAAATATACCAGATGAGTAGCAGTTTTAAAACAGCACATATTTGAGGGGCTTCTGTTGAAGCACTTAAATTCTAAAATTCTGAAGACGATCTAATCATCTACAGGTACAGGTAAGCTACATTAAGAAAAACACGACATAAACCTGTGCAATCTCCTGTGCCTTCTCTACCCAGATCTCTTTGATGTGATCGCTGGACTCCAGAACATTCTTATTTTGCACATTTCAGAATGGAACGAACTTCTTCCTTTCATTTAAAGAATTCTGTGTCCTCTGTATCTTTTTTACCCGTGCTTCCCAGTGGAGAAACCCTGTTTTTTTTTTTTTTTTTGGGGGGGGGGGGGGTGGAGGATGGGTTGGAATACGTGATGTGATTTACAAGGTACCAATAAAACATGTCTATGTCTATGTGAAACGGTCCAGATACTTACTCGGAGTACTTATTTTTTGGAAGATATCAGGTTAATTGCTTATTTTTGGTGGCAACTGTTGTAATTATTCGTCGCAAAGAAAGCCAGACGATTGCATTAGACGAAACAAGGCAAGGACCCATTTCGCTTAGAGGGTTTGGCAGGCGGAATAGTACAACCCAAAAACCCAATCCTAATAAGCGACGTTTTGAAATGTGCACCACGAAACAGCGACTGTAGCTATAATGAGCTAAGCAGCACTTTTATCTTATGAACCGTTTTGTGTCTAGTATCTTATTGCCTTGGCACTTACTGCCTTATTGTGGCAAAGCGGTGAATTTGGAGAGTAGGAACTTGTCACGAAAACACACCAGTAAGGGAAATTAGTCAGACCACAAATATATTTGAAACTTATTTACGCCCTTTACTCGGCTTGAGATATATAAAGCGGTCTGCGTAAAATTGTGCTGGCTGCACTGATAGGCACATTGAGTCGAACCTTTGCAACTTTGACAATAGTCCACAACCATTTCATCCAATTTTCTGTAATCTCTCATTGAGAGATTGTTTGTAGTCAATGTTTAAACGTATTGCGAAAATGAGATTCAATATGAAACGAAAATATATACGCTACTATTTTAGTACAAAGCTCTTTGGAAGAGTATAAATTATAAATTATATTTGTGAAAATATTCTGTGGGCAAATAAAGTTTGATGATGATAACCCCTGATTAGAGAATGTTATTGGCCCGCCAAGCAAGTGTTATCAAAAGGTGATGCGACACCGCGTCAGAATCAAATTTGACAAGCTGCGGAGGCCTTAGGGAATCTCGACTGATAGATTATCAAACAACATTTGACATCTACATGTTTCTATTCTCGGAAACCCGAGGTATTTTTTCCGCGAGTGAAACTAATGGCCCAACATTTCCGAGAAAGCCATTTGAACCCTAAATGCTATAAATATTAAATGTTTTCATATTGCATTTCTTTAGTGATTCCGATGGCATGCGCTTCTCATCGCGTCGATAGCAATTTTCTTGTAAGAAGAGAAAAAACACTAGCAGAAATTGCAAAAGTGTCATGTAATATCGCAAAGCTAAACATTTCATATCCAGATACCGATATAATTAGAAAAATTCGGAGGATTTGAGATTGAAATCTTACAGAAAATAGATATATTAGCCATGTAGGTTATTAGGTATGTTATATGTACACCGGTAAAAATAGCTTTTCCGGCCATTTGCGGGCTTAGAACGGCCATTTAAATAGTGCGACGTGGTGGGCCTGTTTTCGCACGGATGTCTAATGCAAATATTCACTGCTGCGCACACGCCGGTCGGCAAGTTACTCACTACACACGCGTCAGAGATGAGAATGGCGTATGAAGGGCACTTAACACATCAAACACGAGGCAGAGTGTTTCAACACTGTTTTTGATATAGCTTCGCAAACGAATGTTTCATTATCGAGAAAACGGAATAAAATCTCCAAGATCTATGGAAATAAAGATCGCATATACAAATCACCTTCACTCTTATGATTTTTTTGTTTGTGTTTGATTAATGTTTAATGAATTTGAGCAATAGAACACCTTAGCTTATGGTAAATCCCAAGAGCCAATGACTCACGAAACCGTATTTGTAGTTTTCGCAGGTCTCCGCGTGGTTTTGGGTGTACCCAGCATGAAAACCCTGAGGATCCAGTTATCTATCCAACTGAGCGCCAAAAGCAATTGACGAAATTACCATTCATCCACTATAAAAATAACTTCTTCTGAGAAATAGATATGAATCATAATTAATTTCCTTGTCGGAAAGGTGATGAATGATGGAAGAATTGCTGGAGTAACCTCTCCCTTAACTCCCCAGGACCATAAATTAAACACTTCACTGCACATTTTGGACGTCGAATGAGTTAATAACGCTAAAATAAATATGTGTCATAGCAATAATTGTTTAGAAAATGGAGATCTACATCTCTTAGGACAGTATGTTTTGTCTTGTCTATGTAAGATGGAAAGAACTATATGTACTATAATATGTACTATAATTCTCTAGAGATGTGAATAAAGCTGATTATTATTATTATTATTAATGATATAAACCTCTTTACTGTACTTTTTTCATGCCGCTAGCAAATTATTGTCGTTTTTTTGCCAAATGACAATTTATCTTTTTTTCCTTGATGGCCAAGAAAAACGAGTTCCGGGCCATTTGCTTTTTTTTGTAATTGGTATGGCACATAAACAAGCAGGCATATTAATCTATAATGGTGGCCCATTAGTTTCAATAGCGTTTTACGGGCTTATTTAATGCAAACGCACGTAACATATCTTATTGTGACGTGTGATAAATTACGAGAACACCTGTTTCGCAACACCTCCTGTATTGAACGTTCAATTTCTCTCAAAATTCACTAAAAGCAGTTTTAACTCTCTTGCGCAAGAACTATGCTTCTCTTCCTTCATTCTATTATTAGATTTTCAACTAACTTTATTACAACTAACATTTGACCATATCGGTGGAATTGTAGCAACTGCCACCTCGGCTGCTTTTATCCAGTTGGCTCGGAATTAATGATCTGTGCCCGAAACCCAGCTAAAACTAATCAATACTCTCTCGGGCCAGAGGCTTTTGAGAGGTGGATAACAAACATACAACATACAACCCCCCGGCTGGAGGGGAATTTTCATCGATTGTGCTTGGGCACACGGCGCTGCAAATGCGTAATGACACGAAAAATAACACGAAGAAATTTCATCATCAGAAACTTCACTAAACGAGAATGTAGTTACTAAAGTGCTTATTTTTGTGAAAAAGAAATGAATGTTATTGGTGTATTTTGATATTCTTGAACTTTAGTGTTGCCAGTTGTTTATAGCTATCAGCCCCCTCAAGCATGTATAAGGTTTGACGATGGTTTGTTAGATCAGTTCTAAACAAGGAACATAGCTAAACAAATGGGCTACAACATCGAGATCGGTTTACGCAAATTTGTTCTCTAACTACGCAATTCGACCAATGTATTCTGCGTCATCTGCTCGCGTTTCTTCGTTCGGATTTGTTTTCTCATTTGAAGTTGTTTGCCTTGAAAACAAAGGTATTCAATCTATCCTAACATTTAAACAAGGGTCAGATATTATAACAAGCAAACGAATTAGATCTTAGCTTTTTTCAAGCACATTTGACAACAATTGTGGAAAAAACAAGAGACAAGAGTTGAATATGTGAAAAAAGAATGAACGAAAATTGACCAACACGCAATAGGTGTACAAATAAATGGGAAACGAAAGCAAAATTGCTCTGGTCTAATTTTGGCAGTTTTGAATAAAATAATCCAAGTGCTTTTAAAGCCTTTCTTACTTTTTGTCAACCTATAGTGAGCACCTTTGCCAAGGTAATTTGGCAACAAACGCAAGTTACTTTTGTTGACATATAGTTCGTTTAACTCTTTTGAGCATTCGAAAGTGACAAATTCTAATTCAAAGCCTTTCCCATTTATTTAAATCGTCACAGTATTGCTTGCCAAAGTTATTTATAATCTAAACCTTTCTTTTCTTTATTCTGTTATTAATTCTATTTCTTTTCTTTATTCTATTATTAATTCTAATTCTTTTGTTGACATATAGTTCGTTTAACTCTTTTTGAGCATTCGAAAGTGACAAATTCTAATTCAAAGCCTTCCCCATTTTATTTAAATCGTCACAGTATTGCTTGCCAAAGTTATTTATAATCTAAACCTTTCTTTTCTTTATTCTATTATTAATTCTATATAAAAGGGGCAAATTGTAAAATCCCAGCCAATAAGAAAATAATTTTCGTCGCAGTTTCTGGGTGTTTAATGAGCTAAGGATTTGTTCATCAATTAATGGGAAATACACCAAGGAAATTCGCCTTCAACACAAGGAATTTCTTTTTCTTTCACAAAGTAAAGAACGAGAACTTAAGTTATATTTAAGTGATATATATCGAAATTATTCATATGTTCGTAGAATCAATTCATTCAATTGACTGAGTTATCTGACGCCAGGAAACTAAAAGAAAAAAAAACACAGAGGGAACTCCTAAGACAAAAAGATCACATAAAGAAAAGCACTTGCGCTTTGTTAGAAGTTTGTTTTACAAGAATACAGCCTCCCGGTAATTTATTACTCCTGGTGAAGTAACATAGAGGCGGAAAAATACAAGAAAAAAATAGTGTTTAGCGTCGAAGCCTGTGCGTCGCCTGCAAATTGACTTGTTTTTTAGAAATACCACACAGTGACGTGCAAGATAAGTCCACCTTGCCTTGGCGAATTATTGCTTTTTTTATCGTCCCCAAATTGAATTTGAAATTCTTAATCAAGGAAGCAATTGAACATCGCTTTGTGTTTACATTACCCGGGGCCCCTTCGCAAATTTCGATATATAATTCAGTTCTTTATTGACATTTCCAACCAAATCTCTTCCCATTGAAAGTCAATGTTTGCCCTTGACTGATGTACATTTGGTCTGTCCAAACTTCAATGTCCATTTGCAGTTCAATTTCAGGCGCTTTCTTCTTCTTTCGCTTTCAATATTTTTTTCAATAGAGACTTTTGTAATTTCTATGTTTTTAGTGTACATTATAAAAGCAATTAAAACTTGACTATTGTGAATATAAAAGCGAAGAAAAATAGCACTATTGTGCGTTTTCAAGCTGTATTGGAATCAGGTGCTCATTCAGTGCTTTCCAACCTTAATGTATGCGTGTACTCAGCTCGTTGCTAAAAATAGCCCATTGTTTGTTTCTCTAGACAGTAATTATGTCAGCTAGGAAAACAGTGTCGTGAAAAAGCCACGGATATAAGCAATGCATCGAAGAACAAGCTTTCACAGGCCAATGTTCCTTGTGTTGTAACAAGAGGTTTTGCTATCTTTCATAAATCTTGTACTTACTGAAATTTGCATACACGTATGCTTCGGGACTGACGCATGCGTATTGGCGATTTTGCCGGATGTGCATTTCACAGTACAAGTAGCCGACAACCTACTCTAATACTATATTTAAAAACACGAAATGACAAGACACTAGCAAAGCTCGCATCGAAAACACAGAATAGCGAGGACGTAAGAATGATCAGAAACTAATCTTGATAGAAACACACTAACACTCGGTTGGTAGTATTTTTAGTTCCTTTCCCATGGCTAAGACGACAAATCTTGGAGTTGAAATCGTGCTTTCTATTTTAGACTCTATCGTGGTGCTAAGCAACTTAGTTGTATTGATACTAATTCTTCGCAAGGAAACTCTCCGTACGGTCAGTAACCTGTTCGTGGCAGCCTTAGCCTTCTCAGAACTACTTGTTTCAATTACTGTCATTCCACTATCGCTAGCCGCATATAGGGCTCAAGCATGGCCATTTAGTGAGCAGCTCTGCATGTTTCACGGCTACATCTTCAACACGCTGTTCATTATTTCTGGGTGTCTTACTTCTGTTATAAGTATGGACAGGTACTATTCCCTGGCAAGCCCGATGGGGCATGTAACGCATCTAACAGAGAGAACCGCGCTTTTTATAATCATCTTTATTGTTTTCCACTCTGGATTTTGGTCAGGATTTCCTCTGTTTGGAATTGGGGATCTTCAGTATAAATTCCTCCCATCTCAAACACGATGTGGAATTACTTGGACACTCGAAGGTGCTTATGGCCTTTATTACTTCGTCATCTTGATGGTGAGTTTCGTCTTGCCATTCGTTATAATGCTGATAATGTACGTTAAAAGTTTTCATTCAGCACGCGAAAGCGCTCGAAAAATACGACCAGGAAACATTCGCATTCAAGCGTTACAAGATGGCCAGTTCACGACTGTGGCTCGTCAGGAATCTTTCGACAGCCTAAAAGCGAACTTCACTGTATTTATTATCATTGGTAGTTTAATTCTAAGCAGAGGACCGAGGGTGATATGTGATCTTGCCTCCTGGGTGCACGGCGGAACGTACTGTTCACCTGTCGCTGAATTTGTTGTGTCGTGGATGCTCTACTTGGGCGCCCTTACAAATCCTTACGTTTATACACTCCTGAATAGGAGACTTCGAAAGGAACTCATTCAAGCTATCAAGAGCTTGGCTTGCTGTAAAAAGAAAAACTCCAGTGCGGAAGAAGAGCCTAAAGACATTCTGGAGTACCTGAGAAACCTAACTGATCGCCCTCCTACCGAAGTTACAGGGACTACATCGCGCTCGGGTTCTACCGTTCCTTCCAATCAAACTCGGCCGTCTCTCCAGTCTCAACAAGGACACGAGCTGGAAGCACAACACCAGAACGGCGTTCAACAGTCACATAACAACAACAACAATAACAACACAGAAACAATACCAGAAATCCAAGATTTGACTTAAAAATCGATTATTTCTAATGTGATTAATGATATTGTTGGGAAATGTGTTGTCTTATTAGAGCTCCAACACTCGGGCACAAGACACAGACGGACGGCAGTGCATTTTGTCTTGGAGATTTTACATTAGGTTTTGAGTTTACATATCCGTAAGCCTGTAGGCTCCTCATGTATTCCATTTTGATAAATGCGAGCCTATCGCGCGTAGAAAGCCAATCAGCCAATTTGTTGGGATTTTTCTGAAAAGTGAACAGCGTGCACCTGTCGTCACTAATCGTTAATCAAAAATGAATTGTGAATTACTAAACACCCTCTAAACGTGGAACCAAAACACATGAAATACTGGGAAAGGTACCTTTCATAGGAAAAATAATTTTTACTCTGCTAGTATATTTTTACCACGCGTCAGGTTTCTAGTTATTGATGAATGATTTCCTAGCACACAAACGCTCTCAGCAGCGTTAGACAAGGTAAAATAATTAGGGATTTTTTTACTTAATGAACACAATTCTCAAATTGAGGACGATGAAATAAAATAAAGAGACAACCATGGCGCTGTATTCTATCTCCATAGGCTAGGACGTTAATTCCTAAAAACATATCGATTTTATGTACATTATATTTTTTCGCTTTACAAAACAATCGCACTAAATCCAAAATAATAAACGAGCTGTGACTGATCAATTGTCGATCATGAGTGCTCGTTAGAAATTACATTTGTACATAACCGCAATATTCAAACGATTTTCTGCAATTGTAGGTCACCAAGCAGCAGCAACGCAAACCTGATTTCGCACGATGATGAAGAGTAATCATAAAAGGACAAATAAAGAACCGTTCGGAAATTCGTAAAATAAACATGTCTTCAAAACTCAACACTTCTTTGTTGCTAGATATTTTTAAAATGAAATTTTTTTTTTGAAATTATCATTGCATAGAAATTATGTGATGCTTAGTTTTTGACGCTTCTTTTATCAACCTTTCGTGAATAAACTTAATTCAATATTCATACTGGAGAATAAAACTTATCTAGTTTAGTTACACGTTACAATAGGAAGCTTCCGTGCCCTGATCATTTGCGTTTTTCTGTTTTGATGATCAAAAGGATTTAGTACGCCTAGCGGATCTGCGGTGATGCATCAGGGAAATGACTCAATAATTTCCTTGGAAAAGCCTGTTTGTTTCCCACAAAGTTCCCCAGCCATTACGGATAATTATTTTCTTTTTCTTTGTTCAAAGCGTTAAAGGATTCCAATTAAGCGCTTTTTTGTCAGAAAGGATTATGCAAATACCAGATTTCTCAAAACATTTCACTTTCTGCCAAAGGGCATTTTGACTTTAGTTGCATATGGGCATCGCTGTACACGGATCTGTCTTGAAAAACAAACAAAGCAAATCATTGTAAATTTCCTATGTGACAAAATAATTAAAAATGATCAATCTACTAAAAAAAATTAGCAAGTGTTGCATACAGTTGTTATGATTTCTGTTACAAACGCTAGATAATTCTAGAATAATCCTATCCCTTCATGTAATCATATTGTCTCTGCATGGAACCCACGACATGTTATGCAAGCGCAAGAAAGAACAATGAACATGTGAAATTGTGCCAGGCGCGCACTTCAAAATGAGCGGGAAATTTGCGCCTTGGCTATCATTCCCGATTGTTGTTTCGTGAGTTGTTAACTTGTTACATAATCAAATGAAAATTCCCAGCACTCCAAGCATATCCGCAATATTAACAGTCTTCAGATATTGTCATTTGCGGGCAATCTTTACTGAAAGCTTGTGATAAATGGTTAAATCCGCTGATAACAGATAGCTCCTCTCGTACGCTTTAACAGTAATCAAAGCGTTCAGGAAAACGCGCTTAAAAAAAGGAACAACAATTTAATTTAATATTTAGGTGATCAAAGAGAGAGAAATGCTGCGAGAGGGGGAAAACGGCATAACAGCGCCTAGAAATTCTGAAATCGAACTTTTGCTTGAGCAAGAAGAGTTAATCTGGGGCACCTGCCTAGTGCTGAAGTTTCGAATATTTCATTGCGTAGAATACAAATCTTAAAATCAAATGTTACAGCTGTTTTGAGTATTCTGCGAACTCTCGCGTTCGACTTACATTGGCGTTCTGGCTTCCAGCAGTCAAACTCTCGGGGCTAATTTTAGTCTTAGCCGACAGTAAGTTAGGCCACTTATCTAGAAAAAGATAGTAAGATGCTGTGTGTTGGGGCATTGCACTACGATGGCGAATAACTGAATTCTATGTATTCCAAAGAGTTTCAAAGTTTGATTGACGGAAGCCAGAAAGCGGTTTGACGGTTGCAAATCGATCTCGAGAGTTCGCAGAATACGCAAAACAGCTGTAAAGGTTACCTATAGAATTCAAATTGAACATTTTCTTTCAAATTGAACATTTTATTTTCCCAACTGGTATCTCATTAACATTCACTCGGCTTCCTTTCTGATTAAGTAGGTCGCCAACGACATTTCATGTTAACCGAAGTCTCCCCAAGCCCCATGTTGCATAAACGATTGAGCTCTTATGTAATGTTCAAGCAAAAAGCGATTTAGCGATGGGAGAATGACGCACTTCAACATGAGCGCTTAAATCTCCTCTAGCCTAGAGTAATCGCTAGATAGATGGATTATTCCGGAGTTTTAGTTTCACGCAGCAAGAGGTTAGGTCGAGTACTTTTCGCATTATGGTGTCGTTCATGAAGCGTTTCACATTTTGAGGCAAAGACAAAACGAAGCCCTGTCTGCCTGGTCAGCCTGCTTTTCTGGTCAAATTGATTTCTAATGAGTGGAGTTTGATTCTACTGCATTTTTACATTTTCTATGTTGGACAGTTCCCTATATCGGGAATTAAAGGCTTAATATTCTTGGCCTTTTCCTGTAAATATCAATTGTCCTGACCTTTCCCAGTAATGGTAATGTTTTGGGCTTCTACCAAATCTTCCTGCGATACTTCGGGCTTTCTTCTCGATTTTCGCTTGACATACAAAACGAAAAGACGTAATTAACACTGGTCTTACGAAGCTGCATCCCCCGCTTTCCTTGAGCAAACAAGGAAATTCGAAAACAGAACCCGCAAAAACACAGAGAAAATAACAGAAAGATTTCAATAGCATTGCTTTGGCAAAACATTTTCACGATTAAAACTGATTCCCTAAGTTACATTTTTTTCTTTTATTTATTTGATAATCGTCTAGAATAAGTAGTCAAAATATTGTCGATATATAGACTGAATCGTGTCATATGTTAATATATAATATAGATATAGCATTACACCATAGTTTCAATGCTTTACATTTCAGTGCTTTACATTAACGGATAACTCATCCTATAGAACCAGCTTTATAAACATGAGTGTGTGTTAGCATTGTGAGTTCTGTGACACTGAGGTTGGGCAACTTCCGACGGTCCTCGTGGTTCTTTAACGTCCCTCTGGTTCCGGTTAGTGTAGTGTATGTGAGAGACGGGGCCTACGGTTTAACGTCCTTATCCGAGAAGACGCGAAGGTCTAACCATTTGCAGATGTTAGAGCAAAGGCAGCACCTTCTCCTCAATTATTAGAAAAGACCCTGAGTGTTGGCCCGGCCAGGGTTTGAACTCCCAACCTCCCGAACATAAGCCCGGCGCTCTACCACTGCGCTAACCGGTCGTCAGAATTAAGAAACGAAAACGTCCAAGTTGGCTACCCAAATAAGCCAAGCATTTCTATTTTTGACAATCCTTCAAGTCACCAACTAGAAGACCTAGCCGAGAGAAAGAGTTGTGCACAATATATTAAGACAAGAGAAAATGATCATTTTCTCTTGATTAAGAGGAAATCAATTTGGAGATAGAGCAACTGCAGGCTTTGGTGAACAAAAATCTTGTACCAGAGTAATATAAAATATTCAATTTCTAGAAGCTATAGATGTTACTCATTAACTGCCGTGACACCAAAAACAAATTCCCATTGCGGCCTGTAAAAAGAAATTTCAAAGTTGAAACAAATAGCGCAAACATAAGAGAACATTTATTGTTAATTTACTGTAAGTCCACTACCATTTCTCAGTGTTTTGTATTCACGAGATATTGAAAACAGTCCCACAGAACTTTACAATGCGATGCAAATGCATTTGGTACAATATTTTTGTCAACCGCTTATATAGGGTTTAACTTTTCGGTTCAAAATGCCATGGAATTAATGACCAACATCCGTCAACAAGATTTGTGCAGCTTTAGTTGGATATACATTATATAATAAAGCATTACAGTAAGATCTTGTGAGTAAAAAGAGAAGATAAAATTTAAGCGGACAATACGACACACCACAGGTTCGACTAGAATTTTGTAACACTGAGTAACCAAAGGAAACTTAAATTGCGATGTTTCTCGGTGCTAACGGGACAGGTGTAAAATATCTGATTTGAGAAACCAGTAAACTGTACTCGTCACATTTAAAAACGAATAATCACCTTTGACACTTTCTCGAGTTTAACACCCATTTTTTTTACCAAAACTCATTAAAACCTGTGTTACCGTTAAACAAATACATTATTTATAGTGAGATTATTTCTGTAATGGGTGTTTCCCAGGTTTCAAAGAGTTGTCACCAAAATTGCATGAAAACTTAAAATTGTTGAGACTGCTTATGAAAAAGGTACAAAATGCAATAGTTTTTCATTTCGGCTCTTGATACAAAACGACTGTCTGGTTCAGCAATCGAGTAATTGATAATTAATGGTTTTTAAAAGCTCGGCTCTTGTTTAAGAAAATCAGGGTGTCAACGGTTTGCTGGTTCAATAAAATAGGAATTCCACAGTCGAAACAAAAAGGAAAAATAGGAGGATTTGGACCAAAAAAGGAAAATAGAAAATATAACAGTACTATTTTCTGATTTCATGAACTGCTTGTTTTGGGCGCAGTTATCAGATTTTGAATACAGTAGAAACCCGTTTATAATAACCTACAGGCTGAAATTTTGCATTTAAATACCTAAAAATATAAGAACCCGAGCAGCCTGGCAAAGAAAAATAGGTCCTTATAGAAAAAAATCACTTCAATCTTTAAGGATTTCAATTGTATGATAATACACATAACTCATAACCCAAACGTTTTGCTCTGTATGTTATTGTTTACAAAACAAGGCAAGCATGTTAAAAATACAAGTACTAAAACATATAGTACATACTAGCATGGAGTTATTATAACTCCATAATACATAACTCCATGAAACTAGTTATACAATGTTTTTGAGTGGTATACTATACACTTAATGACTGCTTCCGAGGAAACTCGCTGTTTCCCGAGGGTGCAGTCATTAAGTGTTTTATTATATAGCAAACAGAAAATACGGTAAAAATAGTCCGCCGAAATTTCTCGCTTTAGCGATGTCGCCCGCGCGGGCTATATTGAATTTGTAGCCCGCCACGTGACCATGATAGAACCAATCAGAGCGCACGCTTTGATCGAATAAATACGAGCTATATAATAATATACACTTAATGACTGCTCCCGAGGGAAACATCAGTTTTGTTTCCCGAGAATCTCGATGTTTCCCGAGACGAAGTCGAGGGAAACATCGAGTTTCGAGGGAAACAAAACTGGTGTTTCCCGAGGGAGCAGTCATTAAGTGTTTTGTTATATAGCAAAAAATAAACTGCAATTATTAAATCAAAACAAATGATCAAAACAAATGCATTTCAAGAACGAAAGAGAAGTTACCAAGTGTGTGCGCGACTACATCATGTAAATAAAACACTCCTAAAATCCCACAATTTTCTTGCATTAGAAAAACTTATCAAAATTAGCAAAGGATTTTAAAGAGACACGCGTGTTTACAATAAACTTCTACTTTTCCCGCTCTTAAACGCGACGCGCGAAGGCAATATTCCCCTATCGGTCAATAATTTTTCGAAATATTGACTGATCGGGGAATATTTGATTTGTACTTCACCATGTGACCTTGATTTAGCCAATAAGAGCGCGCGCTCGGTTGGAGTGAGCATTCGCTATATAACAATGAAAATTGTTGCCTGCTTGACTTTACCACGTGACCATGATAGAACCAATCCGAGCGCGCCCTTTGAATAAATACGAGCTATATAATAATGCAGAATATCCCACGCGTCACTTGTATTGATACTTTGCCACGAGAATTCGTTGTATAACTATTTTATACCACGCTTCAGAAAATTAAAGTAACGTTTTACGTAAACGCAGTGCACGATGGGAAGGTTGTGTGGAATGCCGCCGAATATACAACGCCATTCCTGCATTCTGATTGGCTGTATTTTCTGTGGCGCGGTATCAAATAGTGCAATATTTCTGCCAATGGTCACTCTACGGCAGCATCTGGAAAATAAGAACCTAAAGAACATGAATTTGGAAAATCTACATTTAAATATAAGACCCATCAGCCTGACCTCGAAAATTCTAAGGTTCTTATATGCGGGTTTTTACTGTAGCTTTATAGCAAACAGCAAGAGTATAAGTGATATTATTATATAGCTCGTGTTTATTCGATCAAAGCGCGCCCTCTGATTGGTTCTATCATGGTCACGTGGCGGGCTACAAATCCAATGTAGCCCGCGCGGGCTACAATTAAAAAATTGTTGCCCGCGCGGGCGACATCGCTAGAGCGAGAAATTTCGGCGGATGATTTTTTATGATTTTTACCGTATTTTCTTTTTGCTATATAATAATACACTTAATGACTGCACCCTCGGGAAACAGCGAGTTTTGCTTTCCCTCGAATCTCGATGTTTCCCTCGACTTCGTCTCGGGAAACATCGAGATTCTCGGAAAAACAAAACTCGCTGTTTCCCTCGGAAGCAGTCATTAAGTGTATGTTGTTCTGGAGATCTGGCCCGGAATGCTGGAATGCCCCATTAGTTTAACATATTTCTCGAAAAATGGTCTGGCATTCTCCCCCAGAGAAAATTGCCAGAAATGAGCAAATGTTGTGGAAAAATCAACTAGACTTTTCTTGTCGCAATGTTGAAAAATTAGAACATTTGGAATTTGGAATCACCCTTAAAAATAGGAAAAAGAGAGAACGTTGGCACCCTTGATACACAGGTGGTACCAAGACTTTGATTGCTTGAATATTCCATGCAGCTGAGACTTTTCTGTATTATTTGGCCAAACGCGGGTATAATGAGTTATACTTAATATAAATGAGCTCATATATAACAGAGTTTTCTCGTTTGCATTAGGCATTAGGGACGACGCGTAATTAGAAGCGGGGAGACGCTGAGACTTTGGAGCTAATAACTAAGCGCTTTTTGCCTTATGACAAATTCGTGATCATCAGTCGGTCCTTAAACTAGAACTCAAGGACAAAAGAGGTATAATCTCAGATGATTTATTCAAATCAATAAAACGGATATTAATCGTACTTATATTGCAAAAAGTCCCTAAAATGAATGGGTATACTTATACGTCTTCTCCTTATAAGCTAAACTGAGCAATATTAAAGGGAAAGTGTCACGATTTTCAGGGGCTCATTTACGTAACTTAAATGCTGTCAAATTCTCACACCAAATGAGCAAAATAATCATCCAGGTTTTTTTTAAATAACCTTTCAGCTGCCAGATAAGTACAATTTTGGAGTATTTCCGTGTGTTATCGAGCGGATGGAGTTGGATTGCGAGGTACCCTGCGAGTAGTTTGTTACTCTTTGAGGAAACCGCTGCTCGCAGGGTACTTACAGATAGGCTGAACAGTGTTCAAAGTTGGAAATTTGATAGCAAAATATGTCAAATTTTACGAAAGAATGCTTATATAATGCGACTTTATTTTTTTTTCTTTCCATATGATTCTGAGTTATACAGACCACTGGTCTTACTTGATAACACTTTGATTGAAACAATCGTGACATGGCCCCTTTAAATGTCCAGTCGAAAGGCACTGTGAGGCAAGTTTAAATACATATATCTTTTGGTTGCTTTTTATCGTTAAAACCAGCACCGAATGCAAAGAGGCTATTCTAAAAGTGACCACCAGCTTTGCAGTGCGTTCTAGGAGCCAACAAAGGAATGGGTACTTTTTAATCTGCAAACAGACATTCAGTGCTCGCTGTCCTCCAATATTAAATTTAAAATCAGACACTTCACAATAGTTCGTTTTGGAAAAACGTAGAGAGGAAATTGAATCCACGCCGCTAGCAAAAACAGCGGTTTGTTTCGGCAATCCGATTATTTACATAACACAAGAGACAAATGAATCCGCCTCCACTTCTTTCCTCCACAAACACTGTAATCGCCAACACCAATGTGTCCTTTGTTTTCCTTTGCTAAGTATCCTGGCAAGTAATGTTCCATTGTGTCGACTTCTTACTGATCTTCTGGCGTCATTCATTATCTATAAGACTACCCCTGTTTGTTCCCCGTCTCAAACGCACTAGTAGCCTCATTTACGTTCTCTTGTTCCTCGTTATTTTCATTCTGCGCCTCAGCATCCCGTTCCTGGGACGCGTTAGGTAGTACTCCTCTTGCAGACAGACCCCCTCGAGAGTTTAGTAAGTTTTGTAACTCCGCATTGGTAAGACTTGCGTTTGTCGCGCTCGTGGCTCCCCCCTGGCTGGCAGACGCCCCAGCAGAGGTCACAGGAGGGGTGTCTTCCGTACGAGGAGGATCAGCTGCGCTTGTCTGTCCTCCAGAATTTAACATGTACTCGAGAACCGAACTCGTACTTGCAGACCCAGGCACAGCAGTGCTTATGCCATCTTCTAAATCTTCCGTCCCTCCTTCCTTGCTAGTATTTATTATCTCACTACTTGAGCACGTGTCCTTTCTGATGCTGTAACTCGCCTCCTGTGCCGAACATGAACTGTTGCCATAATGATCAGTGCTCCCTAGTTTGTCGTGAGGCGGAGACGGTATATCATCCAGGTCGATCGTCACAACTTCTTTAGTCGTCCGACGAAGACTTGTCAGAGATGGTAAAGCTGATACCGAGGTGGTGAGGTTTGTCAAGGACACGCACGCCTGGTTAATGGCCGGCATGGGCAGGTTGACTGGCAACATGGGCGGGGCACCACCCCCTACTGGACAAACTGGCAAAGTTGCGCCTCCTAAATTTCCCGGTACCGCCATGGGTATTTGAACATGATTGCCACCTAAAGGTGCCATATAGACAGGCATATTGGTTGCCATGGTTATCGGCGCGGGAGCTGCCATGTTAGGCTGGTAACTAGGTACGTTCGTTGCCATGGACGCCTGGTGCGTTGCTAAGGCCGCGTGATTCGTTGTCACGGGCCCTCGGTTTTGAATCAATGCGTAAGGCAAACCCGAAGTAATATTTATTGGGTTGCTTACCATGTTGGGGTTAAGAGAAGCAAACTGCACAGCATCTTGGAATAAGGAAGCCCACGGGTAACCAGGGGGGAGTTGCTGTACTAGTGGCTGCTGTGGGAGGGGTTGGACCATAATTGGCTTGTTTTGTGAAGTTTGCACTGGGTTGACAGTCACCACAGGTTTTCTTATTACTCCAGATGTGGCGACAGGGGGTAACCTGGACCAGATACAGCAGGGTTAGAGGAGGAATGTCAAATAAGCGTGTTTCAATTGCTTACGTTTTGACTCATTGGAATCGGTCTACAGATACCGTACCCCTTACTGGGGGCGCAATGATTCTAAAGGATGGTTCTCAGTGCAACGCAAACGCAAGTGCAGGGATATCAAACTCATACATTCCCCTTTTAGGGTTCACACTAGAACACAAGCGCAGACGCAAGCACAAGGAAATCTAGACGCTGTGTTCCCTTACGCTTGTGCTTGCGTCTAGTGTGAATCAAGTGAACGCAAGCACAAGCGATTCACACTTGACATGCGCTTGCGTCCTCCGCTTGCGTTCCAGCGAGAACCAGCATTTTGCTTGTGCTTCCGTTCACTACATTCACACTAGACGCGTTTGTGTTTGCGGTGAATCTAGTGAACGGACGCGTTCACGTTGCGTTTGCATTTGCATTGGCGTTTGCGCTTGCATTTCTAGTGAGAACCAGCCTAAAGGCCTTCCATGACAAGTCTGTACTGATGGGCAGAGCGCAATGACATTTGGTGATCCGTTTTCATTATATTTTGTTTCGACTGCAAATATTTCGCAAACGTTTTTGTGAAAAACAATTGTAACCGTGTATATTTACCAATTTGTTTCCCAGTCTACACAAAACTGATCTAAGTATCAGATCTCCCTACGTTTAGGCAATAATATCTAAAATTCAAATTTCATTAAAAGCAGGGATCAAACGGTGATTAGAGCTAATGACTCAGCCGCGCAAGAATCTTGCGTGAGCACTAGTACCAGTTCCTCTCCAGAAGAGAGCCTGCAGTTCTTTTGGCGGCAGCTGCTGACTGAAAAACTCTCATCCGCGCGATCAAACGGTAAACAACTCTCATCGACTCTCATGAAAAATTTGAACATGTTCAGAGTGCATAAGAGCGGATGAGAGGGAATGAGAGTCGATGAGAGTTCGCGATCAAACGGGAAACTCTCATTAGCTGTCATCCAACTCCCATCACCGTTTGATCGCGCCTTAAGGACTGCTTGAGTACAAAATCGTGAGCTTATAAATTTATAAACTGTGGAGTTAGGAACTCATAGAAAGCTCATTAAGGCTCTTTCTAGTGCAGCACGTCACATAAAATATGGCAGATTACTACTAGCAGCTCACCTCGCTAGATTTTGACCCTGCGGAGCTGGGACAGGACAATACCGCCCCGCCTGATTCGCCTTCCTCTTCTCAAGTTCATATCCTAAGAAAAGAAACACACATTCAATGCATGGCTCGCTATTACCTTTTTTATCCAGTCGTCATGTGGCGACTAATATTCATAACGTGGTCGCCGACTGAAAACCTTTTGTCGCCAGCTAACGGAAGCTTCTCAAGCCCTTTGTAAGAGCTTTAGTCAGCCGCTATTTTGACAGCCTAGCAACATACCGATTCACAGAAAGCATCCATTTCCATCGACTGTTTTAGGGAATGAAGTGCGACATCTATTTCGAAATTACTGCTCATAATTCTTCTACTAGTATCGAATGAAAACAATTACAAAGGAGGGGCTGACAAGGGCTCTTAAGAGAGGTCCCAGCTGGCATCTAGTTCGTGTTTCTAAATGGTCGTCACTTTGGGGACAAAATTTCAAAATCTAGTCGCCAACAAGAAAACGCCTATCGCGCGCATTGGTGACTGTATCGGTCACGCCGACCGAGTCCCGAGTCCTGCAAAGTTAACGAGGTCACGTCTTCCCTCACCAGAAAAAGCTTTTTGTGTAAGTTGACTAATTTGGATTTCAGATAAGCGTCGAAAATTATTAAAAACAAAGTGAATACACTTGGCCAGTCAGAAGCGATATAAATGCAGCAGCAAACCAATCAGAAGACGACGAAGCAATTGCGACTTGCGTTTTATTGCCTGGCGCATTTGTACAAAATCTGCTCCAACAAATGAGAGAGCGCAACTGAAAACAATTTCAGTGGTAGGACAAATTTTGTCAAGTTTTATTCTTTTCACGCCAAATCTGATTACTGCATCAAGCTTTGTTCAGCATGCCCTGCTTTGGTTGTCTGCACTGGAAACACTAAGCATATTGGTCGTCCAAATTTCGCACGGCAAGGTGGAGATTTGGCAGTTTCCAATTTAATAAGGGTTTTTATTATATAGACACGAGTGTTTTACTGGGAAATACGCCACTCGTAGATCTCATACGAAGCTACATCCGGGACCTGAGTGACATATTTCCCATGCCCTCACTGTGAGGATATCGGTCAAAACAAAAGTGCTTGGAAATCGATTTGGAATATTTTTTTTCTTGTTTGTCTATATAATAAAAAGAAAATTACACAGTTGCTTGAAGTTATGAGTTTTATTTTCTCGTGTCAAAAACAATATTTCACTAATTCGCTGCGCTCATTCGTAAAATATTTGTTCTTGCCACTCGAAAATAAAACTCATATCTTCGCGCCACCGTGTAATATCCTCTATGTATGAGAATGTTTTCTCGTTTTTCTCGAAAGTATGAAATACTACATATAAGCGCCCTTTTTCCCTTGGCGAGGCTCAATTATTTCCGCAACATGTCATAATTACCTATGATGCAACTGAGAGCACGACCTTGTCTATTTTGTTTGACTGATTGGTCAGCCAAAACCACACGTCACGTGGCTAAACATGGAGGTCATAACAGGTCATCCACAAAATCGTGACGTCAATTAAACACGTCCAAAAATCCCAAATTTGTTCGATTTGTTGGACGACGTTATTACTAAAACAAAACGTGAGTTTGACGAGCAAAACAATAGGTCATTAGCAAACCCGTGACGCCCTTGAAACACGTCCGAATAACTTATAATATTCGGGAGTTTGACAGAATTACGTGATGACGTCACTGAAACACGTCCGAAAACCCCAAATTTGCTCGGTAATTTTCTGGATGACGTGAGTTTGACGTCCTAGACGAACAAAACAATAGGTCATTGGCAAACCCGTGACGTCATTGAAACACGTCCGAACTACTGATTTTTATGGACATGATAAGTTAAACAACACGTCACCCGAAAGGCATTGTGGGCCCTCTACAAATCCGTGACGTAACATGGAATACGTCAATACAATAGGGAAAAATAACACGGTCCTTCACCAATTCGCGACGTCACTGAAGCGCGTCCGGAAAACCCAAATTTGTTTGGTATTTTTCTAGATGACGTGATAACTAAAACAAAACGTCAGAGTGAAGTCCAGACGAACGAAACAATAGGTCCTCGGCAAACCCGTGACGTCACACGTCAAACGAAACATAGACAGGCAAAGGCATTACTGAACATTCGACTTATATAACGTTCAATATGTGGGAAAATTCAGGTTTTTGCTGAGTAAAGCGGCTATGACGGAAAATAAAAAGAAATGGCTGGAATTAGTATTTACCTGTGTTTCAAATTTCAATTTTATTTAAAACCCGAAATCAACGAAAAATCTCTCAGCTTCTTTTCCTTGTGTTTTCAGCCAATTTATCGGGTGCCCGAAAAATTCGGTACGTGTTACGTCATTCTGTGTAGGCAAATGTTTTAGGGCCAGAGAATGCAAGGGTGTTCGAGAAACGGGCCAATGCCAATTTCTCGAATACGCCAGAAAGCTAGTTTGGTTATTTTTGGAGTAACATTTAGCAAATGGTCATTGGAATTTAGGTTTTTCAGTTTGCTGACACTGAAACTGCTTATCTTCTCTAAAAGAACCTAAGAAATTTTCGGGAAACTCGTAAATCCCGAATACACACCCTAAACTTCTCGGGAGGGCAGTCCTTAAAACGTTCTATTGACAACTACGTTTTATTGAAAACTAATTCCGGGCTAGAGAAAATAGAGCAAATAAAATAGCTAACCTTATAATGGGTATCATTGTATTTTCATACGTTATTCACTTTGTCTGAATTATTCTTTGCGACTGTCATAATGCAACGAGATTTTTTTGATGGTGACTACATTCTTTTCTCTAGTCGCCAAAACATTTTGGCGACTAAAACTTTGTCACTTTGGGGACCATTTTTGATGACAATTAAGAACCATTTGGCGATTTGCCGGTTTTCTAATCGTCACGTACCTCTCTTGGCTTCCCGTTTTTCTTCCTTCGTAAGTTTTAACTCACTTTTGTTGACAAGTAATGACTCGTGTTTAAATGGAACCTGCAAGATATGGAGGTATTATAAGCGCATTCATTAACATTTGACACGTGTATCTTGCACGTTTGCTAACGTTCTTAAGATTATTAAGATGAGGCTGAATCAATAAGGGGCAGACCATTTTTTGGAAGGGGGGGGGGGGGGGGAGTCGTTAATTACTGCACACCAAAACGCAACCGCGCGACGTGGGACAACAATAATGCTGGTGAAACCTTATACAATACAGTACATCGGTAGATTCAAACCAGCACAACAGTCTGACGGGGGTAGATATTATGGATCCGCAAGCAGCACGAGGTAATAGGAAGCAACGGGGAGGAACCGGCAGTCTTAATTGTCGGGGTCCAACATGGCAATTATGTAAGACAGTTTAGTAAATATGCTTTAGTCTTATATTTGTGTAATAACTGATGATTTTACTGTGTCTAAATATAAAAACTGTATGTATGTATACTCGCAATTTCTCAAAAGTTCCACTTGACCCATTTGACATTACGATGTGTCCTCTGTAACGCTAACATAGTAATTTTAGGGAATTATAATGTACCTTTGCGATCCATTCTGAACATGTGTTGCATATTCTTGCCAGGACTGGGTCGCTGAATGTTGTTGAAGCTGTTGCCACATCTTCGCTTGAAACAGGCGTTTCCTAAAGGCAAGCCAGAAAAACATTAATAAATGAAAACTAAAAGATAGCTAGCGATGACAATGGTAACTGAGCCCCAAGTTTCCAGTGTTAGTGTACCATGGCTTACTCAGTTAACCAAATACCATTTGCTGTGTAGAAAAAAAGAATTTGACTGCTTAGATGTGTAACCACAGTTCTTGACGTTTAGCAATACAACTCCACTTTCACTGAGGATACTTTTTATTTGGGTTCAACACTCCTGACTCTTGGTTACTGGGTTTTCATACACTTACTTATAATCCACTCAATACTCCTTCCACGTTTCACCAACCCAACTAACTAACCGTAAACCCGCGCGCGAGATCCCTAGAGACTCCCGACCCAGTCCCCACGCGTCACGGGTGAGCATCAGGAAGCCCACAACACAACACAACACAATACAGGAAGCCCACAGAACAACACAGGAAGCCCACAACACAGCACACGGCTAAAGATGTAAAACAGAAACCCCGCGGAGCACTCCCATAACTCCCTCGAATCGCCCAAACTCAGCGCTAAGCGACATGCAGCATGCAGCACTGCTCGGCATTGATAAATTATTTTATTCCATTAAATAACTATTAGGCGATCCACGTTATTTAATGGACGATCCCAGCTACAAGCGCGCGAGCTCTTCTTTATTCAGAAATGCCCAAGCCGTGTCCCACAACTACCAGAATGCAGCGCGCGCTTATTTAACAGTTTGTTCGACAAATATCCCACATCTACTGAGCTGGAATCGTCCATTATTAGGCCGTGAAATTTAACTCTTCTAGCATATTTATTTTCCAATAAAGTTTCTTGCTGTTCTCTTAACACAGAAGAGCCCGTGTCGGCCACTCCTTTGTTATTGTTTTCGTTCGATATTAGAAGACGAATTACGCGTAGAAATCTCTTAATAAACATCTAAAGACAACGATTCAGATTTGATTTACCAAATTCAATCGAGGACATTGCTCTATATTCTCTAAATCAGCCGATGGAATTGGATGCTTTCTCCGACTTGGTATGTTGCTATGCTGTCAAAATGCCGGCTGACACAAGTTCTTTGAGTGAGCCATAAGAGACGACATTTTAAGTCAAAGGTATTATTATATTTGGAATATTTTTCTGGTTTGTTTATATAATAAAAAGAAAATTACACGTTGGCTTGAAGATATGAGTTTTATTTTCTCGTGTCAGTCAAAATGCCGGCTGACACAAGTTCTTTGAGTGAGCCATAAGAGACGACATTTTAAGTCAAAGGTATATTGAGAACAACACAAATTGTGCATACAACTTGCACATTAGCATGTCCCACGTTGTGAACTAGGTAGTCTGTAATGTGTTTCCTGCCGAAACATCAGCAAGGCATCTCGTGTCGAATGGCGCCTTACCTTCTCACAAATGAGTGACATGATTTCTTGCTTGGTGAAGTTCGCTTCTGGGTTGAGCTCATCCACAACACGATCTGGGATAAAGAAAAAGACACATTTAACAAACCAGGACCCTAGTTCATAGAGGAGAATGGTTAGGAAACCGGAATCCTTTTGTTTGCGCAGGGTCACGGTACATAAGTACCAAAATTCAGCCAGTAAGATTCCATTCTCGTACCCAGAGCTCCCCGGCTCGTCTGCTCGCAGGGGAGGCTCTGGTGACATCCATTTGAGGGCCGTCGCTGATTGGCTGATTTTGAGCGTTGGAGCATGCGCTGAAAGCTCTTTCTCTCAGCAGCTCTGTATTAAATCTCGCGCATGCGTCAGTGGCTGTCACCAGAGCCTCCCCCGCGAGGTTACGAGCCGGGGAGCTCTGGGTTCGAGAATGGTAAGATTCAGTGTGCACTCAGACATGCGTATTAGATGAGGGTGAAACAAAAGATTGTGCAGGGTCAATATCACGTGATAGCCCCTCTCAACATCCAGCCCACGCTATTGTGTTGACCCTTTGAAGTTTGCCGGGCTTCCTAACCATTCCACTCCATTAACTATGCCAGGATTAAACATGCGAGAGGACGCCTATCTGAATAGGTTTCTTATTCGTGACTAAACTGTTTCATACAGTCGCCAATTTGGCGGCCAGTTATTACTAAGCACAAATTGCATGCCAGCTGAGCGCGTTTCTTGAACTGCTATCTGGTAACAACTTTTGTTGCGTCCGCTATCTGGTAACCACTTTTCTTTAGTTGGCGGTCAACTGGCAAGTTAATTTCGAGCACTGATCAAGAAAGACTGATACACAGGGCCATTGCTACCATTACGCTTTAGATTTAAGCTTTGGAGAGTAAACGTTTCAAACTCGTCGCCCTCGGAAGGTTTTCAAAATATGCTCTTCTCAAAATTAGCTGTCAACAGCATAAATTCGGGAGAAAAGAATGGGGCCCAGAATTCTATTATGGCGACTAAACTTTTATTCCGCGACAAGAAATTTATATTTAGACACCAATTGCACCTCTCGAAAAGCGTTCATGTCGGGCACTGATACATCAGGGTGGAGGTCATGGGAAGAAGCGAGAGTGGCAGATGCATACAGGAAAAAATAGAGGAAATCTGTTGAGGCCTCATGTGCCATGTAGGCGCGAAAGAGACAGGTAACAGGTAACTGATACATCATCATATCAACATATCTACCAAGCTAGATAGCCATAAGGTGCATAATAACCCATGGTTCTCACTTGCAACTCCTTGTTTGGAGACTTGTCGGTCGTAGATCTTCTTCTCCATTGTACCGGTGGCTATCAATCGGTAGATATGGCATGGTCGGTCTTGGCCATAACGATACACTCTGTCAGAAAAACAAAGATATTTTTGTTAATATAGTAGCTTTTAGTTCTAGTCAATATATCTTCAATACAGCACCGTTTTCATATTGGTGTTGACTAACAACATAGATTAGAATTGCAAACAGAGACGTGGGTGCCCTTTAAGTTTTGCCTTCAGCCTATAGTGGAGCAGCGGAGACGTAAACGTAAACCTTGATGTCGCTGAATCTTGATACAGTAGTTTTTTCCCCAACTATTGATTATATGAATGTTTTATTCTTACTAGGAGGTAAAGTTAATGTACAAATATGGCAAAATCTACTTAAGGTGGTGCTCTATGAAGCCCAGGTGGGCTTCATTCGACAGTCTGACTCGACATGATTGGCCACCAGGCAATAGGTGGTTATTTGTTTACTCATTTGCATAAGCAGGGTCTAGATTCAGAATTGTGAAGGCACTAGAAAATAATCAGTTCTGAATATCAATAGCAAACAACATGTGAAGTATACTCTCACAATTTGAAGGTTTTAGATTCAGTCCTAAGGACGCAGTTCAATGTTCAATTTAGAGAAAACATGTGGGCTAATGAGCCTTCCGCCACACAACAATCCACTCGATTTTAAAAACCTGTGTGGATCATTCAAAACTTAGTGAAAATCGCCAATGCGCTCGTCGAAATAGTAATTATTTGATCTTGAGCAATTTTATTACATTTTTCAAAAGCAAAGAGGCTTTTTTAAAAGACTTGATTTTTTTGTCAGTGGGGCAGGAAGCTCATTAGCCAACATGTTTCTTGCAAATTGAGCTCCTCGCCATGCGCTCATAATTTGCGTTACGAACGTAAAACTTTCTTAGTACGCTTCATTCACCAGACGCTATTGAAATTCAGAACATTTCTTTTTTACCTCCGTTACGCTTGCTGATTTTACTAATGCTTATGCAAATGAGAACAATTATAAACACTGACGTCACAATATAATCGCCAACACGCACTGAAAGCTCGTCGTTGGTGAGTGAGAGTTGAGAAAACGGTTCAAACTCTCTCCGAAAACAAAAACACGAGGTTTTGCGTCCTTGTCCGAGAAGGTCTAACCATTTGCAGATGTTAGAGCAAAGGCAGCACCATCTCCTCAATTATTTAGAAAAGACCCTGAGTGTTGGTCCGGCCGGGGTTTGAACCCCCAACCTCCCGCACATACGCCCGGCGCTCTACCACTGCACTAACCGGTCGGCGGTAAAAATACATCAAATATCACCGAACGGGGTGTTGGGGAGCGAGGCTTACCTGCAGACGGCTTGGACGTCATGACAAGGATTCCATGATGAGTCGAACACGATGACACGACTGGCTCCAACAAGGTTGACACCAAGACAACCAGCTCTGAAAACCACATTTATTATTACACTACATGCAAAAAGGCATACCATTTGACCGTCAAATTTCAACACAAACATTAATGAGAAGAACAGACATTGGCGTTTTCTTGGATAATGCCGTAGCAGGATAACGCACTTCGGCATAGGTTCCATTAGTGATACAGAAGTCATGCGTTACTGGACGAGCAGAAACAAACATTTCATTGTTTACTCGTTCTATTGTGTGACCCTCTATTGCTTTGCACTGAGATTGTCGATCCAATAGGCTTAGATCTTGGCTTAGACTCATCTTAAGCTATGGCTTTCAGCACTAGGGCCAGTCATGGCCAGGTTAATGTAGCTTGGCGACACTTTTCATCAGTTAGCGACAAATTTAGTAAGATTATTCGCCACTAGGCGACTGGAGGAAAATGACAATTTCTTGTCCTGACTTGCACGAGAGCCCATTCGTTTTCATTACCTTATACCCATGTTCAAGAAAGTTTGGTTGAATACCCTTTTGATACCCAATTTAGAAATTTTTGCATACATGTAAATAGGTATTTGCAAGAAGGGCATTTGGGAGTGTTACAGCTGTTTTGAGTATTCTGCGAACTCTCGCGCTCGACTTCCAATGGCGTTCTGGCTTCCGTCAATCAAACTCTCGAGACTAATTTGAGTCTTATCCGACCGTAAGTTAGGCCATTTGTTTAGAAAATGATAGTAAAAGATGCTGTGTGTTGGGCCATTTCACTAGGATGGCGAATAACTGAATTCTATGTATTCCAAAGAGTTTCAAAGTTTGATTGACGGAAGCCAGAAAGCGGTTTGACGGTTGGAAATCGATTTCGAGAGTTCGCAGAATACTCAAAATAGCTGTAATTAATTATAAAATTATAGCATTAATCATACCTTGTTGACAACATAAATAGAAGAACATCCTTGTTGCTTTCGTCATTGAAAGCCACAATGAGCCGTTCTCGTTCTTGGGCAGATGTGCTTCCATCCAGTCCTGAAAAAAACAAGACACATGTGTCAATGGATTCGGGAGGACATTTCATGGGAACAATTATATATCCAGCACCAATGCGACTGGAGTTTAAATATTTGGCGACTAACTTTATATTTTCAGTCGAAATCTGGCAACTGTGACACAGCAACCTCTCAAATTCTTTGACGACCAGGTTTCAAGATAGTATACTTTTATCAAGATGACAAGCCAACTGGCGAGCTGATAAAAATAGTAAGAATAAGCAGCCCAACCACCCTGCCCATAATGCATTGCTTTGTTGTTGTTCCCATGATTCATTGCATCAGAAGCTTTGACTTCATGAAAATACGTTCTACTATTTCTCTGTTTCTACAGTAAAATGCACTAAGCTGACAAAACAAAGCGTTTTTGTCAAGTCTCTGATGGTTTCGAAAAAGGCGACAAAGCAGTGCAGGGTGTGTTGCTCTTTTAATTTCGGCTTCGCAATAAATGATTTAAATTCAAAACAAGAGAGTCTTGATTAACTCAATTTCTCACCAGTCCCAAGTTCAAGTTCATGGCGTTTGTTACACAGACGAGAAACCACAGAGTTGGTTATAATACCGATTACCCACAGGGAGCTCACCTTTACAGTTTAAATCAAGAAAAATAATAAAAATGTAATAGCGACGGAAGCCATTTCGTGGTAATGAGGCCCTAGTGGGCGAGTCTGGGAAAACATAATTAGCCAATCAGAAAAGACCAGAACGCATAGATTCCATTTCGCTTTATTAAGTGAAAAATCTTTTTTATTATTTTTCTTCATTTAAACTGTTAAGGTGAGCAACCTGTGATCATGTGTTCACAGATCCATCCTACTATGAAGTAACACACTTTCCTCAGGATACACAGGATTGCTAGAGAAGGGGAAAAGAGACTTATATCACTTACTAAAGTAACTTTTGTTTTTGGCCCACTTGGTTGGGGTGCTATTGTCACGGCCAGGGAAGAAGGGAATCACACGCTGACCAAGAAAGTCTTCAATCACTGACAGGGTAGTAAGGCTTTGACTGCAAAATAACATATCACTTTATTATGAATTCCGCTACAACAGCCATTCATCATGCAAAATATGTATAACTTTTACAAACCTAAAGAGAAGGATCTTTTCTCCAGATTTCAAGCTCTCTTCAATCATCTCAAAGAGCAAGACCATTTTGCCACCTTGCTCTAGAATAAATGGCTTGTAATCCTTCATGATGGTTTTTGCCTGAAAAGAAAATCACATGATGCAGGGCCATCTTCACTGGCTACAATGCTAGGTGGATCCTCCAAACATTCGAGTAATTTATTGAGACTCAACATTGTTTTGATACATAAAGTAGCTACCTAACACTGTTTAAAACAGAAATTTGAGACGATACGGTATAAGTTTCCTTTTCACATGGCAGGGCCCGCCCGTGGTAACAGTTTGGGATGGGCTTCTTACCCATTCAATACTGGAGAAGATAGATCCTGTGTCAGAAGACTGTGATGAGGGAGTCACACTGTTTGTTGGAAGCAATCCATTGCTGTCGTCATTATCAAGGAGGGTCTATGGGACAAAAGTTCAGATGGAAAAATTACAGGAAGCATGGGACAACAGCCTATGTTTAATCAATTTGTCTTTACTCCTAAAATGCTCATCATATAATGTAGCGGGGGCATACAGCTCAACAAATTTTCAGTGAGATTTGGGAACTCTAGGTGTTTTACAACTTAGGGTTTTAAAGCGTGGATTTCAGTACAAAAAAAAAACGTTCAATATAGGTCTTAAAACAGAAGGTTAGGTTGTACACCACATACACCACAGCTAAGATATATATTAATCATTTGAAATTTCTGAATTTCTGGTGGAATGTATTTACACTTTGTGATTTTCCTTTTAGTCCAACAACAAGCTGCAGTTTGGCTAGAACATCACTAATCAATCAGAGTGGACAATTCTCACATAAGCATGTGTTTAAGCAATAAAAGTACTTTCCGCGTGCTCTCTGCTTTCTTACAAACACGAGGGGGATGTGGGAGAACTGATCAAAACTTGAAAGACACGAGCCGAAGGCGAGTGTCTTTCAAGTTTTATCAGTTCGACCAACATTCCCCGAGCAACAGCGTTGCGTGACAATCGTGTTTCTCAGGTCTCTTACAAACACGCTTTTAACCAATCAGAATGCGCACATTCACAATACAACATAGGTGTTATTTTCTAAATGTCATTAATGCTGTTATTAAACCGAGCCTGTATCGTCTGTGGCCCACCCTTCGTGAATGTAAATGGAATGACAGTAAAAAGTGTTATCGGCTTACCAAAGGAGACTCATTTCTCTTTCCTTCAAGCTTCCCCTCAAGTGATGAATAAAATATATCAGGATGGTTCCAGATCTAGAAAATAAGGATACCCATAGGTTTTTGCCACATTGATTGACACAAAGGACCAGCTGTGTGGGAGACTACAACACTGAGTGGGCAATGCAAAATCATAGTAACCAATCCAGTATCCACAAAACAATATAATATCAAGTCGAGGTCCTGTCCAAATTCTGGCAGATTTGCTGCCATTTTCATGTTCAACCACGACTTGTCAGAAAAAAGAAAATCTATAAGCACATTCTTCAAGGTTTGAAGTTCTGTGACAGGGACAGTACCCTAAAGTATCTGTACCTTCATGCAAGTATGGAATCCCTTGATAGGATTCAGATGTCCAGCAGACTTGAGCAGGAAGTCAATATAGGCTTGATAGAGTTGCGTTTGTATGGGAGACATGTTGACTAGGACGATATGCTCATTCTTGGCTGGTAGCACCTGCTTGAGAACTGCTTGGCTTCTCCTACAAAACAACACAGGTATTTATATACAAAAACTACAAATGGCCCATTCTCGTACCCAGAGCTCCCCAGCTCAGGCTCTGGTGATGCCAATTGAGGGCCTTCTCTGATTGGCTAAAACAGTGTGCACGCGTACATAAAACCAAGCATAATCTCGCTTAAGGAAAAGGTATCTGTTAAAATAACACTGGCATTTGTTTCTTAGTCGCCTTTGCAACTTATGCCTTCGATGAACACTCTAAAAGTAATTTTGAGGTTTGAGGTGTTTACCACCAATTTCTTTTACGCATGCATCAGTGACTGTTACCAAAGCCTCCCTTGCGAGGTGACAAGCTGGGGGAGCTCTGGCTATGAGAATGCAACTGTCCTGGTATAAGATAAAATTTCCAACACACAGCATCTCTCGTAATATTATTATTAAAGTGTCTTTTCTACCAAGTATTAGCCAACAGATAATCAAAACATTTGTCAATCATCTATTACAGGATCTACATCTTTCTTTCCTGTTATCTGGCAACAAAGTGTTTGGGTTTTCATCACTTACCTCTGTACAAATCCCTCTAACAAACTATGAAGAACATGAGCCCTGAATCTCATCAGCCTGACATCCTAACAACAAAAACAAAAAAAGCATTATTTCAGTCAGTCAGATTGACTGTGTTCAAGGAGCAGTGTCATGATTTAAGCTCACTTTTGGTGGTGTAAAAAACATACAAATAACTGATGGATAGCCAAAATGCTAGTCTAGGTTTGTTAAATAGCCCTTTAACTACAAAGCAATCATGATTGTAGGCTTCATGGACCTATTACAGAGCAGATGGAAACAGATTGCAACAATAAGTTTTTGAAATATTGTTGGGATGAACAGTTTTCAAAGTTACACCAAATAATTAGTGAAAATCGGCAGTCGATAAAACTTACCTGCAATTGTTTATTAGGCTAATATCAAGTGATATGAGTGATTTTGAGAGCTGTATTTACAAATCTATTGAAATAACCATGACACAGACCCTTCAACTCTTGTTGCCAGGTACTTACTGATGGTGTGCTGTCACAACACTGGCCATTTAAAATGGGTCTCTCAAACATGTTGGCAAATTCATGCTTTGTTCCAAGGAAATTAGGCCGGACAAAGTCCACCATACACCAGTATTCCATTAGATTGTTCTGCAATGGATACCCTGTTAGGACCACACGTCGTCTGAAGGAAAAGGAAACAGGCATCATTAGAATGTACAAATGTTTACAAAATGACTTATATAAAATGATTAACATTTACTGCAGTTTTCATAATTCTGCGAACTCTTGCTATTGATTTCCAACCGTCAAACTGCCTTCTGGCTTCCGTCAATCAAACTCCTGAGTCTTTTCGTCATTAATCTTTGTGCTTTTGATTGGCCAGTGCCTAAGCAGTGCTAAAATGGCTTCCTCTCGTGCAAGCAATTTAAGAGTGTACATTAAATCAACAGCTATTGATCAAGTCATAATAATGCCCCTTGTCTGATAAATTTGGTCACAGAAGGAAAAGTTTGGGACAAATTATTGTTGCTTTCGCAAGCAATATGGTCGCAAGTTTAGCCCTGTTGTAGAAATTATCAAAATCATGCATGACAAAGTAGAGATTTGACAGGTTTAAATTTTCAATTTCATAAGGGTTTTATGGGAATTCTAAACTTCTATTTATCTATTTTCTTGAGAGTATGAAATTTTGTAGGGCCATTTTCTCTTGCTCATTTTGTTAGCATAAAAATCCCTAAATTTTCTGCAGATAACCATACAGTAAAAACATTTCACACGTACCTGGTTCTGATCTTTTCAGAGCATGGGAGGTGTTGGCCTGGTTGTTTTTTATCCTGTGTCCCTCATCACAAATAACAAGATCTGGTCCAGGTTTACACAGAGCTTTCTGGATCCCTAAATAGAGGAGAACAAATTAATACATGAGTACTCGTTGTACACCTAAGCTATGAGTACTCAACCTACAATTAGAAAAAAAAATTTCCGAGACAGTGAGATCAAATTTGTGCACCCCTAAAACATAAAATTTAAATACTGAAAACCTTAATTTTACTCCGATACCCCCTAAAAATACCTGAGACTTGATTTTGACACCTAAAATATATGATGGGCATCCCTATCAGGTCGACATGGGAAGAACCCCTCAGGGACCATTTGCCAACCCTACAATTGTAGGTAGTTACTGCCTTCAATTTCTTCTTTGAACCATGTTTCTTCTTTGAACCAACTTTCGGTAGCAGGGCATTCTCCTACACCGCTCCAAGGCTATGGAATGCCCTACCAGATGACATCAGGGGCTGCATGGAACTTTCGTCTTTTAAATCCAAAGTAACAAACACATCTTTTTGAATGTTCTTATTGTTTGTAAAATTGAGTCTTTTATAGCATAATTAGATCTTTTCTATTTTTATAAAATTTTCTGCCTCAGTCTACATACTCTTCCAGAAGATTGTCTGTAATTGAATTTCATTTTGGGGAGCCAATATTGTGCCCAATAAGGGTTTAAACAACTTAACACAACTCCTTTTCACACTTCA
Organism: Scolanthus callimorphus; assembly: GCA_033964015.1. NCBI lineage: Eukaryota > Metazoa > Cnidaria > Anthozoa > Actiniaria > Edwardsiidae > Scolanthus > Scolanthus callimorphus. Next base: position 29,525,997 of record CM066913.1, read on the forward strand.
TGGATGGATGCAAATGGTAGTAACAAAAACAAAAAAATGCAATATGGACGGGGTACAGGTTTGTTGATTCAACCATACCAATCAAGAAGTCCATGTGCTTCTCTTCCTCTTCTATATCAATGACTTCTGGCTCTTGGTTTGCAGAGGTGCTGGCTTGATTTGATGATCTCTTCTTCTTGGGTGGGGCACACTTATTACTGGCCATGCAGGGTGTTGACAGTGCAAGGATGCGGTAAAGCTCATAACCCATTAAAAGCACACCTCCTTCTTTGTTCCATTCCCCTTGAAATAAATAAACATTGAATTACTTTTACTTTAAAGGTGATTATCACTGGGTGTCCTATGTATGTCACCTTCGGCAACAGATGCCTAAGAAGAACCTACAGCATATTTTCACCTGTCTGTAGTTATCACAAACAAAGAGCTCTACAAAACGATGAGCAGCAGCAGTGCAGTAGATCAGATCTGATACAGAGGCATCACGAGATTGCTAGGGGATGTCCTCTGCATTGACCAGAGCATATGCCCAAGGTTGTCTTTGAATGGACACCAGAAGGTGGAAACTCAGTAGGCCAAAGACGGCACTTGGCAAAGAAGCATCCTCTCTGAACAGAAGGAACTAGATCTCACCTGCGGTGAGGTGCAACATCTTGCACATAATCACCAAAAGTGGTGGCATCTGATACTAGTGTTATGTCCCACTGGGGATGAAGAGGCCTAAATACATATAAACTTAACCATCTGCGATCTCAGTCCCAGTAACAAGCTGATTGTTGGGATTTCAGAAAAAAACATACATGTAGTGAAAGAAGCAAGGACTCCTTTGAAATTCCAGGGACACCAAATGTGCAACATGTAGCTCTACCATAGAGCCTCCAATTCAAGTCAATAATGCACCATTGAGAAGTTTGTTTATTAAATTATATTTTTCCCTCAAAAGTGAGAACTACTTTAAGGAGGCTGCCTACAATTTTTTCTGCCCTCGACCACCAAACTTTGTTTGCCTGCCGTTCAAGTACACAAACTTGTACCGGTCTGAGCTTTCACATGTTACCCTGGAGGGTTTGAACTTTATTGTAATGTGTATTTTGTTGTGATCGGAGTTGCTATAGCAACATAATAACCACACCCTTGTTTATTATTAGGGGCCAGTAGAAGCGTTGCTCGACCTAAACTTTTAAAATGACACCCCTCGCACTAATTCCTGAGTAGCAGACAGTACTCCCAGCAAGTTTGGATAGAATTCATTGGGCCGATTTTATGTTATTCGAGAGGACTTTTTAAGGTGGCTCCCGAGTATTTATTGCAGAAATAGACCTCAACTTCTAGCGTATGTTTGACCCTGAAAAAATCTTCCGATTTCCATAATTGTTCTCACAGAGCTTAAGCAACCTCTGCACTACCAAATGGTGTAGTTCATTTGATATATTAAGCTCGTCTGTTTGGGATATTTTAAATTTTCCAAAGGAGGTGTTTTTAGAATAATTGGTATAACTTGAAAATTCGACCGTGAATGATCTTATTACCAGCTAAAATCGCATCTATAGTAATAAGGGTTTACTCAGAGAAATGCCCAGGTCAGCTTTTCCCATGCGATTTAAGTTGTAAACGATGTTAATAATTTTACCTCTAAAAATGTCTTATTCCGCTTCTGTTTAGTGTGCCGAGCGCGGATATCAGAAAAGCAGGGAAGCTCTTCAGTATTATATCGGCTAATGTTCACTTTTAATTATATAAAAGTGAAAATAGAATCGAGTATCTACAGAAAGCGGTATTTAATAAACGAATGAGAGCAGCTTCTTGTCCAGAATGTGCTGTTTCTATAATATTCAATTCGAGCTCGAAATAACTAAATTGCTGGAATTGTTTCATAAGTTTCTTTCGTGAGAGGTAGAGTACAACTAACTGAGAAGACTTACCAAGTTTGGGCTCGTCTTTCCAATACTATGTTGAGAAACATTATCCAAAAGGAGTCAGTGTTTCGTTGCTCCAACACAAACGCCAAGAAAACCCACATGTTATGAGCGCAGTGTTCTCGCCTCAGTGCACTTCGCTAAATTCTTCACGTGCGACGCTTCCTAGTCCCGAAGTAAGACAAGTTAATACCGGTAGCTGTTCCGCGATCCCGCGGGTCGAGAAAGCGTCGCACGTGAAGTATTTAGCACCATGTGCACTGAGACGAGAACGCTGAGTTCATAAACATATGGGTTTTCTTGGCGTTGTGTTGGAGCGAAGAAATACTGACTCCTTGTGGATAATGTTTCTCAACATAGTATTGGAAAGACGAGCCCAAACTTGGTAAGTCTTCTCAATTGGTTGTACTCTACCTCTCACGAAAGAAACTTGCGAAACAATTCCAGCAATTTAGGTATTTCGAGCTCGAATTGAATATTATAGCAACATCACATTCTGGACAAGACGTTGCTCTCATTCGTTTATTAAATATCGCTTTCTGTAGATACTCGATTCTATTTTCTCTTTTATATAATTAAGAGTGAACATTAGCCGAGATAATACTGAAGAGCTTCCCTGCTTTTCTGATATCCACGCTCGGCACACTAAACAGAAGCGGAATAAGACATTTTTAGAGGTAAAATTATTACATCGTTTACAACTTAAATCGCATGGGAAAAGCTGACCTGGGCATTTCTCTGAGTAAACCCTTGTTACTATGGATGCGATTTTAGCTGGTAATAAGATCATTCACGGTCGAATTTTCAAGTTATAACAATTATTCTAAAAACACCTCCTTTGGAAAATTTTAAATATCCTTAACAGACGAGCTTAATATATCAAATGAACTACACCATTTGGTAGTGCAGAGGTTGCTTAAGCTCTGTGGGAACAATTATGGAAATCGGAAGATTTTTTCAGTGTCAAACATGCGCTAGAAGTTGAGGTCTATTTCTGCAATAAATACTCGGGAGCCACCTTAAGGCTCCAAAATGTCAAAATTATTATGCCGCGAAGGTTTCCTGTAAAAAAAATGGTTGATATTTGCGTAATTAGAAGATCCTTGCCGCCCGAATTATCTACAAACCCAATGCAATATGTCAGCCAAATTTCCCTTCTTTGAATCCTTTCGATTTTGTTTGGCATGTGTTCAAGTATCGACAAGTAAACTGCAAAAGTTGAGAAATTTTAGCCAGAATTCTAAATCTTGCGTTTTTCTCACCTGACAAAAATCCCATATGTTAATTCTTTTCCAACTTCCGTAAATTATTATTGAATATATACCAAAGATAACACCAAAGTCTTGAGTTCATTGAAGTATTTTAAGGCACCGAGAAAAAAATCCAAACTTCATTACTCTTTCGGTTTGCTTGTCTCGGTTTTTCATTGTACTTTGTTTTCGCCTGTTGTAGCTTTCATGTAGATTTTTCCTGTAGCGAACGACATTCCAGCGTGTTGTAGTTTTTGCAGCCATAGAATGCGCATTTATTTGACTCTCAAAGCGTAGCAAACAAGGTGACGCAATGAACAATACCAAAACATAGAATTTCATTTTTCGCACCATAGTGGTATATTTCATTTCAGATGTCTGATAACATTCAGTAGAAACATTCTGTTAAACTCAAAATATATATGACCAGATGCAACGTCTTTACAGCTTTGCTTCTTAGAAGCGTGACAGCGTACTGTGTGGAGAATTCACTGAGCCGTAGAAGCAGTGGTCGATTCCCATGTTGGAATGTGGCTCGCTTTAGGGAAAACCGACATGAAAGCTATAACAGGCAAAAACAAAGTACAATGACAAAAACCGGGTCAAGCAAACCAAAAGAGTAATGAAGTTTGGATTTTTTTCTCGGTGCCTTAAAATACTTCAATGAACTCAAGACTTTGGTGTTATCTTTGGTATACAGTACAGTCTGGATGTATGTTAACACTTACACGCGTGTAGTGTGGGTGGAGTGTGGGTGGAGTGTGGGTGTAGTATTACACGAAAAGTGCGTGTAGTTTTCCTTTGTTATGCAGGAATGCAGGGATGACTTAAATAAAGCTCGCCGAATGAATCGGCTTGTTTAAAAAGTATGCTCGGTAATGAAAGCTTCCGAGCCGACAGTTTAGTTTAACGTTGGAAAAGCCTTTGATAACTATTCAAATAGAAAACTGATCGCGATGAAATTTGTACCAAATTAATCTACCAGACCTAGAGAATTTTTTTTTCAAATGCGAAGTTTCCAGCGCGAGGGAAAATAGCGCCCAAACATGTTCAACTGACTAAAGCGTCTTTTGGACCTTTTCATGTTTGACTTGCCGTTCACTCTAGAACTTTGCCCTTGAAGTTTACAAGATAACTCTTCTAATAAACAACGGATCGTGATGAATCTTATCTATATATTAATACCGTAAGGAAAATCGTGTCGACACTCGCTCCACTCAGCCCTGAAGCTGTGCCGTCAAAAGAAGTTCGCAAACCCGAAGGGAAGGTGGAAATCTGGACCATAGACGTGTTTTTGTTGGAAAAGATTCACCTCGGGCTAAGTTCTAATTCAAGCGATTTCTTAAGCGAGGGACAAAGCCGCCATCGCCGCCATGTTGAAAATCTCCCACAGAAACTAAAAAAGAACTCTGTTCGCGCAGCCGAAAGCACCAAAGACATTGAAACCTACATGGTTCTCTTACAGATTACATACAGGAATGTGCAGGGATAATTCTAGCTTGAAAGATTTGAGCTGAGAAAAATTTTCATTCAAGTTTCAACAAACGTACACACTACCTTGCTTCCCTCGGAGCACGCGCTAAGTCATGCTAAGTCGAAATTACACATTTACAAAACAAAGTCCGTGATAAAGTCATGAATAATATTCTTTAAGTATAAAACCTGACGGCTCTATCGCAAAACGAAGGACACAATCTCGAAAAGAAGGAGGAAATCCCTCCAGTGGGCATGTTTTGTTGGAAAAGATTCACTGCGGGCTAAGTTCTAATTCAATCTATTTTTAAGCGAGGGATAAAGCCCAAAAAAATATTAATAATATAAACTAAAAAAATTCTTATTCCTTAGAACATTTTTACTTGACCTGTTTCTTCTCTCCCCTCACTTAGATATGATAAACATACAAACAATTCCGAAGTCAAATTGCGTTTTCGGGTTCTTTGACCGATTTAAGAGACGGACACACGCATGATTTTGTCGAACCAAAATCAGGGAGACCAGTGCAAAAAAATCTTTTGGGCTCACTTCATTTATTTCGGCATGGTGGGACGGGGTACTCATGCTGATTGGAGGTTATTAGTAATGTAAATCCAGCAGTTTATGGAAGGGGGAAATCATGAACCCCTTCCCACATCCATATGGCCATTGTGATTTTTCCCCGTTTTTTTTTTTAAACAGAGAACACTTTAAGTAAAATAAATTTCCCCCTTACACTCCGTGAATTTTTCACGGGCATCAGCTAGTATTATATTAATACCGTAAGGAAAATCGTGTCGACACTCGCTCCGCTCAGCCCTGAAGCTGTGCCGCCAAAAGAAGTTCGCAAACCCGAAGGGAAGGTGGAAATCTGGACCATGGGCGTGTTTTTGTTGGAAAAGATTCACCTCGGGCTAAGTTCTAATTCAAGCTATTTCTTAAGCGAGAGACAAAGCCGCCATCGCCGCCATGTTGAATTCTCCCACAGAAACTAAAAAAGAACTCGGTTCGCGCAGCCGAAAGCACCAAAGACTTTGAAACCTAAATGGTTCTCTTACAGATTACATACAGGAATGTGCAGGGATAATTCTAACTTGAAAGATTTGACTCCCATATGGGGACTCCCATATTTTTGACCGGGGATGATCGTCGTATCTTTTAGGGGTTAAAATCACGATGATTTGGTCTCTTTTAGGGGTGATCGTGATCTTCAATAAATTTTAGGGAGATTGGTATCTTTTAGGGCCGAAACTGTGTCCAAATTGTTTTTTCTTATGAGAGTGCTTCTAAAAACCGTGTAAGAAGAGAGATTATTCAATTCGAGAAGACGATAAATTAGAAACAAACACGGAAATTTCTTGATTGGTATTTTTCACCTTTACCTGTGTCCTTCGCGCCTACTTGGTACATAAGAACTCATGTTTTAGGGTAATAAATTTTTTGAGCCACGCCATGGCCCGCCATGTTTGGTATCTTTTAGGGGTGAAACTGAAAATTTCTGACGATCATCCCCGGTCAAAAAATATGGGAGTCCCCCCCCCCCCATATTTGAGCATATTTTATGCGCTGTTTTACCTCGCGCTAAAAACTTCACATCGGAAATACTGTTGAAAACGCATTCGCTAGGTCTCAAAGATTAATTTGATATAAGATTCATCGCGATCCATTGTTTATTAGAAGAGTTATCTTTTAAACTTCAAACGCAAAGTTCTAGAGTGAAGTCGGCAACTCGCACTGAAAAGACTCAAAGCACGCTTCAGTCAGTTGAACATGTTTGTGCGCTATTTTCATTCGCGCTGTAAACTTCGCATCGAAAATACTTTTAAAAACGCACTCGCTAGGTCTCAAAGATTAATTTGATATAAGATTCATCACGATCCGTTGTTTATTAGAAGAGTTATCTTGTAAACTTCAAACGCAAAGTTCTAGAGTGAAGTCGGCAACTCGAACTGAAAAGACTCAAAGCACGCTTTAGTCAGTTGAACATGTTTGTGCGCTATTTTCATTCGCGCTGTAAACTTCGCATCAGAAATACTGTTGAAAACGCATTCGCTAGGTCTCAAAGATTTATTTGATATAAGTTTCATTCTTATGCGCTGTTTATTAAAAAAGTTATCTTGTTAACTTCAAACGCAAAGTCCTACAGTGAAGTGGAATAGTCGAAGATTAATGTCGACACGCTTTAGTCGGCTGAGCATGTTTGCATACTCTTGATCTCAGCTCGATAATTAGTTAGAAATCTGCGTGTAGTTTGCTGAGTGTAGTACACTCAATCCCAAACTACACCCACACTACACCCACACTACACCCACACTACACCCACACTACACCCACACTACACCCACACTACACCCACACTATACGCACACTACACCCACACTACACGAAAAAAGTGTTAACATACATCCAGACTGTACTGTATATTCAATAATAATTTACGGAAGTTGCAAAAGAATTAACATATGGGATCTTTGTCAGGTGAGAAAAATGCAAGATTTAGAATTCTGGCTAAAATTTCTCAACTTTTGCAGTTTACTTGTCGATACTTGAACACATGCCAAACAAAATCGAAAGGATTCAAAGAAGGGAAATTTGGCTGACATATTGCATTGGGTTTGTAGATAATTCGGGCGGCAAGGATCTTCTAATTACGCAAATATCAACCATTTTTTTTACAGGAAACCTTCGCGGCATAATAATTTTGACATTTTGGAGCCTTAAAAAGTCCTCTCGAATAACATAAAATCGGCCCAATGAATTCTATCCAAACTTGCTGGGAGTACTGTCTGCTACTCAGGGATTAGTGCGAGGGGTGTCATTTTAAAAGTTTAGGTCGAGCAACGCTTCTACTGGCCCCTAATAATAAACAAGGGTGTGGTTATTACGTTGCTATAGCAACTCCGATCACAACAAAATACACATTACAATAAAGTTCAAACCCTCCAGGGTAAACATGTGAAAGCTCAGACCGGTACAAGTTTGTGTACTTGAACGGCAGGCAGACAAAGTTTGGTGGTCGAGGGCAGAAAAAATTGTAGGCAGCCTCCTTAAAGAACCAGCCTTCTTACCTATGACTTTGGCTCTTGCTATTGTCGTTTTCTGATTATCACCAAGAAGAAACACTTTAAACTTCCTGTATCTCATCTCCTGGCTTTGAGGAGAAGCACCCTTGTTACTACCTTCACTTTCAATGGTTACTGGTTCCTCAGGCAACCAAGTGTTAAACTCATTTAGCCAGTTTTGGATTGTATTAATGGGCACAATACAGAGTACTTTCTTAGCAGAGGTGTGATGGAGGAATATGTCAATAAACGCAATGACTTGAAGGGTTTTTCCCAGGCCCATGCAATGAGCAAGAATACATCCAAATCCTAAACTTGACTTGAAACGGGCCAGGGTTTCTACAAGATTGTCAAACAGAAAACGAATACCACCAATCTGAAAAAAAGGAAAGCTAAAATCAATTGGGGAAATAGAATCAAAGTTTGCATAGTCAGTAAAGTTAATGAGTTGGTCATAGCATGTTATTATATACCAAGTTTCAAAGTACATTTTTTCAGGTATCCAGGGGTTTCAATACGTTTTGAAGTAGCAGGCTAGGTTTGGGAAGTAGGCGGCTGGGTTTTGGGTCCCATAAGAAAAGCGTAAGGCCTAAGCCTTATAGGAGTGTATGGGTGCATGCCCTAAAAAAAAATGTCGATTTCAGTAGCAGAAAAGGCGTTTCCTGCATTTTGAGGGCAAGATAATTGGCATATTTATGTATTCTATTGCTTTAATATTTTCTGAAACTGATCAGTTATACAGCCCACAAAAGTTGCTGACATTCAGTAGTGAAGTAGATGGCGGTTCACCACTGGCAGCTGCCTTCTATTGAAACCCCTGGGTATGTGTGTCACATGAAGGGTACACAATTTATTTGTTTCCAGGCAAGTTGTCTGGGAAAGAAATATGTTGTTTACATGAAATATAAAAACCCGGAAGTCACATGTCCTAAAAAACATCATGTGAAACTCATGCACATGTTTTGCAAAACAGATTTTTATTAAAGCCTGGTGCACACTTGCGACATAACAACATAAGCAAAATATCACGCGAATAGAATTTAGTGGTTGGAAAACGTTGAAGTCCAAAAAAAACATAAGATTGCTTTGGTGAAAGTAATCTAATGCTGTTCCATCGAAAATACTGATTATTTCAATTATTTTCCCATGCTTTTTTCATTGCAACATAACGTTCTTATGTCGTTATGTCACTAGTGTGCACCGGGCATAAGGAACAAAAACTAGCTTTAGTAAGATTCAGAGCCAAAGCATCCATTATCTTGTTATTCATTTTTCGCACGTGTGAAACTGAGAAACAGAACAGCATCAGATTGCCAAATAAAATTATTCTAAACCTAATAAATGTATTTTGATGCCAACCCATCTTTCATTCAGTATAATAGTTGGGAGCTCTGCTTTTAGGCAGTGCCTAAATCTATATATTAAATTGAGAAGAGCTAAATTTTTGATGAGTTCTCTTTGACACTTGATATGATAATAAAGCACTTATCGAGTGGGACCTTGGAAAGCAGTATGTTTTGTGGACCCTCGACCGCCGATGTTCATGGGTCAATCAAACATACTGTTTCCCTTGGTCCCAGTCAATAAGCGTTAATTGTTTACTTGCCTGATGAGGTTTAACAACCCGTGCAATCTGTGGAGCAAGGAATATGTCTTCTTCAGCCAGTGGATGGTTGTGTTCACTAACACTCTTCCCAAGTCATCTGGTTTGTTATAAACATCTTCTGAATGCATCCCAGTGTTTGTCTCGTCAATGGAATCGTCATCTGTAAAGTCACTATCTGAATAATCATAATCAGAGTCTGATCCAGAACTAATGATTTCTACACTTTTAATGGCCTTATCAAAAACCTGACCACAATTAACGGTTTGAGTTTGATTAGTGTCATCATTATCATCGTCGTCGCTGTCTATAACAATCACACGTGACTGCTGCTCTATATTCTTCTGTCTCAAGTCCACAACAACTGGTGATAATGCCCTAGCAGCATTACCAGCGACAGTATCAGGGGATATAGATTTACTTAATGGAATTGCTGACTTAGAGGCAGGAGATTCTGCAGCTAGACTCTTCTGTAGTTCTAATCTCCTGAGACGCTCTTTCTCCTCCATTTGAGCATTTAAAGTCTCTTTATCAAGCTCACTCTCTGTAAAAATTCTTCTAATTCTTCTCCTTTTAGTAGGATCAACATTTTTACGTTTTTTTTTGACCCTTAGTCTTAGAGCTTTTCCCCTTGCCTTTGCCCTTCTTGGGTGTTGTGCTTGTACCTTCGCCGTTTTCATTTTCTAGCATTTCTTCTTCGTTTTCGTCATCTCCTTCAAACTCTAAATCCCCTTCTAGTTCATCTTCAGATCCAAAACTCAGTTCACTTTCACTTCCCGTGATTTCATCCGCTTCAAGTTCCATACCCCTAGCCCTATCCGGATCTTCCACCGGAGTATTTTCAGCCATCGTTTGTGTATAAAGTTCTCGGTAGATTACTAAGAAAATATGTACCTTATCTCGTCTTCAGCATTATCATGGCATAAAGCAACCTTCATCCGCAAAAGTTAGAATTTAAACTGGAACTGAACTGACTTGCTTCGAAGTTATGACGATTGTATCAGTACAGCCACGAGCACGGAGAACACAGTCAGCCATTACGATGTTCCTCGCTGTAATTTCCGATCTAATTGGCCATAAAAATCGGACTATAGTTTCTAGTTATTATGAAGAAGATAAAAAAAATCTTCCAGAAGACTTTAGCATCAGCGCTCAAACGAAAAACGTGTAAAAACAGTCTACAAAATACAACAACGTGTGAAATAGAAACAACACGATGGAGAGATGGAGGTCACGCTGAGTAGCCTGGCCTTCCCGCGCTTTAGAGTTGACAATCGTGCACGAAAATTACAAAAATTATCGAGAAAATACGAAAAAATATTTTAGTCAGCAAAAACATACATTAAAGGTCGTTTATTTCTTAAGATATTGACATTTTCCTATCAAATTTTATTTAAAACGATGGTTTAAGACAGAAATAGCATTCATTTGGGTTACCTTTGTTAGGCATTGTGTGGGGTCTGGGTTCTATTTTAGCGTCTTCGAGGACAAAATGGCGGATGAGTCGGCAGAAACGACGGCAGCAGAAAAACCAAGTTGTACCTTCTTTAAAAAGTCCAGCAGAAAGAAAAATGTACGCAAAAGGAAAGCTGAAAGTTCAGGAAGTGAGGATGATGGGACTACAACTGTCATTCGGAAGGAGAAAAAAGCTGAGCATAACCCAATGAAGCAGAAAAGTACGAATCTGTTGAACAGAGACAGGCTAGCCGAGAGCGAGGAAGAGAAAACTATTCATGTAGACTATAAATCGACGCGCTCAGGAATGAGTGCTGGTCCGGTAGATGCAGGGGCTACAGCCACGTATGAATTGGATACTGATTTTGATCGCGATGCTCAGGCTTTGTTTGAAAAGAAACTTCAAGTGAACAAGGAAATGAAGGAAAAAGACACGGATGATAAAGTGTATAAAGGGTTGAACAACTATATGCAGTTTTATGAGAAGAGAGATACTGCTCAGGGCAATGCAGCAAGTGGTATGGTCAGGTAGGTAATACGTACTGAGTCTGTTCTGAGGACTCGGCTCTACCTCCTCCATGCAACACCTGTGGTTTATTATTTTATATTGTAATTATCATTATTACTTTTTTCCCCTATATATCCACTTCATGCCAACCGCTTTGCGGATTATAATAAATAAATAAATAAGTAAGAACCTGTGTATTGTTCACAAGTTGCATCACAAAGCCTCTTTTGTTTAATCCCAGCGTAATCAATCAAACAAATCCAAACAAAAAATCAATCGAACAAATCCGAACAAAAAATCAATCGAACAAATCCGAACAAAAAATCAATCGAACAAATCAGAATAAAAAATCAATTGAACACCAATCTTTCGATTTGTTCGGCTATCGAACACAGTCGAACTCAAGCTTTGCTGTGAGTTCAATTTTCGAACAAAATCGAACACGACCAATTGAACAGATTGGATTGTTCGATTTTGTTCTGTAATTATGAATATTATGTGTGACAGAGAAAATAAGTCAATTTACAGCGGAAAGGAGGACTCCATCCTTTGGGGTTGGGGTGCTACTGATGCTTGTCGTCTATGTAATTTTTATGGGTTAAAATCGACCCTCTGTACCTTTTGGGGGTAAAAAAGGAAACATTTGTTTACCACATTTGTTCTGTTCTAGCAAATCAGGCAGCATATTTGGCATGAAACATTTGATTTGTCTTAACATTGTAGCTTAAAACATCTAGTAGTTCAGTTAGTACAAATTCTGCACTATATTCGGACTTGTTGGTACCTCTTAGGAGTCAAAATCAGCTAAAACCACTCCCAATTTGGTACCTTTGGGGAGAGATCTAAGTATGTTCGATTTCCGAACGTTCGATTGTGAAGATTTTGCTGTGAGTTCCATTGTGTTCAATTGCCGAACAAGTCAAAAATCAATCAAACGATTGGAATTTGATTGAGTTCGATTACGGAACGTTCGATTGATTAAGCCGGGTTTAATAGAAAAAAACAACAACTTTGTTTTAACTCGAATTTTCAGAATAGCTTGTAACAGTTGATGTACAGCCATTACAGCTAATTTCTCCAAGTATTATACATAAACAACACATTTAAGAACCCAAACTGGCCGGGAGGCAAACCAGACTATGTACAAAGAATGGTCGAGGAGTCAGAGCGGGGTCTCGAACTCGGGTCACCGGATTACGAGGACGACGCTCTGACCACTCGGCCACTTGCCTCCTCAACAAATCATGATGAAGTAATAACTGAACACAGTGGTGTCCTCTGGGAAGGGTTCTTACATGGAGGTATACCCGAAAGCTCTGTTACTGTCAATGGCTGTATCTGTATTGGGCATTTGAAGAAGTTGGGTTGACAGGTATACCACCCCACCCCACCCTACAAGATATTGACAGTTGAAAATGGCCATTTCCCCTAAAACAAGGTTCATACCTGTCAACCCAACTTGGTCAAAAATCTTGAGATTCTTTCTCACGTGGCAGGTAAATACAGAAAATGTATGAAAAAATTGAGTGACAATGCGAGTGAAATACAGTAAATGTATGAAGCTTTTTGCAATCATTATGTGGGTGACAGGCTTCAAAATCTTGTGACTCCCGCCTAATGCAGGTGAGTTGACAGCTATGAAGGTTGGTTGAGACATACACCACCCCACCCACTAAATCGATTCCTGTTCAAGTAATAATGATAAAAATAATAATAATAATAAACTTTATTTACCCATGGTAGTACATATGTTTTGACCACTTCCCTTATTGCTAATCTCATCAAAAGAGGACTGCTAGTCTACAGATTTTGTTCAAATGAAGCTCTTTTTAGTTGAGATCCATTTTCTGGTGATGGTTGATTGAAATTAAAATCATGGAAATGAGCCATGGAAATCTGAAGTGTTGAATTTTCATTTTTGTCCAGTAAACATTATTGCTGAGATTGTTTAGGAATAAACATTTATCATGGCAATATGTGCAACCAATGAAACATGCTTCATTTATTTATTTATTTATTTTTGCAGACAAGGACCAATAAGAGCTCCCAAAAACCTAAGGGCAACAATAAGATGGGACTACCAGCCTGACATTTGCAAGGATTATAAGGAAACTGGATTCTGTGGATTTGGTGACAGCTGTAAGTTCCTCCATGATCGCAGTGACTACAAACATGGCTGGCAGCTCGAGCGGGAATGGGAACATGGTAATCCTGGAACAGAGGACCCACACAAGTATGAGGTCTCAAGTGACGAAGAGGATAACCTTCCATTTGCTTGTATTATTTGTAGAAAAACCTTTAAAAATCCTGTGATTACTAAATGCATGCATTATTTTTGTGAAGCCTGTGCCTTGCAAAGGTATAAGAAGAACACAAAATGCTTTGTTTGTGATAAACAGACATTTGGAGTGTTCAATCCAGCTAAAGACATTATAAAAAAGATGAAAGAACAGCAGGTTGAAGAGGGGGTGGAAGTTAACAGAGAGATAGAGGATGAGGAAGAAGAAGAGGGAGAACAACCATGAAATTTTATGCTTGAGCTCTTTGCCTTTGGGAAATCACCATATAGAATGGGGACAGTTTCATAAGGCCTGGTCAAAAGTTTAATGTTATACCATGAGTTTGTCACCAGTACTCACCGTCCAAAATAATTGTAAATGATTGTATTCTTTAATACAAAGGCATTAGGAATTGCGCTAGTAAAATTTAGTGTAAACCCACTTCTTGACTACTGAGTTTTAGAGTACATAATAGCTCTGTTTTGCTTGTGTTAACCTCTGTTGGTGCTTTTCATTTAACAAATTATTCCTCAAGCCTGAAGTCAAATCACACTAGTAGGTCAATTTGTAAAGCCAAAAACGATTTTTGGTCTGGTCATTTGCCATTTCCTGGCTTTCAAATTGGACACTTTTCGCTACTAGTAGGCTATAACTTAGTTATAACCAATCGGAACGCAGCCCTGACAATAGACCACTAGTGTGATTCGGGGGGGGGGGGGGGGGGGGGGGGGGGGGGGGGGTATGGGTATTTTCTGGAACCACACATTCGAGTTTATTGACATTGACCAAGTCTTTGCACAATATGATTTTTTTTTCTTAAGTTGTTTTGCAGGACCTTAAAGGGAATCCCAGCTGCTTAGCCTTTTCAAGCTCAGAGGAAACTTTAACAACTAAAAAATATTCGACAAAAGTTTATAACTGAAAAATCTTGGAAACGTGACCTCACTCTTGTGCTATAAATTATGCATTTGTTAATGAGGACGGCGTATAAAGCTTATCCTAAATCGATTTTCTTCTTTTTACCCTCTCAACATAGAAATTGTTTTCTTGGTGCTCTTATTCTGGTTATAAGTGTAGCGAGCAAAGCCTATTTCAGCACATTCATGGAAATGCATAATTTATAGCAAGAGTGACTTCACGTTTCCAAGATGGCGGCGCCCGCGAAATTTCAATTAGAATCTCGTCAAAGGGAAATGAGTCGCGTCGGCCTAATTGGGTTTCTTTTCAGTTATAAACTTTTGTTGAATGTTTTTTAGTTGTTTAAGTTTCCTCTGAGCTTGAAAAGGCTAAACAGCCGGGATTTCCTTTAATTGTGTGGTTCCAGAAAATTCCCCCTCCCTTTCCCAATGTAAGGTATTGGAAATTCCAGATGTCTTCCATACAAATACTTTATTTTCCTTTGGAAATTCCAGAGGAGAGTGGGGGGGGGGGGGGGTTATTTTCTGGAACCACACATTGTTATTTTACTTAATTATTATTATTTTTTATATATATAATTCGTGTGGGGTGCGCGCAGGTACGGTGGGTTGCTAGTTCTTTCCCAAATTTTTAATAATTCACCCCATTAAAAAATGTGATGAAAGGTCGACAAACAGCTTTATTAACTTGACTGTTAGAGAAAATAATGCGAGTATTGGACCCCATATTGCCCGGATTTGGTTTCTTCATAGAAAACTAAGTCTGTTTAATATTATACTAATGGTTTGTTTATAGCAGCATTATAAAGATATTTACACCTTTTAATCGACACCTACCTTGGAAACACAAAAGAATTCGCGCGCTTTGTCGGTGTAGTTTTTGCAAACAATCGCGCAAAGTAATTAATTAACCCTGCATTCTGATTGGTCAATCCTGTGTTCTTGTCATCTATTTAGAATGTGCAGCGGATTCGACAAGATCAAGTTTCAGTGAACGTCTGTAGATTTTTTATTCTCTGGAAATCATTGAGCTTTACTGCTAATTTTAGAAGAAATTTGTTACAAATTTTGCAAAGTCGGCTTTTTAACATGAACCGGATTTGAGAAGATCTTTATTTTCTACTTTTTAGCATCAATGTTTCTCAGAAAGATCGAAAACTAATCTGCACGCTTGAGTTCTTTTCAAACGTCAAGGAGCTTGACTTCCTGAGATGCCTCGAAATGCTTACCTACAGCCTTCGAAAGGTACAGATGTTTTCTTACGAGTAGAGCCTTTTTGTTATGAGCTAACGGGTTGGTAGTTCACTTTAGTTTTGCTCTCGGATAACTTCTAACTTTCCTCTCTTTCCGATGCAGCAAAATAGATCAGATCCAGTTCGCGAAATTCTTGCAAGAATTGAAGAAAAACAAAGCAAGGTATGCTTAATGGTTACACTAACAAATGTATTTCTTCTTCGTTAATCCTTCTCTGTGTTTTCGCTAGTGATTAAGGTGTTATTTTTAATTATTCTTTTCAAAGTGAGCTGTGCTTCAAACCATACATGAAACTTGAAGTTGAACAGTTCACTGCTGCGAAAAGCGAGCAAGTTAACAGTAAACACGCGCGCTGTTTTATAAGCAAGATTGCCTTCTAAAGTTAATGATATGAATATAAAATTCAATAAACGATCGCTGAATTCATTTCATGGTGAAAATATTATGCCTTTACTCGTGGCAAATCCAAATTAATCCGGTAAAGCTGAACTCCCAAAGGTCCTATACAGTTGTTGCTATGACAACTCAGCTTTTGACATTTGTAAATTTTATGTAGTGGCAAAACAAGCAGAGAATTTGCACAAGAAAGCGATTATATGTCAATAACAGCTCTTTATGCCCTACACTTTTTATTGCTCATTACTGGTGTTTTCCATTTAACAAAGCAAGTGAACAATAAATTAAAATACCTTGCAATACAGGTGTTATGCTGTAAAATTAATGCAAGCTGGCTTCTTTCCTTTTGAGAATATTTTCAATTAAAGAAAAGACAGCTGGAAAAAATTGCCTGAATTTTAATCTCCCTACAATCCTATTAACACTTATTGAGTGGGACCCAGGGAAACAGTATGTTTTGTGGACCTGAGACCACTAAAGTTTCCTGAGGCGAAGCATATGAAAACATCAGGGGTTGTCAGTGTCCACAAAACAGTCATACTGCTTTCCCAAGGTCCCAGTCAATATGTTTTTTTAACTAACAGTAAAACTTGATTCTGAGACTCTTAGAATACTTTTGCTGGAAATTCCAGGTACTACTCACTGCCCCTGCATTTTATATATTGTCATCTTTTTTCAGACTGGATTGTCCCTTTATGCTGGCCGAGATGAACCTCAAAGTTATTGCTTACCAAGTATGGAAACAAGTGCTGGTTATTTAACTGCCCAAGCACTTAGCATTACAATTATTAATATGGTATATTGTGTGTAGAATCATCAGGGAATGACAGATAATCCATGTCTATTTCACATCCTAGAATACCCTGTCTTTGTTTTGTGTTTATTTGCATTTTTAAAATAGAGTTGAATTTTTTTTAGAAGAAAATAATCCAATGGGATTGGTGACGGCATCCCAGTCTCTCTCCTGCTCCTCCTGTGTCATGGTCTCTCATTGTTCTAAAGTCAAATGTGTTTCACAGGTGAGGAATGCCCATATAGTGGAAGTATCAAAAGTTCCTTCTTCCCTGATATGAAGGCAGCCAGAGAAAAAGCACAGTCAAGGTATGTTTGTATTTAGCTTTCTTTCTGTGACTTTATCATCTCTCAAATGAAGGCCAATCTAGCAGCCTGTTTGACAGTTAATGTGGCAGAATACCCAGCTGGGATTTGAGAGGAAGGTGTAAAAATGCCCCTGGTGTTTGAGAGTCTGTGAAAAAATTGCCTTGGATTTTTCAGGGTCCATTATTTACGAGGAATGTTTGTGTTACTAAATTTATTTAAGGTTCTTTTTTTGTGTGTGTGTCAGAACCAACAGGAAAAAAAAAAATACTCCATTGGTTTCATTACTCTAATCAGAACTTTGGTCACAAAATTAAGGCCATGCCATTTGGAAATTTGGATGTGCTAATCAGTCACTGCCACACCTGCCCTTTACAAAAAGTCTGGTCACCACTATCATCCCCCGCCCACACCTCAACAACCCAAAGCAGGTCTTATTAGGTAGTTGTGACATGGCTTCTTAATTTGTTAATTCTCCTTTGTCTAAGGATAACAACAAATTTCTCAAGTGACCAAGCACCAAACTCTACAAAACACTTCCCAACACGAAAGACCAAGAGGGCACCACACAGGCTACCCAACGGGAAGAAGGATGGCCTTGGCAGGGCGTTCCCTCCATCTAGTGTTAGAGGTGGAGCTGGATTGGGAGAAGAGAAAACTAATAACATTTATAACCCCAACGATGTAAATATTGTATGTATTCTATTCTAAATCAAATATTTACCAGTATCAATAAGGGATACTGTATTGTAGTAGAAACCCACTCGCATACTGTCATGAATCCTGCAATGTGATTGGCTCCGCTACTCGCTATCTATTACGTAATAGATAGTGAGTAGCGAAAACGCTAGCGCAAAAATTTCTAAAACCATGAAATAAATACATTTTAGCAACAACTCGAAGGTAGTATGCAAGTGGGTTTCTACTAAAACAATTAGACTACTCGTTCTCGTTTTTATGAGTCAAATAGTCAACTCGGCGCTACGCGCCTCGTTAACTATCTATTGACTCATAGAAAACTCGAACTCATAGTCTAATTGTTAAGTAGTAGCTAGTAAATTGAAATCATACCCAAACATGAAGAGGAACATTATCAAACAAACTTGTGATCTAAAAAAAATTGTGATCTATTTATTTTCCTTGAAAGCCGCTCCCCGGCTCGTTTCCTCGCGGGGGAGGCTCTGGTGACAGCCACTGACGCATGCACAAGATTTGATACAGAGCCGTTGAGAGAAAGACCTTTCTGTGCACGTTCAAAACCAGCCATTCGGTGAAAGGTCCTGAGATGGATCATCATCATCAGTCTTCCCGCTTGGCACATTGCTGGCCTTTGGGGCGCTACTGCTGGAGAGTCGGTAGTCTCTGTTCCAGCAGTAGCAGGATGTCTGTCTTCGACATCAGAGCTCGTCTAGCTTGTGTGCTGTCGACGCCCAGCACTGTCTCTAGAATGTCACCAGAGCCTCCCCTGCGAGGAGACAAGCCAGGGAGCTCTGGGTACGAGAATGATTAATACTGTCCCTGGAGTTTTATGTACCATTGTTTTTATCTTATTCAGAACAAGGACAGCATTGATATCAATATCAATCCATTCGGCTACAATCGTAAGACCCTGGCTTTTGATAAAAGGAATATTAACTATGTGGTGGAGTGGCCTGAGACTTGGCCATTCAAGATCACGTAAGTAGATTTGATTGACTGTCTGGAGTCCCTTCTTTGGTGAACATCCGTGAAAACGAGCTTGTAAAAAGAATGAGCGACAATTGCTTGAAGTACCGAAGGCACGAGGGAGAACCAAAGGCGCGTTACACGCTAGTTTTCACGGACATTCGCCAAATAAGGGAAGTGAAGCAGCCTATAGATTTGATTGATGAGTTGTTATTATTGAAAAATACAGAGGTGGTTGGCACAGGGATATTCTACAGAAATCTATTCATGGAAACAGATTTTCCCGTGGTAGAAGTATGGGTATTAATTTGGCACTTCCATGCTTCTACCATGGGAAAAATCTATGAATAGATTTCTGCAGGAATTCCCTGTGTGTATCAGGACTGAAATTTCCAATTCCCTCTGTGATCTTTTCTTTAAATAATGCATTGATCCCCTGGAAATTCCTATTCCCTCCTCAGTGGTCTTTTCTTTAAATAACACATTGACCCCTAACCCCCTGGAATTTCCTATTCCCGCTTTGATTCCACCTTGAACTTCTAATAATATCAAGAACATTATGCTGTCCAGGAGTTTTCAACAAAAATCAAAAGCAGCCAAAATGCAACAACAGCAGTAAGTAATAAAATGTAACAATTTTTTCATGATTTAATTCTGTTTCCCATGTTAACAGGAATTTTTCCTCTTCTAGTGAAATCCAACAGCCTTGCCCCCACAAGCACTTCACATCTGCACCGGTCTCCAACCCTACCCCAGAGGAGTTGCCATGGCAACACGTTCCTGGCCAAGCACGGGTATTGGCACCTGTCGACCCTCCCAGCAAACCACACCCACTACCCAACAAGCCATTCCTTGAGTCAGTGAGAAGGCAGTTCAGGAAACCACAATCTAGAGATTCTAAAGAGAGTTTTTACCAGACTTACTGTAAGGAAGCAGGTCTTTCGTACAAGCAGGAAGGGTTACCTGGGAATGCCATGAAGAGAAGAAGGAGTATCTCAGAGGAAGAGCCAAAACCCTCGTTGCCTGTGCCGAACCCATCACGTGGTGGTACAGGGACTTCTGCTGCCAGGGGGTGTTCTCCTGCTGTGTCATCAGTGGATGATAGAGTCTCTAGTCAACTTTTGGAGGGTTCTACTGTAAGACAGGTATAAGATGCATTATTAAGTCAGCATAATTGCAAAAACTATTCCCATTCCAGGGGCGTAGCCAATGGGAAGGCGTCCTGGGCTGTCTGTGACACCCCCCCCCCCCCCCTTTTTAGTAGAAAAAATACAGACTTAAACATTAAGGAAAAAATTGGAAAGCTTGAAAGGACCACCATACATTTGAACAGATGTGACCCCCCTCCCCCTTTCTCAACCCTGACTACGAGATCAGGGATTTTCCGGTTCAGGGTCTTCTTGGCACACCTTATGCACACTGGTTTTTCAAATAGGTCATATGGATAAGGAAAGCAGACATTTAATTTTTGTTTAACTCACGGGTATGCAAAGCATAGAAAAAGGTTATTTAACAGGGAGTCAATACAAGACAATACGTTCACCCTTGTTTTAGAATTTGAACTCTGTGTTTAATTCTTTACAGAATTCACCATTGGTAGACAATGGCATTCAAAAGCAGGACAGTCGTCATAGCAACGAAGAGCATGCTCCACCTTCAACCCCTGTCCTATCACAGCTTAAAGAGGAAAGTCCGGAAACATTGGCAAAGGACGTGTTGAATGACATTGTCAATCAAATCCTCAAGGAGGACGATGGGATACTCATTTGACAATTAGCGCTACGCGATTTGAGAAAAGTTTGTCTGGAGACAATCCGCTGGCCAGATGTTGCACGGGCGCGTCGAAAGACCTGTGTGCCAGCATGGGCTTATTGATGTTTTCGTCTGGTTGTCTGAATAACTGTAAAATAAAACACAACAGTTTTGTAACTTTCTAGATCCGCCCGTCAATTTTGTCTTATTTTTTTTGTTAAAATACTTTTGCTTGAAAGACAAACTTTTAGCAGATCGCGTAGATTGGTAGACTAATCATTCATATTTGTTTCCAAATATGTAATAGAGTTGATAGAGAAAGTTTATCATGTGAAAGAAAGATTATAAATACATTTTACGATTTCCGTTTTTATCATATTGTACAAAATACAACAACATGTCATAACAATATGCAGTAACTTGTTTTACAGTACAAATAAAAGAATAAATGGTACAAATAAACATAAATGTACTATAATTGACTGGCTTGTTAAAGATTGTGTGCCTCTCTGTCCACACGTTTACAACACGAATCACGTTTTGTTTTTAGTCCGGACTCGACATACTTATTATAGTTTGAAGAAGTTTCGGTGCTAACGTAAAAAAATCATCTATTGCTACTATTAGTTAAAAGTAAAATTTTGGACAATGAATTTTCAGACTATTTTCCGGTCGTTTCGGATTGCAATAAAAAGTTGTGATTGTCAGCGATGGCAGTCTTATGGCTGATTTACGCTGCCTTGTGTGCAGCTTTTGTCGGGTCGATTATACTTTGAGTCATACGGCTAGAAATAATCAGACAGATCGCAGTGTATAGATCAGGCATAAAGAAGATAAGAAATCAACGCACAACGTTGTCACAGATTCTGAAATTAGATCACGAGAGTCAGACCCCGTCCACACTACTCCGTTTTCAAACGAAAACGGATACTCTTGCTCCGTTTTCAAAAAGATTTGCGTCCACGCTTATCGTTTTCGCCCGTCTACTACAACGCGTATCCCATTCTCGAACCCAGAGCTCCCCGGCTCGTAATCTCGCGGGGGAGGCTCTGGTGACAGCCACTGACGCATGCGCGAGATTTTATACAGAGCCGTTGAGAGAAAGATCTTTCTGCGCATGCACCAACGTTCAAAACCAGACAATCAGCAACGGTCCTCAAATGGATGTCACCAGAGCCTCCCCTGCGAGCAGACGAGCCGGGAAGTTCTGGGTACGAGAATGCGCGTATCCGTACCAAAACGCTCTTGTGCATTCACTGGGCATGCTCAGACAAACAAGCTCAACGCATGCGCATTTCAATCTGTTGGCCTGCGAAATTGGTTAGTTTTACTGTGGTGACGTCATCGTTTTCACATAGCATCGTTTTCACCCGTTCAAACAGCTCCGTTTTCAAATCGCTCCTCTCTGGAGAGCGTTTTCGGATTGATCCGTTTTCGGTGGTCGTTTTCGGCGTTGTACTGTGGACGATAGCCGTATCCGGAGCAAAAAGTATTCGTTTTCGTTTGAAAACGGTGTAGTGTGGACATGGACGGGGTCTTAAAAAACAATCCCTCTGAAATCCCATTCAAAAGAATCGCGCTCAAGCTCTCCTATAATGAGTGGAACTACCAGTTTACCAATTCGTGTTGTATTGTTCTAGAGAGAAAACTGAGAAAATGGGAGAAACGTGTATTTGCTTGTCTATTTCATTAGTGTGACGTCATCTGTGCGCAGCGCTATAGAGAACGACTTAGACTTAGAGCAGACTGCGAATGACTACTGACAGTTTTCACCGCATTCAGTCGTGCCGCATTGATTGATTAATGAGAACAATTTTGCTTGATGTGATTTGCTAAATGTTCACGAGAAGGCAAGGTTCGGTGACCGCACCGTATGGCCTGCCTTTGCACACTTGTACGAAATCTGCCCTGCTAGTATCCTCGCGCGCCAGGGCCCTTCCCTCACCTCCCCCCAGGGGACGCGCGAGGATGCCCTGCTAGTAGCGCGCGCCGCTGCTCTCGTTCCCAAGCCTCTTGCGCTCGCGCGGTCATAACCGACATTTGCACGCGCGTTACGTCACAATCGCGTACGACGCAAATGCCGCGAAAGACGCGCATAGTTTTACCATCGCTTGTAATCATGAAAACCTAAATAAATTTGCATAAGCATGGTCTTGAGATTGCGCGGCAGTTCCGATTCGGAAGGCATCGCTGTAACTTGAAAGGTACGTCTTGCCGATGTTTTGAGTTCAATCGAATCCTGAATGGTCCTTGGAAAGATAAAACATGCTACATTCTGGTTGGTCTGGTTTCAAAAGAAGTCACATGGCTTCCAGAAAAAAATGTGGCTATGAGTATTTGCGTTTCCTTCTATAAATCTTATCTATAAATCATTGATAGCTTTTACAGAGTTTACGTATATCAGAGCTGCTATGATATCTTAAGTGAAGTCCCACACAGTTTCTCTGAAGATTTTAAAGTGAGATTCACTTTGCCTTCAAATTGTATCTATCTATGTATCTATCTATCTATTGGCGCGGATTTTGCCTACTTCGACGGCAGAGTTTCTATTCGATTTTCAACAGTTAATTAACCACAAATAATGTTTTCGCAGATTAAGCCATGCTCAGTACCAGGAAATTTGTCATTTTATTGGCACTGTCCTTTGTATCTCCGTGTCCGGTCCACGCCTGGTTATGGCCTTTCTCTGGATCGGGAGGCAACCAAGAAAATACTGACACCGGAGAGCAAGGCAAGCACTTGATAAAGAGTCCTGTACCATTCGAAATGACTGGAGCAGAGGAAAAGTTCTTAGAAGAAGCACGGAAATACATGGGGGATCTGACTCCTCTAGATACCTGCCACCAACTTGTAAGTAACGCAGTTTGCTATTCTGAAATTCCAGATTTTTCTAGTCACTAACTTTTATGTTAAGCCTTTATACGGACTTGTGCAAATCCTGTTTCAGTGATTCTGATCGAAAAACGAACGTACGCTTTTAAACTCTTATAGTCCGAGTCTTTGTTGCCACTTTTCCTTTCTCTCTTAATTTTCTACCTACGCCTTGCTTTAGTATCGCAGACTTTTCCAGGAACTAGCTAGTGTAGAAATAGAATTATATGCTGCTCAAATGGAAACTACAATACGCACACGTAACATGTTGATTTACGTTTAGGAAATTGCGTTTTTAACAACACGTTTTAACGTTTTCAAGTTTTCTACTTGCCAGCTATAAGGGGTGACGAATGGTAAATGCAGGATTTCCCAGGACAGCGAGATCAATCTTAAAAAATCGAGATCGAGAGGATCAAAGATTGCTTCGCTTCTCGACCATCCATTCTCTGCTGTAATGTGCGTTAATTTATGAGAGCTCACTATAAATCTGAGATTCGAGAATCCATAAGTAAGAATTTCGGGAGCGACTGCAGAATATCCCCCCGCTGATTTGCATCCTCAGAAGTTCTTATAGAACGAGGTGACATAACACAAAAGATCTATTCAAATCAGCGCGGGGGTATTCTGCAGTCTAGCCGATTTTCGCGGCGAGATTCCCGATTTTCCGAACGACCTACGATAAGGTGTGTTGTTATCGACTGCTCCCACGTAGATATTCGGGTCAAATGATTGGGTGACGTCACGCTGCTTCCAGTAGACTTTGCGTTCGTACTTTATGTCAGTCTGCCGGTTACTCTACTCTTTATGGGATATAATTCAAGTCTTGTTTCACTCTCCATTTTATCATTATCAGACAATAAATCGGATCAAGAAATCCTGTGGTGATATTAACGAGGAAGAACTGGGCAAACTTGGAGTCATGCTGTTCAACTGTCAGGCGATGTCTGAGAAGCGCCGGACCTACCCTTGCACAGAAGAGATGGTGAGTAACGCTGTGACCTCTATACGTCTGCATTCTTGTGTGGAGTGGAACACGCATTGCGACACCAATAAAAAAGTTGCCAAGCGGCTCTTTGCTATTCGCGCTCTCAAGTAAAGTGGCTTGGCCAGACATTTGCACCACCATCATCAGGAGGGGGCGTAGACAGGATTGAGAAGGGGGGGGGGGGGGGGGGGAGGCGTCACATCTGTACAAATGTATAGTGCCCTTTTCCAGCTTACCTTTTTGATAGTGCCGCTGTAATTTGTAATTTTCCATAAGGACGCATTGCAGGTTGCAAAAAATATTGCGATCGTGTAACATAGCGCGGTCACTCGCAATAATTTTTAATTCGTCATCGTTGCGTTGCGAGTTGCAAGAAAAATTGCCTCGTGTAACATGGCGTTTAGAAAGGATAGAATACTGACCTCCCTGTAATAAAGCGCGCGCTGTTTTCGATGCGTTTTTTAGTAGCATTTAATTAGACGGTCCTAGTAATTGTAATTGTAATTACTCTCGTCAGACTCTCGCTGATTGCACACGTGACATGGACGTGTCGACCTGGAACGGTTATCACATCATTAGTAACCGCGCCCGCTCCATCTGCTATGCGACCAGGCAACAGCAGTTCCGTCTGAAGACCGAGTACACTGTCAATCAGCTCGCACTACAGGCGGTGGATCAGCTGAGGCTCATGGAGAATCTCAAGGTGAGCGGTAGCTTTGAGGCGCGCATACGTTCAAATAGGCGATCTTACAATCATTTAATTCTAGACTGAGTCACATTGCCTTTAATACTGCGAACATCCGTAAAGAGAGCGAAACGTTTAGCGAACAGTGCGCGTGTAAAGTGTTGAGCATCGTGCGTAAAGGCCCGTTCACACGGCGCGATCTTAGCTACGATTTAAGGTGTGATTTTTGCGGCGACCGTCGACGTCATATCGCGCGGTGTGAACGGCCGGCAATTTGGCTCTGCGAGATTTTTCGGTTTGTTGGCGGACATGAAGAAATGGCGTCCGCGTCGCAGTGAAATTTGAACATGTCCAAAACGCCTGCGACGTCGCGTCTACCCCACTAAAAATGTTGGTTTCGGGAAGAATTTGGTTCCTTATTCGCCAGATAGTGACTTGAAGATAATAATTTCGCAGAGACCTGGCATTTTACCCCTGAAATCACCATGTTAAACTTTTAATGATTTTGTTTTCAGTCTGGCCAATCACAACTTGCAAACCTGGCATCTGATACTGTCAAGAAGGTGACCGCTGGCCAAGATCGGCTGATAGGCCAACAGCAGAAGCTCTCTACCGCCTACAAGTACACGCAACAGTCCATCGCTAGTAGCATGAGACACAATCTAAACGCGCTTGGACAAGAGAAAGCTCTTATCGCAGAGGGTCGTCAACAGCTCACAGATATGACGGATAAACTGAACGACAGACTGGGTTAGTATTGGTTTAGAAATGTTGCTGTGTGTTTAGTTGTGTTTTCAGGCTGAACGGTAGGGGGATGTGCGCATAAACATAATGTTTGTTCAACGTGCCAGTTCGGGAGGAAACCTTACTAACCAAATCCAAGAAATTCTGTTTAGCGCTCGTTTGGCCACCGAGCTGCGATGGCTTGCGCGGACGTACGATGACCAAGAAAAACACTAGCTTGAGCGCGCGCCAGTGTTCGAAAGTGGCGTGATCATATCGTCATTAGCGCGCGCAAAGCACCAATACACTCAACTTGAATCAAAACTTGCATCTCGTTTGGCCACCTCAACGCAAGTCAGTGCAAGTCATAACTTGCGTCGACTTGCGTGAACTTGCGTTTCGTTTGGCCAGGGCTTTAGTGTTCACTTGCGTCCACTTTGAACGTGTAAGTTTCCAATTTTCTTCGTTTTCCAAATTAACGAAATATTAAAACAAGTCATGAAAATGTTGCACTTATTTTACTGCTGTTATTTACAACGAAGAAAGTGGGTGAGATTTATTGTCTCTTCTTGTTACCAAGAAAAACACTAGCTTGAGCGCGCGCTAATGTTCGAAAGTGGCGTGATCAGTGATCATTAAAAAGTGGCGTCGTCATTAGCGCGCGCAAATAACTTGCATCAAAACTAGCATGTCGTTTGGCCACCTCAACGCAAGTGAAACACACGTCTGTGCAAGTATCTACGTGCAGGAACTCGAGTTTCGTTCGGCCAGGGCTCGGTTCTCAGTTCGGTGCGCTTGGTCCAGTTGACAGGGCGTCAACTAATTGCTTTTGACGCGCCAAAGAAACCCTGCACGTCACGGCCACCTCCTTGTGGTACATCACTGACATTCTGATTTAAGCAATAATATATAGATTTAGCCACTGGCTAAAAGCGGAGCTCCTGGTTATAAAATTTATGTGTGAATGATAGGGATTCCCATGTGTACATGGTTGCTTTAGAGTCTTCCCGTCACGAGATATTAATTTTTCAAGCATAGATGACGTCATCGATGACGTCATATCATGTGACCAGTCAGAAGCTCATAAGTAGGAGCGTGCATCCCACGAAATGGGTGGGTCTCACATGTGTTTTATAGCTTGAGCTATTTTTAGAAACAGTTGCGCGGGAAAAATTAGCCAATCAGAATTCTTCCTTACATTTGACGTCACGCCTCATCAAAAATTCAGATGGAGCTCTGCTTTTAGCCAGTGGCTAAATCTATTTTTACTTGCAGTTCTTTTCGAGATGGAAAACCGGGTGAAAATGGCCGTATCTCTTTGCATGGTTTCTGACTGTACAAGTTGAGTAAACTAAAACAGATAACAGATGGCTTCAGACATCAAGAAAAATAACTCGAAAACAATATCTAAACGACTAAGGGAAAGCAGAAAAGAACCGCGGCCTCGCCGCTTCTTCTCACGGTTCTCGCACAGCGAAAGTTCATGAAGGACTACAAATTTATGCACTAAAGCTGATGAATTTGGTGGCTACGGATGGATTAGGGAAGCATAAAGGATTTACAACTTTACAACGAAGTACCAGGACTATGTGGATGATTTGATTTCTAATTTGGTACACTGACAGATGAAGTTCGCTACATACAAACGATCCAAGCAGGAAGGCGAGAATGAAAGTTTGTCAAAACTTTACAACGTGTTCGCCGAAAAAAAACTGAACACATATAGATATACAACTCGGTAAGCCGGGACTATGAACTTTTTCAATTCCTAAGTCGACATGGACGTTTTTAGTTTCTTCTTTTTGTTTTCATTTGTGTGAAATAATTTTTTTGATGCACGAAATTTGTCAAGTTTGTTTTTGTCAACTTGTACTTGAACTGCTTGAATGAAGCACGACTTGAAAGAGTTTGATCAGGCGTTTATTAAAAGGTATACTTTATAAACGACAGAAGTTTATTGCTTACATTCTATAAACTATTTGAAAACAAATGAATGGTACCGGTGCGAAAGGTGTAGACACTGCATGATGGCACTCTGCGAATCGACAGGAGGAAACAGCAAGCGTTCTCTAAAATTGTCGGTCAACATGTGCCAACGGATAAGCCAACGGAGCACTGCTTTGATTTCCGTGAAATACATGGCAGTCGAGGATGGCATCTGCTTAACAACCAGTCAGTCTGAGGGCAGAAGTTAGCTTATTATAAGTTGTCGCGTCGATGTTCCTCTTGTAGCGTACTGCTTTGGTCTTTTTATTTGCCTATTCAATTGCTGTTCGCTAACAAAATCATAACAATTTTTAGCACTTCGTGGATATGTACGCCTGCTAGCTTGGCACTTCATCGTGTGCTTTGCTATTTTTCCACCCTGGCTAGTAAAAATATTTGCTTCATTTTGGCAAAGAGATAAAGTAAAAGCCGTTCTTGTCGTGTCAGAGGAAGATTTCGTATTTCGTGCGCCTGCTGCATGTATGACGTAATTTGTTTACTTCTCTCTGATTGGTTGATTTTTCGCGCGAAAATCTAAAAAGCCCAAGCTATAAAACACATGTGAGAACCACCCAATAGGGGATGCACGCTCCTACTTATGAGCTTCTGGACCAGTTCATTTCGCTCATCTGGTGACCTAGACTACACTACCAAAGTTTGGTTAATTTAGAGTCTTCCCTTCACGAGATATAAATTTTTCAAGCATAGATGACGTCATCGATGACGTCACATCACGTGACCACTTCATTTTGCTCATCTGGCGACCTGGATTACATTACCCAAATTTGGTTGGTTTAGAGTCTTCCTTTCATGAGATATTCATTTTTCAAGCGTAGATGACGTCATCGATGACGTCACATCACGTGAGCACCTCATTTCGGTCATCTGGTGGCCTAGACTACGCTACCCAAGTTTGGTTGTTTTAGAGTCTTCCCTTCACGAGATATTGATTTTTCAAGCATAGATGACGTCATCGATGACGTCACATTACGTGTCCGTGTTACAGCACCCCCCTTGTGGCATAGACAAAATATCCAAAGCATGGTTGTTTTAGCATGTTCCCTTGAGGAGATATAATTTTTTCTTTGCATACCACAGGGTTCCCATGTGTACACGGACGGCGGACGGCGGACGCTATTAGGTTTAATACCAGAAAAATAAAGAAAAAAATCATATCTCCCGAAGGGAAGCTTCTATAGAAGCCAAACTTGGACAAACTTTTAAAGACCATAAGAGGAACTCTACACCAAGGTCACGTGCCCTCACGTCATCAATGACGTCGTCAAAATGAACCATAATGCCCGTGACGTTCAAAACTCAACTCGATGGTATACGTTTTTCCCTTAGGTATGGTGCTCCGCTTGCGCGGGCCTTCGGCCCGCGCTGGAGCTCCGCTAAAAATACTTTCCGCGTGCTCTCTGCTTTCTTACAAACACGAGGGGGATGTTGGGAGAACTGATCAAAACAGTTCGACCAACATTCCCCGAGTGTTTGTAAGAAACCAGAGAGCACGCAGAAAGTATTTTTATTGCTTTTAGAAAATAACATACACACGCGCGACAGCGTTGCGTGACAATCGTGTTTCTCAGGTCTCTTACAAACACGCTTTTTAACCAATCAGAATGCGCACATTCACAATACAACATAGGTGTTATTTTCTAAATTGTTTTACAGAACACGCTACATTGGAGATGAGCAAACACGAGGACAGTCGTAAACAGAGTCATCAGCAGATACTACAGGACCTGAGTGACGTCAGAGCTAAGGCGCAGGACGTCTGGGACAAGATAGGCAAGTACATCATATTTTTTGTTAGTTTTGTAGATTTTCGAAAAATGGGTATATTTAAAAGCGTTAAAAAAGGCATCTACACATTTGAACCGAGAGCTCGTCTGCTCGCAGGGGGGATCTTGGGACATCCATTTGAGGACCTTCGCCGATTGGCTGATTTTGAACGTTAGAGCATGCGCAGAAAAGTGTTTCTCTCAATGGCTCAGTATAAAATCTCGTGCATGCGTCAATGGCTGTCACCAGAGCCTCCTCCGCGAGGTGACAAGCCGGGGAGCTCTGGGTTCGAGAATGACACCTAAATATCCCTTTATAATTTCTGAGCAAACTGCAACTTTACGGGAGCAAGTTTATGAGGGTCAGAGATCTGCACGCCAATCCTACCATTTATAATCCAACCATTTTCATGAGCAGATATGAGAAACTCAAAGGGAGCCTGTCACAATACGCGCATGCTCCAGGAGCGATCACTCTGGTTCATCGGCAAAACTAATTAGACCATCCTATTAGATAACTATTTAAGAATATGTAGTTAAAAAGAATGGTCCAATGGATCGAGAAATAGCGAGATTATAAACGATTGTTTCCGAGGTTTGCCTTCGCTGGCCATCGTTATGGGACGATACTTCTCTGATTAGAGATGCGCATAACAGAATGAGAATTTCAAATAGTTCCTCAGGTGTGTTAAGGCCTGACTTGGAGCTTATACGCGGGCAGAAAATAATTTTGCCAATATCTCGAATACGAAAATAGCTACAGCAGTGAAACTTTGCATCAATGTTCATTCCAGTACTAGCAAAGTTTTTACAGCTGATGTTTCCATGACAACCAAATTTTTCCTTTTTGGGGCCAAAACTTAAAATGGGGAACAGAAAACCTCATCCTATTCTGAAAATACGATGGAATTTTCCTTTACTGCATTGATTCCTTCAATATAGCGTCTTTTAAAGCAGACCACTTTGAAAATTAGCGGAGGTAGGAGAGAAACTTGGTTGCTAGGGCAACAGTTCTCACGATCACGTGACCCTGGACACGATTAAAAAAACGCTATCAAATGCAGAAGTTCATAAAGATTACGAATTTAGGGCCAAAAAGTAAAATTTTTTTTTTGATTGAAAGTAAATTTTAAACGGTACTTACAGACACTATAAAATTGTGTCTCCATAGCAACTAAATGCATGGAACAGTTAAGGTCGGGGGACGTGTTACTCATACCAAGTTCCATTTCGGTAGCTATTTTGCTAATGTAGTTATTTGCAAAAACTGCTTTTTGCCTTAAGAATCCGCGTATAAGCCCCACCTCCTTTCAAGTCAGACCCTTAACACACCTGAGTCGCGCCAAACCATTCGCGAGTAGGATATTGGAAAATCCTAACCATACGACGAAATCAGTGCCAGGTGTTTCTTGATGACAAAGGCAAGCACTCCTTGACTTTCATTTTTAATGCTGGTATGATTGTTACAAATTATTACCTATTTATTCGACAGATGATAGCACAGAACAGATGCTGACCTACCATAAGGATTCTACTAACCATTATAACAAGACCATCGAGAACTTGAAAAAGATGAACAGCACCATCACATACTTACTACAGGTAACCATAGTAACCATAGTAGCCTTACAACCTGTCTACACGAGTACGGACTGTACGGACTATTTTTGAACAGACGTTTTAGTCGAATCCTACACGAACAACTTTTATGCACGACAAATATATCTCGTCAATGTAACATAGTATAGGCGAGAAAGAGAACAGAATATACACTATCAAGGCCGTAGCTAGAAATTTTTGTCTGGGGGGGGGGGGGGCAAGCCTTGGTCATCCTTTGTTTTTGCTGGGGGGGGGGGGGGCAGGCAATCAGGTTTTTCCCCCACATGGTGACACTAAAAATTTTACTTCGCTGGGGGGCAACTGCCTCCTCTGCCCCCCCTGCCCACCCCCCCCCCCCCCCCCCCCCCGCTACCTACGGCCCTGACTATACGTGATATGTGTGTGAAAATTTGTCAAATATCATATAATTTTGAGCACTTCAGTTGTAAAACTACAATAGGTTATCAATCATTAACGCACTCGACAAAATCATCTGATGTCGATTGCAATGTCTTTCTTTTCAATAGGCGATTGATTCAATGCAGAGGCGAATTGACGATCGAATCACGTGGTTGGCGGATCAATTCGGAGGGACTGGTGACAAACTTGGCACCCTTGTCACGTGCGCACTGCATGCTGGGTATTTCATAATAGCTACCTTCAGCATCTTGTTCCTCAAAGCCCCCATGTTCACAAGGCTAGTCTTGCTTATCATGGTACCTGTAAATGCGTGGTGTCAAATCAAGTTGAACAACAGTATGGATTTTGGGTCTCTTACAATACTACTCTCCGCAGCTCTTGTGGGTAAGGAATGACCTTATGAAATGATCTTAGTTCGATTGCATCTAGCTTCTAGTTATTGTTTTTTTATGATTTTGCGTAGTCGTAAGGGGCGTTTGTTTTTCATTGTTTCCACTGCCAGAATGGGTGGAATGGCATTCTTTGTAAATTAAAATCGGAATACGGAATAAAATAACACCCACTTTTGCATTCAGGTTATTCGTATTCCGGAATTGTGAGTAAACAACGCACCCAAATGGTCTAATCAAAATCGACTGTGCTCGAAGCTCGTGCAGCGAATTTTTTTTTTTTGCGGTGCTCGAAGACAACTGAGGACCACGTTGTCCGCATTACGACCTTTATTTTCATTTTGCAATCTTTCAAGACTCGCCAAATCATGATCATACCTCGATTCAATTCCAGTAAGAAACTAGATGACGCGCGTGTGGCAAAGGCAACCTCGTGGTCTTTTCGGTCGTATTCAAAATGGTTGAGTCACACGACCGTTTCGAAACAAATTGCTCGCGGAGTCATATTTGGTGCTCGCTTGCTCGCCAATATGAGCAATGATGGTTGGTAGTGCTAGCAAAAGGTGATAGAAAGTTTCTCCATTGCTCGCTGCTCGTATTTGCTTCAAAATCAAAATGCTCAGTCTCGCACAGAAAAACCTTGTGCTCACCAGGAACCATTCGAGGGCCTTTCAAAAGGTCAGTTCAGCCGTTGCTAGGCGTCCGGTTGACAAACACGTTCTCTCCCCCACAGATTTGGACAAGGAACACTATCGCTAGCTACTTAGTTTCGTTAGTAATCTTGTTACCATGAATATTAACCTGTGCAGCAAGCGGAAAGGGAAAGGGAAGGAGAAAGGAAAGGCGAGCGGGAGGGGATGGAGGGGAAGGGGGATCCCTCCCTCCATACTCCTTCCTCGTCCTCGTCCTCTCCCCTTCCTTGTGCTTGCTAGGCAGACTTGCTAGGCAGTCACAATTATGGTTATTCAGCGGTTTTATGATCAGGAGACTCGGAAATAGCTAATAGAGCACAAACTCTGTTTCTACAGGCAACTGGCTTTACTTTTATTTCATGGAAAAGTTCAAGACCGCTAAGTGCCTCCAGGCTGCACCGTCTTCCCCAGTCTTAGCGCTACGGGATCGTTCTACTCATGGTCATTCGGGTATGTATTTGCAGTGTCTTATTTTTCTACAGACCAGAGATAATAATAGCTATCAAAATTCAGCATGTTGCAGCACGATATCTTAAAAAACAAAACAGTGCTAGGTTGAACAAAAATGGCGGTGTTCTTTTGTTTTGTTTTGTCTTTCTTTCGTTTTGCAAAACTATATTAAACTATCGACAACAGATGACGAATTTTGCATCAAAACGTTATGCACGTTTTTGATGTCTGGCCCTCTCCAATAGCAAATTGTATTTGAGTACATTAAAAGTACATTAGAATAGATACTCCCTAGCTAGATTTCTCTAATGGCGTACCATATTGTCCATCCCACCTTTGACACCAAATTATTATCGTTTTCTACAGCCTTCAGCATGCGACAGTATCGCACAATTCAATGAATAAACAGGAATATGCTTAATTCCACCTTCGGGCAATACA
This sequence comes from Scolanthus callimorphus, assembly GCA_033964015.1. Classification (NCBI taxonomy): domain Eukaryota; kingdom Metazoa; phylum Cnidaria; class Anthozoa; order Actiniaria; family Edwardsiidae; genus Scolanthus; species Scolanthus callimorphus. Next base: position 29,559,650 of record CM066913.1, read on the forward strand.
AATCATCTTCGTTATTCTTATTCGCAAACACCAGACATATGACTTTTCAAAAGTCTCGTTTCCATGGAAGTTACAATGTGTTTTTATTAAGTCCATTCAATTCTATTCCAAATTGAAAGGATGTCATGGTTGTGTGGTATCAACTAAAGGGCTCGCCTGTCGGGTGTCTGATATGTGTTTTGATAACTGTGCCATTCGATGCCAAATATGCCAGATATTCCTAGCCTCCCTGTTTCATCCCGCATCTGACAGCCAAACCTTTGCTACATTACATTACTACACTAAAGCATGTTACCGTGCTCTTGATTTCAGACTCCCTGTGTAACGGCGCTTGTGACGACACATTTTCGCCCAGCCTGTACTACTCCCCGTCACCCAACAGCCTTGCGGGGACCCGACGCCAGCTAGACATGTCATTACCACAGCAAACCTCGACACCAAGACGAGGCAATCGAACAATCACTCCGCGCAGGCGCTGTAGTGGTACAACTAGAACAGGCAGCGTCTGTAAGAAGCTTACAGCTAGTGACAGCGGTTACTGTCACACACATTCCCGGATGTAAAGTTTTCACCTCCAAGTAATTAGAATTAACATCGAGAAAATGAAATTACTGAACTTCTGATATTTTAATGCACAAGGTTTTAATGTTTTTAGTCAGCTAATTCTCCTTTCTGATGTATGCCACTGTAGAATAGTTTTGCAAATGGAAAAACGATATTTTATCTGTAATACATAGTGTATACGCTAATTTATATGAGATATATGTTACATATTCAATTGTATATTGTAAAGAGAGTATCTATTAAAGATTTTTATACATTCTGCAGGGTTTTTTTTTAAGAAAGCGCAGTAAAGTAAATGATCTCAAATGCCTACGTGAGGAATTCCTGGACGTAGGAGAACATCTCAAGCTTACATCAAAGTGGTGGGATTTCCCTGATAATCCCGGATTAGACATTATAGAGTATGAACTCAACAACAAGCTGTATCCGTTTACGAATGAAATGTGATATTGTTGATTTTCTACTATAGACTTTATTGATGACTCTAGAACTGCTCCAAATGGTTTAATATTTTGTAGTGCTTTAGTGACTGAAAATAGACTGCTTAATGGTGATCGTCCGTAAATACAACAGAAAATTATTTGCTACGCGCTAGACGACTTTTCTCTTGTACTTAAGGACGAACGCTAAACAAGGGACTGCAGAAATTAGTCTAGCCTGAAAAAGAAATCCTTTCACCGCATTTGTACACATGATTAGTCTAACTTTTAGTCGAAACACTTAGAATAAGAAAACTACGACCTAAACGTTTTCACTAATTAAGTGCACCATTTCAATCTAAGCACGTACAGAAAACGCACGTACAGAAACGAACAGAAACGCACAGCACAGAAACATAAACACGGGGCTGCGGATAAATGAGTAATCCAAATCCAATATTACACGAGTTAGTTTCCCGGCGGAAACAATAGAAAGTGAGCATTCTAAATTTTATACTGTGTTTATGACCTGCTAAATGTTGTCCATATTTTTTTTAAGAAAAAAAAGTCACCTGTATTTGCATCACGCCTCTGATCGTAGAACGTGAATATCCTAACTGTGCTCGATATTATATCGGTGCTATCAATATACGACTGCAGGCGTTAAGATGCCTCTGGATATCCTTTCGGGATTTTTTGGCGATATTCATTAAGCTGTTTTACGTCAACAAATTTGTATACGTGAACGAGAGAGTACGCGAGCCGTGAGGTGCGAGCGTTCTACGAGTTCAGCGAAAGCGAACTTGTCTACGAGACTCAGGTTGATGAACTCTGCACAGAACAGCACAGCTTTGCTTAAAACATACTTCGATGTAAGGTAAGTTTTTGACACGTTTAGTAAACCTGCATCCTTTGATATAGTATACATGTTTTAATTGTCGAACGGGACTAAAATTTGTAATGATAAATGCTCGTCCTCTTTCACCAATATTGTCAATATTGAGGCGCGAATCGCAATAATGCATCAAACTGATCGACAGATAGGTTCCCCCTGCTCACTGCACAGTGATGGTTGTACGTGTGGTTGATATCGAAATGTCTGAAAGCAGCTCTGAGGTATCTCTGTCAGCATAAAAACAATTTTGAAACCTGGTTTACTTTATACACAAATAGAAGATTCATCCGGCATTGATAACTAGTGTGTTCTCATCTGGTCTCGATAGACTGCAAACGAAAGACTGCGATCAGTGAAGGTTTAGTGAACACCGCGCGCGATTAAAGCCGGAGGCGCGCAAAATATGTTCGCGCGATGTTGTGCAAAATAGAAGATTGTCGAAACCATGTTCCGCTACAGAGATATTAAAAAAAGAAAAGAAAAGACATTTCAACTAGAGCATTATTATTATTAGCTGATTTGCAGGTTAGTAAAAAGCCCAGCTAGATATGTGTTTATTAGTTGAAAATCCTTGCCCGCTGTTTGGGTGCCACGATGTCAAAGGCTAGGAAAAAAAAACAAATGTAAAAGCCGGCCTCTTGCATTATTCATTCCATTCTTCACTACAGTAATGTATTGCATATAACATTGGAGGTGTGATTGGAGGTCTTAGTTTCAGGCAGTCCGACTGTCCGACTCTTAATAGCCTTTTAAGACATATTTTTTTTTAATTGATTCGAGCAAAGTGTTGCCAAAAGTCGAGTTACTAGAAAGTATGCAATCTATAATTTGCTTTATTTTAGCATCTTGTGAAATGTTTGCATGTGTATATTTCGACGTGACAAAACGCAGTCAATGCGTATAACAAAGTATGCTCGAAATCCTTGTAAAATATCTGATTTACTAGATGCATGATTGAAATCAATAAAGAAATCAATAATTCATTAATTAGTTTAATATAACCGACTTGAGCGACATTCCTGATCCCGTTTGATTGTAGCAACTACCAGGGTGCGCTTTGGTGAACTTTCGGTACTTTTTAAGTCTTTCCACAAATCCGACATATAAAAAACTAAGAACCCAACGAAAGCAACAGCTGCGTGACTTATTTATTTAGTTTGTCGAAACCATACGCCTTTCTAAGGACTTGAAATAACTACAATAGGTGGGGGATGTATACCTTTCAAGGATGCACTTCAGAAAACACAATTAGGGATTGCTTGCGTGGCTTTGCCCTCTCATAAAATGAATTTAAACAAATGATGTTTTTTATATGAAGTATTCTGTGGAAACTCCATGTTAGTGGCAATTATCTAAGGGAATGGAGCAATTTGGTTGCTATATTTAGTATTATTTTTGACCAACAGTTGTAAACAGAAATCTTGAAGTGTATAACCTTCTAGGGCCGGGTTATATTTTTATGCGTATAAAATATTTTTGCTTGTGCACTTTATAGGGTTACGAGGCTTTCGCGGCACGTCCTGGGAAAACAATCATACACTTCCTTAGTTTAACAAAAACATTTTATGAAAAAATTATGAATCTTTTAAATTTCGAAAGCATTTTATAGCATTTTTACTCTCTAAAAATTTAAAAGTTTCTAACTTTTGAACAAAACAAAATTTTTGAAAACACAGACACGGTTTTTGAGAAACCTTAAAAGGATTACTTGGGAGTCGTGGTCCAGCAGTTCGACGGTGTTGGCTCGTTAAAATGGCTCGTTAAAATAAATTAGTAGTAGAAACCCACTCGCATACTATCACGAATCCTGCAATCTGATTGGCTCCGCTACTCACTATCTATCACGTAATAGATAGACGTGAGTAGCGAAAAAGCAGCGCAAAACTTCCTAAAACCATGAAAATAAATACGTTTTAGCAACAACTCGAAGGTAGTATGCTAGTGGGTTTCTACTAAAACAATAAGACTACTCGTTCTCGTTTTCTATAAGTCAAATAGTCAACTCGGCGCTACCCGCCTCGTTAACTATCTATTGACTCATAGAAAACTCGAACTCGTAGTCTAATTGTTAAATATTTTTATTCATAAGTTATTTCTTTTCATTTTGCCACAGCCCGCTTGCATAAGCATCAACCAGAATAAGGGGGTGTGCTCGAGTCCTCACACTTTTCGTCAAATTTTCATACATTTACTGTATTTTGTGTTTTCCTCTTCCCATACACCCTTTTATGCGGTGAGAATGTTTTTCCAATAAGAAAGAAGGGTTTTTGTCACCATTTTGTGGTTGATAAATATAGCTTTACCATCCTAGAAAATTAGTTTAATTTAGTTCTAAGATTAATTCCAGAAGCTACAATCAATACTTTTATATCGCACCTTCAACATTATCGTCTTTCCCTTCTTCAAGAGCATATGTAATTGTCTGAACTATGACGCATTTGAACTATCACCGGGAGCTGTTTTGGGCGCATTGGGCGTCTAAGTTTGGCTCTTTTGAGAGTCAACTTGGCCTACGCCTGCTTACCCATCAAAAATTATCCAAGGAACTATGAAAACAGGGAGTCGAGTGCGGTAATTGAGTGCTTGGCCGTTTCTGAGCAGAAGAAGTACTACTAAAAATGAGAGTTATTAGGGTTCAAATGAGCTGTACCCTTAACCCCGATAACACCGAGATGATGGGCGTTGGAAAACGCCCGCTAAAACTAGATAAAGTAAGAGTGGCACTTGCATGAGTTGGCCTTATCGCGGCAAAGTTTGAAACGGCTTGAGCTATCACTTTTAAAAACTTTTATCAATAGACACCCAACAAGGAAATAGCGCAAAACATCGTGAGGTAATATATCAAACACTAGTGAGAGTGTTTCAGCAGGATTTACCTGAGAAGTGGTTTAAAAAAAACAAGGCCGCCAAAACCGAGTTTTTTTTAACCGAGACTTCGAAGTGTTTGTTTCTGAGGAAAAACGGTATTGAGTGTTTGCTATTACTTCTCAAACGAATGATTTGAATGCCGAGACTAAAAGAAGGAATAAAATCTCAAAATTCCGTATGCAAATTAAGACCGCGTTTTCCGACCTCCTCCACGCTTTTTGTCTTGATTTTTATTGCTTGATGAATTATTAATGAGTTTGAGAATTAGTATTACTGTCAAAACGACAGACAAGGATATATTTTTAGTCCCTTTAATTTGTTTGTCTGTTCGGATTTGCAAGCTGGGGATCAGTCTAAGGATCCGGAAATTCTAGGGATCACAAACAGGTTTTCCAAAAATGCCTGGCAGAAATTGATACCAAAAATTCTAGGTGACCTTTTTACACAACACCTGTAACACTGAAATTTCGCCGAAAACTGTCGAACTGCCGACGTTGCAAAACGTCCTTATTAGGCAATCTCCTTTACCTTATTTGGAAGGTCTGTAAGTATTTTAAATTCGCCAAGGCTTGCAAATTTCGAGAAACGTCATCGTTCTCTTGGTCGCCATTTTGTTTTTCCTCAGCAAAAGTACCACAGGCAGCCCGCAAGGATTCGTAAAAAGCGACAGGGCTTTCTTGATAAGCTGTTTCATGGAGTATGATCTGGTACTATAATGCCAATAATCGGGAAAATGCAATTCGACAAATGATATTATCATAAATGCTAATAATCTGTGTGTTTCTAAAACCTCCGCATGTGAATAAGTGAAGACTTAGGGAGCGTTCATAATTTATCTAGAGGGGGGGCTATGATGATTTTGAGGGGGGGGGGGGGGGGGGCTCTCTTTTTCCCTAATATCATTTAGGAGGGGGGGGGGGCTATGGAAAATTTTCATTAAAAATAAAACCAAGCATAGGGGGGGGGCTGTGTCGAAGCATTGTAAGTTCTGCACATACACTCGTGTACTCGGTCGAGTGAGAAAAATTTGACAATTGTAACCACCCAAAGGAATCATCACATGGTCTAAATTGGGTGGCAACAAGATGTAAACACTGTTGTAGCCGATTTGGTCTATTCCTGTTTTTTTTTTTTTTTTGACAAATGTTGATACTGAGAACTAAAGTACGAACTAGAAGCATGGCGTCCACTCCTTGTGCTGCAAGGTCCCTTTATTGTCAGTGGCTCAAACTCACTCGCTCTCCTCACTCCATGTTTTGCCCAAGACAATGTTTGTCTCCATTGTCATCATCATCATCACCTCTTTTTTCAGCTTCTTCCAGAAACAACGTAAAGGGAGTTCTGCCCTTCAGTAAAAAGCTGCTCTTCCCATTTGTAATCTTTGTAGCGTAATCTTTGTGGGTTTGACATGTATATGTGCTGGGGTGGGGGGGAGGGGTTTGACATGTATATGTGCTGGGGTGGGGGGCTATGATATTTGTCTTTGATTATTTGACACCTCTTGAGGGGGGGTCAGGAAAAAATCCCAGAGATCATCAGGGGGGGCTTCAAAAAATGTAAAGAAAAAAATAGGGAAATCATCATAGGCCCCGCTCTAGATAAATTATGAACGCTCCCTTAATAATTCTATCATTTCTGTTCACGTATCAGGAAAGTGTTTCGTTCATATATGGGTATGGACTTTCGCCGTATTCATTATCATTTTCTTAGTAATATTTTACTTATTGTAACAAGGTATTTCTATAGCTTTCGAACTGCAATACAGTAAAGACCCGCATATAAGAACGTGGTTTAAGAACACTCAGGCTGAAATTTGGTCAAAAAGGTACCTTATACATAAGAACACATGCAGCCTGAAAAATGAAAATTGTTCTTGTATAAAACAATTGCTGCCAGTTAGATTTGAGTACAGTAACCCACTGTGTAGTAGAGTACCGAGGAGAACACAATATAATGTGCTAGGCCATAATGCACACACAGTTCTACAGCAGGAATTCCAGGGTACATTTAGCAATTTTTTTTAGACTTGACTAATTGTTGTTACTAAGACTGTCACCTTTCTACCAATCACATTCCTTAGTTGACTGTTGGTAGTGTATGCAGTATTTGATGTTAAGAAACAACTTAAAAGAACACCTTAAGAACAATTTCAGGCTGATTTTGCAGAAGACACCCAATATACAAGAACAAAATCAGCCTGATTCCCCAAAACACTTCTTTTATGCGGGTTTTTACAATAGTTTGAAACCTTGGCAGGGGTGTAGCTAGAGTTTTTTTTATAAGGTACGCCCGAGTGTAATAAAATGACATCATCATATAATTCTTTTCTTGTATTATTCATGTCTATTTTGCATTATAAACGACAACACATAACATGTCTATTGTTGCCAGAATTGTTAATTTTTTTCTAATAGTACGCAGCGGCGTACTGCCACGCCCCTGCTTGGTGAAATGGCATACTGGGCGAAATATTCGAAAACCATTCGAAGTCCAATAGTTCCAATGACCTAAGTTCGAATTGAGTCATAAACTCAGATGAACTAATGGTCGTACACGCCAATGAACTTGAGTGACGTTCCAAAACAGATGGTCCCAGACGCAAAAGATGCAGTGCAGTTGGCACTCGCAAAATGTACAGAAGGCAGAGACAAACTCATGATCAAGATGATCTATAATTAAAACGCCAGTCCCGAGACGGTGAAGAATCAGACGCGCAATATGCGAAAAGTCTTGAATCTTTTTGCAGCGGATGTTCAGCGGATTTTCTCGGAAGTGCAACGACAGAATGCTAACGGCTATCGCGAATCATTTAGAAAATATCATTTCCGAATTAAGATCAATGAAGTAACCGCCAGGTAATTCTCAAGTCCCTTTATTACATTTGATACCACTACTACCAGAATCCTTTTCGTAGCTCCTTTTGTTTGCTCCATTATCTTGCAGCTCCCAAAGGAGCTCAAACTTTTGAATAACAAAAACAAATTCGAAGAGGATTCTGGTTGTAGTGGTATATCAAGATGGGGTTGTAAGCGCAGCAAAAAAGGGCAAGAAGAAAAATGCGTCACCTCGTAACACCAAGGACAAGGCCTCGGCGTCCACCAGAAATGTAATTTCATTTTTTTTCTGCTATGTTGGCAGCACTGAGAGGGGCCAGCGTAATGCATAACACCAGCCTGAAAAGTTTTGGTGTGTTCTGTGCCCTGTCCATGTGCATTAACGAGCATTGTGTGCCGCTGTGTCGAAGCATTTTGATTGGTTCATCAGTCATTTCGCGCGATGTTATTGGCTGAATTCACGAGAAGGCGAGTTTCCGTGCCATGCCGTGACCGTATCGTGTTCATCCTAACTTCCTGCGTTGCACGAGCGCGCACCGTACAATGTCAGAAACGTTCACATCGCACTGACAAAGTCACATTTTAATAATACTTACATAGATAAATAAAATACATGAGGAATGGGGGTAGCTAAATAATTCAGACGTGAACTTCAGTTTAATTTCCTTAGCCCATTAGAATGTGGATTTTTTCGATATCTTTGTTGACATAAAGAAAATGTCTAGCAGCGTTTTACTTGGTCGCCATCAGTCTGTTATCACATCCCTCACTCACTGAATGCAGCAGCAGACCTTTCATCTCGTTTGGTGCCAATATATCAGTGTTATGCCATGAACTATATCGCTAGAGATAAAGCCGATAAGGGTTGTAGTTTTATAGTCGCAACTAGCTGACGCGAGAGGACTGAATTATTTATTACCGAATGGCTTCCTTAGCCAATCACGAAAGACAACCAACGCCTTTAGTACATTGGTTCATGGTGCGACCAAGATTGAATTGAAGCAAAGTTGATCTTGCGAGAAAGGTCTGCGGGCGATGTTTTTTGTGAGGGGGGCGATGTGTTGCGGAAGCGGGGAAGCTATCTGAAAATTTAGATATTACTAATCATGCTTAAGCAATGTAGAAGGCCGTTTTTGTCAATAATATTGATTGAATTGTCTTTGTCTCTATTCCGCCCTCGGTTCTCAGGGCTTCGTTTCTCTAAGTCGCGCCCTTTGGTCTACTCTTACGTAAGATTTTGAGTTGTACAAGTTTTTATTTAATTTTAAATTTTCACACATTCATTCCTGTTTATGCGCTCGAGAGTCTGTCGACATTTCCTCCACTCTCAAGGCCTTGAGTTCTTGTATAAGTTTTTTTATCGAAAATCTTCTCAAACATTTTCCTGAGCATGAGCTCCTAAGTGTCTTATCTGTTTGTAGATAATTTTTCTGAGTTGATAAAAGTCTCCTGACCGTCTGATAAGAGAAAAACAAAATTACATACTTAAGTTTCTAAGGCTAAGCACAATTTGTGGGCTTTGCCATATCAAATGAAGCAGTAAACCTTTTTACAATATTTTCTTTATCTTTACATTTATATTTGTTCTGAGGTACCTACTGGTCTCATTTTCTTCAACCATTTCTGATCTTAGACCTAAAATGGAATTTTTAGAAAGAGTAATGATTTGTTGTTTCTTCCTTTTTATCATTGCCTTTACGCGGTAAATGCGCGATGTTGTTTGCGTTGTGCGAAATGAGCAAAGTAGATCACATTCTTACCCGAAGGCGATTTGTGAGGCTGCTAATTTCTCATGTTTTGCCATTATCTATCGTTTGATTGCTTGCATTTACAAAAAATACTTCACATTTTCAGAATAACAGCAAAATTTATTGCGCTTATAACCTTTTTAAAAAATCGAAATCTTTCCTCCAGCTAGATAAACAACTTGCTCTACTTTGAGCACAATTTACTAATTCTATTTAAATATTTCGATATTTGTATCTTTTGCATTATATTTTATTCTAGTTTGTACATTTTTCGGTCTATCTTTAACCAAGGATTTTGCATAGAGCTACAGGCTGATACTGCGGAAATGTTTCTCGATCTATATCTATACAACAAGATATTGTGGAATGGGCTTCGGCAATGCACTTATTTTCTGAATATTTCTCATTTGCGGTATATTTTACAAATTAAATGTCGTATTTGTTGTAGCATCCTTTTTCAAGCTAATGATTGTTGAAAATATTGGCATGGGAGTTATTTTGTTTTACGTGAGTGCTGTTTTAGTTGAGTCAAAAACGATGATTGAGCGCATTTGTGATTCGTATGTGGAGGAAATGGTGACTAAATTGTATATGCTCATCTCTGTTCATTTATTCCAGCCAATCAGATCGCTTCTTAGCGATCCCTTTACCTATATAAGCTACAGGCACCCGGATACTTTCTCTAATTAAGCAATCCCTCCTCGCTGAGGAAATCGTAACGCTGTTAAAACCAAATTAACTCGAAAGAACAATTATTTAGTCGGGATCACACCGTGGACAGTAACTGATATCAAAATCCTGGGAGAGAAATTCCAAGGGCGTGTTCAGAGGAAAGCAATTTGAAAAAGGTATGAGATGGACCTTTTTTGAATTCAGAAAAGGAAATTATATCTACACTCCAAATACACGCGATTTTTTTTGCTTGCTTTATTCGCAACATTTTACTTGGAGGCGCGGAAACGACATGCGAAACGCACGTCAAATTGCCGAGTGGAGCGAGGAATATTTTGTAATGCCTGATAGTTAAGTTGTGCTTAATTAAATTATTGTGACAATAGTTATCAATTTAAAATTATCAGCGTATTACTGAAAAATTATATTTCATCGCGTTTCTGACGTTAAAGGAAAACATTTTGAATAAATTCCTCGTTATAATTGCGCGTGCTTAGCTAAAGCAATTTCATTTCGTCTATTTATACCTAATATATATTATTTTTTTACTTCTTTTAAAAATGCAAATATTTCACTGGGAGGCCAATTTCTGGCCCACCCTTGTTCAAATCGTCAAGTTACTTGTCTCCTCTAGTACTACTAGTAATAAGTTTGACCTCGAAATTATCGTTTGAATTGTGAACTTGAAACAGCAGCGTGTGATTCTGTTTGAATAAAATTGTCTCCTCCCTCCAAGGCAATTATATAAGTGCCAGGGTTTAGAACTCTAAGATTTGACATCTAAACCCTCAGGTCCATCGGTTTCAAATTTATTGCTCCTGGGTTCTCGCCAGTTGCCTAGTTACCTAATCAATGGACGTGGACCCTGTGCCAGGTTTCTTTCGGGGGTCGGTGTGTGAGAACCCTATGAACTGCTGTGTGAGCTGTCAGGTTTTTTAGGCTGACGTCCCGAATTTTTTCAAGCTTTCCCACAAATCCCTGTATTTCAGAAACCCAAGGTACTAGCAGCCAACTCGATTGTAGGATTTTTTGTATGTGCGTCTTCTTTGATACAGTATTTTTCAAACCATAAAATGAACCTTTTCCAATTCTTATATAGAAAATTCCGCTTTTCATGGTCGTACTTCCGATTCCCGAAAATTCTCCTAAAGTTTATTGGGCACTTATTTTGAAGATTCTCGATACAGCCATTCTTCGACTTCCGATTCCCGAAAATTCTCTAAAGTTTATTGGGCACTTTAATGTTGAAGATTCTCGATACAGCATTCTTCGCACATTCTCATTTGGGTTGTCACCCCCGATAATTTATGGGGTCTCATCTAGGACAAGTTTGAAATAACATTAATTCCAATGCAATTGACAGACACTATTTTTGACAAGGCATACATGTTTAACAAAGTCTAAAGACAGCTCTGTTATGGTAGTTGCATGTATGAATTATGTCCGGTCGTTCAGTCATCTTCAATGTGCTAGACAACTTTAATTATTCAAGGCTATCTAGAAGGTGGTCTGCAGAAGTTCCTTCGTGGACATTTGTGTCAATATGTAAAAACTATTTTTGACAAGGCATACGACAAGGTCTAACAAGACGCCTGGGAGGCGTTTAGCGGGGTGAAAGTAACAGTGGCTGTATCGGAAAATAATTGCTTTCGATCTAAAGATACTCCCGGTTTTACGATGTCTACGTGATTATAGCAAATTGTACGGAAAACTTCTTGATCTAACAATTCCCGATTTGTCATTTTTCTGCCCCCGATGGTGTAGTCGTTAAACCTGGGGGTTCTACTGTAGCGGGATTGTAAAAATCTTAGGCTAGCTTGATTAAAGTATAACATACTAGACCCACTTTGCACCTGATAAAATAAAGCATAATAAAATGTTTTCTCATGTTGTCTTAATGTGGATGGTCATGATTGTTTAGTTTGTTGTGCAAGTTTGTGTGCAGCTTGATCTGTCAGAAGGTAAGCCTGTATAGCCTACCTGTGCGCACTGAATAAGCGCCCCCTCTAACACCCACGACCCAAAACATAAATGAGAAACACATGGTGTATAATAATGTACCGGTACTGTATTTGTATCAATCGTGGAATCAAATGTTTATCACATTTTGTACAGTCATTATGCAAGTTTCCTAGCTATATTTACCAACAAAATAATAATAAATTTCATTTTGGAAGCATGAGGTTGGTTAAATCATGATTTTGAATAAGTGCCCCTTCTCTGATCTGGAATTTCAATGCATGGATGTTTATGAGGAAGCCAGATGGTTTGAATACTGTGCAACGGTCTAAAATTCACCATTGGGCAATTCCAGAAAATAAAGGTACCCCCACGGGCAGCATTTGGAAATTCTGAAGGGATGGGGGGTTTAAGAGCTCGGAATTCTGACTGCAAGGGGGGATGGGGGGGGGGGGGGGGGGGGGTCGAAGCTGGATTTCTTTAACCTGCCCAGAATCCAGAATTCTATATGCATGGGGGTAAACCATTTTGGAAATTTGGATGCATGGGGGGGTCAAAAACTAGTGCCGCCCATGGAGAGAGTACCTTTATTTTCTGGAACTGCCCATTTTGCTGCTAGCTTCTTGAGGTGCATCATGTTACGGTGACCGAAGTGGACATCGCCATCGAAACGTCCTACAAATTCACTAACAACAAAGCTGGTTTTCTTTAATCTTTTTTTTTTAGCTTTGTTTCTGCTAACAGGGATCTGTCATGGTTCTCGCCACATGAGACCTGTTAGCAGGGAAGATTCAAACTGTTCATCTAATACAGTTTGTATTTGTGCACCATTTGTTTCTCATTGAAAAACTAGTTCTGAAAGTGATTCATGGGGGCAACTCTTAGGAGGCTCTTAATCAAGGTGGACCCTTATCAGATGGGATTGACATTATATGTTTTGAGAAAACAATGGTTATGTGAGGATGGTTAGTCAACGTCTACCAAAATTTAGTGTACCTGTAGGTATTATTAAGTGCCTCCTTATAACAGTTGCACCCAGCCCCTTCCAAAACTAATTTTCAATGAGAAACAAATCTGCACAAAAAAAACTGTATTTGGATGGTTTGAATCACATGGATTCAGCACAATATTATCTAAGTTTTCTAGCTTATGTGCTTATTTGGCCTTGGATCTGTACACACTGCGATTACCTTCATATTATCCTTTCATCGTGTTAAGCTCGAAGAGGACTGTCCAGGGGTGGATCCAGGTTTTGAGGGGAGTAGTTTCCATTAGCGACATACCACTTCTAGGGGGTTCGGGGGCATGGGGTTCGGGGGCATGGGGGCATTTGTGTCAGGCTTCCTCGCAGTTATATTCTACCAAATTCCCTTGCAATTCCCAATTTGGAACTCCAATAATATAGTGAGTTGAACTTTTCCCTGTTGTTCACCTGTTCAATCCATACTTTGCTGCACACTGACACATAAGCTTATGCATTTTATTTAGTTCACGAACTCGAGCCCAAGTCGAAGAAGAAATAGAGGAATAAAATCCTTTGACACAACATAAACTCACAAGAACAATCACTTGACACAAGTTCGCTTGATGAATGGTTCTTCTTGAGCCAGTCTCGATTAAACACAATACTAAAATCCTTCGTTTAATTCCTCTGCAACCTCTTCGAGCACTCGTAAATACTGTATCAAGTCAAAGCTGAATTGCATTTGTTCTATCATGTAGAGAGAAAGACGCACGAACTTATGCATTCACGAACTCGAGCCCAGTCGAAAAAAATTATAGAAGAATAAAATCCTTTGACACAACACTCACAAGAACAATCAATTGAAACGAGTTGCAACTTGAGTTCGCTTGAGGAATGACTCTTCTTTAGCCAGTTTCGATAAAATCCTTCGTTTCTTGCGACATTCCGTGGTTGGAGCACTCGTAAATAAACGGCATTGTATCACAGCTGAATTTGTTCGATCAGGAGTCAATATGTAGCCATATTTCTTGGTTTTAAGTCAGCTAGACAGGAATATTATAGAAATTTAGGACAGATCCCTAGCAATAAGCTTTAAAGCTTGACTTTAGCAGTTGAATCGAAACCACACTAGAGTTTTGAGTAGAAACACACGAACTTGCACAGCGGCATTGCGTTGTTGCTATGCAAAGACCAATCACCGTTTAGCCATGCTGGTATGCCAGGCATGGAAATAGCGGAGACCGGAAAACAAAATACCGAAACCTTAATCGGGGTTCGCACCCCGCTAAAAAGGCAGCTCTGTTATGTAGTTGCATGTATGGATTATGTCCGGTCGTTCAGTCATCTTCAGTGTGCTAGACAACTTTAATTATTCAAGGCTATCTAGAAGCTGGTGGTCTGCAATAAGTTCCTTTTCGTAAACATTTGTGTCAATAGGTAAGACTCTATAACTAACAATATTCCAATACAGAAGTGCCAGTGTGAATCCACCTTGATGAGAACGGAGGTGAACGCAAAAAAGATGGGGGGAGGGGTAATGCATCAACAAACGGAGGTTACGGAGGTGGAGGAAGGGCGGTTCTGAAACTGGGAAATGTTTCATTTGTCACGCAATATGATCTTGAAACAAAAGTTGCTTAGTACACTGGCCAGCACGATCTTTTGAGGTCATTTGGGAATCCCGTTTTAGGCCCGCAATTGTCAAACGTTCTAGTGCGTTTGCAGAGAAAAATCTCCAATTTTTATCTAATACAATATATAAAAAAAACTACAAAATCCTTTTAAGGATACATACAATTCGAGTCTCACGTATTGTATGACTGGGAAGAGCTTGTTCAGGGTTCTATTTGGCATACATTATGATCGAGACTTTCGAGATTTGCTTTTTATGTGCAATAAAACACACTTAAATATCCATTAAATGTCTACTTAGAAACATGATTCTAAGGGACTTCTCGATTGCATACACGTGTTTTGGGTACTCTGCCATTGAGACCTGTCATGTTTTCTCATCTTAAAAACGTTCTTCACTATTTTTATTTTGATATATATTACTAAGAACGGATTGTCTAAAATTATCTGTATTGTTTCATTTGTATCAGCAGACAGCCTGTTTGGGTTTTCGAGTGCTTTTACTTTTCTACCGTAGGCTATGCTTTGACGATGCAAAATAAATATTGTTTTCTAATCATGTGGGTGTTTTAAAACTATCTTAAAACGCACTTAAGAATAGACGCATCAATTTGAGTTTTAAAACATAGGCGAAATCCAAAACATGTTTTTTACGTTTTCCAAGTGTATTCTCAAAGAAGTGCCAACTCTGCTTCAATGTTCAATCATGTACTAGGTGGAAGTTGAACTCACGCGTTTTGCTCTGAAGTTTACTTAGTATTTTATAAACGCTGTAGAACTACAGGGACGACGGAATTTAGGGTAAGTATTATATGTACAAAGCATGACAGCTCGAATTGGTTTGATTGGCTGTATTTACCGGTTGACAAAAAGGGGGATGTTATTTATATTCAGTTGGTGCAAATATTGATGTTAAGATCATTTCTCTGTAATAAACTTGTTATAGAATTTTTGTCAAACTTTGCCTTTTGATTCTTTATCATATTGAAAGAATGGAATAAAGAAGGGTGGCAGTATTTACTTAGATGCTGGACAGGCTAAAGCACAGTCAGTCCATTCATAGCAAAATAACTGGGCTTTTTTGTTGCACACCCGATCTCGGTGTGTGGTTTTCGAACGAATAGCGCGCGCTTCAATGCACAGAACTCGGTGCACGCCGCAAAAAAAAAAAAAAAACAGGATTGACATTTTAGTTTTCAACGGAAAAATTTCGAATTTAATAAATGTTAGGCAAAATAAAAGTGAGGTGCTTCATTTAAGAATCTTCCTGTCAAGCCCGACACATACAGAAATGCCAAAAATCAATGTCAAATATTAATCTAAATTGTTGCTAAAAATATAAAGGACATCTAAAACATCACAAAGTTCGGCTTTTGCCCTTTCAATGTCAAAACTTGAGTACATTTTAGAGTTCGCTTCCCTTGTGGGTAGCTCCGAAGTGGAAAGGGAGTTTTCTCTTAAGAGAATTGCATAATATAGATAAATATATTAATATACCCACGTTTATGGAAATTATCCACATGCACTTCCAGCTTGTGCTATCTCTCAGACGAATCGTCTGGTCACACCGTAATATGGGAGTTCATAAGCAACTATCTTCGCAATAGAGCAATGAGCGCATGTCGAGCTAGCGCGCGTTCGACGCTCGTTACATATAATTTTCGCAAGAGGCCACGTGAGGTTTGCGCAACGATATTAGAAAAAAAGCGCATCACTTGATCTGCGATGTGTGATTCAGTGTGCAGTATTACGTATTTAGCTGCCAACTACTACACTAGATTCCAACAATAGATCTCCAATTGGAGATATCACGACTAGTGGTTTTCATCGCTGACTGTGAAATAGGAAACTGCTACACTCAAACAGTCACCTGCAATTTACTTTTTCTAAAGGAATGTAATTGTGAAAAAAAAGTGAACGACAGAAAGGAATATAATTGTGAAAAAATAGTGAACGACAGATCAAGTTTGATTTTACTGCTAACGATTATTGATTCATTTACATGAGTAAAGGCTGAGTAATTTACATTCGTGGTACCTTTTCTGGTTTGGGTATTAACTTACAACATATTTCCCTCAGCATGTACATTTTCACTTTCTTACACAGTTTTGTTGTAATTGTCAACCTGATATTTCAAAACGATGCCTGTTCTACTTTGTATGTAACAATTTGTTTTGATTCGGCATCAAGACGTATGAATGCAGCCAATATAGTCCGGTGGATTAGAGCAAATTTTCGAGGAAATTGCGCATTTTAGGCTAAAGCTCCAATTTTTTGCCAGGTGATAGTTTTCAATTTATTTTTAAATCGTAGATATGGAGGCACGCTAGAATTCTTTCGTAGCGAAAGCTAGGGAGTGAACTATTGTTTAGCTCAATAGCAGCCATTTTGAATGCTTTGTTATTCAAATGAGGTTTAGAACAGCTTTGCGAACTTTAAAGTTGTTCTCTAGACTGCACAGCCATAGCAGCTCAACATTTACTAATTCTGAACTATGGATTGGTTTCACTGACTTCGGTTGAACGTCTCCTTAGAGTTTTGGGTGATTATTAAATGTCACGACCAGTTTATTGGGAATGTTTATAATTTATATTGTAAAACAATAGCTTGACTGAGATTTGATAAAATGTTTCAAGAATGACCAACACATTCTAAAAAATATCGAGATAATTGGTACCATGTGTCGAATATGTAAAAAGAAGCTTGTCTCTGAAACTTTCACATGATATTTTCTACCTAGTACTGTGCTATACTCTATAAACACGGACGATAGAAGATTTCACTAGGTGCCGCAGAGCTCATGAAACAAAGGATTCAAAGATGGCTGCCAATGGCAAAACAATAGTTCACATTAAAACTGTTCTAGCTTTCGCTACGAATAAAATTTAGCGTGCCTCCATATCTTATCTTCAATAAACTACTAAAAACTATTGACATGCAAAGTTTGGTGTCTTTAGCCAAAAGTGCGCAATTTTTACGCTAATTCGCCGGACTAATAAATGCGTGAATGGTCTGGAAGTAGTTGGCGAATGGTAAATGCGAGATTTTCCCGAAACAGTAAGTTCAAGGCTTACAAAATCGAGATCGAGACTGTCAAATATTGTTTCTCATACATTCTCTGTATTTTGCGTGAATTTTTTAGAAAACGAGATTCCGAGACAGCTCTATAAAAATCCGAGATTCGAGAATCCCTAGAATTTCGCGAGAACTTTGCCGAACTGTTTGCGGAAGTCTTATAACCTGAAATGTGCCGACGCATTGAACAAACTTCCTGAAAATATCAGAACTATGAAAACATTGCCGCCTACTTTAATTATAAAGCATGGGTTTCACTCACTCACATTCCCCGCTTCATAGTATTTATGTAATATTGTATTGTATATTGTATTGTATATTATTGTTATAATCTATATTTCTCACGGCATCTTTGAAAACCAATTGTAATATTGATAGATTTCCGTGCATAAATAAAAGTTTGTATGTATGCATGTACCGCATTTTCCGAACGACCAATTCGTCACGAGCTCGCAACTTTCAAGGAGAAAAGGAAATAAAGCAACATTACTTTAAGGCGGCGTATTCGCCACTTTTCAGGTGCGACAAGTTTTGGCAACTGACGCAAGACAAAAAAATGAATTGGTCTAAGATGCGCTAGAACTCGCAGTGAATTTTTCAGGTGCGACAATTTTCATTGGCAGTTTCCACTTGATTTCAACACTTGTAGAAACAAGCGACGATTTTTGTAAGAAATCCTCTCCATTGGTACCGAATCAACATGTAGCTAATTACAATAACAGTTTCTTTACTAACTTGCCGCGGGCGATCGGGTATACTAGTTTTCTTGGCATTACAGATGTAACTTACTTACAGTCTATCACTCGAGTTCTCAGTGCACTTTTTTGTCCATTGTTCACTAACTGCTGTGCCCATAACAAGTTCATTATTATGCCTTTGCACTTGTGAACAACATTACCATCAATATGCGAGCACTTTTATTTTCACCCCGCGAGTGATAATAAAATCACTTCCTTCAGCTTGGCACTTTAAAAGTCTAAACTTCCTGTTTTTGGATGAAAAAAGACATACGATGACCTCAACTACATTTAGCCGAAGCTGACGTGGGTTTTTTTCGTTTGCTACCCCTTTAATTCTGGACACTCCTGTCCGCTTTCTTTCTAAGATGTCTCAGTTAATGCTCACAACTAGTAGGCGAAGCAAGGGGGCATCGGATATTTCTGATATTTTGGATAAAATATCCTTCATGTTTCTGAGATGAGGCGAAAGGTATCCAATTGTGATTAATTTAAAGTTTTAAGTTATCCAATTTTAATTTTGATGTTAAAAAATTATACATGCATTCTCTTTTTGTTCTCACTTTGTACTTTCCCTTTCTTGCTATTTGATTTGTTGGTATTTGCACACATTATTTAGTATTTCACGCAATTTATAACGACATTAGTTCATAGGCTACAGTATTTTTCGGACAGCTACATTTGCATCAAGGCGATGTTTGTATAAATTTGCTTTTCAAAACACGCAAAACCTCTCTATCAATATGAAAGGAGGCCCTAAGATCGCCAAGAACAAAAAAGGTGTTTAATCTAGAGCAAGGGAGGTATAATATTTTTGTGTAATCTTTGCTTTTTTCTTTGTTACGAAATTGACAATTTGTCTCAAGGCAAAACTCAAATACGTCCGCCCCGGAAATAGGGCGCGATTTCATTTATTTCCTCGAATTGAGAAACCCGACTGTTTTCACCTGCTCTCAAAACTCAACGACGGTCGAATCGTCAATAACTCTTTAAGGACCTAATGGAGTAAGGGAAAACACTCAGTTGATCCAGAAACTACTACTTTTCTTCAGAAAGATTTCAGAAAAAGGTGAGCGCCTAGATTTATTTATTGTCAGCAATTTTTAGAGTAACTTTTCTATGAAAATCTGCTTTTAGTGAGGATTTCAAAGTTGATCTTACCTCGCAGTGCGCAAAGGATTGTTTGAACGAAATGTTAGGTCCAGATTTTCGCAGTTTTAGGAGTCAAAAACTAAATTTAATCATCGTACAAGTCAAAGTCAATTAACATTTGACATCAGACAATTTTTTCTGAAGTGATGAAAAAGTTTTTATGCACAAATGGCAATATTTTAGAGCTTGCTTGGAACGCTTCGCGATGCAACAAAAATCGTACTGATTTTCAAAATTGAGAGCAAGAAACCAGCATGTAAGAGGCGCGATTCTAGAAGAAAAAACGATAGGAAAACATCCTCAACCTGAGACACCTGTCTGTTCCGGTTGTGTATTGCCTCATAAGTTGTGGCGACAAAAAGTGGAAAAAGAACAGGAAGAACTAACTTGAAATGCCAAATATGATGACGGACATCGAGTACTAGTTTTACTCATTTCGGTATAAAGTCTGAGCTTCTCAGAAATTTTTGAGATACTACTCAACCTTTCGCTGTGCGCTGTTCCCTGAGGGTAGGGATGGGGGATCTTCGTGTCGTTGTATTTATAGTGGTTAAAATGTAGGACTAAGGTTTTTGAGGTTTCCTAAAAAAGAAATCAATCAAGAACAAGAACAAGAACAAGAGGAAAAACAATATTCTGTGTTTAGTCTCTACGATCCTTCGCACATAAAGTGTTTATATTGTATATTCTACATCAACAACACACAGGGGTGTGAGGAGAGACGCGTACCAGGTATATAAACAATAAGTTTGTTGGAGACGAAAACAAACAGAATAACAAGTACAATGTCAATAGATTGTATCCCAGCTTAAACTCTACAGCATATAATATATATCACGAGGCAAGGCAATAATAAACAACTGAAAAACGTATTCAGATGGGCGAAAAAGAAAATTAAGCAACAACGACGCGTTATGCTAAACTGGTAAGGTTCTGTGAAAGGGAATGCAACTAGCTAAATATATATGCATGAGGGAAACAATGGGGAATGCGCAAGGCGCAAATATTAATTCCGAATGCCCAACATAAACACATTTCTTAGACCTCGTCCACACTACTCCGTTTTCAAACGAAAACGGATACTTTTTGCTCCGGATACGGCTATCGTCCACACTACAACGCCGAAAACGATCACCGAAAAGGGCGAAAACAATACGAAAACGATAAGTGTGGACGCAATTCTTTTTGAAAACGGAGCAAAAAGTATCCGTTTTCGTTTGAAAACGGTGTAGTGTGGACGGGGCCTTAGGGGTATAGGGCGGCAAGAAGAGGACAGCAAAGAACACGCTTTTCTCAGATTAGTTTGCACTGCTATCATCGTCCAAGTATCACAATTAGCAAGAAAACAAACAATAGCGAGATCTTGATTAACAAACATATATATTCCCTGCGTGCGCTCCAGGAAATTTCTGCAGAAACTCATCCACCATGGGAAAAGCTGAATTTCCCATGGTAGAAGCATGTGAAGTGTGCGGATTTCCTACGGCTATCGATGTGAATTCCGAACACTTCCCATGCAAGTACCTTGGGAAATTCAGCTTTCCCCATAAATGGGTTTCTGCAGAAATTTCCTGTAAGCAGAGGCCTCTTTTGTATTCACTGGAAAAGAGACCACATACATAAAACATATAGTACATACTTTTAGGGTTCATATAAAGATTCTTTGGGTTCATCTCGCCACTAGGTTGCTTGGATTTTTCGAGAAGAGTCCATATCACTAGTACCTGGTAGAACCACCATACCCTTCCGTATTTCGTTGATCTAAAAACCAAATTGGCTGCTATCATGTATAGTCGTGTTGCCTTTTCTGCTCAGCATATCAGGTGTAGACACTAAAAGTTACGCTAGCCTCGGGGGTCTCTCTCCAGTCAAAACCGTGTAGTCAAAAGGCACCGCTAGCTGATAATTCAAAATTACCAGCCTTGATTTCCATGGCGTGAAATATTAAAAATAGCATAATCTATTCCTGCTCTTTCGTGCTCTTATACAAAACAAAGTGGGAAATAAGAACAGGGCGAATATGATGGCAAAAAATAGTGTAAGCGCCTTATCGTTTTCCCGCTGCCTGCAAAGTGATGTTATTTTGAGACAAATATGTTGTTATTTTTGCCTTAAAATAGTAAAAGTTGTGGGACGTTAATTATGAGTCTATCAAATTTAGTTAATTGAACGAGGTCAAGGCTATGTGAAAAGCGACATCGAGCGTTCAATGCTTTGCAAATAATTAGGGAAAATTGTTTGATGAAAAATATTACGTATTGGAACTGAAATGAACAGTTTTTTCCTGCGTCGGAAGCCAGTTCATGGTATTCATATGTCCCCTTTTATATTGTTTTTGGCATATGTCTACCCAATATAAATTAAAACTGAAAGACTTAAATGAAAATGCCAGTGTAACGCAATTAATGAACAGAGCAAGACAAAATTATTGTAACAGCACCCAGACAAGACAGAAAACTGCACAATGAAATAATGTACGTAAATGATGTAGATGGGAGAAGGTTATATGTAACTTTTACATTAAACTGACCATTTACTGCAATAAAAATCTTATGTTATAACAAGGAATCAAAAATCAACATATGCCTTTTTCTGTCGATCTTAGTCTGAACTGAGGAAATTATGCTTAATGTTTCCGGCACGTCCTATGTTGCCCTGTGTGTTTCTTAGGCTTAGGCCATAACTCCCGGTGACTAATAGGTTCTAATCCTGAGCTGTTCCTCATGCAGATGGGTACTCTAATTGTACGTTCATTTGCATAACGAACGGCTCATGATTACCGCTGATTATACCGCCGTATGGATTATGAGTTTAGCTATATCCTATACTATTATATCTAGGACTATTTGATGATAGTACTATAATTTTGACCCGAGTTAATGTTCTTACGGGCTTTCCTATATTGATACGATGTTTGGCCTTTTCACAATCTGTATGATAACCCCATGTCATCCCGTAGCCGTCTCTTGGCCTAAGCTATATAGCCCCCGAGACACATTATTTGGCGAGTAAGGATTTCGAGTTGGATTTGGATATATTATGGCTTCCCGTCTTACTTGAAAGAAACTTTTAAGTTCAGTAATATCCAGGAATACATTTTCAGGGGAGGTGTGCAATCACTCGACCATATTATCGATAATACAACTCGAAATCCTAACTTGCCAAATATTCCTATGTAGGCAATGCGCTAGTACTTGACTATGTTGACCCAGACATGGTAGTCCTATGGGTTGTCTTATGTTGTACATGTATGCTGATCCTAAGGTAGTCCTATGTTAGCCATGCTAGTACTTGACCTGTGTTGACCCATGGCAGTCCTATAGGTTGTCCTATGTTGTACATGTATGCTGATCCTAGGTAGTCGTATGTTAGCCATGCTAGTACTTCATCTATGTTGACCTATGAAAGTCCTATGGGTTGTCTTATGTTGGACATGTATGCTGATCCTAGGTTGTCCTTTGTTAGCCATGCTAGTACTTGACCTATGTTGACCCATGGTAGTCCTATCGGTTGTCCTATGTTGACATGTATGCTGATCCTAGGTAGTCCTATGTTAGCCATGCTAGTACTTGACCTATGTTGACCCATGGTAGTCCTATCGGTTGTCTTATGTTGTACATGTATGCTGATCCTAGGTAGTCGTATGTTAGCCATGCTAGTACTTCATCTATGTTGGCCTATGGTAGTCCTATGGGTTGTTCTATGTTGTACATGTATGCTGATCCTAGGTAGTCCTATGCTAACCATGCTATTGCTTGACCTATGTTGACCTATGGAAGTCCTATGGGTTGTCTCATGTTGGACATGTATGCTAGTCCTAGGGTAGTCCTATGCTAACCATGCTATTGCTTGATCTTTGTTGGCCTATGGTAGTCCTATGGGTTGTCTTATGTTGGACATGCATGCTGATCCTAGGTAGTCCTATGTTAGCCATGCTAGTGCTTGATCTATGTTGACCCATGGTAGTCCTATGGGTTGTCCTATGTTGGACATGCATGCTGATCCTAGGTAGTCCTATGTTAGCCATGTTAGTGCTTGACCTATGTTGACCCAGACATGGTAGTCCTATGGGTTGTCCTATGTTGTACATGTATGCTGATCCTAGGTAGTCCTATGTTAGCCATGTTAGTGCTTGACCTATGTTGACCCAGACATGGTAGTCCTATGGGTTGTCCTATGTTGTACATGTATGCTGATCCTAGGTAGTCCTATGTTAGCCATGCTAGTACTTGAACTATGTTGACCCAGACATGGTAGTCCTATGGGTTGTCCTATGTTGGACATGTATGCTGATGCTAAGGTAGTCCTATGTTAGCCATGCTAGTGCTTGACCTATGTTGACCCATGGTAGTCCTATCGGTTGTCCTATGTTGTACATGCATGCTGATCCTAGGTAGTCCTATGTTAGCCATACTAGTACTTGACCTATGTTGACCCATGGTAGTCCTATCAGTTGTCTTATGTTGGACGTGCATGCTGATCCTAGGTAGTCCTATGTTAGCCATGCTAGTGCTTGTTCTATGTTGACCTATGGAAGTCCTATGGGTTGTCTCATGTTGTACATGTATGCGGATCCTAGGTAGTCCTATGTTAGCCATGCTAGTACTTGATCCATGTTGACCCAGACATGGTAGTCCTATGGGTTGTCCTATGTTGGACATGTATGCTGATCCTAAGGTAGTCCTATGTTAGCCATGCTAGTGCTTGACCTATGTTGACCTATGGTAGTCCTATCAGTTGTCCTATGTTGTACATGTATACTGATCCTAGGTAGTCCTATGTTGGTAGTCCTATCAGTTGTCCAATGTTGGACATGTATGCTGATTCTAGGTAGTCCTATGTTAGCCATGCTAGTGCTTGACCTATGTTGACCTATGGTAGTCCTATCAGTTGTCCTATGTTGTACATGTATACTGATCCTAGGTAGTCCTATGTTGGTAGTCCTATCAGTTGTCCTATGTTGTACATGTATGCCGATTCTAGGTAGTCCTATGTTAGCCATGCTAGTGCTTGACCTATGTTGACCCATGGTAGTCCTATGGGTTGTCTTATGTTGTACATGTATTCTGATCCTAGGTAGTCCTATGTTGGTAGTCCTATCAGTTGTCTTATGTTGGACATGTATGCTGATTCTAAGGTAGTCCTATGTTAGCCATGCTAGTGCTTGACCTATGTTGACCTATGGTAGTCCTATCAGTTGTCCTATGTTGTACATGTATTCTGATCCTAGGTAGTCCTATGTTGGTAGTCCTATCAGTTGTCCTATGTTGTACATGTATGCCGATTCGAGGTAGTCCTATGTTAGCCATGCTAGTGCTTGACCTATGTTGACCCATGGTAGTCCTATAGGTTGTCCTATGTTGTACATGTATGCTGATATAGGTAGTCCTATGTTAGCCATGCTAGTACTTGACCTATGTTGACCCATGGTAGTCCTATAGGTTGTCCTATGTTGTACATGTATGCTGATATAGGTAGTCCTATGTTAGCCATGCTAGTGCTTGACCTATGTTGACCCATGGTAGTCCTATAGGTTGTCCTATGTTGTACATGTATGCTGATATAGGTAGTCCTATGTTAGCCATGCTAGTGCTTGACCTATGTTGACCCATGGTAGTCCTATGGGTTGTCCTATGCTGGACATGTATGCTGATCCTAGGTAGTCCTATGTTAGCCATGCTAGTGCTTGACCTATGTTGACCCATGGTAGTCCTATGGGTTGTCTTATGTTGTACATATATTCTGATCCTACATCTTTGTCAAAATGCTTGGACCGGTAAAACGGATGCCCATTCTTACAAGCTATTTTGGACGAGCACTACAGAGTATTCGCTCCCCTCCCCTTTCAATGTTGATATCAGTGAGATGAATTGTCTGGGCATTTTGAAGCCCGCGATCTGGACGTTCAAAATAAGTACCAGCATTGAAAACCGACGAGAAAATACAAATTTCTCAAAAACGGTCCAAACCTTTTTGGCAAAGATTGTAGGTAGTCCTATGTTAGCCATGCTAATACTTCATCTACACGTTAGCCTATGTTAGTCCTATTGGTTGTTGTACATGTATGCTGGTCCTAAGGTAGTCCTATGTTAGCCATGCTAGTACTTGACGTATGTTAGTGGTAGTCCTATGGGTCGTCATGTGTTGGACATGTATGCTGATCCTAGGTAGTCCTATGTTGGTAGTCCTATGTTGGTAGTCCTATGTTGGTAGTCCTATGGGTTGTCCTATGTTGGACATGTTTGCTGATCCTAGGTAGTCCTATGTTGGTAGTCCTTTGTTGGTAGTCCTATGGGTTGTCCTATGTTGGACATGTATGCTGATCCTAGGTAGTCCTATGTTGGTAGTCCTATGTTGGTAGTCCTTTGTTGGTAGTCCTATGGGTTGTCCTATGTTGGACATGTATTCTGATCCCGTAAGTAGTCCTATGCTGGCCATTCTAGTACTTGATCTATATCTATGTTGTGCATAGTAATCCTATGGGTTGTCCTATCTTGAACATATTGTATGCTGATCCTAGGTGTCCAATGTTGACCCCAATCTTAGTGCTAGTACTGTCCTATTGACCTTTGCAAGATTGGGCGAGTGGCATAAGTTCCTCTCTCTCCCAAGCCCCTCCCCCAGTTTGGCTCCTTCTTGGCTATGCCTTGTGGTACTTGCTAATGGTCAAATCTCAAATGCTTTGATCTTTGGCCATAAGTTTTTCATTAAAACGCGAGCTCTCTGAATTTCCTGTTAGAAACGATCGTCGTATTTGATGAGCTGCTACGCAGAAAGAAGAGAGGCCTCTGGGGTTAATACATTCTCGTATCACGAGACCGTGCGCCTTTTAGCCAGAGGCAAGACAGGCGCTGGCTTGATGCGAGGGCTCTCGGGGCGAGATCGGTGACTAGAATGAAGGATAGTCTCTTATTCTCCTACCTCTCAGATCAGCAAATAAAAGGGAATAGAATTCCTGTTTTAATGACTTGACGTTTCGTCTTAATGACTTTGCCAGGAATATGACGCGATTAGCTACACTTGTTCTAGTTACCTCAGGGCGAATACTTTTCAAAATCCCAGACTGCAAAAAATTCGCTAAGGGATTGTCGGCTGACCAATCAGCCCTCCGGCAAAATAAATAATTTTTAGCATATTGAGAATGAAGAGAAGAAAGGATATGACTTAATGATATTGCTACTCATTTTATTAAGTTTGTTAAATGCCACTGGCAATGAGATAATTGCTTTCTTGAGCTAAAAATGTTTACAGAGGACAGTTCCATAGAAGATCCATGCGAAATGATAAGGTAAAATCAAAAAGCAATTCTTAAAGAAAAGAAAAGAAAACTGGCACAAAGTAAAGAAATTGCAGCTCGCTCATGTATACCATCATGCTTGTATAACGCAAATTTCAGTTCCTTTTTCATTCTAAGTAAAAGCATAATATAGGAGTCTGTGTTGATTCCGCAGACCACTGGCCTAGTTTTATAGAATTTTGTAAAAACAACCGTGACATAGCCCCTTTAAGGTCCTGTTCACACTAACGTGTTTTCTACAGTATCCGGATTCGCTTCAACGAAAATGCATCGATTGATTCGCGTCCACACTATCGTTTTCATAGAGTTTTCGGCCGTCCACACTAAAACCCTAAAGGGAATGTCGTAACGTCATTTTCAGTTGATTTTCCTTAGATTTACGCTCCTCTCCTGACAGAGCTCTCCAAAAAGCACGGCCAAGACTCCTCAAGTTTTTTCCACCCTCCTGCGGCAATAGTTCGTAAAACTACAGCCATACGCTTGTTCACACCCCGAATCCAAATCTTTTCGACCTATTCCGTCGACATGAGGCCCTAGAAAGAGCTAGAAAGAGCTAGAGCCCTTAGATTCGTCCTCCTTCTATGAAAAATCAGCAAAAGATTACTTCGGGAGATTTAGTTCCAAACAAGCGATCAGTTTTTATTTGATGTTGGCGAGTGCAAAGGACAGTCTCAAAAGTGGTACAGTTGACGCTCAGCTATGTTAATGCCTGGGTCTCAGTTGCTTTCAAAATGGCGGCTCAAAAACCATAGGGGGTGGCTTATTTCGAGAACTCTTATTTAGAATTGTTGTTTGGCAAAAGATAAACAAATTCCGGTTTACATCCCCATGACAACGTGGAATGTGACAGTTGAACTCCAAAGAAAGGAAATTTTAAATACTGCCTCGCGAGGAAAGGAAAGACAAAAAATTTTAAGGATATCAATGCGTTATGTAATTAATGCTAGGACAAGTATCACTGGTCCAACTAGATATGATGTCCATTTAATCAGGAAGCCTATTTTTGGACATTCTGAAATATGATATCTGCTAATATCTTCGAAAATGAAAACATTATGCACGATATCTAGTTGGACTGATAAACTTCAAGGTATGGCCTATTACTTCATTTAGTTTAATTGCAGGTTTGTTTGCATTTTCCACTCCTCGTCAAGCTTTGAAACGAATTTTTTTAAAACAGAGGTCAAAGGTCGGGCTTTTGTTTCTATGGTAACAGCAACTTATTAAATTATCAAGGACGTTAAGGTCTTCAATATTGTCAGATAATTGGAAGGATAAGTTGGACGTATGTTAACTTAGAACGAATCGAATGCTAAACAGGGCGTGGTCCCTTTTACCCAGGCATTAAAGTGCCTGAGCGTTATATCGTTTCCATTTTAATCCGGATTCGACCGCCCACACTAAGGTCTTGTCCACACTAACGCGTTTTCAAAAGTATTCGTTTTCAAACTTATACGGATTCGATGCGTGTAAGTGTGGACGGGAGATTTAGCTCCGAACAAGCGATCAGTTTTTATTTGATGTTGTCGCGTGCACGGTAGTATCAAATCAAGTTTAGAAACGAATGCTTTTGAAAACGCGTTAGTGTGGACAAGGCCTTAGTATGGACGGAAGGCCTAAACGTATTAACACGTATACGGATTCAAACGAAAACGCGTTAGTGTGGACGGGGCCTAATTCTGCGTTGTCAATCAAAATGTAAATCGCAATGAAAACCGGATTTCGCACTCGGGATCTAAAATCCAGAGTAATTCTACTCGTAATTCTATCGAACGTTTCGTGTTTTGTACGGTCAAGTATTCAGAACTAAGTTAATCCAAAGGTCTTGAATTCGGCAGTAAATGATTTTTCTACTTTAATGTGTATTATTGTCATCTATATACACAAGTACATGATGCTACAAAAGATTTACAGTCGTTTGTTATCGAGATATAGACACTCGGGGCTGCCTCGCTCTGCCTCTTGTTTTTAATACATAATGCATGAAGTATTTTCTATTTCATCTATAGCCTGAATTTCAGCCGTCTTTTCTTCCTAATTTTGTCTATTGAACAGTATCCTTTGTAGACTATTCATTAAAAAGATGACATATGTCTTTCATTCCTGGAGCTGTTTGTAAAAGTTTTCACTTGTATTTTTTCAATAAAACAAGTGAATAAATTGTTTTCAAGTGTGTATATAGTTTCACTCGAGACAATTTGTTAACAAAGGGTTTCTACTTGTAATGCTGGAAAATTCTATTTGGGATGCTTGTCATTCAGATGAAGACTTTTACTCTTACGAATATTTCCTGTGCTTGAATTGCATCAACATGCAGAAATCTATATTATTATACATATTTCCTTTATTCACTGCCTTGACACACATTGTATTTACAACCACAAGATAGACCATTTTCGATATACAGCTATTTCAATAATTGTCGGTGTAAACTCGATCATACTACAGGGATAATGGTGTAAGACTGCGTGAGAGAATAAGAAAAAGAATCGATGAGGTAGTAAACGTGTGCTTTACGATACCAAAAATATTTTTAACTAGTTGATTCTCGTGAATAAATTTACTCATGCTGTCAGTTTTCAGCAGCAAGCAACTCAGCTCGGAGTTTTTTTTTTCTTGTTTTTCTCTTGGCGCGCGCACTTGAATGGCTTCCCAGGTACGTTTGTGCGAAGAAACATGAGCTCGGAAAGATCACATTTTTGCTAAACAAAGCCTAAAACAACAACATTTGTCCAGGTCTGAGCTACTTAATAAATGGACAGCTCCCGTTAAATGAAATGGTTTAGATTTCTAGCTTTCATTTACGGAAAATTAAGCTTTGTTTGTAAAGTAACGCCAAACATGGCGGACAGCGTCTCCCTTCTAAAATATGGAAAATGCCTGAATGGTAGCTTCTCTCCTCGCATCGATTTCAAAAAACTAAAACCAGCTTGCAGAGTGATGTGTATCACATTCACGGTGATAGTTAGCTCGACAGGCTTTCCACCTCGGAGCCTTTTCAAACGGCTTAAAATATTATAATATCGATTGCTATGTAAGGTGTTTACTCATATTCCCTAGCAGTCTGGGCGCGTACGCTTCAGTGCTTTACCGACAGCGTTTCTTGCCGATTGTATTGCCGATTGAATACTCCGGCAGTTTTAAGAAGGCGAGTGTCATCCTTGATTTTAAACCCAGAAGTAATAATAGGGGTGGTCAAACTATCCGTCCACTCATTTTTATAGTGAAAGAAACGTTGAAGATCCGTAAAATGACTTTATTACCATGGTAACTGTCACTGACAGCCCATGGTAGCTAGCCACTGTCCGAAAGCTTTTCAGGGCGATCTTGGAAATTTTTTCTATATTTCATGCTGCGATCTTAGGCGATCTTGGGCGATCCTGGGCGATCCTGGGCGATCCTGGGCGATCCTGGGCGATCCTGGGCGATCCTGGGCGATCTTAGGAGATCTTCGGACCCAATTGGAGTAGGCACTGCTTTTCAATTAGAGCAATTTATAACTTGGTTTTTACTTTTTTAGAGTCTGACCTCTCGGAATCTATAGAAACGCGCAATTGCTTGCGTGCGGTTGAGAAGTAGGGTGAGAACTGTCAACTGTGTGGGAGGCCGATCATTCTAATTCTAGTTTCAACCATTGAGAATTTTTCATTTTCAGTCATATGTAGCGACACCTCTAAGATATCCGTTGAGCATGACGCTGGTATCATTGATCAAGAACTAAAATTACTTGTCACTTAAATTGTTTTTAGTGTGCTTTTTAAAAGTATAGCTCCGTTATCCAGGATTTGAAACCATTTATTAATTAGGAGGTATCCTTTGTAAGGCTAGAACGTTCCATTTAGGGACGTAATTCCACGTTGAAATCCAGGAAACCTCACACACGAAATTTCCTCTCGAGTAGAGTGATAACCTGTCGACATGAGTGTTCGAGCGCTAAACTCTATTAACTCATTTCCTTTCCTTTACAGAGAAAGTTCGCTGCATTATTAGCTGTATCACGTATTAAAGTACAGATGTGAAACGAAAATACAACAGTAAGTGAATTTTTGAGTAAGTTCTCGAGAATACGGCCAGGTGTATAATTTCCGCCAGATAGAAATCCTCTAAAAACTCACTAGAGAAATTAAATGAAATCTATTTTAGGCGCCAAAATGAAGTCAAACGACGTGTATCGCTATAATGACAACACCATTCTGAGATCATCCAATGTACTTAGTAAATCATTTAGTAACAGAGTCCTACATATTGACAGCTGCCAAGGGACACTAGGACATCAATAAAACCCCTACCGGATAATCCAGCTGCGAGTCAACCGAGAGCTTTGCAGGGAAAGAAGGCAGGAAAACTGGCCAAGAAACCTTTTGAATCAAGGTAGGAATGTTATTAGTTTCCTATTTATTTAGACAATTACGCAGGGTAACTGTTAAGACACATGAGTCTGCATTTGGACGTGTGTTTAGTAGGTTCGGTATGGTTTTTCACACAGCAATATCATTCGAGATTATGGTTTCAAGCCGCGCGCCCTGCTGCTTATTTAGAAACAGTATAGATAGAACGTTCTCTAGCCTATTCCTCGGCCAGCTAGCGTACCAAATGGCGACATACACACTGTACATTTCTGTCTGTGCTTCATGGTTTAAATGTTAAAACAAACAGAAGAAACAAAATGTTTTTAATTTACCACTTAAGATCAAAATATTAACAGAACACGTTTCAGCAGTGACAACCGGGTGAGTACTAAGTGTTGTTTTGGATTTAAGCCCAAACAACCAAGTCATTGTGCAATGACTTGCTGTTTCGGTGCTGCTGTAGTTTCAGCGACCATTATACAACATAAACTAAATGCTTTTAACCAGCAAAATGGTGATCTTGGAAAGACCTCTCTTCTTTTCATTGCGTCGCTGTGATCATGTAGCTTGCTGCGAAAGTTTTGAGGGGATGTTCTTTTGTATTGCATAATTTGTTTCACTATTTTTCTATATGTCATAAGGCTTGTGAAAAAATGGTGGCCAATCCTGGTTTGTTCCAAAAAACAGAGTTCCTGTGGTACTCGGTCAAAAGTTAAGAGCTCGGCTCGATTTCCACTAGTGCTACTGGTCACAATATTTTACCCTCCGAGAGAGTGTCCAATTTGTTTAAAAAAATAGTAGCCCTCCCCTCCACTCCCTTACATTTAGCTGGTAATAATACAAGGCTGGCAGATTACATAATAAGTCATTCACGACATTTGGGCATTACTTTATTTTTAAGGCAACATTTTTAAAATACATTTGCGCATTACGTGATACATAGAAATTATTAGCTTTTCATTAATCACCACGCTGAAAATGTGACGGAAATTGGCTCACTGAGGAGATAAACAGCTTGGTTACTCACTCAAAAATTTGGAGAGGTTGTCGTCAACGGAAAACATTCGGAAGCTTTGAGAGAAATTCCAGTTTACCCCAGGAATGTAGCAAATTAAAAAACAAATATGTGGAAAATGTTATCGTTAGACTTCATGTCGTCTCGAAAATAATTACATTACAGTAAGTTGATCCGCTGTTCTTAGTTGTATATTAGTCCCGATTAGCAGGATTAGCGAAATATTTCGTTAACAACAAACACACGATTTTATGTGTGTTTATTTTGAAGTTTGCACATTATTCCATCACTTCTGTGATATCGAGTGTTTTCCCTGTGCGTGTAGATACCCTAAGATATCTATGTTTCAAGTATCATTATAAGTGCTCCGCTGCTTAATGATTTACAACCTTCAACAAGCCGGGACAATCTGCTTATGTCGGCGCCGGGAAATACATGGGAAATATCAAAACAGGTTCTCGAACTTTGAGCTGCGTAAGAAAAAATTTTGTGTCATTCTTCAGAAACCCCTAAGTTTTATACAGTCGAACCTCTATTAAACGGTCACCTTTGGAACTTAACTAACCTTAACTGACCGCTTAATAGACCATTTACCCACTGTATTAACTACTTACTAACCGAGAGTGAGGGCATTACGTGAAATATCAAACTGAGGTTTGGCGTATCGACCGAGCGATAGCGAGGTTGATACGCCAAAACCGAGGTTTGATATTTCACGTAATGCCCGAACGGTCGAGGTTAGTAAGTTGTTTATTATATGGCACTTTTTTTCAAACTTTATACGAACCGGAAGTCGCCTCGTTCATTTTCCCGCCGAAATAACTCAGACACGCGCCCGCGTCGCGCTCGAGTTCATTCAGAGTTTTTCATTCTCTGAGTCAAATTGATAGAACAAACCCGTGTGTGCAAACCACGCCAGGCTTGCTCTAAAGTAATCAATCTCTTATGGATGT
Source organism: Scolanthus callimorphus (assembly GCA_033964015.1). Lineage (NCBI taxonomy): Eukaryota > Metazoa > Cnidaria > Anthozoa > Actiniaria > Edwardsiidae > Scolanthus > Scolanthus callimorphus. Next base: position 29,592,783 of record CM066913.1, read on the forward strand.
CAAATACTTCGGAATCCTTTGTTTTACCGAAATTTTATAATGTTGTTTAGTCATTAGAGAAACTTTTGAGGAAGTTACAGAAGTTTCAAACGGCAAGCAACCGGGAAGCAAGTCTTCGACGTCAGCTCAACTTTTTTTTAGCACCATTGGGGAAAACATTGCTACTTTTGCACTAGAAAAGGCCTTTAATAAATACGGAAGAAGAGTTAAACCTGAAGAAGCTATTTCACAAGCTATCCTCCAGAAAATTGCGATGGTTATTTTAGCCGGCTTTTGTGCAAAAGCAAACGTCAAGTAAGAATGAATTTAACTCGAATGAATTTAACATTGTTTGAACTCGCTTTCTGTTATTATTTTTAGCTCTCAAGTTTATCGAATTCCCAATAAATTTTGACTTTACATGTAGCTTTTACCTTTTGCTGCTATTTTGACTCCTTTAAGTTCTCATTTTCTCCGGAAAGACTCGAATTTCTTAGAGTAACTTTTTGGCTCTGCTTTGCTTTTGTAAACAGGTCATTTCTGATATTCAGGCCTTTATTTTCCTCTTGTCACAAGTTAGAATTGTGTTATACTGTGTCAAGTATTCCTTGTTGTGAATTTCGCTGAAAATCTTTTTGAATTTGTGTTATTTTATAAAGGAGATGAATTTTTGTCAGTCGTGAACTGCGAGTGGGCATTAAGAATTTCCATAATGCCCGTGGGCATTACGGAGAGTTACGCCCGCTCGTTAGCCAATCAGAGCGCGCGTACTATCGTTGCCATATAATAAGACCACTTACTTACCACTGCCTATGACTACACTTACCACTGTATGCATTGTCATTGCCATTGTCATTGTAACTTTATTTAAACACGGTTAAACATATCAGGGCTTGAAAAAAAGCACAAACAAACTGATGATCTAGAATCCTAAAATTTATAATCTATAATGCTTAAAGTACTATTATATTAAAATGCCTGCTTTCCATGGATGCCGTGTGTCATTTACTAATAAAAAAATCACTGCGGGCCGATTTATATCGGGAAAGGGGTTCCTGCTCGCCGAAGATCATTTGGCAAGCTATTCCATAGAATCCTATGATATCTCTTTTTTGTGTAAATTGAGGACGAGATATCATAGGATTCAAGTATATTCAAAGCGTTCAGTCGGTAGATTCCGCCGAAAATAGCACTCAAAAAGGCGATATCGCTTTTTTCGTGCTATTTTCTTAGCGGAATCTAGCCTCCTGAAGCTTTGAATAATCCTATAGAATTACATGGCTGCAAAAGTAGAATTCAATGAAAACACAGGACACCCCTGAAATTAAATTTCAACACGACAAATTTACAATTTATCAAGCGAGAAAGCAAGAATAATTACTTTCTAAAGTTTTAAAGTCTGTCAAACACTGTATGAAACGTCTTTTCGTCAACGAAGACGCTTCGCTAGCAAGATTTTTAAGTTGCATTTTCCTGAAATTGAAACAGTTTGGCAATGGCTTCCTTGGCGCGCGTAAAGCCTTTTTTGTAAATTATTAAATCAATAAAACCTCCGGCATGGGATTCAAAGAAAATCCATTACCCGACCCGCCATTATCCATTACCCGACCCGCTGCGCGACTCGGGCGATATCGATTTTTCGCGCGAGATTTAGTGTGGAATTCCTGAGTCGGGTAATGGATTTTACCTATAGAACTCCCCTAAAAGGGAGTCCCCTAAAAGGTACCAAACATGTCATTGTAACTATTGAGCTTGTTTGAGCATGCCCACTGAATGCATAGAGCGTTTTCGTACGGATACGCGTTGTAGTGTGGACGGGCGAAAACGATACGAAAACGATAAGTGTGGACGCAAATCTTTTTGAAAACGGAGCAAAAGTATTCGTTTTTTTTCGTTTGGAAACGGTGTAGTGTGGACGAGCACCCCGTCCCAAAATAGGGGAGTCACCCCCCATGCATTTCCCGCCTAAAGCATGCTCTGAAGCTTCCAAAAGGGGTGACAACCTTAAGAACAGCTCTTTGAGAAGCGAGTTGTTCTTTTTAGGTTCTTAGGTTGACGTCCTGAAATGCTTTAAGCTAAGTTCCCTATGTTTCAGAAACACTCTACTTTGAGAGGTCGTCATGTATAATACTAGTGATACAATGTTTTCGAGTGCCATAATTCAGATTAGTTCCCACGCGTCACTTGTCTTTTCTGGTATACACACGAGCCTTCAGACTGCTGTGTTTGCTAAGAAAATACATGCGACAAGTGGAATATTTATTGATACCCCGCTACAGAAAATTAAAGGCAACTTTTTATTTACTGCGATTTTCATAATTCTGCGAACTCCCACTTGATATTTCCGAACACCAAACTGCGTTTTGGCTTCCGTCAATCAAACCTTTGAAGTCAAGTCCACGCATGTTTTCTGAGTTTGGTTTGCATTTTTCAGTGAAAAATTGTGTTTTGAAGCCTAGCTAGCCTCTATGAGATCACAATCTATCAAAACCTCCGTGAAATCACCCAGAGTTGTTCACTCGTTTGATTGACGGAAGCCAAACCGTGGTTTGTTGGTCGGTGTACGATGGGAAGGTTGATTTGTATACCGCCTGTGATGTTGTCTAGATAAAGTTAGTGAATCAGATGGCACGCCATCGAGTCGATTCACTTCGGAATTCTCGGCCACGCTAGCTCGATCTACAATTGTAGCTCGAATAATTCAAGCAAACGTAGACCCCGTCCACACTACACCGTTTTCAAACGAAAACGGATACTTTTTGCTCCGTTTTCAAAAATTTGCGTCCACACTTATCGTTTTCGTATCGTTTTCGCCCGTCCACATTACAATGCGTATCCGTACGAAAACGCTCTTATGCACTCAGTGGGCAAGCTCAAAGCATGCGCATTTCGATCTGTTGGCCTGCGAAATTGGTTGGGTTTGCTGTGGTGACGTCATCGTTTTCAGATAGCATCGTTTTCACCCGTCCACACTTTCAAACAGCTCCGTTTTCAAATCGCTCCACTCTGGAGAGCGTTTTCGGATTCATCCGTTTTCGGTGATCGTTTTCCGCGTTGTAGTGTGGACGATAGCCGTATCCGGAGCAAAAAGTATTCGTTTTCGTTTGAAAACGAATACATAGTTTTTCAGATAATCCGGTGGTTGTCTAGAGCGTACAGGGTATTTCCGTTCCGTTGCTAGCTGGGTTTCAGTAGCTTGCTCTTCAGGAGTATCTTCATCTTCCTCTTCGACCAGTGCGTCAGCCGTGACGTTCTTGAAGGACGATGAATTACGAGTAATTTCATGACCGTTGCGCTGCGCTATGACCATGCTTCCCATGTCTCTTGTTGTTCGACGTGATATGGCTTTGGGTCGCATGGCGATCCCGATGATCTGTAGGAGGGGTCATGGTTTCACCAGGACGGAGGACAATGCAGTGGTTTTTCCTTGAGATCACTTGGCGTAACGTAAGCCTTACGGTCCGCATACTCATTCATCTTCTCCTTTGCCAGGATGTCTTGGCGCAGAATAGACGCAGGTTCTTTTCTCTGACATGGCGCTTCCGGTAGCTTCACACGTAGCGGGCGGTTGAACACGGGCGCTAGGGCTTTACGAGTGAATGCGTGTGGCGTCGCTCGACAGTTGCGCAGAAGCTCACAAAGTTCTTCTTGCCATTTGTGACCTTTGACTCGCGCTGCGTCGATGGCCTTTTTAAGGGTGCGCATGAATCTCTCTACCTCCCCGTTGGCGCGCGGCCAAAGGGGTTGAACCTTGCGGTGCTTTACTGCGGTTTTCATAATTCTGCGAACTCTCGCTAACGATTTCCAACCGTCAAACTGCCTTCTGGCTTCCGTCAATCAAACTCCCGAGTCTTTTCGTCGTTACTCTGTGCTTTTTGATTAGCCAGCACGTAAAGTTGCTGTCGCGACAGGAAACCATTTTAGCACTGCTTAGGCGCTGGCCAATCAAAAAGCACAAGGAGCAACGACGAAAAGACTCGGGAGTTTGATTGACGGAAGCCAGAAGGCGGTTTTACGGTTGGAAATCAATAGCGAGAGTTCGCAGAATTATGAAAAGCGCAGTAATCCTAGGACGAATGCAAACTTGCTAAAATGCTTTCCATTCAGTGGAGGTCATTTTCCTAGCGTACGACTTCGGGCACTCCGAATTCCGAGAACACTTTGCGAAGGCGTGGCATAATGACCTTTCCAGCCACTGACGGTACTACCTCCACTACTGGGTACCTCGAGTAGTCGTCGTAGGTGACTAATAGATATCCCTCACCAGAAAGTTCCTTGAAATCGACGCTGACTTCTTTCTAAGGTCTATCGGGTAGCGGCGACATCTGGAGGGATTCACGTTTGGTCTCAGGTGTTGCGGCTTGACATGCAAGGCATGACTTGACTTTTCTTTCAACTGCGCTATCAATATCTGACCCAGACTTTCTCGCGCAGCACGGCCTTTGTCTTAGCTATCCCCTGTTGATCTTCGTGGGCGAGGTCGATACGTGCTGCTGTAAGGATTCAGGAATGACGATTCTTTTCCCTCGAAGGACGATGCGCTCAGAGGAAGAAATGGTAAGCTCGTCTGTGACACTTTCCAGGGTTTTGTAGATCGCAGTGTTGATATCGAGGCGTTTCGCAGGCTCGAACCAGTTGCTGGTTCGCACTGCATCCGTGACAACTTGAAGTGTCGGTTCCGGTACTGTTTCTTGCGCGATGTCTTTGGCGTTTTGTGCTGCGTTGCGAGTGATGTAGTCCACAAACTCTTCTGCTATGCGTTCTTGTCTGCTATTAGGCTGTGGTCTCATTTGCATTCAAAATGGCGGATCAAAAACGTTAGGGGGTGGTCTATCTTCAGTGGCTTTGCTACTTCCAAGGTCAAACATGGTTAAGGTTGTTAACGGTCATGAAACAAGTAAATGTTGTATTTTGTTTCCATGGAAACATGGAATGTGACCTTTGAACCTAAACTTAAAGCAATTTTCAAAAAAGCCCTCGGCAGGTCGGGAAAAGTTTCAAACTCTGAAGATTTAACAATGTGATGTGTTTAAGGCCATCACAGGTATATCTGATCCAATTCGAAAACGTGACCATTTCATTAGGAATCCTATTTTAGGACATCTTGAAATTTGATAGCCTTTAATAACTTCGAAATTAAAATGTTGTGCAAGATCGGAAATTGGAGTGATAAATACTACCTTATTCCCTACCATTTCCATCTAGTGGTTTTAAGAGTGGTGCGAATTTTCTGAACCTGCGGCGGCTCTGAAGTTTCATTTCTTTAAGTGGAGGTCAAAGGTTAAGATTTGGTTCCCATGGAAACAACAACAACTCAAATTAACAAGAATGATGATTTCTATGACATTATATCAACACAAGAAGCCTATCTTTAATTCACCCAATTAAGGTCTGAATGATTGTTTTTAAGGGCGTGGCCGCATGGACCCATGCCTTAACTCACCTGAGGACTTTCTGAAAATTGCTGCCACACATTTTTTAGGTTCATCTTATTATGATACAACACTGGATGGATGTGTTGGATTCTGACAAACAGCATACCCAAACAAAAAAATCACTTTTTGATAAATACTTTATTAATATCAATAATGATTTATTTTATTTATAGTTAATATAATATTTCTTTTCTCCTTTTCAAAAGCTTTAAATGATATAATTATATAATACATCATGAAATGGCAACTTTTTGACAGTAAGTTTAAGACCCTTGAATCCCTCCCCCTAACTTAATTAGGGCATTTGATCATTTGAAGCAATTGTGTCCTTGGATTTCTTAGCTTTACTCTGGCTTCAATTCCAAATCACATCTGCGTAAGAACGACGTAGTGAGGGGGTCGCGGTAGTCTTGTCTTTTTTGTACTCTTTTGGCTAAATCCCTTTTTACTATGCCATAGAATGCGAGACCCCTCTTCAATATCTGTTCAAACCATCCATGTATTGAGAGGTCTCTCAAGAGCTAAAGTGGAGCTTCCTTTTAGGAAAATGCTAACTTCTTTTAAACTGATATTTAGAGAATATTGTAAATGAATAATAGGAATGACGCTCTCTTAGTGCTCCTTCTTATATGTCACACTAAAACCCAGAACAAACAATGCATGAGGACCACCTTTAGGTTTTTGACAAAACTTCATTACTTTGCGCTCTTCTTATCTTTCTGATCTTTTTTACTTAATCTTTTTTGATATGAATGCTAAAGAGGATCCCCGAGGTGGTGTACTTAATAAATCTATTATACACATACATTCATTTCTCTTTCTCTTTTTTTTTCTTTCTCTCTTTCTCTCTTCCTCTCATTTTGTTATTTTTTTATTATTTCCTTTTTTTCTTTTTTCCTTCTTTCTTTTTCCCCCTCTCTTTCTTAGCGTTATGATGTCGAGGTTTTATCCTACTCCTTCGAAATGAATTTCTGAAACCATGTGTCCTCGCTGCGCGAAAAAAACCCTCATTTTTCCTCTGTGCCGTGTGAGAATTTTTTCCGCGTCAAACGGTGACAACTCCTCATTAACTTCTAAGCCACACAGAGTCACAAGAGTTGCCGCCCTCAGACGATATCAAACAGAGAAATATAATTATTATATTAAAGCTGTTCCAACAGAGACAAAATTGTCTTATTCATTCCGTATACCATGACTGGTAATGAGGTTTTTTCGCCGTATGACGCGAAGAGGCTGCTGTTATACAAGGCGCTAACTACATGCCAGGCCATAGGATTGAGTCCAGCATTTCTTCAACGCAAGGTAAATAATTGGCAATGCAGAGGGCATCTGCAAATTGCATATTTCAAATTTTGCCCCACTAGAAGAGCTTTATATTTCTCAAATGTACCTCCTCTATTGCCTGGTGTAATTTTTAACGTGTCCGGTATCCGGTACCGGTTTTGGCTCTAATGTAGCCCCTCAAAATCAAAGCCAACAGAATAGGGCTGGCGAGTGGTTGTTCTGATAGTGCAGAATCTCGTGAAATTCTTAGGGATTCTCGAGATGTCGTGTTTTTTTTTTCAAATTAAAAAGGATAAGTTTTTGATTGTCTCGATCTTGAATTTTTAATCCTTGATCGGCTTTTTCAGAAAACTCGCACTTACTCATTCGCCACCTCTCAAAAATGGCCACATAAAATATTTAAAGAAATATAAAGGAAAACCTTAATAAGAGCAGAGCAGATAGCGGTGATCCATTTTTTGTATAGATAGTAGACTGAACACTATTGGCGAAACAGTCACTTCACTAGTCATAAAAAACCTATAGGGTAACCAGTAGTTTTATAAACTATCCAAGCCGCTAAACCCAGGCGAATTTAAAGGGGCACTGTCGTGGTTGTTATGTCCTAGAAAGAAAAAGGAACTGAAACTTGCATTAGTAAGATAGGCATTCTTACGAATGATTTATTATAGCTTTCTCTACCAAATTTCCAAGTTGAAAACTTTTCGGCTACGAAATAAAAATGTCATTTCACAATCCAATTCCATCCGCTTGATAACACACGAAAATATAATACTCCAAATGTGCACTCATGAAAGGTTATTTAACAAACCTAGTCGATTATTTTGTTCAATTCTTGTGAATCTGACTGCATTTAAGCTATCTAAATTAACCCTAAAATCGTGTAAAATGGTGACAGTGCCCCTTTAAGCGTTCAAGTTTGATATTTTTCTATACATTGTGACCCAGTATATTTGTTTTAATTTTCCTATGGAACTAAGAATCCATTCTAGAATAATACGTAAAATTCTTCAAAATAATGGGAAACTATGCAAATGTGGTGTAAATCGATTTATCGGGAACTTGGTAAAGGCGTCTGAGGATTTCACAATTTATATAATAGAAAGTCAGAGTTATATTTTCTAATTTAAAAGAAAATAACAAAAAAAGAAAAAGCGCCTTTATTTTAGTGTTAATCGTCCGAGCAATAGAGAGAATCGTATCCAAGCGCAGAGCGGCATCCGAAAAAAATAAATCAAATAGATAATATATCCTAAACTTGTTTATTCGGAAGCCTTTTACATCGCCGATCAATGATTGCCCCTTGGATTTATGAAAGTGAAAATAATTAAATGTGTTTTAGTAGACGGTTATTGAAAAATAATCATTTTCACCAGCGCTGTCGCCTGCACGCAAAGAGCAAGTCATTTTTTACACCCACGCAACAGTCCATAATCAGATAGTCCGTTGCAAGTTGATATTTATTCTATCGCCAGTTTACATTTCTATGGGAAACATTTCATAATGTCGGCAGTTTCTTGTTTGATTTATAGACAATTTAAAGTGGGAAAGCATAAGAGCGAGATATATCTGCCGGTGCGAGGTCAGACTTTTCAGGTTATACTGTCCACTTCGAAAAAGAACAGTAATTTTTATCCGCTTAGGCCTTCAGTTTATGCTACACGCACTAGAACGGATTAGTTCTTGCTTACGAGTTATATCCATGCACTCATTGGCTTAATTATGATGTTCAAGTCCCTAAATTATTTAGCCTTTGCATAACAGTTTTAGTTGTAAAATTAGCTATATGTAGAACTGGTGTCTGTACTATACCGTGTATAGATAAAGTCCATGCCTAATGTATGTATGGTAATCACTGGTCTAGAAACGACTCACTTGCTGACTCACTCACTCTCACTTCCAGTGTGAATTTTATTACCACGACCACGGGCGATAGGATAATAAGTACTTTGAAATCAAAAGTTCCTACTGAACAAGCAAACTTGGACAAAATGAAGTTCTTCAAATGTCAAGGGGTGCAACATGGTGTGCATGTGATTTTACGTCATCGATGACGGAGAGAATGAACACGAATATAATAATTGTGAGAGATCCTTTGTGCAGACCTATCTTTAGAACTGTTTTTCTCGCTAAAATTATAAAACTATTGTTGAAAATGGTAAAGCTATTGTTTTTGAAAACTTCGGTATTAACAACGGCTCGCGTTCTTGCAAAACTGTATTCTTCTCAATTAGGCCTTATTGTTTTCTGCCTTTGTTGTTCTCTGTGCGTGACCTTAGGGGCCGGATATAAAGCCTGGTTTCCATATAATCGTATCTGTCGTATCTGTCGTATCAGTCGACCGTGAAACAATGGAAATTGGAATTATTCTTTTGTTTCACGGTTGACTGATACTACAGATAAGACTATATGGAAACCAGGCTTGAAGAAGACTACATTGGCCTACGGCAAATGGCGAACTTCTTCTGTCGAACCTTTCCTTTTCAAAGGAAGCCGCTTCATTAGACTTTATAATAGAAAACGTTCTATTGTTTTGGATTAGAACGGCGCGACTCTGGTACGACGTTTGCCGTAGAAAGAACCAATCTGAAAATAACTAGGTCTGTCTATGGATCTCTCACACCCTATTATCATGCTGTACACTCTTATTTATGTACTCTTGGTTTCACTTGATCTCATATGGCGTTTGAGGGATTCGAGAGGCCCCGCCTACAAGTCAAGATAATCGGCGTACTCCCTTATAGCCCATTTATGAAGATTTGTGACGCCATATTCGTTCCTATTACGTGCAAAACTGTAAATGTGTCTTAAGAACGTGTTGACACCCTATAGACATCGATATACTACGCAAATTCAGCGAAATGTTTATGTCGAAGCTGACCTTTGCATTGAAACTCAGACGTCATGAAAACGTAGAACTGTTAAAGATGACGGAGAAACTACTAATTACAACTCCACAAACTCTTTTTAAACTGGTTCTTTTTGACGCAAGAAAAAGTGAATAAGACTAAGTTTGATCTGTGAAGAGTTGTCCAAAGGAATATTGTAAAGGTAGTAAAGCAAAAGTGCTGACAAGGGTTTCACTACTGGAATGAGAAGGCTCAGAAGGCGGATGGAACTAAAATTGTCACGCGCGATCATATCGCAATAAATCAAAACATCTAGTGGTTAACACAAACAGCTGTACATTTCGCAGCTTCGCCTCGATGATAAAACAATAACTAAAAGGACTTTCCAATCGCCCGAAGGGTTACAGAGTTTCACTTAAATTGAGTTCCGTGCAATCTTAATTAGCAAAGGACGTACCAATTAACGAAACAGATATGCCACATCAATGAGCACGTCAAAAGCATATAAGCAATAAACACCGGGCGTTTTTTAATTTTCGTCAGAGAACTGACAGCTACTGACAGAGTAGCGTCTCACAGGAAATTTCACATAAGTGAATCGTAAATCTTAACGATTGGCATTCCATCTTCGACTGCTATAAGGTAAAACATTCTATTTTTCTTGACAACGATTGCTTCTTTACTTGAAGTATTTCACTATTTTGCAGTTTTTACCATTCATTGCATCAAACCGTGCAAATACAGTACAAAAATAACAAGTGAAAAATCTCGATTTGTTAAAGTGAGCACATCTTCCACCATTGTTTGATGTCGATATAGATTTGAAAAAGCACTATCCTGTCACGTGACATGCTTACGCGTATAAAACCTGAGGCAGACGTCATTTGTGTGCGATAGTTTTCTGCCGAAAGCAGATTGGATAAGAATTACTTGATTGACAGATTGTAATAATCTCAATTGTTGGATGGACCCCGTATGTTCCGGCAGTGTACTTTAGTAGAGCCAGACTATCAGTTACTTTATACTGTCTTCGATGTCTTTTCTCAATTGCAGCTGTAAGTTTATTTGTGCGCCCTCCGGCTCACTGTGAAATAAAGACAACCCTTCATGGACCTCCAATTTCATGGGCTTAAATCGCATTTCCCATTTGTCCATTTATTTGCACGGTATTTTCAGTTTAATTGAGATGACGACTTCAATTTCGATTGTTGTTATTACATCCTCTCATTAATTGTCTGGTGAAACGAAATCAAATCGTAAAATTTAAAAACTACCAATCTCCTACTCCATGTATTAACGCATCTTCGACGTTTCCGTCGCAGCTTCACTAAATTTGAACTGTTGAAAGTTTTCGTACAAAGTAACATATCTATATCGAAATATATTTTTCTACGTTACTTTGAGTTTTTATAGTGACGTTGGGTGCGTTTAATCGCCACACGATCATGTTTGAGAGTGTATTCTTTGAATGGACATTTAATACTCTTGTAATATTTGGGACAATACCATGGATTAAAATGGTGCGGTAGTCTTTGTTGTAAGGCGTCTGCCTAATGGTAGGGTGCGAGTGCGTTCGCGGAACTCCATTAAAACTCATTCTTATCTCGAGTCCGAACATCAAGATACCAATATTTAAAATGAGCTTTTTCTAAATTCCATGTAGGTTTGTTCCTTCGCGGTTGTATGGGAGGTTGAACAGATATTTCGCGGCCACGAAAATAAAGCGTTTTGGAATGCCATTAACAACCAGTGTTATATGGTGCTTCAAGTTCGACTTAGCGATTATGTAATTGGATCAGTGGTTAATCGAGTGCCCAAAACAAATAACCACCAACCACGAACACAACAGCCCTTAAAAGGCTTAAAACTGTTTCTTTCAAATTTCAGGGAGCAGTGCATTTGATATCATAAACGAGGAAGCACAGCATTTAAGGAAGGTAAGATTAGAAGAGCAAGTTCTCCTTTACATATGAATCTCTACTGTTTATAAGCATGCGAAAAAGTACTGTTAATTTTTTTTGGTTGAAAACTAAATTGGGAACTAAGAAAATAAGTTGAAATATGTTCTTTAGTTAAAGTTCCTAGAATGTTAAACTTTCTATAACAATGGGTCCAGTTAAGCTTCGGGCACAGGAAAACGCGACGAGGGTAAAAACAGGCTCCATGTCTAGTTGGATAACCGTATGCGACGAACGCGCAAAAATGAAATTTTGAAGGCTTGAAGCAAAAATCAAAATAAGCTGTCTTTTAAGAAGTAAAATGTATGTAGGGGCGGTGTCTAGTTTCCGAGAAAGGGCAACGGGATGTATAAGCTCAAAACTTTATGAATCAAGCAAGTGGCATCAATTTATTTTTGTTTGTTTTTCACTCTTCTAATTTATACAGTACAGAACTGCGCTAACAATGACCGATCATATTACAGCTTTGCGGTTTACTTGGGTGCCTTATAACAAGAACTTACTACGGGTTTTGTTTTTCTTCTGTAGTAAACATTTTTTACTTAAAAATATGCATCATTTTATTTGTTTGTGTTTCGGAGCCAACGTAATTTTGATAATTTTGAACTTATCCTTCTATGTAATCAGTAGGCCATTTACGGGATTACATGCCATTAATATTGAATGCATCGGAGTAGTTTGCTGTCCTATACCGTCATTCTGATCACTATCTCAAAACCATAAAATGGAGACTCATGGATGCTTTTAACTCATGTGCATCAATTAAACTAATTTGTACCCAAGGTACATGCATAATGGTTACACTAGCATGAGTCATCGAGGACAGGATGTCTAGATTACCTACAATTGAACCCTTATACATAAATACGAAAAGCGCTCTTAAGATATTTAAATTATTTATCTAAGTTTCCTTGCGTTTGCAAGATTTCATTTCCCGCGCGCTTCATAATACATTTTTTTGGTAGACGAGATTCGCTGATTCAGCATAGTAAACATATAGTGCCATGGTCAGGAAGCTGAGGAAACTTCAAAGGACGATGCCCACAGTTATGTGGGATGGATGGGCGCGGCGCGGAACATGGCCTGCCGTAGATACGGGATGAAATCGCGCCATTCTCGAACCCAGAGCAGAGCTCCCCGGCTCGTCGCCTCACAGGGTAGGCTCTGGTGACATCCATTTGAGGGCCTTCGCTGATTGGCTGAAATGACGCGCATGCGTACATAAAAGTAGCTTATCTTGCTTTATAAAAACGTGTCTGTCAAAATAACACTGGCATTCGTTTCCAAGTCGTTTCTTCAACCTATGCCTTCGACTTGAACGCTATAAAAGTAATTGTGAGGCATAATAGGCATATTTTCTTTTGAGCATGCGTCGGTGGATGTCACCAGAGCCGCCCAAGCGAGCAGACGAGCCGGGGAGCTCTGGGTTCGAGAATGAATCGCGTAGTCGCGGTACGGTCGCGGCGCGGCACAACTTTGTTGCGGCACTTTTCACAGTCATACGAAATCTGCTCTATTTTTTAAATAAAATCGCCCTTCCCCTACAGAATGGTACGAAATTGTGACCCTCTCCCCAGGGTCAAAGAAAAAAAACTCCCCTCTGTTTTCATGGTTAGGTAAGAAACGGTGTTTGTTGACGGCCAAAAAAACACTTGTTTTTACACACGGCGTACATGAAAAATAGTGAAAGCAAAAATGCAGTACAAAACCACCTGATATAGACACTTGTTTTCATCGCTTAGACCATTCCCTACGCCCTTAAATTTCAATGCGTTTTGATTAAAGAAAGCGTCTATGTGGAGTTTTAGAAAAGGGGCTTAAAACAGAGTTTTAAGTTAACGGTATTCGCCCATAGGAGGCCATTATGGAGGGCGTGGTGAGAGAGCGCGTGCCTCTTTCATATTGTCAAAAAATCAACAAAGCACAATTGCCCTGTCAAAACAGTGGACTTTGGTAAGGATATCCCGGTGCCAATATCACTAATTCGACGTTTGCAACTATATTGCATGTCCATTGTTATTCCTGCTGTGTCACTATGTTATAACAAAGCCGATTACAAATATCAGCCTGGAGAACGTACTTCGAGTTCATAGCATCAGACGTTTGTTCCACTGACAAAACCTAACACCCATGCCAGTATCTTTCTAGAGGCACAAACAGTTGTTTTGTTTTTGCACCAAAACTGCTGGCGATTTACAAAAATAATACAGTAATAAAATTTATCTGCCGAAGGCAAGTGTACCACATATCACTGTTTCTAAAAATGACCGCCGAAAATTTAAATGAATCGTATCGAAAAAAATTATATTTATGCCAGTGCCAGGTCACTTTGGTAAATATACAAAGGTTTATTAGGTTTATGGCAACTGACACGATAAAACTTTATACGTTTAAGTAAAATGAAACTGCGTTTTCTGGCACTTCGTCAAGGCCGTAGCTAGAAATGTTTGTCTGGGGGGGGGGGGGGCAAGCCTTGGTCATTCTTTGTATTTGCTGGGGGAGGGGCAAGCAGGTTTTTCCCCACATGTTGACACTAAAAATTTACTTCGCTGGGGGGGCAACTGCCCCCTCCCCCCCCCCCCCCCCCCCCCCCCCCCCCCCCCCCTCGCCGCTAGCTACGGCCCTGTTTGTGTCAGTTGCCATATTAGCTTAACCTAATTTGCAAATTTTGCAGACGTCTGTATGACTGGGGGAGCGGTACACGCAATCCCAACACTATCAGACTTACGTTTTCTCTGTCGATATGGCAGCTGTCAGAATGAATCCTTGCACGTTTACTAAGATGCAGGTGCTTTTTTGGCACTTATTAAATTTTCACTAAAGTTAGATTTTAAGAGATTTGCATTCGCGGCCCCTATTTTTTTAAAGGTCTATCCGAGGTGTCTCGCTCGAAATTTAAATCAACTGATACGTGCGTAAAGTCACTACAGTAAACTTCAGCTCATTGGTTGCTCTAGCGGGCAACACCAAGTAGAGCCAGAGCTACACAAGAGCTATAGCACTTTCATTGGATTTTCACTAAGTTTAATTTTAAGAGATTTGCATTCGCGGCCACTACTTTTTAACCACTATTTTTAAAAAAGGTCTATTACAATTACTATTTCTTCAAACTCAGCTGTTAGCTTTAGTCTACAGGTACGATCTAATATAATGATATCATAATGCCAACAGTCTACATTTTTTTAAAAGCTACCACTTCATATTCAGACCCTCAAGAAACGTTTCTAAAAGATAGCTAAGATATTACGCAAGAAACGTTTTAAAACATTCGTCTGCGGCTTGCGATTTTAGTGGCGTACTTTATTTCGCCGATAAAGACATAGAAAGTTTAGCCTCCCCCGCAAGCTCTCTTTGTTTCTGGTGTAGAGCACGTCGGAAATATCGGCTTTTATTGTAGCTCGAGCGCGCACGTTTGTATGCGATTCCTGCACACTCTCGTTTTGTTGGGGTTCCTGTGGTACACGAAAGCTCTCAAAAAGCTTCTACCAAAAAATAACGTGCGCGCACTTTGCCACATGTATAGAGGGCGCTCGTCCGCCGCGCGCCTAATAAAGAAAGTAAACTTCATCAGAAACAAGAGAGCCTGCGGGCAAGCTATAGAAAGTTGTACTCTTATGCTAAAACATATTGGGAATAAACTTGATTCGATGTCGTCTCAATTCCTCGCGCAGACGATCATGCTCGCACCCTGAGCTCCCCAGCTCGTCACCTCGCGCGGTGAAGGCTCTGGTGACAGCCGAGGTCCTCCAATGGCGGCCACCAGAGTCTCCCCCGCGAGGTGACGGGGAGCTCAGGGTACGAGAATGGAGAACCATATAACAATGAATGTAAACGGTGAATAAATTAAAGTCGACCTACCTTGATAAATTCGTAAAAACAGTACCGCGGCAATAGTAATGTCGTGAAACATGAGCCCGACCTCAATATCTTTACTTTCAAGAACAAAAGGCAGTGTGTGCAGTGTCCACAAGTTCGACATTTTAGATTCCAAGTAGTTGATCTTGTCACGATATTTCACGGAGCGGATTTCATATGACTGCGAAAATTGCCGCGACACGGTTGCGGTCGCGGCACGGAACCTAGTCTGCTGTAGATATGGAATGAAATTGCATAGTCGCGGTACGGTCGCGGCGCGGCACAACTTTGTGGCGGCACTTTTCACAGTGATACGAAATTTGTTCTATGCCTGTACATTACAACTATGGTTTACGCCCCTGTTTACTATAAATTTTCGTCTGGTTTGTATTGGTCTCGAATGAGGTTGCATATTTTTTTTTTATTAAAGTAAAGATCAGTTCTAAAATATCAGTACTTGTATGAAACTCATTTATAGCCCAAACACTTGTTCCGCGCTGTGAATTTTCAAAACGTGGTCGCGTCGCTACAAGAAAGCCAGTCGACTGCAATAGCCAATACAAGGCAAGGACCTGATTGGCTTAGATAGTTGGACTAGCGGAACAGAAATAAACCCAAAGCGATGCATGTGTTTTCAAAATAAATTGCGAAGTGCGAAACAACGAAGTTAGCTTTAAACTTTTACAAAAGTTGGAACGTTGCCCTTTTTTCTTTCATTTAGAATGTTGCCTTGGTTCCCTGGAATCTTTTATAGTAAAAATAAGTTTATAATTCTCGCGTTCTCTCGTTCCCAAACAGAATCATGAAACCTTCACGAACCCAGAACTTAATATCTTTTTAACCAATTAAAGTTATTTTTAACGACATTAATTCAAGGTTCTGTGTTTCGTGGCAATTTATTATTTATTATTATAGCAATTTATGCTATAAGGCAGATGTCCTATTAATCATTTCCAATCTTGAAGCATAAAATATACCGCGGATCCTTTTGTACTTTAGTAAAACATTTCCTGCAGACGATCTGAATATAGTGTTCAAGCCTCAAGCAATAAAACATAAATAAGCCTTGAATAATTAACTTGAATACACTAAACGAGTGTATGATTTATATATATTTTTGTTCACTTCCATGAAAATGCTCGCTATCCTTCTCCTTTCGGAAGTGGTAAATCTAGTGTCTAGAAGATTAGTTGCCGTAGAAATACATCAATGTAAATTCATCTTTTTAAGGTGGCTTATACTGTTTTACATTTTTTATTTTCTACACTATTTGTATCCTTTTATTCCTTTGTTACATCTGCTATTTTCATCCCTTAGACACTGTAATATTTTCCCGCTTTTTTAAATATAAATATTGCACCAGAATAGCAATGTATGTGCGCTATATAAGACACAGTAACTATTATACAATACAGTATAATTTCTCCAGCTTTTTTTTGTCTTATTTTCCATTTTTAGGACAGAAGTAATGCAGGTTTATTAACTAATATAAAAAATATAGGGAAAAGGGAGGGGGAAGAGGATAGTGACAAATTTAATAGAAAGGGTGATTTACAGTAAGTTACGAAAATAAACCGTGACCGCCTCTCTTCCAGCTGGAGTGGATAAAATATCTCACTAGGGCATGCAATTAAACCGTTTTGCCACATCTTCATTAAAATTAGAACTTGAAAACAATTTACCAATAATTTCTGAAAAAGTCAACATCTTTCTTTGCTTTGAATTGATCAAATATTTACGCCAAAATGAGATCTACTTGACGATATGAAACACGACTTCCACATTTGCTTGATTGCTTGCTCTAAACACCGAGAGCTAGACATCAGTATTAACTATGAAAGGGTGCCTTGTGGATCAGGGACTTAAAAGATTTTTAAAGAGAGAAGTCTGAAATTTAACTATTAATAATTACGAATGCAGGAGGAGAAAAACTAATTTTCGAGTTCCCTAATTGCCACGTAGCAATAACTAAGACATTAACGCTTGTCCTAATCATGCGTCTAATTGCTTTCTTTCCAGGATTGCTGTCAAGACATAATAAAGCGCCTGTTACTAAGGAGGTGTTTGAGACTTCAAAAGCAACGCAATCAACGAGTTAGCAAGACATCATGACTCGAACGAGTTGCCTCAGCTATATTCACTAGAAATTGAAAGAGCTGCTCATTTACAACACATCGTCCCATCTGTTCGGTTCGAGTCAAGCAGAAGCCCTTCCTGAGAGAACGTACACTGGACCTTAGGAAACAAGGAGACGTAAGGAGATTTCAAAATATCCACGTTGCAGGGCAGGAATTCTTCTTTCTGCAAGGACAGTGAAGACAACTCAAGGCACCAACTTGCTCGATGCAGTTAAACTCAAACAACAAGTAGCAAGGAAGAGAGAGCAGATTTATATAATTTGACTGCGAAATTGGTGACGTACCCACCATCATCGATAAACTACAATTCCCACGCATGGCGCGCCTTAATGCCTCCAGTACCAACTGCAGCCTTAACGCTATACCCAACTGCACTTTCCACAACAACAGCGTATTGACGCACGATGAAGACGAAGATGAAGACGACTATGTTGTGGCGAGTTTCCAACCTTTAATCGACGTGCTCCCCATAGTACTAGCTGTGCTTATCATCATCACAAACAGCACTGTCCTGGGGCTTGTGTACAAACGGAGAAACCTAAGGACGGTAACTAATTATATGCTTTGCAGTCTAGCAATTTCTGACTTGCTCACAGGGCTGATCAGTATACCACTGTTCCTTGGCTGCAACATCATCCGCCAAGCCAACGTCTGTGTGCCGGCGTTTATCTGGAACAGAATGCTGTCCACTTCGACTGCGTCCCATCTGATAATAGTGACTTTGGATCGTTACGTCGCGATTATATACTCGCTACGATATTCGTCTCTTGTCACCAAAACACGCGGGGTTGTTGCTATAACCTTCATATGGATTTTGTCAATGTTTGTATCATTGATACAACTCACATGGGTCGAGACGCGGGATCTGGAGTATAACTCCTCTGAGTCGACCATCATCAAGGAAGTCACGTACGATGTCATCTGTATTGTTGTCTACGTGGTTTTCTCTTTCTTCTTCATGAGCCTAACCTACTGTAGAATACTTTACGAGATCGTACGCCAATCGCGGAACATTAAAAAGAACAGCACGCCCGGTTGGCAAGAAACGCGCCTGCACAACAGGCGAGAATGGAAAGCGGTTACCATGTTCGGGATCATGCTCATCCTGTACATTGTCTGTTGGCTTCCGTATTTCATCCATCGTATTCAGTTGAACCTTGGGGATGAATTCTTCGTTCTTGATCACCTTACGGAGTACATCTTCACGCAGCTACGGTTCTTCACGTCCATGATGAACCCAATATTATATGTGTTAGGGAAGCATGACTTTAGGAAAGCTCTTGGGAAGTCGTGTGGTTGCGCCAAACGTGAGCACATCACATATATGGCTTCCGATAATACTAGATCGTCTCTACTAAAAACCTCCTCTGCGTGACATCCCGTGTGGTTGCGCAAAACGTGAGCACATCACATATATGGCTTCCGATAATACTAGATCGTCTCTACTAAAAACCTCCTCTGCGTGACATCCCGTGTGGTTGCGCCAAACGTGAGCACATCACATATATGGCTTCCGATAATACTAGATCGTCTCTACTAAAAGCCTCCTCTGCGTGACATCCCGTGTGGTTGCGCCAAACGTGAGCACATCACATATATGGCTTCCGATAATACTAGATCGTCTCTACTAAAAACCTCCTCTGCGTGACATCCCGTGTGGTTGCGCCAAACGTGAGCACATCACATATATGGCTTCCGATAATACTAGATCGTCTCTACTAAAAACCTCCTCTGCGTGACATCCCATTGACAAACAATACAGCCACGCAATGTGTGAGTGTATGTGTGTGACGGCTTTGGCAATTAAACACACAGCCTAAGACTGAGGCCGAACAAGTTCAGCATGACCATTTAACAAATGGCCTCTGATTTTCCCTGGTATGTCCTCTTATATACGTTGGAATGACGTAACAAAGCGTTCAAAATGTTGTGAACTCACGGGGGTAGCCGAAAATAAGAGGACACTTGTTTTATACCACAACAAAAAGCTAGCCAAAAATAGCGACCAAAAGTTTTACGCGTGCGCAGCCAAACTGTGTTTTCATTTGGTCTCAGCGCGAGAATCGCGCGCGTTGTGGTATAATTGTGAACATTTTTCAGCTTTGAGAGTCCGACGAAACTTTGGTAAATATTTTTTCAGTGAATGTTCAGCGATGTTGAACGATGTCTAAATCACGGAAAGCGTAACTTCGGAAAGGCTTCATGGAATTATTAAGCAATAAAAAGCGGATTTCCGTGGTTTATCACATTATAAACCACATAAATCCGCTTTTTATTGCTTTTATGAAATAGCATTGCGTTTGCCTTGCGTTTATAATGTGAGAATGCACAGCTCTCAACCAATCAGAGCGCGCGTACTATTTTAGAATGTATGATGTTCAACCGTTAAACATTCATGAAAACATCCGTAAAATCAAGGTACCCGTCGCGTAAAATGATTCAAATTTTCGCTATTGCTATCTCAAGACACTGCTTTCAATAGACCTATAGGTAAAGATGTTGTCCCATTTCAGATCACGTGGCATTCATTTGAACAATCTTTCTTTGTATGGGTTGCTTCCATATTCATATGTCCTTCGGTGCGTAGCAGGTAGACAAATACCTCTATACCTTGGGCGTAATGTTGTCCCATTTCAGATCACGTGGCATTCATTTTAATAATTTGTCTTTATTTGGGTTGCTTCCATATTCATATATCCTTCGGTGCGTAGCAGAAAAACAAATAGAATAAGCACGGGAATGCCACGTGATCTGAAATGGGACAACATTACGCCCGAGGTAAAGAGATCTATTGATTTAAAAATTGCCGAGTAGCTACTGAACAACTGAACATAGCTTAATGTTTTGCGCATTGAAGAACAAAAAAGCTGAATGGACTTGTTGAACTGGCTTGGCCCCGGCCTTATACATCCTAACTGGCCGGGGTGCCGTTATCTGAAGAGAACAGTGAACGAACAAATCGCTATACATCGGCACCCTTCGTATCAAACTTTCATTGCTCTTTCCAAGGCAATGATAGAAGAAATGACCTTAAAATCCTAGTGATAAATCCTGGACTTATACGGGGCTTATACAATATCTGAGCCCATTTTGTCGTGAGAATAATTTAATAGACAAGAGACAATAGGCAAGAACCTGAGTCTCTACTGGAAAGTTTATATGATTATTTACAATCTTTTGATTCCAATATTTACCAAATGAAACTGTTGAACTTGGATACTGAAGTAATCCCAATTCCCTAACATGGGAAATCTAGCTTTGCCCATTACTGTTTTGAGCATGGCGTTTTAAATGGTATTTTTTTCTGTACCAATGAGAACTACTTTTCTATAAAGCTGGTCGAGAGCTGACTGGATGGTAGCGCATGATTGACAGATGCGAAAACTCTCTGACGAGTGTCTAGATGGTAGCGACAATACGTTTTTTTCCGCATCAATACATCAATCTCGTTTTTTCTCCAGAAGTACTCCAAGCTCTTGTCAAAACTAATGTCATATTTCCGTTAACCATTCGTGTCGCGTTTAACACCACAGGAGAATAATATAAGCTTCTCCTTCGTAGCGACAAGAAACAGTATCCCCGGAAACACTTGAGATTCTAAAAGAATCCCATTTAATAGCCAATTGTTAACCACTTGCCTTGAACGAAGAGCTTAAAGAAAGCGCGCAGATGGGCGATATTTTATAAACTTTTATGAGCAAATTGGAAAATGACTCTGAGGTAGGCTCACGCAAGAGAACAATTTCAAGCATTATGTTAGCCTTGCACGATAGGATAGTCAGACAGGATATTCTGTTTTCAGAGATAGATGTATAATGACAATAGATTTGTAGCGTCAAAAATATATTATCTGGAAAAATCGTCTATTGTGGAGACCAATATCTGAGAGTCATGGGGAAGCCATCTGTATTCTCTTATATCATATTCTTCTCTGAGAAGCAACTTGACAGATAGTTATGGCTACAAAGGTGGATGAAGTGGAATATGTCAGTGGTTGCATATAATTTGCTCGTTCGTTTCTCCGCGTAACCATGTATCGTGATCCACGTATCATTAACCATGCATCATAATTTTAAATCCCCTTTGGAAGTAATATATCAAACACGAGACAGCGTGTCTCATCAGGTTTTCCAAACACCGAGAAGTGGGTTGATAAAAATAGAAAGAGAATGAGGCAAAGGCAAATATTTCAACTGACTTCGAGGTGTTTGGAAATCATGAGAAACACTGCTGAAGTTTTGATAAAACTTCTCATGTCGAGTAATAGAAGGAAAACAAATCCCAAAAACCTATGCAAATTAAGATCGCGTAAGCAAACAACGTTCGTACTTTGTCTTTAACTTGATGAATTATTGAGTTTGAGAAAACTACACTAAAGAAGGAATAAAATCTCAAAAATCTATGCAAATAAAGACCGCGTATTCAAACATCCTTCGTACTTATGATTGTTTTTGTTTAAGCTTGGTGAATTATCGAGTTCGAGTTTCTCACAACAAACTACACTGCGTATCCTAACAACCTTGGTACTTATGATTGCCTCTGTTCGTTTAAGTAATGGTCCGCATAAAAACTACCCAAGCCAACGGCAAAGCATGCTGGAATGCAATTATTTTCTGTTGAAAATATAGGCGATTTTATTGGCTTAGACACACAAAAAAGGAAAATTACTATGCAAGAACAACTTTTATGAGGATTTTTAAGGAGATATTAAAACGCATGTGGTAGTCACATACAGGAATGGGAAACCTAGCATAAAATACTGATTCTTCTTCCTATGTTCTTATTATTCTGATTGGTCTGGAGACTTTCTATCGCCAAATGTTCTCAAGCAAGCCGAAATCTATAATTGTCACTATTATCTTACTAGTCATGACAACTTACTGTGTTAAAAAGATAGGACATATCCTATGTGGGAACCCTCAATGCCAAATAACAATGGAATCTTGTTTGTTTCTTGAATGGATCTTGATGAATTATTGAGTCTGAGAATTGCGATTCGAATTTCTCACACAAACTATACAAAGCCCGATCCATGACACGTACGGTTCTACATTTAGGAAAAGAGCGGATTTCAGATGACTGTCGTAGTTATTGGAAATCACTTTGCAATCACTCCTATCCATTCACTTCAGAATTGGTTTCACTTCAGCCCTGAAAACCGCTCTCTGTTTTGACATGAAGTACTGCGGTTATAGGCATTATTATTAAGCACGGGTGGCGCAGCGTGTAAAGCGCTTGCCTCTCACCCCCTCTCGCCTCTGTGCACCGGGTTCGAATCCCAGTCGGGGCAGTTGGGATTTGTCTCTGCTGTTTCCAACCTTGTGTTCATCGTGGGTTGAAGTGATTCGTCATTTCTCCTGTGTTTCACGTCTTTCGGATGAGACAATAAACCGAGGTCCCGGCTCTCAGCCCACTACACTTAACCACTATGCGAGGGACGTTAACAACCACAGTGCTCACTACAAAATGATATAGCTAACAACCACTCATGATTGTAAACTGCATTGTATAAATCGCAGTCCGCATCTTAGGGATCAGACATGTCCACATCTGTAAACCGCATTTGAACATATCCATATGATAATTTGCGGTATACAAGTACATACATTACATTACATTTTATTATCATTACCAACTATCAAGCATGGCTCATGATACATGGTTTCACTCTAATTGAAACAGTATGTATAAAAAGTGCTTTGTGTACATGGCGTTCATTGGTGAAATTAAACATACCAATCAAGCAATGTCCATGGACGTTTTCCAGAGGTTATCGAAGACTGCCGAAGACGATTTGTTAGCTATGTTAAACTTCCAGTCATCGTCAGAGTTCCGGAACGGATTCTACACTCTTACCACCTGTGATTAATGTTAAGTTTCCTAACCGAAAAATTCCTGCTTTGAATACAAACCTTGGAGAATATCGAGCCTCCATCACCTATTGGTGGGCATCCGATACACAGAGTAGATGAATATATTTTCAGATTGTAGATTTTGAATCCCGCGTGTATTGGTTCGCGCCATGGCTACAAATTATGTCCACCTTCTCAAAAGAAAGATAGCTGTAATTAGCGTCATCGTACTGCACGCATTGAATCCAAACTTGTCACTCTTAAGGCCCATTTACACGCTGCGATTTGTCGGCCCTATTGTTTTTGAGCCGCGAGTTATTGGATTTGTCCGAAGGAAAATGGGCCCCGACACATCTGATGCGATGCCACAGATTTTTCAGTGTCGGGCCGACACCGAATGAAGCACAAGAAATCGGGCCCGACAAATCGCAGAGTGTAAATCCATGGGTCTTAAGCAATTTCCCGTTCAAAGACTGTACATATGGCTAGACCTACAGTGGAGAAGATGCAGGCTCCTGTTATTGCCTTCTCCTTTGCTTTTACATCTGTTTTCTTGTTGACTATGATTCACATCTAATTCATGTTAGCATTCTTTGTTTACTCATGATGGCACGTGTCTACAGGGTTGGTCTAGAATCCTCAGTGAAAACTTCCAAAACTTTTCCAAAGCCCATTGACCCAAATTTCCAAAACCACCCTATGGAAACAAATAAGTGGAATTCGCGCGCCGTGAGACAACTTTTTCGCTATTAATTGTGTTTTCAAAGCTTTCCCTCAATCAAACATCTAAGCAACCTGGTAGCTTTTGCAAAACCCCTGAGTGATGTTTGTTGTTACAAGGTGTTAGTTGTGCGATGGAAATCTGTTACATCTAAATGCAATAAATGTAAATGCATAGAAACCGACTCTGCAATAAATGTAAATTCATAGAAACCGACTCTCCAGACTTGCAGCCCCTAAGCTGAATTACGCTAGATCTCACTGCCCCAATGGCTGCTAAGCGGTCGTAAGCACAGACAATGAGGATAGCCACTCCAGTGTCCTACTTGTTCTTTAAGGGCACTCGCACGCTTGCCTAACAAGCAAATAATTGAAATTGCAATCCAATTCCATCCTCTTGATAATAGATAAAAACACTATAGATTTGTATTGATTTAACAGTTGAAAGGTCATTTAACAAACCTGGACCGTTATTTTGGTTATTCACGATAAACTTAAATGTATTTTTGTTGATTAAATTGGACCTATTTTTTGACAGGTTGTACAAAAATTAAGCGTGCGAGTGTCCCTTTAACGTCCCTCTGGCGAGAGAAATCAGTAGTATAGAGAATAGCGGGTTTGGGACGTATGTCACGTGGTTGACCAAACGGCGGAACAGGACAGCTGTGCAAGTCTGGGTACGAAGAGATGTCTTAGAAATAATCAGCTGAAGCAGCGAAAATGACCTGATTGTCCTGCTCCGTAATTTTATTCTGGTTCTGTGGTCTTTGCCTTATAACTATTTTCAAGCATTTTTTATCTATCACGTGACACACTAGGGGAGGGGCAAAGATAATTTACTGGTCATAAAGGTGCTTTCTATATACTACTGAAGTCTTGTCAGGAGGGTGAAGTTGACGAGACTGAAAATGACTTTGAAAGGCAACACGACAAACATCTCTAGGAATGGAAATAACTTTAATCATACCTCTAGAAAATTGCAATGTTCTGTGACAACAAATGGCGTGTTTTTATCTTCGCCGTCCTTTGGAAGCAATAAAATGACAAAACTACTTAATGAATTCCATTATTAGTTCTATAATGCTCTATTTCATATCTACCGTAAACTAATAAACTCACCCGATAAGTTTGGCGTCTGACATGTCGTTTTCATTAAAATAGTTTTCCCATTAGATGGGTAAAACAACTTAGTAAACATTGACTCTACCATAAGCACTAAAAATCTCTTTACGTAATCTATGGGAGTGCGTTGACTCCTTGGACACTAGATTTCACATATATAATTCACATTCTACGATTTTGGACAATTTTGAACTCGAACACTGAGCCTCCCACTCACGTACCCAGAGCCCGTCATCTTTTGGTCAGCGGCAAGATTAAGGGCTCTGAGGGAGTTTGTGTGATATCTTGCAAACCTGCGTCAGCTCGTTTTGAAAGTTAAATATAGTCGTTTAAAAGTACGTACATATACATAGAGCGGTTTTCACATGACCGTCGTGAAACCAATCGCAAAGTAATTACACCAATTCTGAATAAAACCTATAGGAGTAATTACAAGTAATTGCGAATTACTCGCGACAGTCATCTGAAATCCGCTCTATTATACGAAATCCAGCTAATTACAATTGATCGCTTTGGTGCTAGAGCGAATTTCATAATAGGAGTGATTACAAAGTCATTGCGAATTACTCACGATAGGCATCCGAAATCCGCTCTAACTCATTAGTGAACAGTGCATTTGTGAATTGTTATACACGAGTACTTTGATACTGTACGCATCAATTCATCTTTTTGAGCTTCATCATTATCTTAGTTCTCAACACCTGCCTGTATTGTTCTTTGTTGTTATTATAAAGAAAGTCACTTACTGATCACTAATGCACGAGTTCTAGCCTCGTGGACGGTATTGAATAAGTCATGGAGTTAGCTGACCATTCCACCAATTCTCAACACTTTGTATAGGTAATATGTGAATAAACTGGTTATTGGTCGCTTTTGAGTACATATTTTAAGAGAGTCACGAGTTATAGCCTCTCACCATAGAAAGCAACTCATTAGGTAGAGTGACCATGTCGCGAGTGTTGTACGTTGATGAAGTGGGTGGACACGGCACTTCTGGAGGGATAAAAACTTGTGTGGGGAGCTCAGTCATTTGAGAAGCTCCATTGACTGGTGCAGGGCGGTTCAGTAAAGACACTGGCCTAGAGTTGATGGCCGTTGTGATGGCATGACTCATAATGTTGGAGTGCGGTAGAGAAGGGGGGTCTGTCTGCATCATGGAGTCCGCCGTTTGCACTTCTTCAATAGTAGCATCAGAGTCATCGTCCTGTGCCGAAGCTTCGCTGCCACTCCCCTCAAACTCTACTACCTCTTCTCCCCTTACATCATCTGGGGCACCATCGCTGGGTGGTTGGGGTTCTGGCGGAAGAGGTACCGATGCCCCCTCGGCTGCTACCTCTCCGGGTTCCTTACCCTTAGACACAAGTGCTGTGAAAGCTGAAGAAGGTGGCTGACGTGCCTTCTTCACCAGTTCTTCAGGTTCTTCCACAGAGTGCACTGTTTTGAGATGCTTCCTGAGCTTGGCGGGACCAAGGAAGCCACGTTCACACATAGGGCAGATGTGACTGAACTCTTTGGTGTGAGTTCTGATGTGGTCGTTCATGTTGTCACGCCGTGCAAAGCCCTTTCCACACTGTTGGCACTTGTATGGCTTTTCTTTAGAATGTGTGAAGAGATGCCTCTTGAGTTTATCCTCTCGGTAGAAGGTACTAGTGCAGCCGGTATGACTACGGAACGGACAAGGGAACACCGGACGATTAGGGTATGGAATATGAATCAGTTGATGCCTCTTCAACTTATCTTTTCGCGCAAATGCCTTCCCACATTCATCACACTTGTGTTTCTTCTCTGTGCAGTGCACAGACCGCTTGTGGGCCTTTAGGTTTGAATCAGAAGTATAGGCCTTGTTGCAGATCTCGCACGGGAATTTCTCTCTTCCACATGCACCGTCTTGTGCCTCTTGAGGTAGATTTGAGAGTGGAACACCTTGCCGCATTCATCACACTTGTGAGTGTGCGACTCGTGCTGTTTATGATGCTCTAGTGCGTCTGCGGTAAAATATCTCTTGTTACAGTCGCCACACTTGAAGTTCTTCTTGTGCATACTCGCGTGTTCTTCTCGCTCTTCCTTTGTTCGGAACTCTGCAGGGCACTTGCTGCATCTGAACGCGCTCCTGTGCGCGTTGGTGAGATAAATTGGCACAAACACGCTCGTGGCTGCAGCCTTTCTCACCGTGGTACTCGTTCCCGAGGCACTAGCAGAACCACCAAGGTGAACCAGTTGCGACTCGGGAATGTGCACCGTTATGGTGTCTTTTGATATGACGGGAGGAAATCTGCTGTCAATGGGGATTGTTTGTGTTGGCGGGGCAGGAATGATGACTTTTGGTTTTCTTGTGGTTTTTGGAGTTGAGCTTTTCCGTTTTCGTCTCTTTGTAGGTTTTGGATCTGTAATTAGCAAAACGCTGTTTCTTAGGGATTGGAAAACTGAGACCCGCAGTCATGTAACTGTAACTTCAAAATAGGATGGCAAGACTGATATGTTGTACTTGTCTGTTTAAAGAAGTCTTCTCACGTTTGATGTGAATTGCCTCTTTGATTTTAAGGGCAAATTGCGACGAGGCGGAGTCCAAAACCAAAACAATAAACGAAAACAATAAACGAAGATTTCGACAAAGGTGCGGCACACGCCTCATTGTATATGTGAGAAGCCTTATCCGTTCTTAAGTGTTCCTGCACGGGCAATTCACATCAAACGTGAGAAGCCTTCCTTAAACAGACAAGTACAACATATCAATCTAAAGCTTGCAGTGTAATCAGCATATGCTGTCCTTTACACAATTGACGTAATTTATCATTGTAATTTCTCTAGCTATTTATTCGGCTTGTAAAACACATAGAATAACTCACTGATGATGACAGTTGAAACTGTTGAAACATGTCTATTAAAACCTTCGTAATTTTTATAAAGTTGATTAGCAATCTACTGCTGTTGAGACCATTAGGATGGCAAGAGTAATCACTTATTGTAGTACAGGACTGGAAATTGCGCCCATATGAGTTGTTTTTGCAACTAAACGTTTCTAATTTGCGACTAAAATTAAATCACTTTTGTCACCCACAGTCTGTAAAATGTGACTAAAAAATTTAAACGCGACCTCAGTTTTTTCTTAATTTCTAGCCCTGTTATCATAAAGTTCACACGTTCCCCTTGCCATGCTAGGTTGGCATGACTGTATTTTGTCCAGTATTGTGTCTTTATTTATATCAATTTTCGAGTGGGAGAATTTTGTCCGCTTGACGCTGTGCTTATGTCATTATGTCACTAGTGTGCACCAAGGCATTAGAGACACTGGCTAGATGGCTGCAAAGAAACAACTTTCTATATAGAACATGAGGATTCATGTCCCGGAACAACCTGCAAACCAGTACATGTAGTAGACGAAAGTTTACCAAGAGAAAGCCAAGTGGATGATTTAAAAACATTGTAAGCTTTATTATAGCCTAATCTTGCAAAAACTGACATGAAATGCATTACACTTACTGCTCTTGTTGTCTGTTTCTCTGCTGTACCCATGATCATGCTTGACCTCAGGAGATTTGCGTCCTGACCCCCCCTCTATATCCACAGGGTCCAGCAGTTCAACCACTACTTTACTACTACCACTGGGCACTTCTGAAGCCCCCTCGCTGTCTTGTGTCAGGGGGGTGATGGCCACTTGATCCACATCCACATTTTCCTCTGCTGTGGTTTGATTGAGAACTGAGGGGTGCATTTCCAGGGTGACCACACGTGTAGGTTCTGATGTCTTTGAGTCTTTGGTTGTCTTCATACAAGACCTGGACTTCTTATGTTCAATGTATTTTGTCAGGTCTGTGAAGGAGCCTCTACACCGACCACACACATGAATATCAAATTCATCATCTACATATAAAAAAAGCATTTATTACCTATATGAAGACATTCACCTACAAAATAATAAAAGTAAAAAGCCATTCTCTGCCCTCCAGAAATACTATTTTCGACTTAGGGCCAACCACTTGACTCTTGACTGAAGCCCTTCTTTCTTATTGGGAAACATTCTCACTGCATTACAGAGGAACAAAAAATCTTGCAATACCCAACACACAAAAGACTCCTGGAGATTGAATGATTTTTAAGATTTCAAGGATCCATGCTGACCTAGGCTAGTAGTTGAGGAACTTACTGTGTGACTACATCAACCAGGCCATTTTGCAAGAAGTTAGCCAATCAGAAAGCAAGTACAGAAGAAAGGATCTTGACTTTCTTGAGATCTCAGGCGTCAAAATATAAACTTTTCTCTAAAAATTGTGAAAATTATGCACAGAAACCACTTCAAAACACTTAATTACTAATTGCCAAACGTATTTCAGGTATTAAATTTCCCTAAAATGGTTTGAATCTCTGAATGACAAACTTTTTGCGGGATGGCCCGGTAGACATAGTCACACAGTAATCTTCCATTTATAGTAAAATTTGTAATACCTGACACAGTTGAAGCTTGTGCTTGTGGAGGTGAGATCTTGGGCTCATTTGTTTCTTCCATCTCAGGTGCTGATGTCTCAACCTAGCAGGAGGAAAAATTTATTGCTATAATTTTTATAAATGCATCATACATACCGGTACATGTATACCAAGTACCTGGTACAGTACTTATTGTCAACAGATAAGTACTTATCCCTTCTAATTAGAAACAGTGAGAAAGCTTGTGCCTGCATCCCATGGTATACCTATGTACAGTCACGTGAGAGTGAGCTACAAACAATCTTCAACCTAGCCTGAGTATCAGGTGGAATTTTATTTTTCTGTGAGAAAATGAGAGAGGAAAAATAGAATTACGCCTGACACAATCCCTTGTCGCGGCGCCTTCCGCCCCCTTCAAGGCGGCTGTCAAAATCATATCAAAAATTGTTGTCAGCTGTCATCGCCTATTGTCTCGCTCAAGTACGTTTCCCTGAACCAAAACCAAAACAGTCGAGCTTGCTTGTTTCTTTCGTTTGTAAAAGATCAAGCTTATTAAATATGGCTCAAATCCGGATCAGTACACTTATTTTCTCCAACAAAAGTATCTGGAAAGCTTGGAGCTCGGTCGGTTATTTTGGGAAACCTGCTTGAAAGTGTGGACTGCGTGGGAACTTCGGCGAGCGGGTCTCGATGTGTGCAGGAAGAAATTTCTACTACAGAACTGCATAAGCTTATCACGAGCTCAAAGGACCGTTTTTTCCAGCGAAAGCTGCCGAATCCTGCGGGAACAATTTAGCCTGAGCTAGGAGAAAATTTAGCGCTGCCGAGCAGGATTTCTTTGTTATCGTTGATCTTCGAGGGATGCCATTGAAATTCCCTACGCTTTTAGCACGACTTGCTGCTTTCGGGCCTAGTAATGATACTCGCAAGGGTCTTCTCTCCATCTTTCTAAAGCCAGAAGCTAGCGTACAGCATCGGTGTTGATAAATTACCAAAAGCAAAAGCAGTTGGCAAAACTACTAGAATTTGAGGCACGCGGTCTGCTCTTATTTTACTTGTATAGCAGGAAAAAACTGTATTCCAGATTCTACATCATCTTCAAACTCTCTTTCGTCCATATTCCGAATTTGAAAGGACGAATTTATTAAAATCTTTGCGTTCGTGTTCCCGAAAGATTCCTCTCTCCCATCGCGGCTTGTAATCAAATGAGCAAACGCTTCCAGTTTCGCTTCCAGTTTAACTCACGTGACACGTCCCTTTGTCTTTTGGCCAATCAGCGCAGCATTCAGATTCTGAATGTTGAACATGAACTTTTGTATGCATTTGTGTCAGGCCCTCTCCCCTCCTTCTGTCATTTTTTTTTTTTCGAGGAGGGGGGGGTCCTAATACTCAGGCTATCTTCAACCAATAAATTTCAATCCCTGTAAGGTTACCCAAAATACAATTTTAAGGCTATATAAATAATGGATACCTTTTAAAGGGCCCAGAACCTCAAAAACCATACCCTTTGGGGCATGGCACTTACCTCTTTAGCTTACAAGCGGGAGTACCCCTTTGGTCTAAATGAGGCCAGTAGTGTTGTACATATGGATATTTTTCTAGAATTTCATTGGGCACTTTTCGAAACAATGAGAAATTGACCATGACAGGAATTTATGGCCACAGCGGACACTACATTTTAGCAGTTTCAGAATCCTAAATGTTCTGCTATAGGAAGGAATGAGCTACTGTACTATACACTCCTACCTGAGCTCCCCAGAAAAGTTCACGTGTACATAGCTGTCAACTCTCCCCATAGTTTATATAGGGGAATGGTTAGGAAACCTGACACCCTGTTATTGTACAATCTCTCTGTTCACTTTTTCAGAGGAATCCTTTTGTTTGTGCAGGGTCACGGTACATAAGTACCAAAATTTAGCTAGTAAGATTCAGTGTACAACCAGACATGCATATTAGATGAGCATGAAACAAAAGATTGTGCAGGGTCAATATCACATGATAGCCCCTTTCAAAATCCAGCCAAGCTTCCCAACCATTCCACTCATTAACTATGCTCTCCCACATTAGGAAGGTGTATCAATATTTTTTTGGCTTTCTCTCCTAAACATGAGGTTCCGGTATAAAAAGGATGATACCTCCCACTTAAACACTTGAATTGCAATTATAAATTCATAACTCAACAGAACGAAGTTGAGAATATTCAGTCTCTGGCCAACAAAGTGCTATTAAAATTATGGGATAACATTTATTTTTAATAAATGGCAAGGTACAATAACTCTGTGTAGATTACTGTATAATTAGTTATTAAATATAAATGTCGATGTCTGTTAATGCTTTCAGTTCACATTTTGAATTTTGTGGTTCAGAATATTACGATTCTCATGAATACTAATTAGTCTTGTTCTCCATACGAAAAGCTTTTATCTGAGCCAAACCAAGTGTAATAAAAAAATTTCTGCAACAACTTTTAAGGTAACTGAGTTTGGAAAGCAAATACTGTAGTTTATATATTATATTTAATTTCTTCACAAACTCACGTTTTGAATAAAAATGTTGTATTTCATGTCACAGACATGCTAACTATGATAGCTGAGTGATGTAACTGACATCATAAATGTGGCGGCTCACTCCTTTTATAGTGGAACGTGCCTCATGTTTAAATTTGAATTCCTAGCGGAGCTCCTGCGCGGGCCGAAGGCCCGCGCAAGCGGAGCACCATACCTAAGGAAAAAACGTATAGTATACTATCGAGTTGATTTTTGAACGTCACGGGCATTATGGATCATTTCGATGACGTCATTGATGACGTAAGGGCATGTGACCTTGGTATAGAGTTCCTCTTATGGTCTTTGTAAGTTTGTCCAAGTTTGGCTTCTATAGAAGCTACCCTTCGGGAGATATGATTTTTTCTTTATTTTTCTGGTATTAAACCTATAGCGTACGCCGTCCGTCCGTCCGTCGTCCGTGTACACATGGGAACCCTGTGGTATGCAAAGAAAAAATTATATCTCCCCAAGGGAACACGCTAAGACAACCATACTTGGGATATTTTGTCTATGCCACAAGGGGGGGGGGGGGGGGTGCTGTAACCCGGACACATGATGTGACGTCATCGATGACGTAATCAGTGATTGAAAAATGAATATCTCGTGAAGGGAAGACTCTAAGACAACCAAACTTTGGTAGTGTAGTCTAGGTCACCAGGTGAGCGAAATGAAGTGGTCACGTGATATGACGTCATCGATGACGTCATCATGCTTCAAAAATGAATATCTCATGAAAGGAAGACTCAAAAACAACCAAACTTGGGAAGTGTAGTCTAGGTCACCAGATGAGCGAAATGAAGCGGTCACGTGATGTGACGTAATCGATGACGTCATCTATGCTTGAAAAATCAATATCTCGTGAAGGGAAGACTCTAAAACAACCAAACTTGGGTAGTGTAGTCTAGGCCATAAGATGAGCGAAATAAGGAGGTCACGTGATGTGACGTCATCGATCACGTCATCTATGCTTAAAAAAATAATATCTCGTGAAGGGAAGACTCTAAAACAACCAAACTTAGGTAGTGTAGTCTAGACCATCAGATGAGCGAAATGAAGTGGTCACGTGATATGGCGTCATCGATGACGTCATCTATGCTTAAAAAATGAATATCACGTGAAGGGAAGACTCTAAAACAACCAAACTTGGGTAGTGTAGTCTAGACCACCAGATGAGCGAAACAAAGTGGTCACGTGATATGACGTCATCGATGACGTCATCTATGCTTGAAAAATTAACATCTCGTGAAGGGAAGACTCTAAAACAACCAAACTTGGGTAGTGTAGTCTAGACCACCAGATGAGCGAAATGAAGTGGTCACGTGATATGACGTTATCGATGACGTCATCTATGCTTAAAAAATTAACATCTCGTGAAGGGAAGACTCTAAAACAACCAAACTTGGGTAGTGTAGTCTAGACCACCAGATGAGCAAAATGAAGTGGTCACGTGCTTGAAAAATTAATATCTCGTGAAGGGAAGACTCTAAAGCAACCATATAAACCATGTACACATGGGAATCCCTTTCATTCACATAGAAAATTTTCTAACCAGGAGCTCCGCTTTTAGCCAGTGGCTAAATCTATATATTACTGAAGTCTTGCTTTGCTTATCCAAAAACTCCCTCCCTATTTGAGTTAACCCAAATAATCTTTGTACCCCCCAAAAAACCCAAATCGAAAATTTCATGCCTAAAATAATTCCTTCATTCTAACCCTAATGGAGTCGCAAATGTGCAATTGAAACAACATTTTACTGTATTTACAGTGACACTCTGTTTATTTTGATCTATTTGCTATGGTCAGACAAGCATTTCTTTACTCATAGACACAACCTCCAAATGAAAGCAATCAAGTCAGAACAAAGAAAAATATCCATGAAAAAAAAAGAATTACATGCAAATGGTAAAAGCTTTCTTGAAAAGCATCACTTTCCAAGCTTTTGAGGGACAATTTCCATCTTTACTTAACAATGAATTAAGGCGTGCAAAATTGACAGTAGAAAGCTGAAATTATATTGTTCAGTACAGCTTTGCAGCTGAAAAAGTCTATCTAAATTCAATTGTTTTTCCCGTATCCTGCTAAAACAACGTGAACTTATTAAAAAGAAGAAACTATGAAGGCCACAAAAGGAACGCTATAACACGCAAACCCCTGCATGAGCGAACGTGGATAATTAAGCTTTGCGTGAGAGTTTTCGATCACAAGTTTCATATCGAAGATATTGCAAAGATGATTGCGGTTATTCTCAGAGGAAAATCAAATAAGATAACTTCAATTCCTTTGGCAAAACCAACCAACCGAAGTGCATTCAGTCGCGATCCGCCTTCCTGAAAAATCTCCAGACTAACTCAAGCTGGAGCCTTCGATTAAGCCACACGCAGTTCGAACGATCGATCGAAAAATATTTCGAAACCTTCGTTCGATATCAGCAGCGCAATAAAGGATTACATAAGAAGGCATAAATCCAATGAACACAGCAATGAAAATTTGAGAAATCCCCGACACCAAGGCAAACAATACGTGTGTACCCTTCGAACTTCATGCAAATTGACACAAAACAAAACAGGGAGTACCTCGACTGTTGTCGTGTCGGCCATGTTGAAAATTGATCCCTCCTGACAAGACACAAAATCGGCGAAACTTCTCCTGAAATTGCAATTAAAGCCCAGAAATTTGGCGCTGAACAACAGAGTTTGCTAGATTTTACATTATGACGCTAGATTTGTCGTTTCAAAAACAAAAATCCGGCGAAAATACGAGTTGAAACTTTCTATCCTGGGTCACTGCTGGAGGCTCTGAAGTGACGCACATCCCATCGGGCCTTGCGGGAGAGGGCTCAAGGACGAAAATAACTCCCCCTGCCGTCCCCCATGGAAACGCGACAAAAATGCCTTTTCTGTGCCGCACAGCCACAGCGGTGGCTTTTTAAATCAATTTGTGATAGAGAAGCGATTATTTTTCAAGATACAGTTGGGCAAAATAGTAACAAAAACACGCCTCGTATCAAGATATTGGCCTTCCTACTGTATTTTTTTTTTTATTCTGGCACCGAAAAAAAAAGTGAATTGCCTATACTTCTATCCGTCAAAACCCAAACGATGGATTTTTAAATCTATTTCTGTGGAAATCCTGATTGCTTGTTTTCATTCATTTGTTTTTTTTCTCTCGGGTTCTTTCATTTCTTTTTCAAGCTCGACGATTTTGGATACCTGTGGCCTAAGGCCGAATATCGCCAGGCTGCTCAGTCCTTTCGCGGTAGCTGGATTTTTGTGTGAAATTGTTGGATATTTGTCCTTTTAGCAGCTAGAAACAGACTGCTATAGACATTAGAAATACTTATTCTCCCCAGGCAGTGTTTCAAGGTAAGTAAAATGTTACTAATTGTATTTTACAGCCGACAATCCTCTGCTAATTTCTGCACGTGCAAACTTTTGGCGCGGGAAATTAAGTCTTGTGTTCGCGTTCGCGAAGTTTGGGTCTTTCTATAGTTACCGGAGACTATCGTATTCTGTGTTAGCTTCGTTCTTTGTGTTACTTGGAGTCCTTTGTCTCGGGTCCATTGTCTCTATTGAATTACGTATACTGTGCTCCGGTCAGCTCCGGTACCTACAGAACGAGCCCGAAGTTTTTCCTTTACTAGATATTAAGTATTTTATTTAAATGTCATAGACGTAGCTATCACGTGTCTGCCCCACAAACGTGGTTGGTAGCTTTAAAAGAAATGCCTCCAAGGAATTAATAAAAATTAACAAAAACCTTATAATTGGGAGGTGTTTGCCCCCCCCCCCCCCCCCACAGTTAAAATTGTATACCATACCACAGACCTAAAGTTAGTCAACAGGGTGGTCCAGTTAGTAGTCGCGATCAAAGTTGAAGCAGATTTAGTCATGTAAAAGTTTTTTAAAAAGTAAACCATCTTTATCACTAAATATGGCAAACTTTGATGCAGCAACAAATTTATGCACTAGTCAATCGAAACCCCGGCCCCCCGACCCCCGGGACATAGCGGGGGAGTAACAGGGACATGGCCGTGGAATTACGCTTTTGTACCGCCAGATTTCTCCGGGGGAACGGGGACAGTAACTATTTGCCAAATTGGTGGGGATTTTTAGCGGGGTTGTAACGTTCTTGTAATTACTTGCGCTGCAAATGTATGCAAGCAATTATGCTAGCATCGCAGCCAATAT
The DNA here is from genome assembly GCA_033964015.1 of Scolanthus callimorphus. Lineage (NCBI taxonomy): Eukaryota > Metazoa > Cnidaria > Anthozoa > Actiniaria > Edwardsiidae > Scolanthus > Scolanthus callimorphus. The sequence goes on from CM066913.1 coordinate 29,629,130, forward strand.
GGAAAAATTTGCGGCAGCTTTCGAAATTTTAGACGATCCATGTATCAAATTTTGTATTCGTCGTCGTTCCTGTTACCCATCAAACTTGGGATATCTCTATCATTGAGAGTGGTAGAGGTGTCGCTAGCCCATTCGGTGGGATTTTGCACTCTTGGAGGATATGTTGAATGTTGTGGTGTGAGCCGCACAGGCACCAATCATCTTGAGGTAGGAACACTAGAAAAAATTGCCATACACGGGGGCAACAGGGGAGGGGATTGTAACAGCAAAATTTTCCCCGGGGGCGGGAAAAAGTACAAAATGTAACACTGCACAAATGTCACATTCCCTGCTATGTCCCGGGGGTCGGGGGCTGGGGTTTCAATTGACTAGTGCATTACCAAATGTTGAATGGATAGCTTGCGCTGGTTTTTGGCCTCTTGCAACCTTACACTTAAAGAACCTGTGTCAGCTGCCATTTTGACAGCATAGCAACATACCAAGTGGGAGAAAGCATCCATTTCCATCGGCTGATTTTGAGAATATAGAGCAATTTTCTCGATTGAATTTGGTAAAACAAATATGAAACTTTGTTTTTATATGTTTATTTAGAGATTTCTACACGTAATTCTTCTAATATTGAATGAAAACAATAACAAAGGAGTGGCTGACACGGGCACTTTAAGATGCTTTTAGCTTTTTTTCTCAATATTTTTCAGCATGGTTTGAACATGTCACTTTGCTGAAGATGGGACCAAAGAAGAACCCTTTGGAGGATGCCAGGAAAAGACTAAAGGAGAAGCTTGACAGCATAGAGGAGCATTCAGCATACATCAAACAAGTTTTAGAAGACACTGTTAGCAATGTATGTGTTATTGTGTGTTTCCAAAAAATATCAATACCCCCCCCCCCCCCCCCCCCCTACGGAAGGGTGTTGAGAAATGACCCCCCCTCCCCTCTGGAATTTCCGAAGAAAAATACAGTGTTTGTATGGAAAAGATCAAGTAAATTGACCCCCCACCCGTCTGGAATTTCCAATCCCTTCCGTGGGGGGGGGGGGGGGGGGGGGATGGATATTTTTTGGAAGCACACATTGTTAGAGGATGACTATTGCCAGATTTCATACTCCGAGTGCCTTAGGGCAAATCCCTTAATATTATAATTTCAATTATCATATGACCCACTAAAAAGGAACAAGCATTTGGTTTTGTTTCTCATTCAGGTGAATACTGAATGAGAAACAGCCATTCAAACTTCAGAATTTAATTGTGTGGTTCCAAAAATATCCATACCCCCTCCACGGAAGGGTATTGAAAAGTGACCCCCCCCCCATCATGTGATGTCATCAGGATATTTTAAAACTTCTTGATGAAGATGCACTTTGAATGTTTATTAAACTGAGCATTGTCTACAGAGAGAGATGATTGATGTCACACAACACTAGTCATATATGTTGTACCCTCTGTATTTTGCTCAGTTCAAACAATTTTTGCTACCTAAGCATTCCTATGACCTTTTTGTGGATACACACAGTAGAAATAGCCTTTAAGAGAACTGGTCATTTGGCCACCATGTTGGTACTGTACCCATCAAGTCTGCTTGAATTAGCATAAGCTTTAAACAGATAATAGTGATTTACAAAAAATGCTAGAAATAACTAAAAATAAATTTTGTTAAAAAATAGTTTTGGATGTGGCAACCAAAGTTTTAGAGCTACCATAGTTGCTGATGACCTTTCTTTCTGAGATGTAAACTCTTTCAAAATCCTTTCCTGAAAAATAGGGAGACCCAGGTTATTGGCAGCAACCATGGTAACCATGCTACATTTGTTCTGTTCTAATTACATATTTTGTATGTGTTAAGGTGAGTTGTTAGTGAACTCTGCTTTATTTTAGGCTACTGGCCCTGCCAAGGCATTAGTGCAACAAAAAGACCGAAAGAAGTTCTTCAGCAAGTATTCATCCATCAGCCAAGATCTTGAGAAGTGTCTTGATTTCCTGTTAGTCTTGAGTGATTCAGTATCTGCTGTGAATGAAGATGAAGAAAGTGAAGGTGAGTGTGAAATGCTACAATAACTACTCAGGGCTGGATCGGATTACTGGTTTGAAAAGCCAGATTTGTCAGTAAGGCTACTAGAACCTGAGTCTTAAGGACTACAATTTGCCATTTTAAACCATTTTTGTATTGCAAGTGGAGGGGGGTACCTCCACATGCAAAGCAGCTCCCCTGAAATCACCACTGCTATTTTATCAGATGGCCTTATTTCAGAATCCCAAATAACAATTGTGCATATTTGATGTACAAAAGTAATAAATGGATAATGTGTGTTTCCAAAATATCCCCCCCCCCCCTTACCTCTGGAAATTTCGATGTTGAAAAAACAACGTCAAAATTGACTGAATATGGGGTATACAGAGTATTGCAAAAGCTCCGAATATGGTAGGTGTAACAATATTTTCTAGTCGTACTTTAAGCATTCACAAATTGCGAACAGGGCGAAAAAATGCTTTCAACGTTTGTAATTAGGAGTTTAAAAGAGAGTTGCTATTTGTGTAAATATTGCGTTCTTGTCAAAAAAGATGACTGGACAAGGCGCCACATTACACATTCTCATAATTTCCCTCATACAAGAAACAGCAACTCACCAAACTCACTGAAAACGTCAATAGAGATATTAGTAAAAATGTAACCTGAACAATGGTCTCGTTTTACAAAAAATAACAATAAAAATAGATTGCAAAAAAAGAAATTTGTTTTGAATAAAGCAAGGATTAATGGGTGCGCAAAATCACAAGGAAAAGTGGCATCAGATCAGACATATAACCATGAAGTCGATTTTGAGTGGTTTGAGACATTTTTGGCATTTTGCATCAGTGATGTCATATCACATGACTTTGTCATTAGATACCTATCGATATGTGGACAACTATTGCCAAATTTTGTCGCTATTTGAGCTTTCGTTCTGGAGATATGATTTTTTCTTTGTCATTTTCCATGTGTGTCAGTGTGTCCGTCCGTCCGCCACAGGTATCCCAATTATAGGATAGAAATAGTGTCACGCTGGACCGTAAAAAAATCGATTTCTCTGAAAGGCAAAATGTCTATAGTTATATAGTTATCTATGTCACAAGGGGTATGGGGGATGCTGTGACATGGTCACCTGGTATGACGTAATCGATGACGTCATCATTTCAGAGGGTTCGTGTAATTACAGTAGGCATTTACTATCTGAGGAATGAATGGTAGTAAGACAACCAAACTTGGACATAATTGCCTAGATTAAGAAGGAGATGCAATGTTATGGTCATCTGGTGTGTCGTCAGGGCCTCTGTTTAATTATAAATATATGGCAATATAGCAAGGTAATAAAAACTTAGCACGTTTTCGACTCGGTACAAGAAATGCGGTTTGCTAACCATCTGGAAATGTTTTTTCGGTCGTTAACCCCCCACCGCTCTGGAAGTTCCCAGGCCTTTGACCCCCCACCCCTCTGGAATTTCCAATCCCTTCCGTGGAGGGGGGGGGGGGTATGGATATTTTTTGGAAACACAATATAATTTTGTGTGTTACTGAGAAAGTGCAGTTGCATTGACAATGATTATGATTGTGCATCACGTTTCAGACACAGAATCCAATGAAGAGGAGAGTAGCAAAGATGAGCATGAAAATAAAACTGAACAGAAAACAGAAAAACCTCAAGCAAAAGTCAACCAGGGTAAACACGAGGAAGACCTACCAGTAGAACAGAGACAGGAGGATGAGAACAGTAAAAAGAGCTCTCTGTTGGAAGTTGCACAGAAAGAAGAGTTAGGGAAGAAAGAGGAGCCCCAAGTTAATAAAAAAAATTCACAACCTGTAGGCAAAGCAATCAAGACAGAAGAAAAGGTGGATTTGATTCAGAAAGAGGAACTTGTGAAGAGAGTGCAGCTCAAACAAAACAAAGAGAGGCCTCCATTAGAAGGTAACAGATACTAGTAACATAACTACAGACCTAATTCAATAAATGTTACTTTGGGAATAGACCAAATCGGCTAATGGTTTTTACTGGTACTTCTTGTAGCCACCCAATTCAGATCATGTGATCCTATGGATGGTTACAATTTGTTTTTTTTTTTTTTACTTGACTGAGTGCATGAGTGTGTTGACGACCAAGCAACTATTATTTACCTAAATCAATCAAGATTGCTTTGGGAATTGGCCATTGAAACACAAAAGATAATTGAAAAATTATTTCCTTGAGTGACTACCAAACAATAGCACTTGATGACCCAAGACCAATTCCCAAAGTATCTTTTTTTGAAATAGGTATATTTTTTGTTTTTTCTTGTATTCATGCATTGCCTGAAACAAACTCTTTCACAATGTGCATACATAACATCTGTTATGGAGTAGATGTCCTGTACCAGACGGGTACAGAATGTTAAGCAAATGTTGATGAATGACAGGAAACTCAAATTTCCCATTTCAGCAGAATTGGAAGTGTTAGGGATTCCCATTGATAGCCATGGCTGTCCAAACGCTTTCCATTATTGTGTCACAAGAAATTAGCATATGGATTTGAAAGCCAAACAATAAGGCATTTGTGTTTTTGCCTTTCTATTTTCAGAGAACCCTCCCAATGATGAAAGGAAACAGGTTATTTATTCGCCTCCAACTGATGACAAAGCACCAAATCAAAAATTAAAAGGGAATGAAATAGATTCCCAATCAGCAAGCGCCTTTGCCCGGTATCAGGCGTCTAAGGATAAAATCCCACCTCGAGAACCTAACAGTGTATTATCATTGCCTTCTGGTCGTGCAAGCCAGACAAATACCAGGCAAAGTGATTCTCCTATACATGATAAAATGTTTGATAAACCACAAAGTGGAGTTCCAAACAAGGAGACATGTAAAGAGAGACCTGATGCTGCTGATGTGATGAAAAAGTCACCAGAGAGATCTGATCAAATACCAAACTCCCCCAGAAGCAAAAACAAAGCTCAAAAACAAAAGGACAGCAAGTCAACAAAAGAACGAGCCTCTCCAGTGCCTAAGAAGAAAGGGAAAGACTACAAACAGGGCAAGAGTAAAGCTGAAGTGAGGTCGACAGTGGAAAAACTGGGCCGGAAGTCACCAATTGCTTCGTCTTTTCAAGATAGGAAAATCGCAACAGCTGCACCCAAAGGTCCTGCTGCTAAGAAAGGTAAAGAGATTGTATTGTTTTATCCCCTCACATACAATAGTCCCCCTTTTGCAATAACTCAAGCAGCAGTTGACAGGGTTCCCATGGGTCCTTAAAAACCTGGAAAGTCATGGAAATCTTTTCCTGAAGAGTGTGTACAGTGTAAAATAAAATTAAAGGAACCTGAATAAAACCTATCGACGTGCTATTTCTGAAACAAAGGACACTCATGTGGCTCTTATAATGCACGAAAACCTTGAAAGTTCTTGAATTTTGAAAGCCTGAAAACGTGGGAACCCTGGTTGACAGCTAATTAGAGCGGTTTTCACATGACTGTCGTGAAAACAATTGTAATTGAGCAATCACTAGCCAATCAGAATCGAGAGAAATCTCGACTTGCTCCTAAATGGCTTTTTTCTCAGCCAATTGCAAGCTGAACCAATTACTGACTAATTACACAATTGTATTTACTACAGAGTTTGATTGGCTGAGAAAAAACGAGTAGCCAATGAGAACGCAAAGCAATCGCAATTACATAACAAGTCTTGACAGTCATGTGAAATCCGCTCTAATGTTTACAAGTAAGCCTGATCAGGACCCAACATTGTGCAACATTGCAACATGTTCGCTAATGGCGACTAGATCTAGGGTTTGGCGAGCAGAAATTTCAACCTAGGCGCCAATGACGGCGTATCTTTTCCAGTCTGTAGGATTTAACAAATGCCCTTCTTAAATAAGATGTCAACAGCATTACTCCAGGAAAAAAACATGGCGACCACACATTTCTATTAGGCAACCAAACTTCACTATTTGGCGACTTAAGGCACTTTTTGAAAAAAAATGTTGGACCCTTCTTATCGACTTTGTTTCGTTGACATTTCAGCAGTTCAACTCAAGTCATATCCTTTTTTAACGGGTGCCTGCCTGGAGGTTATCGTGACAGAGGTCCTGAGCCCATGGGAGCTATGGATGCAACCCATTAGTACTGATCTTGATTTACTGATGGAGAAAATGTGGTAGGTACCTGGAAGTTGGTGACCAGGGCTAATCTCTGGCCAGACGAGGCCACACCTTTGCGACAGAAGTGTTGCCCGGAATGTTTCGTATGAACTTGCTTAACTGGCCAAATGTTGCCTGTAATAATTCTGGAGTGGATAAACAGCTACAAGTTTTCTTAAATTTTCCAACTGGCATAGGAGAGGTAAAATTGGCCAGAACATTGCTCTATATTTCTGATTTCTGGCAAATGGGAAGATTACGATGTCGCCTGAAGTGACTCAACTAGGAAACATCGTTGCACGCAACAAGATGTTTCTGAAGGAGTTTTGTTGCCTCAACATTGTTGCCTTGTTTAGCTAGTGCTTAAAACACGCCAAAGGAATATAAAGTTTTTCAATTAAGTATCCCAGGCCCATTCACACGCTGTGACTTTGGCTACGATTTGGGAAGCGATTTCTGCGACGATCGGCGACGTCCCTTTGCGCGGTGTGAACGAACAGCGATTTTGGCGCTCTGAAGAAAATCGAAGTGGAATTTCCGATGTCGCAAGTGAAATCACCATAAAATCGGCCGTTTGCACCCGCGTTGTAGCATTGCTGTAGAAATAGCAACTAAAGTTGTATCGTTTCAATGGTGACAATCTCAGATAGCTTTTGCACGAGAATCGTATAGAGGTAGAAGAAACGTCAATCTATAAAGTTGCATTGAACTGTTTCTACAAACGACCCCCTCATTACACTTTATACTAGAAATTTTATAGATGTCTAGGATCGTGTTTAAATACTTTCCGTCCCAGTTTGCAACTTTCGGTAGAGATTTCAAAGGGTAATGTAAGGATTAGTCGGATCTGTGTACACAAGATTTAGCTTACTCAAAGAATAATTTACTTTCAATTTTTTTAGTATGGAGTTTGCGAAGGCAGCAGGTGGTGGATACGTAGGTGGCCTGACCGTACCCCCCTCAGTCGGAGATTTTTGCTGCGCACGCTTCATAGATGATGACACATGGTACAGAGCTAGAGTGACCGCCATCCATCACACAGACGACTCGAAAACACACCCCTCTATTAGTAAGCTGATTGATATTGGACGTCAGTCCACGAGAGTTGTATAATTTGACCTAGAACATCGACTTTGTGATTCAAATTGATCAAGACTAATAATACAATTTACCTACGATGGGAAAAATCCATGTCTTACTGTCAAGGGAATTTAATTTCCCATGTTTCTGACCTATGTTTCATCTTCAATCGATTGCCATGAATAGGACATCTGCACGATGACGTGGTTGACTACAACTACCAGAAACCTTTTCGTGGCGGTTTATTGTGTAGAAAATTAAGGCTATTATGTTCTTATTCACGAAGGAATTCGTTAATCTGAATAAGAAAAAGAAACTGAAAAGATTCTGGTAGTTGTAGTCAAATGACGTCATCATGCAAATATCCTATTCATGCCAATTTATGGTAATCGATTGAACATCAAATCAGAAGAAAAACCTAAGCCAACCTTGCAAATATATAAGGTGAATGTTAATAACTTTTCTCGTCCTCCTCGTCTATGATTGTCTGGCATGTATTGGGAAAGCATGTACCCTGTATCTGTTACATGTTAAACTAGGTTCTATTCCAAGTATAGTGATCAAATGGGAATTAGTCAAATCACACAAGTGGTCTATTGTCAATGCTGCGTTCTGATTGATTGAGCTGCTAGTAGGCTATAAGTTATAGCCTATTTGTAGCGAAAAGTGTCGGATTTGAAAGCCAGAAAATGACAAATGACCAGACCAGAAAACGTTTTTGGCTGACCTACCGGTACTATTGTTAAATATGCTCTGTGTTGGATTTTGAATTCATTATTTTGAGCTCTACCGTGGCAAACCTCTTGTCTGTGTTTGCCGCTTAGTAAGATAGCGAAAATAACGCGAAATGAATATTTCCCTTTTTTAAGGTGACAGCCATGGTAGACGGTTGTCTAGCAGTAGTACGACGAGTACTAGCAGTCAGGACGGTGTTCCTGGAATAGCTGTGGAGGTGGTATGTATAGACGATGGTAACAGGGAGAAACTGCCCTTGAACAGACTAAGGCCTCTACCAGAGATTTTCGCAACTCTTCCTTGCCAAGCCCTGTGCTGCGCATTGTCTGATATACAGCCAATCAGGACATCGAAGACAAAGCAAGGTGAGTGGTCGACTACGGACGTACGTCACCAACATGTTTTATACGCCAGTGTTAAGGTTACTGAGAACCTTCGCGGCACGCCCTCGGTAAAACATCATACACGTCCTTATTTTGACCAAACATGCCAACCTATATATCTTTGGAAAGCTTATAGAATGGACTAGCGGTCTATGGCAAAAAGAAATAACTTATAGATAAATGTAATTTTTTTGAGCATTGATTAAATAATTTGGTGTGACATTTTAACGAGCTAACGCCGTCAACCTGCTGGACCATGACACCCAAGTAACATATTGCTTTAAAGAAGCAGTGTCACGATTTTAGCACACTTTTGGAGATGTAAAAAATCATACAAATAACTGATGAATAGCCAAAATACTAGTCTAGGTTTGTTAAATAGCCCTTTAACTACAAATCGATCATGATTGTAGGCTTCATGGACCTATTACAGAGTGGATGGAAACAGATTGCAACTATGGGTTTTTGAAATCTTGTCAGGATGACAAGTTTTCAAAGTTTCAATTTATATCAAAATGTGCTTGTAAATCGGTACTCTTGCCGCAAACACTTGCCTACATTGGCTATGAGGCTAATACCACGTGATATAAGTGACTTAGGGATGATTGCATACAAATTTAGAGCTGTATTTATAAATTTATTCAAACGACCGTGACACAGCCCCTTTAATCCTTAAGGCCTGGTTTCCATATAGTCGTATCTGTCGCATCAGTCGACCGTGAAACAATGGAAATTGGAATTATTCTTTTGTTTCACGGGTGACTGATACGACAGATACGACAGATAAGACTATATGGAAACTAGACTTAAGGTGTTTCTCAAAAATCGTGTCTGCGTTTTTTTTATGTTCTTTAGTTCAAAAGTTATGGAACTTTTAATTCTTTAGAGAGTAAATATTTTATAAAAATTGGACCTTCGATATTTGAGAGTTTAAAAGTATTGGTTATTGCGCTCTTGTTGACCCTTTTCTTTCTAATAATTTATTAATAACTTGTCTTTGTCAGGTAATTCAATATGGGACGAGAGGGCCATTGCATGGCTAAAGAACAAGGTCTCAGGTACCAAACTCCAAGCCTACCCTTCGACTACTTGTAACGGTGCGCTCCTTACAGTGCAGCTATACCAGTCAACACCAGGAACTAAGGGTACTTCAAAGGACACAGGGGTTCCAGGAACTCTACCTGGACTGCAGTTCAGTATCTCACATCAAATGATCAATGCGGGGCTCGCACAACTTGTTCAGCCGATAGTCCAAGGAACGTCTAGCCCTATGCCAAGCCCTGCGTCAGTGTCAAGTGAAGAGGAAAAGGTATCCTCGTCAGCTACTCATCCGGAAGTTACTACTGCACAAGAACTGAACAGCAAGGCCGCGGTCAATGCAAGCGGCCTTGGCAAAGTCGATAATAAATTCGATTTTTCAAGCTCTGCAGCGGCGTCTGAGGACGCACCTCACACGGGAGATGCAACTAATCAATTCGATTTTTTAAGCTCTTCAGCGGCGTCTGAGGTCGTACCCCACACGGGAGATGCAGGTGTGACGAGTGATAGTCGGATAGATACATTTCATGAGAGAGCTGGTAATTGTATTGGTAACATCAGTGTATCAGATCAAGTTGCTGTGGATAAGGAACCAAGCATCAGACGCTCCCCGGACGGCAGCAGTGTCATAGAAGGTACGCAACAACAATAGATAGATACATATAGATACAGATAGATACAGATAGATACAGATAGATACAGATAGATACAGATAGATACATATAGATACAGATAGATACAGATAGATACAGATAGATACAGATAGATACAGATAGATACAGATAGATACAGATAGATACAGATAGATACAGATAGATACAGATAGATACAGATAGATACAGATAGATACAGATAGATACAGATAGATACAGATAGATACAGATAGATACAGATAGATACAGATAGATACAGATAGATACAGATAGATACAGATAGATACAGATAGATACAGATAGATACAGATAGATACAGATAGATACAGATAGATACAGATAGATACAGATAGATACAGATAGATACAGATAGATACAGATAGATACAGATAGATACAGATAGATACAGATAGATACAGATAGATACAGATAGATACAGATAGATACAGATAGATACAGATAGATACAGATAGATACAGATAGATACAGATAGATACAGATAGATACAGATAGATACAGATAGATACAGATAGATACAGATAGATACAGATAGATACAGATAGATACAGATAGATACAGATGACGTGACAGAAACAATACGACATACGCCAACTCAAGCGTGGTCGAAGTAGTCAGACAAACAAAAAGTTCCGATCCTTACGACTACGACAACGACGTTCTTACGACTTTAATTTCGTCTACGAAATTTTTGATTCAGACCTGATTCTGACGGCTCTTACGAGTACGAGTACGACGCTAGTTTGAACTACTGGCAAATATTTTGGATGACGTAATCATATAAGAGTCATATTTTTGGTTTTGCTGAGCAGCAGGCATATGGGGCATGATTTACGTTATCTATTTTTCATTCTATTCATCTCATCGAACAATAGAACAATAGCATAAGTAATAAGAACAATAGAGACCATAGCTGTTGATTATCGTAAAACATGACGCAGGGGCAGGGGCTTCAAGACATTAGAAAAATAGTCAAGAAAAACAAACAAGCAATGAAGTACAGAGACCTCTAGTCTACAGTCTCGGTAACACCAAAAATAATCCAGTATTTCTAATCTTTCCTGTGACTTTAAAGCGGATTTCAGATGACTGTCGTGAGTAATTCGCAATTACTTTGTAATTGCTCCTATAGGTTTTATTCAGAATTTGTGTAATTACTTTGCGATTGGTTTCACTACAGTCATATGAAAACCGCTGTATCCAATAAATTTGTAATTTGCTCTGCCTTTGCATTGAGCCCTCTTGGCAAACAGGACACATGAAGCTTACTTATGTTGTTTGTGTTTACTCCAGGCGAGGAGTCCCAGCCCGCTTGTCTGAGGGTAATGATGGCCGAGGTAGCGTCCCCTAGTGAGTTCTTTGTCCACCTGATCACCCCTGAGGCTGGGCTGCTAGACGTTCTGATGGATGAGATACAGGTCTTCTATAATGGTAAGGGTGTGAACTGCTCTCGCCAAAGTATGACAAGGATAATTTATTTATTTAGAGGCTTCCACCACGCTCAGAAACAAAATACGAGGACAAACAAATACAGGACGCGGACGTGACGAGGGGTAAGCGAACGGACACGAGATCCCGGCGAGGCTTCCCCCAACACAAAAAAGTTGACATACGATTAACGATTTACATATACTGAGTAATTTGTATTGAATTATAAAAAGCAAAATAATCTAGCAGCAGTTCATATTGTAGGATCTACAGTTGGGGCATATGGATGTCCATGTCCTGACTCTGTCTAGGTGTCAAATTCCAATTCCAGTTTACAAAAATATAGCTTTGTGATAAGGAGACGAGATAATTCCAATCATTTATATTCTTATACCGTGTTGCACTGATACAGCCAATCAGAATGCAGTATATACCGCCAAGTGGTACAAAATACTATAAGTTATACAATGCTTTCTCAGGGCCTACCAGGGAATATCCCATTCACCATATGCATTTCCTTTACAAGCTCACTCTTCCTAAGAGTGTGAATCAGAGAATACAGTAATCAGACAGTACATTGACAAAAATTCTCCCATAGAAGAAACGTGAAGTGGGTGTATTACTTACCCTTTAGATAATTACTGTTGGGGTTTTGGGACTGAGAGGTTAAAAGAGATTTACCTCACAAAATGGCAACCATTATTCCAGCTGTAGTGAGCTGGCTGAAAAAGAGTTATAATTTGTCCCTTAAATAGTAGCATGAAATTCGCGTTATTTTCCATCTCTATCCCAAACGCACTCACCGCATACCCGTTATTATGGGAATGAAATGCATTAACGAGAAACTGCGCTGCTGTAATCTAACTGTTGATGAATGCAATATATAAATCATTCTGGAGCTTTGAGGTACAGTGTGCCCATCGCTTTCCTATCTGCTGACTTTGCTTATGGGCCTTCAGAATACAAACTGAGTTTTTTTTCGCGTTTTCCAGGTTCAGATTCCACCGTGCTGGCAGACTACAGGTTGGGGATTGGTGACTACTGTTGCGCAAGATTCAGTGATGATCAGAAATGGTATAGGGCACAGGTACATGACGTTAAGGTGACCCCAGTGGAGGGGGGACAGGGGGAAAATGACCTCAAGGCTGATATCGAGGTTCTCTATATTGACTTTGGGAATATGGAATGGCGGCCAATCAGCGAGACGAGGCCCTTGTTAGCGAGGTTTATGATGATTCCAGGGTTTGCTGTCAAGTGTCGTCTGGCTGGCGTGCAACCTGCCGTTAGTGAAGGTGAGAAGAGAAACAAAGACAGCTATTATCAGAAATCCAATCGGCATCAGTTCGCGATAGAGCAGATTTCGTATGACTGTGAAAAGTGCCGCGACACGGCGCGGTACTGTCGCGGTGGCGGTACGGAACCTGGTCTGCTGTAGATACCGAATGAAATCGCATAGTCGCGGTACGGTCGCGGCGCCGTACAACTTTGTCGCGGCACTTTCCACAGTCATACGAAATCTGCTATAGACTCATAACCAGTCGTTACTTGTGTTTCTTTCTAGTGCGTTTTGCGTGACTGGACTGTTAACGAAATTGCGTTACTTCTTAGGCGCGCAAAGGATTATAGGAAGGGTAGCCTGTGTAATAAGCTTTTCCCGTGGGTTTCAGAAGTCAGAGAAACGTACGGAAAATCTCTCGCACTTCTTTTCTCTGACACTAAAACTTCTTGCAAATGCTTCAGCTACCGATACGCAGGCTTTAGAAAAGCACCGCGCGCTTTGGAGAGAACAACAAGCGACAGGGTACTAGTCTAAGTTAGCGAGTGTCTTTTTCTTCTTTGTTTCATTTGGGAGCCTATTTTTGCCTCACTTAATTCCTCTCTATTCGCTAGCAGCGGTCACGACGGGTAAGACCCTGTTGTGTGTGCCTCATTCGGGTGATCGTAACAGTATACTTAACAATTAGTCGCCGAAGACGACGTAAATATCGGCGAATACTTCGTCTCGGTGACTGTTCGCCGCTATTTACGGAGCCTGAAGGCGACAATTTTTTTTTAGTATAATTACTCAAGTGACTTAGGATTTTCGACAACAAATTCGCGATTGTTTTAATTTCTCATATAATAAAGTGCGCGCCGATCCCCAATGCTTTCAATGTTATATTCACCCATAGGTGAGTATACCAAAATATGACGAACGACTCGACCAATCAGCGCGCGGAATGGCTTGAGTAATTATACTAAAATACAAAGGAGATGAATAGTGGTGGACATATACCGAGACGCGAAGCATCGAGGTATACACCTAATTCAAGGTTGCTTTGGGAATTGGTCTTCGGTCTTCGATCTTCGAAATCCATTGTTTGGTGGTCACTCATGCAAAGAATCGCAACTTGTTTTCCTCGCTTCGACGACTAAAGCCTAAAGCAACCTTTATTGAATTATGTGTATATACTATCCTGTCACTGTTTATCGACCCTGAGGGGAAAAGTTGTTTTAGTATCAACCAAATCATTTGGATAAAATACTGTATGGAATTATTCTCAATTTTGCCTGGAAACGGCTGCGATTGACGCCGAAACTCGGGTGCGACAGAGCCTGCAGTTTCAATACGTTATGCATAATTAAAATATCTAATTTTGCTTTGTAGATTTTTTTAGGGATATTACCTGGATATCCTTTATACAAAAAATAATATACTCATAGGTTTTCCAGTCGCGCCTAAGTAGGAACTTTCTCTTCGAAAAGACCTAGCCATCCACTCCATTGTTATTGTTTTCATTGGGTAGAAATTTCAAAATAACCATTCGCATGCAAACTCCCATTCTTCAATTACGTTTCTTGAGCCCACTATATGCGCACGCATATCTACAGACGTTTTCCGCTGATATTATTTGAGCCCCCCCAGCGGAAAACGTCGCTGTAGATATGCGTGGGCTCAAGAAACCGTCAGCAAACTGTCGGTTGTGGACGGCGGCAAAACAAAGCGAGTTTCGACCCAGCGCAGAGGTATCTTTTCCTCGCGAACCTCAGCCAGCGAAATGCAGAGAAAAGAGGCCTCTGCTAGCAGGGAACAATTACCGAATCCAATCGAAAATATTGCACTAACATCCTAAATCAGCCGATGGAAATGGATGCTTTCTCAGAATCGGTATGTTGCTAGGCTGACAAAATAGCGGCTGACTGAGGGTCTTTAACGTTTTTGTTTTGAGTTTAAATTAAATGGTATGTTTCCCAGATGATGTCACCACGACTGAACCAGGTACCAAGACTACCGGATCACGCAACATGGAGAATGATTCCAAAGAGAACATACCAAATGTCCCAGAGTCTACTATACCCTCAACAGCTATTAAAGATCAAACTCCAGCAACCAAGAAAGAAGAGGAAAAAGATAATAAAAATTCCAAGGTACCTGGTAGAGCAGTCCCTAACCCTCTAATCCGGCCATCTCGTGGACGGGGTAGGAAGAAGAAGTTGGTGATAGATGAGAACACTGTAATGCGGGCCGCCGGAGATGAGTCCTATGATAGTGACATGAGTGAGTCAGGGCTGCTGATTGATCTACCTGACAAGGAAGGGACAACTGGTACAAGTAAGAGTGACGGATCTGTCAAGGATGAAAAGGCGTCAGCGTTACCGGTTAGTAAAGATTATAATGTTATTCAGGGTTCGAAATTAAAAAATAATCAAAGCCGTACTTTTATGCCTTTAACCAACATTATAAGTGTAACTTAATAAAACATTCTAGGCGTGAATCCTTTAGGAAAACCACAGAAAAACAAAAAGCACAGCCTAAGCGAAAGAAGTGAAAATATAAAAACGAATATTTACGCCTGTATCAGGGGAATAGTCGAAATCGTTACTTTGCTGCTAAATAGGCACCGCGTGCGGTTCTTTTTCTTTAAAAGACCCTGAGTCCGATGGGTGTGACAATATTATTATTGGTTTGTTGTGTTTATTTAATAGACCTACGGTAAGAAACTTTCAAAATAACACCTTAGTTTGCCTTCCTGACTATATATCACTTGAACCAGTTTTACACCAAAGGATGGATTAAAATTCCATGATATTTAAACGGACTGAATTCATTACTGTTACCGTTAACCTCATTAGCAAAGACTTTTATGGGATACAAAACTACATGGACACAGAGCCTTCAAGTGTGACAGTTTAACTAGTGTTTGGTCCCTCTTACCAATGATTTTAAGCTGTTTTTCTCAGACTGTGTTCTATTAGCGTGATTTTTCCAGTAAGAGTGACGGCTTTGGAGAGGCCTGCATGCGTATTTTTGACAATTTGCTGACGTTAATTTGTTTCGAGCCTGTTAGCTAGTATGCAACAAGTAGTTGTTCAGACAAACTATTTAGAAAACATAATTGATCCATGTGGTGTTACCTTTATAAGGAGAAATACCTGGTCCCTAGTCCCGACAAGGAATCACCACGACCAGTCCCTGAACCTGAACCTGAGTCTGAAGCGAAGGAAAAACGGGCGTGGTCTCCTGAGGCGACAGAGCTGTTCAAAGGTCTGACGGGAGATGACAAGTCACTAATGGGGCTGATGGTACCATGGAACCCACATATATACCAGCAGGTCAGGGGAAAAGATATCCTAGTGATGTGTTGCCGTTTGACCATTGGTCCTGATGGACCTCCCGTATCATTGTATCATTTACTTAACTTTACTTTTACTTTGGAAGATACTGGGCGCGTTAGAAACTCCGAATGGCATTATCTTCAATTCATAAAGTCCTCAAGTAAAACCTTTCTTTGCTTTTTGAGCAATTCTATTATACTTGTTTCGTTTCTTCGTCCCCTTTGTCGCGTTTTATCTAGTAATTTCATTTGGCTTGCTCGGAAAGGCAAAACTTGCCGAATGTCATTCTTTTACATTCATTACATTACATTTCATTACATTACATTACATTACATTTCATTACATTACATTACATTTCATTACATTACATTACATTACATTTCATTACATTACATTACATTTCATTACATTACATTTACATTTCATTATTTTTTATGGAAGATCGTCTTTTTTATTTTCCTTTTTGAGCATTGTTTTGCTTTTCGCGTGTTATCTCACAGCAATTTCATTATGCTCGCTCGGAAAGGCGAAACTGTATGCCTTCTTTCTTTAGATATTGCTGCTAAAAACGGTCCATCGCAAGCTGACCCTACGGACGAATAATCAAGAGCTACTGAGTTTAAGTTACTCGACTATCGTTTGTGTTTCAGGTATTTTGTTCAATGGCGCCCGTAAGTAGCTCCCCGCCGGTGGATATCACGTATCGTAGACCCATCCTAGCACTACAGCTGTACGATACGACAGAAGACGAGGACATCCATATTAACCAAGTGTTACTCGACACGGGCCTGGCGGAGCCGTGTGAGGATGAGGTGGATCCTACGACAGGCTACTACGACAATAACCATGGTGGGCGATTCATTTAACAGTTTCAAACTATATTCACACCCACTCCTCTTTATTCCACAAGCCACAGGGGGCATGTGGAATAAAAATTCATTAATGATAATGATCATAAGGTCAATGGACAGTTGCAAATATATATATATATATATATACATATGGCTCAATCTGCAGACAGTACTGTTTCGCCCTTTGTGGGCTCATCAGTGCAGAACAGAGTAGAGGAAAATGAGACTGAACCTCAGCTATGATAACAATGTAACAAGGCAAATTAAGAGGTTCACTGTGTCATGCCAGAGTGCTCAAACTACAAAGTAGTGGGCTATGCATAATGCTAAAAGCAATGACACAATCTCAAAAAGAGTGCTCAACAAAACAAAAAGTTAAGGAGCTTAAATATACATATGGCTCAATCAATATATATATATATATATATATATATATATTAGCACCCCTGTTAAGGCCGTGTTACACGAGGCAATTTTTCTTGCAACTCGCAACGCAATATTTGTTGCGTTGCGAGTTGCAGCGAAAAGCGCGCGTGTAACATCCCCCTGCAATGCAATATTTTGTTGCGTTGCGAGTTGCAGAAACTTAGAACCGAGCTCTACTTTTCGCAAAGTGGCGAGACAAGTTGCTACGTGTAACATGTCTTGGCAATTTATCACGCAATGGGTCCATGAATGAGCCAATCCGCGCGCTTGATTTTGATAGTGCCACTGTAATTTATAATTTTCCATGCAGGCGCATTGCAGGTTGCAAAAAATATTGCAAGCGTGTAACATCCTGCGGCAACTCGCAATGATTTTTTATTCGTCATCGCTGCGTTGCGAGTTGCAAGAAAAATGGCCTCTGGAGCTAAGCGCAGCTGCGTGCATAATAACCACGTGCTTGCCGCGTGATAGTGATTGTACTTGACATGTAGCAGAAATAATCAAGTCACGTGATCAATGAGTGATGGCTTATGGCTGATTTACACGCTGCGATTTATCGGGCTATCGTTTATGATAGGCCATGTCTATTTGGACTTATTGCAGTCATGTGAAATTCGCACTCTTTACATCTATAATATTTCGTAGCCGAAGTCGCCAAGAAGGTCAAAGTAACCATTAACGAGCTGGAAAACATCGCTGACAGGATAACACGACCTGGTATGTAGCAAAATGGGTGAACGAAACTTGGACGTCATTCTAAATTTCTACTGGTACATTGTAACCTGTCCAGAGGAAGAGTATTTTTTTATAATAATGACGTTGTCCTGACCTTGGCGTTCTTGTTCAGCATTTTTGAAATGACGTGTACGTGGCTCGCTGACGTTCTTATCGTGTTCAACTGGTTGGACACTCTTGTTCAATATGCGCGTTTAACAAATGTTGAACCAAATGATGCTAACATTGGTTTGGTCCTAGCTTTAGCCTACTTAAACCGATGGTGCACATAGCACTCAATGGACGATTCCAGCTCTAAGCGCGCGCTCTTCTTTATTCAGAAATGACCAAGCCGTGTCCCACAACTACCAGTTTGTTCGACAAATATCCTACATCTACCGACATGCAGCGCACGCGTGCGTTATAGCTGGAATCGTCCATTGAATTCTTTTGAATTGCTTCTTACCAGGTAGTCCCGATAGTAGTGGGTCCGAGAGTGCGACAGAGGAGGAGTACAGAGTATGGAACCCGATGATGGAAGACTATCGATCATCACGAAACGCCTACCGTACAGATATAGATGATGCAGAGATCGCTATACTAGGATACAGTAAGTAGACGATACTGTTGTACAATCCCTCGTATGCCTATGGTCCTTTAGCCTGCGAAAGCCAACACCACTTGGCGCTCGTCAAAAGATACTCACAAAGAGGCGTCTGCGCGCTCAAACCAAACATTCCATACTGATGACGTATTTTGATCTGGTCAAAAGAATTACATGGCCAATTGACTATTTGATAATTAATTTTTTATAGAACTCAAAGTATTTATAGAAAGGAATTCAAACCAAACGGCAAATGATGCAACAAAGTTAAATTGGCCACGTAATTCTTTTGACCAGATTTGGGTTAAAATAAGTCATCAGTATGGGATGTTTGGCTTCAGCGCACATCACTCCTTGGCGAGAGTCTTTTTCGGTGAGCATTAAGTGGTGGCGGCTTTCGCAGGCTAATGTTCCTTTAGACCTGGTTTACACTGGTTCTGGAGGCGTGTTTCAGGTTGCGCTGTAGAGACTATACTCGTCTGAATTACTAAAAATATAGTTGAAACCTCCTGTAAATATGCGTCTGTCAGAGTTCCAAAGAAGCGAACCGTAGTGGAGCTTTGCTTGCGTTCTAAATGACGCTTTTGACGATTCGAGAGGGACTTGGTTCAACACGCTGTGTACGACATTGGTGTGTTGCCCCCCCCCCCCCCCCCCCCCCATCCACCGCTTTACATGGGAAAGCTGATAGATCCACCCCGTGAAAACTTTAAAGTGCATAACATCCCTCAGAGGAGAGAACATTGACTGAAAAATAAGAATTACGGAATTCTGTCTCCATACCTTTTTTGATACACGAGATATGTGAGATCAATGATTTGTGCAAATTACGTTTTGATGACGTGGCGAGAGGTGTTGTTTAAGACAGAACTCTCTAACTTGTCAATAAATCTTCCTATACCAGCAGTTTTCATACACAATGAGAAGTCAGATACACGTTATTCATGCAAAAACTGGATTATAATCGAACTGACTGATATTGGCATGTATATGTTCCACCTTTCGCCACGTCATCAAATTTCATAAAACATTGATCTTACATATCTCGTTAACCAATAAAGATATGGAAACAAAAAAATTGGCATTCTTATTTGTTCAAGCACAACTTTCAATCCACGTTCTCTCCTCTCAGGGGTGAGGTCAAAACGCATTTTTAATACAGTGGAACTTCAAAATGTGATAGAGCCGATTTCACATGACTGGGGTAAACCAAACACCGATTCTGAACAAAACGTATAGGAGTAAACACAAAGTTATTGTGAATTACTCACGACACTCATCTGAAGTCCACTCTATCAGGCCGTAAATGCAATACACAATGACAAACATGCTCATTCTCATTACTTGTCTTTAGAATCCCGAGATCTCAAAGTTTGCAAGTATTTTAAATCAAGTACATCGACATGTTGGAGAGGAGACAACTGCCCCTTTTTACATTTAAAGCAAGGTACGCGTTACTTAACTAGTTTTTGTTCTTGTTAATTTTTTGTTTCTTGTCTTAGATTAACGCAAAAGTGAACAATATAAATCTAAAAAAAATCTCAAAATATAAATCTCAAAACCAAAGCTATATATTTCGGAAAGGCGCAGCGTGAGTCAACGAATTTAAATGTAATGTGATCTTATTAGATGTTTTATCGTGTTATACGGTCGGATATTTTACGATATTTTGACGTATTTTTTTATTTTTTTTATCATGTGAGTTATTTATTATACGACGATCGAAAATATTTTGTTTTCTTTTCAAAACTCTTTAGAAAACGTACGTGATTTGACTAGCACACGATCGGGAAGCCATCCAACTGCGCGCGCAAAACTGGTTTGTAACCGGTTTGCTACAGTGTAATACGGCTTCTGCCTTGTAATACGGCTCCATATCTGCACTTAATTTTGACCTTATATGGTAAAATGACGTCACAGTCGTATAATAATATTTACTACAATTCTTAGGTGAACAGCCCAAGTTTGAGGTTCAAGCCTTCTGTAATAACATAGCATCTTCGGTCGAACTCCCTGATGTGGGTACCTGGGTAGCAGTACGGGTCACCGCCATCCTCAATCCGGGACATTTCTGGGTCCAGTTCCCGTATGGATCAGATCCCATCGAAAAAAAGATGATTGAAGGTTCGTAATGTATTGTTTGCGCGTCAGGAGAAACAGGAAACTAGCGACAATAGAATCAGAAACAATAGAACTTTTCTACAATGCCGCCATAAATTAGTTGTTGCGTCCACTCCTTGCACTCGAATCGGAGTCTTTCTCACTCCTGACTTTGATCCAACATAAAACGTTTCTTCAAAATCTCAGCAAACGTTCCTACCGAAGGCGAAAGAAGCCTTCTATATTGATGAATTCTGTTTGTGAGGATGCGTTGTACATTTTGTTAAACACGAGGTTCCGGGATAAGACCGCCCATTTTCACGCTTGAATGGGCAATTATAAATTCATAACTCAAAAGAATGAAGTCGAGAATTTTCAGTCTTCTAACGTCACCTGCCCTATTTAAGGTGCTAAAATAGGGTTTTCAAATATTTTTGTTGTAATACATGTGTTTTTGTTCCAGCACGCACGTCCGTCGCACCTCAGGACTCGGACGATGAAGAAGATGAGGACCTTGACGCCATGATGAAACGGATGAAGTAAGTTGTACACACAAAGGATTCCTTACGTTTTTTCTTTATCTTGCCTTTTAGTGCGAGTGTCATGATTCTGCGAACTCTACTCTTCAAACGTCAGCTGCCAGACTGATCAACATCAGTCGTATTTGTTAGTAAAGCATCTATGGCCCAAACCCTATTCCCAGTGAGATTCACAATAGACCTCCTCAGCTTTGGCAAATGCTTCCTCATTTCAGATAAACGTTCAAGAAACGTTTCGGATGCTTCCATACACAACAAAAGAAAAAAACTCAAAAAAACAAAAATTATCAGCGGAATGCTTCGTGATAGGGAATTATCTGCATTATCCAGATTCCTCTATCAAAAATACCGTGCTTTGATGTCCTGTTGTTTTTTTATTCGTTGCGAGGAGGCCTCTCCGATTAATCATAGTATTTTTGAGTTCCTTATGAGACTCTTATTATATTAATTAATTTATTTTTATTTATTTTATTGGCTTCGCCACTACTAATACTAAAGAAACATTAAACAACAATAGCGGCTACAAAAAAAAGAAAGAAAAAGTACTACATAGATATGTGGCAGGGACATCGCAACAGCGTGTACATGTGACTAAATAAATTAAACTTTCCTTGGACAATGTTTTTAGCGCCATTTCAGTTCCTTTATTGTTTTATTAGTTGAGAGAAAGACACGAGCCTTGCGGCAGAGACACATAAACAAAGATCAAGTTTGTTTTTATGATTTATTTGACCATTATGTTTCAGTAACTTCTACTCTCGGAACCTGTTCCGTGAAGGTGGTCCTATCTTGCCGGCCATGGGAGAGCTCGCGGTCGCCAAGTGCGGCGATGTAGACGAGGCCTTGTGGTATCGCGCCCTCGTTACCGATCTCAAGGACGAACAAATACAGGTAAAATAGTTAAGAGAACACAATACTGAGAAATAGCTGACGAACAAATACAAGTAAAACACACTGCTGTGAAAAACACCTCAGATTTTTGTGAATACTTGCACATTAACCTGTATCGAGCAGTTTCGTGCCACAGCAGTTTGTAGATTCAAGTTATGTTTAGTTTATGTGTTTATCAGAAATATTTACACCGTTGCGCAATACAGCGAAACTGCTCACCCTGGCACATCTTGGTAGAAAACATATTTGTCATCAATGCAACATTGACATTCATTTCACTGCGCAAATTGAGATTGATTGGAATGGTCGGGAAACAAACCATCCCACTCGACGGTTTTATAAAGGCCTTAACGCCTCGCCTGTGTTCCTGCAAGATAATGTGTTGTAATTAATCACGGAACGTCGCCTTCTTGTGAACATTTAGCCAATCACACCCGTTGAAATGACTGATCAACCAATCAAATTGCTTAGACACGTCACGGCAAATTACTGTGGCATGACATCTGCGTGCTAGCCCGAAAAGATAAATTAGGTCAGATGTGCAGACGTTCCCACTCTGGGTATAAAGCAACAGTTTCCATGAAATATTCTTCCCCACACTAGACTGGTGAAGCTATGGCCTCTTCCGATGTTTTACTTTCAGTTGCCGTTTCCCTTTGTTCTGTTGTTGTTCTGCCTGAGGTTGTAGCCGTAGATGTCACCTTCAATTCTGGATTGTCTTTTGTGTCACTCCTCCCAATCTCGGTATGTTCAGGCTGGATGTTTGAACCTCTGTTAACTGATAGCAGAACAACACCATCGTGCTTGATTTCCCGCAGGGTTCTTCTTGTACCCATGCGGATATCTTGCCTTTCCTCTCGAGATCTGACCAATCCTCCCCTAAGGAAAGTCTCAAACATGCTTCGTAATTTCCTGCGAAAATTTTCGTTAAACGTGAAGTAGATGCAAGGATGCAAACCTCCGTGGGCGATTCCCAGTATGTTGTTAAGGTGCCTCAATACCCCATCAGAGGGTATCCCTGCTGCTGCAATGGTGATAAGCGTAACCAAGGGCAACCAGCAGATCGTGAATGCAAGAACTACCACTATAAGCATGATAGTAACGCGCCGTGCTGTGTTCTGAATGGCCGCTTGTTGCCTAGCAACTGAACCAGAAGCGTGAAGACGCTGTCTGGTCCATAGTTTGTAAACTATTATAGAGTACAACACGGCCATGACTAGTAATAGTAGGAGGTACAGGCACCAGACGAATGCCATTAAACCATAGTCAACATGGTATGATATACAGATAGTGACTCCACCGATATTTACTGTGCGTACGTCAGTTGCAATTTTTATTGGTAGTACAAGAGAGAATAACCAAATCATTGGTATCACCACTTTCAGCCACTTGACCCCTAAAGCTTTATGCTTTATTGGTCTCGTAACAGCCAAAAAACGATCCACAGTTAGCGTAAGAATGCTGAATAGCGAGGAACAGAACGAAATCCCGACCACTAAATGGTTAATTTTGCAAGCCACATTGCCGGAACCCCCCGGAATCCACTCATCGTCGTAATACAGATGCGCAATAGTCCGGGGGAGGTGTAACACCACGAATATGACGTCACTCACTGCAATATTGCAGAGCAGAAAGTTGACTGTGACCCACATGGCGCGGTTTATGCGCACAATGTGTATAATGAGTGAGTTGCCGAGTACCGAGACCAGGAAGATGACCAGGTAGAGGATGGTAAGGGCTGCACATAGCCATGGCTGCTCTAATACTAGTGGTTGGCGCACCTCCACTGGAAACAAACAACAAAATAGCGGCTCATTTAATTATCTGTACAAGGGGGGTCATGTTTTTTGAGGAGTGACGTAGCTACAAAAGAAGCCGAGACTCATCGCAGAAAAGACTATATCGCATACATTTAAAAAAAATTAAAATGGACCAAATCATCTACGGTGTTAACATCTTGCCAATACTTTTGTTAGTTCTGCACATACACTCGTGCATTCGGTCAAGTGATAAAAATTTGATAATTGTAACCACCCAAAGGAATCATCACATGATCTGAATTGGCAACAAGATGGCAACAGGATGTAAACGCCGTTAGCCGATTTGGTCTATTGTTGCCAGTTATAGCTTGATGGTGTAGGCATAACCATTGAGCTACCTCTGAGTAAATAGATTTACCTTTTGGGCTAGTAAATCACAGACCATTTGCTAGGGAAAGGTTGAAAAATGGTAGTTATACCTTTTTGTGACCAATAAGGCCAAAACTAGTCAGGATTTGTGACCAAGGCGTGACCAATAAGGACAAAACTAGTTCGATTTTGTGATAAACAGTACCAAAATTGGTCGGATTTGCTGACCTCCAAGGCCAAAACTGTTGTGTGTCAACCAGTGTGACAACCAGTGCTTTTAATTATTGCTCCCATAGCCATTTGTAAGCACACTTTCCAGCAAAAGAAAAAAGTATAAAAAATTGTCTAGTTTCAATGTAATATATTTTAAATCTTTTTTAATTTGGAATATTTGTCTCGACGAAAATAGCCTTCTGGAATGGGCCTTCCACTAATAAAAATCCTCTTTATTACAACTTCACGTCATATACATAAAATTACAAAAATACAACTAATAATATTAAAAATACAGGAGTTGACATAGCGCAGGGGTGCAACCAACAGTTAGGCCTCTATTACAGTCATTAGTTCGTGTCTGGTTTTAAACATAAACTAAATAAGTATTATAAATATATTTTGTTTGATCTTAAGCTTGAACAAATGTGGTAGGACATTTCATGGCCATAAGAAGAATGGTGATTTCTGCATTAAATGAAGAGTTTGTGTAGTATTTCGCCTGAAATGATTAATTTGAGCCGTCTACAGGGATATTCTTTGACAGAGTTTTGTAAAGTAGAATGACGAATTCGTTACAATGAAAATATCATTTGAGCATTTACCGTGTTCAGTAATGAAGTAATATATTCAGTATTATAAAATAATTGAGATAGTTCGCGCGCTCTGATTGGTCGAGAGCTGTGTTTCAAAACTCTATGAAGGTCATAGAAAATAACGCGGCAAATTGCCGCGTATGATTATTGTTCTCGCTTTAGAAATTATTTTTTGTTTGGGAGAATTCTCGAGTCTGATCATGAAGCACTCGACTTCGTCTCGTGCTTCATGATCTGCTCTCGAATTCTCCCAAACAACGCCTCGGTTTTCAAAACTCTATGAAGGCACAGGAAAAATGTTTTATTTCTTAAATAATGTATTCCCCCCCCCATATATTATTTAGAGTTTTTAATTTAGAGTTTCAATCAAAGCTTTCCTATAGTTTGTCACATTTCATATGCGGTTTCTATTCTAGAATTTAGAGTTTCATTTATTTTTCACATCGGCTCCATTCATCCGTAACTGTGGGAAATTAACGGAATTTCTGAAAATCACCGCAGGATTTCATTTCATTAAGGTAACTTTTCTTGGTGGAAGCAGGTGGAGGCATTGAAATAGAAAAAAAGACTGTTGGATTTACAGCGATCTCTATCTTTGTTCTTCTTACAATTTCTCTTAACGATAGCTAATATTGCCATGATTTTCTCCCCGCACTTTCAAATTAAACATTTTATTGTTCGACATCAATAGCTGTGCTTTAAAGTATTGCTTTTTTGGCAGCAGGATGACGTTTTCATTCAGGGTTTAAAGGAAATGTCGTGTGAATGTTTGGCAAATAGGGTTATCCTTAACATAGCCATTAATTCATTCCTTTGATTCAAAATTCGTTGTCACAATTCGTTTCCTCTTCCTGCTCTGCCAGGAATTTTCAAGACATTCCGTCCATTTCCGACACTTTCGAGTGGGAGGGGGGGGGGATGATTAGGGTGGCTAAACACCCCCCTTGTTCTCATATTTCTTGTAAAAACCTTAAGATTAGCCACCCCCTTGCTCTGAACTCTGTAGTATATCCTTTGTACTAGCCACCCCCCTTCTTAAGGCTCTGCATCCGCCACTGGAGTGTTCAAAGTTTGATATTCTCACGAGTCAGCGCAGCGAACGAGTGAGATATTAAATTTGGACACGAGAAGATAAATCTCATATTTCCAAGCGCCCATGTATTATTCTATTTATATAGACCTTTTTGTGAAAAACAATTTTGTGAAAATTTTTCGCTACAGTCGGGAGTATCGTAATTTTTCACACGTGTGAATTACGATATTTCTCAGTGGCCGAAATCCTGATAATATAATAATAAAAATTATATATGGTTTATTGTGGTAATCGATAAGAATGTTGCCTGCGACCATCTTCATAAATGCATAGAGTGCATCATTAAAACTCCTACAGTCTGATTGGCTAAGGAAATCATTAAATATTCAGTGATAGATAATGAGTACCACAATCTACCAAATCGGCATGGAGATCATGTACATAGTGTGTATTCGGTGGCAGCATGTAGTGGATTTCCACTAAAACAATGCTGTGCTCCTTCTCGTTTCCTGGAATCAAATTGTTGTAACTATTTGACTATATACAGTAAAAACCCGCGTATAAGAATTTGGATTTTAGGAATCTGTTACCCTAAGGTTGTCCATACCAATCGATGTTTCCATAATTCCTTTATTTTCTTTTCGCTATATTTTTTCTCTTTTTACAAAGTTACAGTATATAGGCTTAAATGTGAAAGATAGAAAAACGTAGAACCACTAAGCCCGCAGGCTGTACTCCAGAAAGTACGTTTAGCGAGAGTTGAAAACAGAAATTCAAAAAAGCACTTGTAATTATATATACGAAAGAAAAGAATATGATGAAAAACATTAAAAGGTTTCAAGGATATTATTCTAAAGGCAGACAAAGTTTAAGGGGAAATCCATTTTGTCATCCAGCAATATCAGACGTTGGTGGACAAAAAAATATTGTACCAGAGTAATATTAGGTATTTTCAAATTTTTGGTATTTTCAAGTTTGAATTGTCTTAAAGCTAGAGATCGTACTCATTATCTGTAGCAACACCAAACAAATTCCCAGTGGAGCGTTAGAAATATATTTCAAAGCTGTAAAAAATTGTGCGGAACACAGGAAAAAGATGTCAATTGCATTCCACTATCATTTCCCAATGTTTTGAACGAACTTTAAGGAACTCGAAAATTCAAAACAATAATATATTTTAGATTGGTGGGATCTTTTCCCAGATAATTGATGCAGCGTTTGCAGTTGTTTCTTGTATTAGTTCGTACTATTTTGCTTAGCAGCATACCATGTATTCATGAACATGACCAGCGTATTGAAGGTAATGTAGGTTCGTATAATATGATTTTACTGTATTGGACCTCGTAGTTCAATGCTTAGTAAGCTGGTTCTTACATAGACTCGTTAAAATACTGCTATGATATTAAGCTCAGGGAAATCACTTTTCTGGTGCTCACTTTCAAAACCTTTCCACAAGGAAGATATCTCTATCTCTAAGCTCTCTACAGAATGATAAAAGAGAGTAAAAAAGTTGTCGAAATCTAAGTTTATTGTTTCTTCTTTGTTCAAACCCTATAAGAAAGCTGTTCATCGTGGTAATAGTTCATGTTTGCGGTCAATGATTTAGAGAAGAGTATAATGACTAGCTGGCAAATGAACTCAAATGTTGCCTCTAGGACATGAAAAACACCTTTCACACTTACTTGTTTGGTCTGGCTTTTCTTTTAAAGAATCTTGTTGACGACCCGGAGGGAACTTATTAAAGTAGTTTGAAGTTTGTAGAGTAGTGTGGTGATATCGGAATAATGCTAAAAAAAATATAAACAAGTATATAAATATAAATCTAATTAAAATCACATTCAAATTTATTTTAGCAAACTTACTTGAAGAATTGCTTTTACCTGGATAAAATTATTTCCTGTTTTTTTCCTCCTCTTTCCACAACTATTTTCTCCGCGATTCTTTACTAAATGCTTTCTCACTTTTAACAAAAAAAAAACGCAGATAATTAATTGCTTTCAGACCAATTCTTGCAAGATGATTTCATATTCGTCAGGTCATTCTGACAGAGCTTGTGTTTTGACAGCATTGAAAGAGCAAATAGTCGGAAAGGGGGCTCTAAGCAATTAGAAAACGGAACTTGAAATATAATTAAACATGCATGGAAATCACCTCATCGAGACGTTCCCTCTGCAGTATAACTCTCATTCGTCTGAAATTTAAAAAAGCCTTTGTTAAAGAGCATGATACGTGCTCGATTTCTTTACACTCTTGAATCTTTGTCCTAGTTCTTTCCGTTCATATTTCAAGTTGAAACTCAATGCAGGTAAAAGGGAAAACCGCAAGACCCGTGAAAACAGCCGGAGCAAATGTTTGGACCAACGAGACTCCACATCAAACGTTTATTTTAGTTTCCTTGAAGCGTGTCACGTCCAGTTGCTCTGTTTGTATTGTCTGAAGTATAAGAAAACAAAGGATTGAATGCGTGAGATACACCAGATGTTACTGAACGAAAACAACTTGTGAGAAACCAAGTCTACTGTTCCGTAACACGTTTCCTGTAGCGATTCTTTTTTTTTCCTTCCTAGGCTTTTTATCATCAGCGATAAAAAGCAAACTTGGAAGTGCTTCAAAACGGCGTATTTTGAAGTTTAAGTTTTTTTTTAATTGATTATAGACTTCAACAACTATTGTTACCAATTCGACAATTATTTTCCTTCTAAAGTTTCAAAACTCCGGCTTTAAATTTTTCATTAAGTGAATTTTGAGGGGTAGTATCTCCAAAGCAATGTTTTATGAGTAATGTTGTTAGCCATACGTGGCCAAAAATCTGGTAACCTGAAGTCTGAAATCTACTGGCCTATTAATATGAGGGTAACAGCACTCAGCACAACAGTTTTTTTTTCATCATCAGCGATAAAAATAAACTTGGGAAGTACGTCACAATGGAATATTTTGAAGTAATGGTCTAAAACTCATGAATAGTCAATCAGGTAAACACAATGAAAATCATGAGCATGAAGACCGGTTGTATACCTCGATATAAATTAGCATTTTGGGGCGTACATGAATATTCTCAGGGAAGAGCTGTTCTGATTGATTGCCATATCATAATGGTGCTTAATCAGCCAGCAATCATATAGAACTGCTGCGCACTGAACTGAATCTGATATAGAACTCCGGTGACGTCAGAGTTCTTTATGAGATCCAGTTCAGTGAGCAGCAGTTCTCTATCAAGTTTGGCTCACTGAGCACCAGTAATGATATGACAACTCACCAGTACAGCATGTTTCCCCGACAATATTCATGGTGAGAATACTCATGGGAATGCCACGTGATCTGAAATGGGAAAACATTACGCTCAAGCCGAGGAGGTCTATTACATTGTACACCGCGCTTCTCAAACTTATTAATATTTCGTCAACATTAGACAAAGGAAATCTTAAGCGCGAAAGAAATTGGAATACGCGGTCTTAATTCACATAGATTTTTTTAGATTTTATTTATTCTTTTTCTCGTATATACCTGTCATGGTTTAATGATAATCAACACCAACGGTCTCTGTTGTTCTTATTGTTTATGTTATTGTTCTATTGTGCAATGAGTGGAATAGATATCGTAAATCATGACTAATATGTTTTCTCGACATTAAACTCAACAGTGTTTTTAGAGCAGATTTCAGATGACCATCGTGAAAGTAAACGCAATTGTGCAATCACTAGCCAATCAGAAACAAGAGTAATTACAACTTACTGCTGAATGGTTTCCAGCCCAGCCAATCAGGAGCCAATCCAATTGGCTAGTAATTCCTTGCTTGTAATTAGTTCGCAATTTGATTGGTTGATAGAAATAAGCAGCCAATGAGAAAGCAAACCAATTGCAAACACGACGGTCATCTGAAATCCGCTCTATCAGGACTTCCAAGCAACTCGAAGTCGGTTAAAGGCCCGTCACCAACCGGGAGCCTTTGCGCCTCGTTATCTTTTGTTTTCAAATTGATCCATTGTTTTTCGGGTGCTCCGATTGGCTAAGAGTCCGCAAAGGCTCTCGGTTGGTGATGGGCCTTGCCTCGTGTTTCCACCCCCCTCTTGGTGTTTGGAAGTCCTGATGAAACACACCATCGTGTGTTTGATTTATTTATAATAATACTAGCCCTGTTATCTGTGTTCTCAGGTGTCGCTGGTTGATTACGGAAACTCAACCTGGGTCCACGAGACGTGTGTAAAGCGCATGCTCCCACAGTTCCTGCACCTGCCATTCCAAGCTGTAGAGTGTCTGCTCGCTAACGTAGAACCTGCTGATAAAGATAGCGTCACGGGGTGGTCCAGTAAAGCCGGGTAAGTCTCGGGGGATCTCTGTAGAAACCCATGGGAAAGCTGATTTTCCCATGTTTTGGTAGAAGTGCGGAAGTTTTCGGATTTCCCATGGATAGTTAAGGATAGCCACGGGAAATAAGAACACTTTCCATACCTCCACCATGGGTAAAATCAGCTTTCCAATGAGTGGGTTTCTGCAGAAATTCCCTGTGAGCAAGCACCGCCATCGACTTCATCATCAATCATCGTTATTATTGATTTTACGCTGCAACGACGGAAACAGGGGCGATGACGTATCAGCGAACTTCGCCTTTTAATTTATTCATGTGTATCAATATTCATTAATCGTTTGGCGTTTTCCTTTGCTTGTTAATTTTGATAACAGCATGTTCACTTCCATTCTGGAACCATCATCTAACTAGAAGAAGAAAAAAGCAAAACTGCTCTCACCTGAGCGTAGAACTTTGCCATTTCACAGGACGGTTCTAGTTCAGAAGAAAAATGTTTACATGCATTTGACATTATGGATTTGCACGTGCAAGCATCATGTTCTGTAATGAAGTGTATTGTTGTCCGCCGTTGTCGACATCATTGCCGCCATCGCAGCGTAAGGTCCCTACATTTTGACGACCGTCTATGCCGTATCGCCATCTCTAGTTTAACTAGCAACAACAGATTAACAACAATAACATTGCCATTGACAATAATAATCGTTTCATCATCCATCATCACCTACCACCATCGTTGTCGTCATCGTTACCGTAACCATTAACATCATTATCATCGTCCGCTTCATCTACATCTTGATCGCATTTTAGACCCTGCGCACTCTCCTATAAACGGGCTGTCCAATTATCTAAAGTTCAGCCACAATTTTCAATCACAATTCCTTGCCGAAAAAATCATTATTGACGCTTGTCTTTTGTTGTCATTTTTCAGTGAGGTTTTCGAGGTCATGACAGCTGACAAAATTCTTATAGCACAAGTACTATCAAGGTACTGTCTGGACCCTGTCTGTATGTGCTCTATAGCACAAGTACTATCAAGGTACTGTCTGGAACCCTGTCTGTATGTGCTCTATAGCACAAGTACTATCAAGGTACTGTCTGGAACCCTGTCTGTATGTGCTCTATAGCACAAGTACTATCAAGGTACTGTCTAGAACCCTGTCTGTATGTGCTCTATAGCACAAGTACTATCAAGGTACTGTCTGGAACCCTGTCTGTATGTGCTCTATAGCACAAGTACTAACAAGGTACTGTTAGTACTTGTCTGTATGTGCTCTATAGCACAAGTACTATCAAGGTACTGTCTGGAACCCTGTCTGTATGTGCTCTATAGCACAAGTACTATCAAGGTACTGTCTGGAACCCTGTCTGTATGTGCTCTATAGCACAAGTACTATCAAGGTACTGTCTGGAACCCTGTCTGTATGTGCTCTATAGCACAAGTACTATCAAGGTACTGTCTGGAACCCTGTCTGTATGTGCTCTATAGCACAAGTACTATCAAGGTACTGTCTGGAACCCTGTCTGTATGTGCTGTATGCGGAGTTTTGTAGCAACAAAGCCTTGTTGTTATTGTAAAAATTGTCATCTTCGCATGGGACCCGACACCTACTTTAAAAACCTTTAACCATTTGTTAAATTTCTTGCTATCCACAAGAAATTTCTGCAGAAACCCATTTATTCGAATAAAATGGCACCAGAATGCGAATACTCAATTGCTTGTCTTTCCCATGGACAACACATGGATACAGACACTACACATTGTGCCAACTTTTCACATATGTGGGTTTCTGCAGAAACTTCCTGTGATTGGCCGGACAATTCCCTTACACCTAGAAGTCTGATAGCTTGGTGTCGGATACCCGTTTGGATACCACGTGCTAATGCCACCATATGTAGCCTACACAAACAATTCCAAAAAGAGAATACAGTGGTACGTAAGCCCTCTCAAGCTCTCACGTAACAATCGTAAATCCAAACTGATCAGAAGCTATCGTGTGTTTCAGTTCTCCAAGTAACAACACCTTGTACCTGGACCTTTTCAACACGGAAAACAACGAAGAAGTCTATATTAACGATGAAATGGTACGCCTAGGGTTTGCACGGCGTGCCAAAACCGTCTTACAGGAACCTCGTAAAGAGCGAGAAACTCAATCAGAAGATGAAGAAATTATTATCATGGTTCCAGGTTGAGCACAAACACGTTAATCTACAAGCCAATTCAATGGGTTGTTTTTGGTGAGTTTGTTTTAATGTTTAATTACAAGGAGTGGAAGGAGCAGCCACTTTTGTTGGAGAAGGAAGGTAAACTAAAGGTTGACCTGGAATTTGTTTTTTGTTCAAAAGTGAAAAACAAACTATTAGCAGACATCAATTGAACTGAAAAAAAAAAAAACAGCTGAATAGTGTTTTACTGGTGGGTTTAATTGTTTGCTCATGTCAGATAATGCAGTGACATTTATTATTCGGTGAATTGATCTAGTATTTCAGATATTTTCACATTTTATCATGTTATGTTTTGGAAAAGCAACGTTTTTGACTAGATGAACGAGTTAGCTCAAAGGAGAACGATGCTCGTCTATGCCTTCTTGATGCGTGGTTGAGCTTTATACAGTCGAACAGACTGCAGCAGTCAACTGTTTGCAGTTTCCTGTAATCGTACTCTCATCCGCGGACAAGTTATCCACATTCTCTTACCCAGAGTTCCCCGGCTCGTCTTCTCGCGGGAGGCTCTGGTGACAGCCACTGACGCATGCGCGAGATTTAATACAGAGCCGCTGAGAGAAAGACCTTTTAGCGCATGCTCCAACGCTCAAAATCAGCAAATCAGCAACAGCCCTCAAATGGATGTCCAAAGAGCCTCCCCTGCGAGCAGACGAGCCGGGGAGCTCTGGGTACGAGAACGCAAAAGACTCCTGTGTGATTGCGCACGCGTCGTTTCGACCAACGGCTCCTGAGTTTCTTCACGTTTTCGCGCGCTGTTTCTTGTCTGCGGAAGATGCTATAGTCAGTGGTGTTTTTAACTGTGAGCTGTATATATCCTATTTTTTTGAAAGTCCAAAGACGACTCACATGCTCGAGGCACCGGGGCGCCGGCAACTAAGGCGGTGATTACGTGAGACCGGTACGAAGTCATACCGGCATGAACGTACCGATAACAACAGCTGTTTGCATGAAATCGTTACGAAATGTTTATAGGTAATTTACTTGATCCTGGAATGCAATGCGCATTCCTTCTAATTATTTCGCTGACCAAAACTAATTTCAGGGTGGTGTGGAAAACAAATCGTGTTCACGAGCAACCGGAATGAAGTCCGGATCTGACTTTGTTTTCAGACCAGTCTCATTTAAAAACACAAAGAAATATATACAAACTCAGGCCGGTCTGAGTTCGTACGGGTCTCATGTAATCACCAACTAGATTCAATAGGTTTACCGATGTGGTGAACGGGAGACAAGAGAGGACGCATTGTTAGTATAGTAGAGATTTCGAGAACAAAGTGATGTTTATAGTTGGTGATCAAAGACACAAAAAATATATAGAATATTGTATCAATGAAAGACGACGAAATAACGATTATTTATATATAGAAGAATACTGAATATGTTAAAGTTGAATATGTCTGGATAAGTTAAATCCCCTCCTCTACTGATATATTCCACAAGACTATATCAGAAGTTCAGGTGGCATTCTTCAGAATATCCCACGCATCACTTGTATCTTGTAGTATACACACCAGCCTTTAGGCGAGTGTGTATGCTAGGAAAAAATAAGAGACCACCGTCCACAACCTTATACGGTTTGCTGACCGTTTTTTGAGCTCACTATACACGCACACATCTACGACCATCATTTCGATCAAGTGGCATTCAGTTGCTAAGAAACGCAATGTATATTCAACAGCCCCCATTTCGACCCAGAGCAGAGTTGTTTTTGCGCTTCGATTACCCTGATAGTTTATCCACATAGCGTCGTTCTATCAATTCTATCGATAGAACGAAGCTATGTGTATAAGTAAAACAAGACGCAAACACATTGTTAAGTTATGGTTTTATTTGTGACTTTTGATCAAGTTTTTGTTTTAGTGATCCTTACACTTGACTGGAAGCTCTTTCGGTTTCACTGAAAAGCAAAAAGAAACACTCGCTTACCTTCCTCTGTTGTACATCGCACGTAAAGTTCATTTCGCTCTTAGCAAGTAAGGCCTGCTTTTCAGGGGTGGATCCAGGAATTTCAGAATGAGGGACCGGAAATTGCAAATTTCCTTAAGCAAATACAGTAAATGTAGTGGCAAATCACCGGGAAAACGGGGGCCGTGGATCCCTCGCCCCGTCCACCTAAATCCGACCCTGGCTTTCTTTGACGTTTATGTAGCAGGAGAAAGATATTATAGTGGCTGATCAGAGGGTAATTTATTTTGCCCACGTATTCTAAAACCCCATTATCGTCCATGGGTTTGTATAGTTTCCGCAGCATCACATAATGGTAAGAGAAAAGAGCTAGCCTGGATGTCCACAAACATTCCCAACTCTGTGGGAAATAATTGGTAGGTCCCTAGATACACTTTGCACACAACCATCGGTCATCGACAGTGGTGCGGATTTTTTATGCAACTATTATGCAACTGCCCAATGCCACGAGACATCTCCAAAAGATCGAAAATATTCTCAAAAATATTCCCATGTATGTAATATATAAAAATAATTCGCCAGCAGACCTGATTTTTTTTTTGTCAAAGGTGACATGCAAAACATTATTTGCCAGCAGGAGATTTCCTTACAATAGGCCATTTGCACTAACCGGGTCACGTGATCCCAACTACCTCTTAACGAGATGTTTTGTCAAAATCAATTCCAGAAATACAAAGAACCAATTGATATTAGTCAGAAACCCAAGTTTCAGCTTAAAATCTCTAACCTGGGGCAAATGGCAGCGAGTTGAATTTTCAAGATTTTATTCAGAATGTATGGGATTTGGGTCACGTGACCCAGTTAGTGCAAATGGCCTATTCTGCCAACCAGCAGTGAAAGGAGACGACGAACAGCTTTTCTGAGCAACAGGTCTGTTGTGTCCCCGTAAAGATGTTAACTGGCTTTTAAAAATCGAGTAGTACCTGCTTCGTTACGCAGTCCGGCCATTGTTCATCTTTCCCCGACGGCACCGCAATCCAATTCCCGGTACGAAGGTCACAAACGTAGCCCATGGCAGGAAGGCTAGCAAAGTCGTAACCGTCACTGCATAACGGGTGACACATGTAATGGGTACCAATCGTAACGCAAGAGGTAATGCCATTCTTAGGGTCGTCACGCTTGCATTCTACCAGAGAGAAGAAGGAAACTGCGGTCGAACGAGCTCCGATTGGTCGAACGGAATTACTGCGGTTTTCATAGTTCTGCGTACTCAAACTCTAAACTGGTTCTGGCGTCCGTCAATCAATCGATACGTCAATAAACTCTTTTTTGTCAGTCTAGTCAACATTTCAGTTACAGTAAAAACTCGCGTATCAGAACAGGGATTTTGAAAACCTGTTAGGCTAATACCCCATTCACACCGGCGCCTATACTTAGTTTAAGGGTACTTTAATCAAACTGGTTTGAATCCTTGTCTCTAAAGAAGAGAAAGTTCCGAAGACAATATTGAATAGACTGTACATGTTACAGTAAATGTTACAGTGATCATTTCGATAGAAAGAGTTTATTGCAGTAAGAAACTTGGCATGATTTGAGGCGAAGAAAAACCTTGTTTTACTAAAGATGGTTTTGATGTGAATCGGAAATAAGATTGCCCACAACTACCACATGTTTCCTTGCATTTTTAAATCAAACAAGTTTAGATCCAGTTTTATTCAGTTTTGTGAAAATTCATTTCGATTTAGAGAGCCTTTGATCTGGAGCTCCAAAGTTCGTTTTGAAGTTGGAAGGTTCGTTGGGAAGTTCACAACAAAGTTGGGAAGTTCCGAACGAACTTCGGAAAATCTCCGGCCAATGTTTTGTGAAATCAACTGTAAAAGTCCTGGAATTTAAAAGAAAAATATGCTTAGGGCCATTGAAAAGTCCTTGAATTTAACATTGTCTTTTAGGATGATCATATTATTGTCTTAATTCAATTAATTCAACACTCATCATCATTTTTGGCAGTTTTTCAGTAATAAATCCTAATTCCAGTTTTAAAAGGGCCAATCGCACCTAATTTGCACTTACCGAAATTCCACTAAATTCGGCCCACAAGTACTAGACATCATGATCTTTAGCACTATGCCATTTGTTTTGCCAGAGGTTGAAAGGAAAATAGGGTATTTTCACCCCAAACTTCCATTCTAATGAGATCGACGAGGTCCACAAATTCAAATTCAATTGCGTCCTTTTCCTCTTTTTAGTGCACCTCTCCAAAAAAAAAATGGCTGTAATATGTCTTAGTTCTCCGGTTCTAATCGTCGCATTTTTTGTACTAATATTTTAATAGAGTGAAATACCTGTCGATCATTTTTTCTCGAATTCTTTTGGATTGAAGTTGACGTTTGCAAGCCGAAACCTTCGAAATCATACCAAAGTAAAGGAAATAGCTATCATAATTTTAGTAACAATATTTTTTGGCAAGCATTGCTCGAATCTCTAAAATAACCTGTCTTAACACTTACTCTCTTTTTCAACAGCTTGGCAAATGCCCACCAACACTAGGATGATAAGTAATGCGACAAGAGTCTTCATTCTCGTTGCGTCTATTTTAAGTGTCGAAGCACAACTTCTAATGAATTATCAAAAGTAGTTATCGAGATATTATACACAAGCTATTGTCGCGTCACTTTAATCTCCTAGCGGCTGTGTAGACACACACTTTGCCATTCGACACACGACCAAAAGAAAATACAGCCTGTGTTTGTTTCCAAATATTAAACGTGAGACTGAATATTTACAAGATGAACTTGAATATCCACGATGTGTTTCGTTTGACGTTCTTTTCGTCTCACATTTAACTCAAATTGCAGCATCTCCCCAACTTCTCGCTTTGGTGATGAAACCAGTTACCGTCGTCTTAAATTTCTAGGTCGTCTAAAAATCTGATTTTCATTACGACATTGTTTAATTAACAAAGCACCTGTGTTTGGTGTCATTCGCTTATATTTCCATTACATATTCCTATTTTCCAAAAACCGCCTATTTTTCTGTTTGTGGTGTTTACAGTTAACATTTTCCACAAAAGTTTCCAGAACTACTCTTCAATGTCACAATTTTCGCTGAGGGAGCACTGACATAGCAAGCTCCCAATGAAATTTTGGGTGGGAGGACTAGAGGCCTTTTGCACATTTATGTCTGATTTAGAATGTCAGGCCAAAATTCTATGTTTGAATTTTGTAAGAAAAATGATATACATAACCTCGACTCGTTTGTTCTCGAGGTTGTTCTAGCAAACATGGCAAGTATTTTGATTGTTGAAAAGGCAAGTGCTAAACCATTATGTATTAGTAGGGCAATATCTATATTTCTTCTTATGATTATATAACAACAAGCTCTGACAAAATAAGAACCTGGATTGTGTATTGTTGA
Source organism: Scolanthus callimorphus (assembly GCA_033964015.1). Lineage (NCBI taxonomy): Eukaryota > Metazoa > Cnidaria > Anthozoa > Actiniaria > Edwardsiidae > Scolanthus > Scolanthus callimorphus. The sequence continues at coordinate 29,667,144 of CM066913.1, forward strand.
AAAACTATCGTAAATATATTTTCATTCTGAACTCGAAAGGTATAGGTTGTTATAAACTGTTTCCTGTTTTCACTTGTAGATGTTTGTGGAATTTACTTGCTTTATCATATCCTCTTTACCACGGAATATTATTAATCGGATTGTATTCATCGGATTGTTTTCCATCGGATTCTGCGCTATTAGGACGTACATATGAGGTGTTCACAGCCACTCAAACTTCATTGTTGCGATGGGCGATTGGCGGTTTTTACGCTGTCAGTCAAAACCAAAACGTTGGATTCGGCTAATTCAGTGGGTCGACATTGTTTGCAAAATCAACTAAAATTATTGTAATCTATCCTTTGACTTTCTGGCCTAGAATTATCAACTTTCTGGCTCAAGAAATCGACTTACGATTCCTTTGCTGAGAATCGCCAATCGCAACCGTGAATTTTGAGGTCGCGTAGCAATGCATATGGTGATAACTACCCCAACATATTACCGTTCAACTTCTCCAACCATAGCAAACAAGCAAATTTTCTTACAAATTAGCTATTCACGATCGAGCAATAAATGCAACACAAATTTTCTCATCTTTAGCGAAAAACGCACGATTTTTTACTTGAAATCCTGTAAATATGCATAAGATAGGTTTAGAAACATTTTCTACACTAAAATTTCACCCCCAAATAATGTAAATCATGAACATAAACATGTCGGTAAAATTTGTTGAAGATTTGTTTGGGTGGCCTTTGGTTGGTGTAGTCGCACTGTAAGAACATTGTTTTGTCAACCTTTCAAACACGCGGGGTTTTACACGGTCGGTAGCAGAAGATGCTGTAAATGTGCATTTATCTGACAGTGTAAAGGTTATTTAACAAGCCTAGATTTTTATTTTGTTAATGTTTTGAAAACTGGATGGCATTTAAGCTGCCAAAGTTAACACTAAAATGATGATAATGCTACGATAGCTAAACGAAGTCGATCATGAGGCCTTGCTTGGCGAAACGGTTTTTCAACTTCAGCTTACATTTATTGGTATTTTCCTCTTCGTATTCAATTCAAATAGCCATAGTTGAGGTTTAGATATCCTAAGCAATGATCTCTCGCCAAAGAGATGAACTATTTTATGAGTCAAATGAGTCAATGAGTCGTGAGTCAAGTTATGAGTCAAGTCTAAAATGATTATCTTTTTGTTTTCATACCTTTGTACGTATTAACTTGCTGTTAGCATCGTTGCTGTTAGCTCAACAATAGCAAAAGGTTAAAGTTTAAAGTTTATTCAATAGATATCTCAGGAAAATATCACCCTTGGACTCGCCCCGTGTAAGGGCATCCGGCATCCGCGATTTTTTTGGCTTGGCATCCGGCATCCGTCGACTAGGCATCCAGCATCCAACAATAAGGCATCCAGCATCCAGCCACCATGCGGCATCCACCGAATGCGTTAGGGACGTGTCGTTATTTAGCGGGGGAGACTTTTTTCAGCAACTCCTCTATCATTTGCATTTTTCTACTCAACTTCAATACATAATAAAATTTCGGCGCACGTACATTCAATATACTCTTTCAGACCTCGCGCAACGAAGAACCCTCACGCCGTTTATAAGATCAAGTGTATCTTGACGAGTAAAAAATAAACTCTCCCAAAAATACCTTGCAGTGATAGGCCTGCCCCGCAGTTCACTATGCAGTCACTATTTTTCGTCATTTGAGGCGCGCAGTGCGTGCATGAAGAATATAACCTACAGGCTCATCAATAGACGCTTTCATCTACCCTATGTAGCTGAGGTAGCGTATCTCCTGGCTGCTGAAAGGGTTTGTTTACTATACACAAAAAACGTTATGTTCATTTACCCGTTCTTCCTGAGGCTTGATAAATGCGTTTGTAAAAATTTGGGCGCGCTTCGCGCGCAACGAAAGAAAACAGCATTGTAACCCCGAGTTAGTTAATCTTGGATTAGAGAAGATAACCCAGGGTTAAATCTTAATCCTGGGTTAAAGTTAATCGGGTTTTGAACAACCGGGACGTGCGCGGGTTGTTCAAAGGTGGATTAAATTTAAACCAGGTTTAGTTCTGAACAAAACCATCGAGTCACCATGGTAATTAATCCTGGATTAATGCTAAACCACTTTCGAGCAACCGGACCCTAAGTCTACAAAGTTTTCGTAAGTCAGTGTTCTACAGAAGTCCATAGAAATCTACGGAACCCACAATTTAACCACCTCTTCCGGTTCATGTTTTGGAATCCGGGATACCTTTAGTACACGCGGGTTCCGCGGAGGTTGTGATTACCCGTTTTTAAGTCGGTAGAGACAATGTACTACCTGTTAGCGGTACAAGAGTTTCGTCATTTTGATAAGTCCCCTCATTGACCTTCTAACACAGACATTGGAAATATTAGCTAGAAATCTGAAAGCGAAATCTGGTTCCGGTGATAAAGAATCTTCATTCGACGAGAAATCAAGGTAATTATACTATTGTCGACCTCTGCCTTTTATTCTTAGCGCGTTTATTTTGTGTCAAGTTGTCTTCGACGTTGACTGGTTTTGCAATATTTTATGTGTTTACAAACAAAAATATTGTATTGTATGACCTAGGCTAACCTACAACACAAATAGCAAAATCATCATAATAATAATATTAATCATGTGTTTTAGAAGCATTTTATGACCTCCATGCTCTTACAATGTATTTGTAAAAAAAAAATAGTCTAGTTTCGAATTCTCTAATCTACCGCTGAATAGGTATCAAAGGCGCATAACTACAGTGGGAGCCTCGATTTGAACCCGAAAGTTGCGAATACCAACGAGTCCAAAAAGTTTGTCTATTGTCTCCATTCAAGCTTCATCAGTTTCTCGTCGGTATTCACAACTTTTTCTACTTCAAACTGAGGCTCCCACTGCATTTATCAGCTTCTTCTTGGGTAGTAACAATTGGTTTGTGACGCTCAGTAAAAAAAAGTTCATGTTACTGTTATGACCGGACATACTCCAGGTGGATAAGGCTCATAATAATAAAACCTCGTCCCAATGCCTCCTTGCTCTCAGCAAATCTGCTTTGTACATTCAATATGGCGGCCACTCTTCGATCTGACAAGGAGGGTGGTCAGCGCCAGGCAAAGCGTGAAATGAGAGATTTCTGCGTCGCCAAACTCAAGGCTATAACTTTTGTGTCTTTTCCTCTATATTGTTATAATTCTTTTTTCAAATCCTACTTTAATGATGTATAAATAAGTTGTTCATAACCGATCTTCTTGGAAACATTTTTAGAAGTCACAATCTACATTTTGTGAAGCCCTAATTTCATATTCAGGTCGTAGTAGAAAAAAAAAATTGCCGGTTTTTTTGGCTCAAATTCCAGGAATCGATTCCAGTTGAAGTAATCTCAAATCAAGCTAAGTTACAGAAAATTCGTCGGAACAGAAACGCGGTGATAAAAATGCCGTTGTTTTGAACGAGGGGAGACTGGGGGTCTCTATATACAAAGTCTCCACAACACATGAGTGGCGTTCATTATTGAGTATGGCCTTTTATTAAGTCGTTTACGTTATTTTTCTCAAATTTGCAGAATTTAACCGGAAAAGAGATGTATTTGTGGTACACCATCTTTGCTGTCTTTTGGTTGGGCTTTTTGTCTGGTAAGTAAAAGTCTACAATAAAATCCCCGCATACAAGAGCCTATTGGTTTATGAACCTACAGGCTGAACGGTTGCATTTAAATACCCCAAATACAACTGCTAGCTTGATTTTACACATTACATACTCGGTGCAAGCTTCTTCAGATATCGCAAACCACATTCTCTCTTGGCAGCCGTGTGCTCACAATAATTGTTAATTACGGAAACTCTCAATCAGTTTAAGTAAACCAGTGTTCTATCTCTTTCCAAAGGTACAGCCAATTCGAAAGTAGTAAGATGTGATAAAAAGAAGATCGACCTGGGAATCCTGCTTGATGCCTCAGCAAGCATTGGGGAACGGAGATTCAACTTATCGAAACGCTTCGCTAAGGAACTGATTAGTCGCTTTGATGTCTGTCCGCGCAGGACTCGAGTGGGTCTCAATACGTTCTCTGCGTACCACCGCATTATTACCAAATTTAGCGAGCCACTCACCGTAAAAGTGTTGAAAACGAAAGTGGATGCGATGTTTTATGAGCAGTCGTTTTCAGAGCTGGCTACTGCTGTTGAAGCACTCCATCAGTCGCAGTTTGTTAAAAAGGCTGGTGCAAGGCCAAAAACAAAAGGTAGGAGCTATAATTTGAGCGCCCCGGTGCCCCGTTCCATATTTCTGTTACCCCGGCCCAATGGATTCAAGCGCGCCCACTCTTCGTTTTGGTAGCGCGCGCGCTGTTTCTGTTTTTATTTTTGCCTTTCTTTGTGCAAGTCTCGTGAGTCCACAACATTTTGACCACTTCATTACGTCATTTCGTGGTATATAAAAGGACATACCATAGAAAATCAAGGACATTTGTTGAATATGCGCGTTCGCCTTTGTTCGGAGATGATATTCCGCCATTCTGGCACCCAGGCTCCCTCCCTTATCTCGCGTGGAGGCTCTGTTGACAGCCATCTGAGGGCAATTTCTGATTTGACTGGATGATTTGAAACGGTGTCGGTATTCATGCGCAGAACGTTCTTTCTCTCAACGACTCTGAATCAAATCGCTCATGCACCAATGACTGTCACAAAGAGCTTTGCTGCGCGAGGAGACATCGAGCCACAGGGAGCTCTGTGTACGAGAATGGTTCCCTTATAGACGGGTTCGCGCTATCAGCTGAATTATGGGCAATAAGAGGCAATATGGTACTCAAGTGTGACGTCACAAATTTTAAAAATTGACCAACTCCAAAGAACGTTGCATGCAAACGCGACCGAGACATGGGCTGCTGAATATATAATATTTTTTAACAAATCACTGTATTTTAGACAGCAAAACTTTATGAGCTGAACCAAAAATACAGTGGTTTGTTAAAGAAAATTATGCATTCAGCGGGCCATATCTCGGTCGAATGCTTTCATTCGATATGCCCTTTCGAAACCAATGGACATGATATTGCTAAATCGAAAATTAGCTTTTTGTGACGTCATCACTTGGAGTACTCTATTTGGCGGAAATAATTCGAACAATCGAACACTCAAAAGTCTAAATCTGTTAAGGGGCATTTAAAATCGATTTCAAGAACATAACTTTTCCTGACAGTTTTATGTCTTCAAATATACTTTTCATGCATATACTTTTCATGGGATCGGCTAAATTTTACAATGATTGTATGAAAAAATGCGTATTTGAAAACAAGTTGTCAGAATCATTTGATAGTGCAAAGATTGTGATTTTTTTCCAGCCTTGCCTTTAATTTCCCGTACGAACCTGAATTACTTATACTTCTTGCCGTTAATTTCCCGTACGAACCTGAATTACTTATACAAAATTCAGATGATTCCTTTGGGTGGATACTTTTGTTAGTTCTGCACATAAACTCGTGCACCGCTGGGGGGGGGGGGGGGGGGGGGGGGTACTCCCTTATATATGGTATACGGGTATGCGCCGCCCTATAGGGTATGGTTTTTGGGCTCCTGAGGTCTACGGTAGGGTATCGTTTTTCGCTTGTTTGTTCGCTGATAGGGTATGTATTTCAGTATGGATACCCGAGTGCCAAGCAAATTTCGATCAAAGTTGTGCCGAAATTAGTGGAAAGGTAGTTTATTTTGAAACCTTTTCATGATTGTCGAAATACCGCTTTGATTGCGACCAATTGGACCACCCTGGTGACTAACTTCAGGCAGAAGCTCATAAGTAGTACTCATGAGCTTCTGCTTCAGGTATGCGGTAGGGTGTACAATTTTTAGCGTAGGTCTACGGTAGGGTATACAAAACGAGGACTTTTGGTATCTGATAGGGTCAGGTTTTGGAGACCCCCCCCCCCCCGGGTGAGTGAGAAAAATTAGAAAATTGTAATCATTCAAAGGAATCATCACATGATCTGAATTGGGTAGCAACAAGATGTAAACACCGTTTGCCGATTTAGTTCAGCCTATTCAGATGTCTCGAAGATCAATTCAGACCGTTTGCGTGGTATTTAAGGTGGCCCGCCGTTAATTATTTGTGTGACGACACATATTTGCAAGACCAGTTATTGGCCGATAGGTCTATTGGCCATGGTACAAGTGAAGCGTTTTCGTCTGTTTGCACGATGTTCAACTAAAACGCTGTCTCCACATCAGATTACATGGACTCGCGCGTGATTTCAAGCTGGATATCACAGTAATCCTCACATTTGCCCCACAGTCTCACCGACTGGGTAACACAACCTAGTCGCTGGTGTTCTGGGTGGGCTTCCTGTGGTGGGTAAGACGTGTGTGACGTGACGTCACAGGAGACCGTCCCCAAACACCTAGTGAAATTCGCCAAATCCAAATTCGCTAAAATCGTTCGAAAAAAGCAAACAACGGCGAATAGTACAATTAAAGATGCTAGTTTTGTTTTAAGGATCAAATTGGTTCGCTTAGCTAAAAAGAAGTTAATTTTCGACGTTTCGAAGTGGATTTGAGGCGGGTTTTCGCCAATTCGGGGTAGATTTTGGCGAATTTCACTAGGCGTTCTGCGGGTGAGCTCGGCCCAGTGCTCGCGCATCCTCGAGGTTCATCTCCGAGCACAGGAAGCCCACCCTGAATGCCAGGCACTAGGCTGTGGGTAACGCACACTGATCGCCTTTTTGTGAATTTAGGAGTCAAGATGGTCTTAGTTGTCGTCACAGATGGCATGGGCACGGAAGGGTACGAGGAGTTGAGAGACAAAGCCAAGCAAATGCGCGATTATCACGTAGAAATATTTACAGTTTATCCCAAAAAAACGAGTCAAGGGCAACCCGTTCCAAAGAAATTTGTTTAAAACATTATCGAGCAAACCATTAGCCAAGCATTCATACGAATTAAATAAGCGTGACGAAATTAAAGCAGTTGTGAACAAAATCGTGAAACAAGTATGTACTCCCCCTGAAGATGAACACTGATAAAGATGTAGGACCTGCTGCTGTTTGATCGCAAATGTTCAACAGGGTTTCCACGGGTCATTAAAAACCTGGAAAGTCATGGATTCTAAAAATCTCGGCTTTCTCCAGGCCTGGAAAGTAATTGATTTTATTAACCAAAACCATTAAAGTCTTTGAAAGTCATGGAAATATTTTCCTGGAGATGTTGAATGTGTATATTGTAAAATAAAAATAAAGTAACCTGAATATTAAAACTTCTAACATGCTATCTTTGAAGCTATAAAGGAGATACCCTTGCCTGTTCTTGTAATGTACCAAAACCCGCCAAACTTTTCCCGTGTTTGTGTTTGTTTCATTATGAAAAGTCATTAAAGTATTTTTTTTTTTTCAAACGACCTTGAAGAGGTCCTTGAAAGTCCTGGAATTTTGAAAGCCTGAAAACGTGGGAACCCTGTCCTAGCTATAGACCTTGTCGGCGGTTTTTGTATTTTCATAAAAGACCTCGGAGAGCAAAGTGACATCCATCCATCCATCCTGAATGCAGCACGAGAGAAAGAAAAAACGCATGATAGACATCCAAAGATAGTGACATCAAACTTCAACATCAAGTTTCATTTGGACCAACACCTATGTACGATATAGTACAAGCCACAAATTAAATAAATATGTTAGGTCTATGGCAAACTTCGTGCAAGAGTCGCGCCGTCTAAAGTGGCACCCTTTTGAAAAAGAAATGGTTCCACAAGAAGAAGCTCGACTGGATTTCGACGTTAGCGCGGGGCCTAAGACCATCTCAAAATTAGTAAGTATTTCATTTTTAAATCGCGAAAAAATTGCTTTTGAAACTTGACAGACGTACGGACGTAAATTTTACGTACAGAAATTCTTGGAAATTGGAGGCTCGAACGAACTAACAAAAATTAACAAACTTTGATACGCCTTTTGACGCAATTTGTAACGGTTTTGGTCTGAAACTTGGCAGTTTTACTTTTATTCTTAGGTGCAATTTCCAGCTGTGTTAATTATTTTGTTCGGTGGCCTAATAAGGAAATACTAAAAAACCTCGACAGGTTCTATACATCGAATTGAAGTTAGCCACAAATGCCATGAACTTGTAAACAGGCTCGTAACATGATTTATTTGGGTCACACAGATCCCTTATTTTGGCAGTACTTTTGATCCGGAGTACCATATTTTGGGTTTTGATCCCTGAGGGCCTTGTATATACTAAGAGTTAATTCGTAAACCATGGCCCGCGTCTGCTGTAATCATCAGAAACCGGACAGAAGCAGTTGCTCTTTGCCTATGACAACGAGTTCGTCTAATTTGCGAGCCTCGTAGCGAGCGCCGAGCCTTCTTTTGGCGCGCGAGCCTTTAAAAGTTCGTAACCTATAAAACTAGAAGAAATTATTATCTCGAGAACGAATAGGTTAAACATGGGGAAAGGGGAAAGTTTTAAAAGAGGTTCAACACCATAGCCATGTGACATGACGTCATCCATGACTTTAAAGTTAAAAGTAGAAAAACTCATATCTCCAGAACAGAATACCGCTAGATAGTCAAACTTAGGAAAGTTGACTTAGGGGCAAGAGGGGTTGTAAAACCATAGTCAGGCGACAAGACGTCATCAGAACTATCTTCAGAACGGAATATCTTTAGACGATCAAACATTATTATCAACCTCGTCCCCAGGGTCTTCTCGGTCGTTTTTCAATATGGCGGTTAGCTCGGGAGAAGACCCTGGGAGAGGCTGGGTCACATATTGACCGTTGGCAGGGCTGAAAAACGTCTACGCATGCGTGACCGCGCGCGTTAGGGAAACTAGGAACGGCAGCAAAACTCCATGGTAACGATTGGAAATGGCGGTGTTTTCAAACATTTTGAAGGCACCCCAAGAAATAACGTAAAAATAAGAATTCACGTGCAAACATAAGGCCTATTTTTTAAGTGGGCTTCCTTTGATTATTGCCGAGTGTCTCATCTTTTGTACACTATGTGTTCAAGGTTGTACAAGCATTGAAAATCGTACGCGAAGTTGCATCTTGCTATGTTAAAGTTTATAGAGGCGGTAACCTCCTTCGAAAATCTGCAAGTAGGTCACGATTTTGGAGCTTCAAGTCATGTAGAAACGTCATGGATATGTTAACGGATGGATTAAATTAAAGCTGCATCACTACTGAGGCGTCAGATGGTTGGAAATACCTTGGTTTTGGATTGAAGCTGTGTAAACTACATGTTCGAACATCACGTTCCAACTCGAAAACATGCCAAAATGGCGGGATTTCAGCTCATTCGGCTGCCGAAAAACTTGCCACGTTTCTTCCGAGGGTAAGAAATTGCCAAACTGTGTAAGGTCGGGGACAAGGTCATAGTTTCGTTATTCAATTTTACACAATATAGGTGATGAACTCCAAACGTTTTGACAGTTAAACCTCTTGAAAATCGATCGATCGCTAAATTTTATCACTTTTGTCCGATCATTGCCATCGCTCCAACATATTGCACGTGCTTCCCCAAGTTTCTGACAAGTTCTGTTTAAGATAAAGCCAACACTCAAATTTCTGATGCTCTAGATTCACACTTTCCAATATAATTTGTGAATGCAAAATTGTTCTGCTCCACTTGCATGGGCCTGGCCCATGGTCCTTGCCTCTCATTCTGGGTAAAAAAAATTGCTTGAATGCTTTCCCTTGTATTTGAAGCATAGATACTTACTGGAAAATATCACACCATGTTGCTAGTATAATATTTGATGTAAACGACACGTAAGACATTGGGCAATTCCAGAAAATAAAGGTATCCCCCCAACGGGCGGCATTTGGAAATTCCGATGGGATGGGGGGGTTTAAGAGCTCGGAATTCAGATTGCAAGGGGGGGTTTTCAAAGCTGGATTTCTTTAACCTGCCCGGAATTCTATATGCATGGGGGGGTAAACCATTTTGGAAATTCTGGATGCATGGGGGGGTCAAAAACTAGTGCTGCCCGTGGGGAGGGTACCTTTATTTTCTGGAATTGCCCATTGCTCCTAAAAATAAATAGGCAACAATTGACCAAAAAATGGCTATGTTGAAGACCATAGAATTCCAGTGTGGTCATACCATTCCAGAACAGCCTGGTATTCTGGAGTGGATACCCTGTTACCGGAGTGAAATTCCAAAGTGGGTAATGGATTCCTAGGTGATCATGCAGAATTCACTGGAATCCTGGGATAGACAACTCAAAATTTCCAGCATGGGTAGCAAAACAGAGAGTGCAGTGACTGCATTTGCTTTGAACTTTTGAATAACCCTTCTTCTGTGCCAAAATAGTAGTTACAGTCAAAAGACATGAAGGTGCCATGAAGACATGAGTTGAATATTAAATTCATTATTCCATTATTGATTTCATTATTCAATCCAAAAATGCAATTTTGAATTCAATATTTTGTAATCTAAATCATTACTCTGGGTGAACTATTGAGAATTTAACATTTTTAATATTGGAGTGAAAAATGCATTTTTGGATGAAATGGAGCTTTGAGGATTTATTTGTTATTCACAAAATGCAAAGGAAAGGATGTGTGTATCTGTTTGCAAAAATGTCTGCAAGTGCTTCTCCTTGAGGAAAAATAGAATCTTCTATCTATAACTGTCTGCAGAAAGTAATGTGGGGTGGAGCCACTGAAAAACATACATTGCTGATAAAAGTATTCACATCACTATTTACTGTTATTAAGATTGTCATTATAATGCTACACATTATCTGCCAAGCCGTAGATTAAGTAGCGCCCTTTGTTATGTGAATCTGGTTGGGTTAAGAACATGGATGACGTCAGCATGAACAGCACTTTACCAGCCAGCTTGTACATGTATTAGCCAGAATTTACCAGACCTTTTTAATAAAACTTTTTAATAAAATATACCAGAAACTTAGGGTAAGAGGTAAATGAAAACCCAGAAATATATTGTAACGGACCGAGCTCCGGTTACAGAGCCTTTGAAAGCCCTGTAATGGTGGCCGAAGCCGCTAAACAACAACTTGCCACAAGAGCTGGGGGTGAAGACTGATTTTATTGACGAGCCAGTCACATTTTACATGTCAGGATGCACCATATAAGGGCAGCATGCCCAAATACGTCCGAAAACGCGGGAAACTACAGAAATGCCCAAAAGCAGCAGTCCCAGTTCGCTACATTATCCCCTTCTTTCTAGAAATGCGTCCCGCATTTACACAAAACAACAGCAATCAAACCAATAAAATCCAGCTAAAATTACAGCATTACAGTCAAGGTCTTTTTAACCCGTGTTTTTATCTCGACAAATCCAGTTTTATAAACTTCTGCACTGTCCCAAATCTCGACCAGCATAGACGTCGAATGTGTGTCGCCTCCCGTGCTGTAGCTTGTGTCGAACCTCAGGAGTGATCTGGCCACAACCACTCCCAATCACAAGCCTTGGCGCGGGCCTCTCGCATCAAGTACGTTTCAGCAACCCATCATGACAATTCTCTCCACTGCGGCGAGGCCTGAGCTGAATAATTCTAATTAGTAACTCATCAGTTACAATATCTAAATGAAGCAGAAGGTTTGATTGGTAACATTTGTTTTATAATATAACCTCATAATTTTGGACGACAAGGGTCAATAAAGAAGAATGTAACTGCAGTGCTTTTTGTAAAACAACATTCTCAAACTCATTAATTATTCATGAGGGCGTAGACCAATGGGGTTCTTGCATTTGGTCAGGTGTATGACTTTGGACACCCAATGAAACACCAGTTGAAAATCACTAGTGTTTGGAAACGATTTGCAACACTAGTGATATGAGTTCTTAATTAGCATATTCATAGACTACTCAAGCACAATTCAATAACATGTTTAATTGTCTTGATCGGCAGCTTCTTCTCTTTCTTGTTCTTTAGCGCCAATCCTGCCCGCTCGTCCCGTACTTCCCTTCTGCGTTCAGCAAACGTCTGAAGTGAGCAAATCTAACAAAACAAAAATGTTATAAATAAGACTAGTGTTATCAGAACATGCAAACACCAGTTCGTTGTTGCACTTGAATCTTGTTTTGCCCAAAAGACCCGCAAAAGTATTTTCAGCAATCAAAACTAGCAATCCATTTCCATCTGCTTTAATTTGAACCAAAACGCTGCAAAGCGCTGTTAATTTATCAGTCGAAAGCTTACTAACAAACGTAGGCTAATATTTTGGTTGCTCCTAGTGAATTCACTGCTTAGCTCTCCAAATTACACTGATAATATCGTGGCTAATGGCATGCTTGGAGCAGAAACGTGGACATATAAACATTAAAACTAACCTTTGTCGTTGCCATCCAAGAAATTTGAAATCCAAGTTGGGCTTTCGTTCCAGCACGTTCCGACGTATCTCGCACACGATTTGGTAGAGAGTTTTGGGCGGATACATCTATCCTTGCCCGCAAATACTTTCTTTTTCTTCCGCAGTCTTAGGCGGACGAAACCTTGACTGCGCCATGTTCAAGGTGAAATGGCGATTCAATTAGCATATACAAGGTTGTACAATCTAGCAATTGATTAGATGGCATGTTCTTTGCCTGAACAAAAGGGCTAATGGTAATCAGCTAATTTGGCGTCTTTGGGCTTAAGCGTGATTGCATAATATGATATAAACTGTGTATTTTATTTGTGTGAGAAGTAATTCCAAAAACTCGTTCTGCGTGTTTCATTGGGATTACAAACAACTCGAAAACAATAAAACACTCGCGGCTACGCCGCTCGTGTTTCAATGGTTTTCTCGTTGTTTGCAAACCCAATGAAACACTTGAACTCGTTTTTGAAATATTACTTAACAAATGGCAAATGGGCTGTTCCACAAAAAGCCATAACCCCTATTGAGGAACTCTATAAATTCAAGAATTGATGTACCCCTGTTGAGCAACCCCTATGGAAATTTGAAGCAACCCTGAGGAAATTCCAAGTTCTCTTCAGCCCCCAGTTGGAATTCAGGATAAAAAGACATGGACGCTAGTCCTCCTGGGGATAAAAAGCTGTCAACCCAGCTTTGTCAAAAATCTTGAGATTTCCCCTTGCATGGCAGTCGATACAGAAAATGTATGAAAAAATCAAGAGTAACAATGAGGGTAATTATACAGTAAAATTAATTTATGAAATGTTCACAATAATTATGCGGGTGATACAGACCTGCCAACTCTCACAGTTTGAGTCATTACATCACGGTCTCACAGTCTGCCTTGAAAATCTCACGGTTTTTGAAAATGCTGTTTCATTAGAGAAAAATAATGATTTGAGCCATGATTTGTGCAATCCAAATTGAAACTAGCTGTAAAAACAGGTAAAATGACTTGAATTATAAGAGCAAAGAAGGTAACAAAACAATATAATAAGGAACAAATAAATTGTAAAGTCCTATTTTTGGTTATTTGACCATTTTTTTTAATATTCAGAAATTGTTTTATTGGTTTGTACAGCTGTTTGGCTGATCTCCAGGTTTTGAGCCCAATCTCCAGATTTTTTTATGGCCAGTCTCCAGGTTTTGACTTCTGAGGGGTTGGCAGGTCTGGTGTCATAGGTCTCAAATCTTGTAACACCCGCCTAATAAGGGTGAGTGACAGCTGTGGAAACGGCGGACTGTCATTATGATATGCAATTTTTGATGAAAAGGAAACTAGCAACAGAAATCCTTAGAACCTCAGCAACCTCATTTTATATTCTGCCTTTCAGAAAACCCCTCAATGATTTGCTTCGCCTTATAGTGATGCCCACTGTGGCTAAATATGCTTCTAGCATTTACTGCATTTATAATAGGTGACACACAAACAAATGAATACATGGCATATTGCTTATGTCTCTATACAACAGAAGATGCCTCCCAGCTTGGTTATTATAAGTCAAGGAAGTGAACTGGCATATTAGTTTTGTAAAGACGTCATTTGTATCAAAATCCAACTCAAGTCGTGCACGTGGCAAGTGTTAAGTGAATCCGGATTCATAAATCCAACCAGTTGCCATACTATTAAAATTGCCATTCCCAAAAAAGCATTGAGATACTTTTACTTTTACAGAATAAGGTGACCTTTGTGCATACCTTCGACGTGTTTATGTGCTTCTAGCACTTGATGATCAGCCGCATAAGCCATATTCGCGCATCTCGGTTGCGCGTCTCGGGGGACGCCATTTTGGCACTTGGACGTCCGTGATTTGACAGCATTTTCAAGTCTTTTTTTGTGTTATTTTGCTAAATATTTCATGGCTAACCCAGTTCTTGATTGCAATCCTAAACTAAGACGGTCAAATCACACCGGAAAACAGGATAAAAGGTCGGAAATCCAGGGAAAAGTAACTTTCACCTCAACAAACACTTGTTGTCTTCCAGAATACCGCAAAAAGTTCAAAACACCTCAGGGTCTCGCGCATGCGTAGATGTTATTCAGCCCTGTCTTGACCGTTTCGAAACAAAGGACAACCTTTTTCCCATGTCCACAAACAGTGGTCATGTGACTCAGCCTCCTCGGGGTCTTGTGCTTGACCAACCGCCATCTTGAAATTAACCCACAAGACCCTGGGGACGAGGTTGAATTATTATGACAAAACAGAAAGCAGACAAATGCATGGCAACCATTGGAGCTTCGTGTCCATGCAGACTGATCATTTGGTCACCAGGATTGGTTCTAGTAATTCTTGCATTGAAAACGTGATACGGTTTTTTGCGTACTTGTCTTACTTGTGCAGGATGGCCATATTTAGAAAACAATGGCGAGGAATACATCAAATGGCTCGGGACTCGAAGGCTTGTCAAATAGCAACCCCGTGAAAAGGAACGCCCGTATTTTATATGTATAGACAATAGAGGAAATAATATTTAAAGGGATTTGGATAACTGTTGTTTTCACTTCACTAGCTTCGCATTCACGCGAAAACACAGAAAACGTTTTTCACGCGAATTCGATTAAGTGAGGTTGAAACTAAAGTTATTCAAATCGGTAGCCATTAGCCGTATTCACACTAGAGACGGAAAACTCGTCTGAAGACGAGTTTCTCTTCAGAAAAAGTTCCTGCTTTATGTCAATTCTGCTCAGAAACACTTGCTTGTTATCTGTCTAAACTTTCTTCTTCTTCAAAAAAAAATGTTTTCGCGTGATCACAGAAGAACAGAGAACCATATTCAAGGCAAGAAACTCGTCTCAGACGAGTTTTCCGTCTCTAGTGTGAATACAGCTATTTATATTGTAGTGCAACTCAGTTATTTCAGAAAGCTTGAATGCGTGTTTGTGAGAGTAAATTTGTCTCTTTTTCATCACGTCCATGTTTAGCAGGTGTTTTGTCACCTTCCACTATTGCTATTCTTAAATGATCACAACTTCAACGCGCTTGTACAGAATCCACCCATGCATTCACATGTCCAATTTAGATGTGTTCTCCACTGATTTATTGATTGTTTCCCTTGTGAACGGCACAAAAAGTCCCAAAGATAATTCCACCAACAACTCTGCAAAAGAGTATAGCGCTGTTCACGCTGACGTCATCCATTGTTATTAATGTGCCAAGCAGAGATCGGTTGGTTCACAGAACAAAGGGCGCAATTCAATCTACGGTTGGCACATTAGCATTAGAATGGCAATGTTGATAAACAGTGAATAGCGCTGTAGTTGCTCCACGTCGGATTCTTGGACCCCTTCCCTGCTCACAAAAGGGGTGGCGAATGGTCGTACACAATCTCTGACATTCTCAGTGTTTCTCCAAATCTCGGATTTTTAGAGGGCGGTCTCGAAATCTCGTTTCTGACAAATAACAGACAATCTTTCTGCAAGTCTTGCATCATTTAGCAAAGTTGTTTGGGTGGTTGTGTGGATTGTTCTCGAGTACAAAAGAAAACCACGCGAAATACCAGCATTACACGTGAATAACAACTTGCCCTGGATTGATAAAAGACTAATAGAATGAAACCTCTGGGGGCCGAATGGGCTAAGACTACGGCTTGGGTGTAATGTTTTCCCATTTCAGATCACGTGGCATTAATTTTAATTAGCTTTGTTTGTTTTGGATTCTTCCATATTCATATATCCTTCGGTGCGTAGCAGAAGAAAGAAAGAAAGAATACTCATGGGAATGCCATCTTATCTGAAGTGGGAAAACTTAACGCCCAAGCCGAGGAGGTCTATAACCAGGTGAACCGTTGGTAAAAATATCAATGTGTTCTTCATGTGCCAATTATAAATTGCCCTGAGTTCCGTAAGTATTTTAATGAAAGAACGACAAGAAAGAGGCACTGAAAAGTTTGCCCGTGGCAATCGAATTGTGTTAACCTCCATCTTTCGCCTCGTATAAAACTTCAGTGTGTCCCCAGAGAGCCAGAGCAATATGCCTCCAAGAAAAATCTGATAGATGTAATATATCGTAAAATATTGTTTCCAAACGAACACGTGCTCAAGTCTTTGTATCCTGCTGTGATCACCGTCTTGGAGAACTTCGCATTCACCTCTATTTAACACCCCATCGCTTTCTTTTCAATGATGCTTTGCTTGCTTCAACAACAGTCTTGGACAAGGCAAAGACAGAAGCGTAAGACAGATTGACATTTTAATTATCAGTCAATAGCCGTATAATTACCACCTGTGGTTGCCTCCCAATGACTCCCCCCGCTTTCATGGTGCTACTTTGTATTTCATAATTTCTTTTATTAAACGTAGAGGGGGAAAGGTCGCGAGGCGTTTCTGAGGACCTTTATACTTTTCCACAGACATATTCGCAATTCTGAAAGCTGAAAGGGCAGAAGCTACAACGCCTAACACACTTCAGATCTGAGGTCATTGTCATTAAATTATTTTCGGCTGAGAAGGTGTTGCCCAATTCAAAGGACATCAGTGATATTTCGCGCCTTCACTTCTCGCCTTTACGTATCGAAATAGGAAAAGAACTCCCAGGAATCAAAGGCCAAGAGAAACTTTACCTTTTCTGGTAAGTGGAATATTTTGCTCTTTTTAATATTCACAGGTACACAACGAACCCCCCTAGTCAAAACAGCGTATTTCTAAGCGCGTGAGGCAAAGCTTTGGTGTTTTGTGAACTGCTGGTTACCAGGGGCCGGTTCCTGAAAGACTGGATAACTTTATCCATGGATTGTTGTATAGGATTTGTTCAGGATTTATCCGTTGGTTAAGTGTTTATCTACAGACTACAGATAACTCTTAACTGACCTTCTAGGAACCGGCCCCGGTTCGTTTTTGTCAGTATAAGATAGATCGGAAAATTTGCAAGCAGGAGTCAAAATTCAACAAGACTCAAGAAAAA
Organism: Scolanthus callimorphus; assembly: GCA_033964015.1. Classification (NCBI taxonomy): domain Eukaryota; kingdom Metazoa; phylum Cnidaria; class Anthozoa; order Actiniaria; family Edwardsiidae; genus Scolanthus; species Scolanthus callimorphus. The sequence goes on from CM066913.1 coordinate 29,684,381, forward strand.
AGAAATTGACGTGATTAAACAACGAAACGAACATGAAAGTTACAAAGTTTGGAAAATTTATTCTAATTTTGGAGCTTATGTTATTATGTTACATAACATAAGCTCCAAAATTAGAATACATTTTCCAGGAAATCTGAGCCAAAATGATGCTTTCATTTGATATCTTTGAATTGTGACCAGTAAAACGTCAAAAGTTTTACCGAGGCGAGGCCTCATACTGGTTACGGTCCTGTAAAGGTAATCCAAAAATGCCAATTATAGAATTATAGGGCCCAAAATTTAATTGTCTATCAAACATCGCTCGATCCCAATTCGCGCAATTATGATTTTTGCGGTGCTCGATTGCTTACCAATGACGAGCAATGATTTAGTGCTCGCAAAAACGTTTTCGAAAGTGTTCGCTAGCCATTCCTAAAATGTCTCTTTACTGTTTTATATACTTTCATTAGGATGAATTTCTTAAGTCTTGTAGTGTTTCGGAATGCAAAATGAATCAAAATAGACTCGGACAGACGTAACGGTTGCTATTTTACTATGGTTATTGTCGCCAGATAAAAGGGGCGTAACCATCGCCTAGCAACACAGGTACCAGCTCTTTGCTCCCTCTAACTACATACTAGTAAATATATTCATTACGTGTGTAAATCTAAAACAGGGTAGCCATTTTGTGATTTCAGTGGCTAGCCTGAATTTCAGCATCCTTTAGCTCTCGATCGTTTCTCACTTTGTGAGGTGCATTACGTAATTATTTACCAAAAATCGGTCAGTAGAATCTGATTGGTTGAGTTTCTCAGTAAGACGTGCAGGCGAACATTCCAAGCTCGTAAAAACTCCTAAGCCAGACAACCAGGGGCCACAATTGCTGAAGAAGGCTGCGTGTGTTGTCTTGGAAAAATGGTTTTTACTTGGCTGTGATTACTTAATGGATAAGAAAATCCGGTGGTGAATTGAGACGTCTCCTTTTGCAAATCAATCCTGTGTAATATTATTGAACTTTTGATTAGGTTTCGTGCTCATTTCTGGTAAGTTATTAGGTTAAAGACGTTAGCTTAATCCCCTTTCACCGTCTGAGTATCATGTTTGCCCTCTCAGTAACATGACCGCTGTACTGTGAAGGGGAGAAGTGCTCTTCTGTGAGAAGAAGGAGTTCTAATCTTTGATGATGATGATGATGATGATGATGAGAAGGAGGAGGAGGAGGAGGGATATTCTGTGAAGAGGAGGAAATTAGGAGGAGGGCTATATTGTGAGGAAGAGGAGGAGAAGGGCTGTTCTGTGAGGAGGAGGAGGGCCATTCTGTGACGAACAGGAATTCGTATACTAATCTTCAAATTAAGATGAACAATGATCTAATAAACATCAATAAATGGCTACAAGCCATTTCATGGAAATGTTTGGCTGGGACAGGCTATCTAGAGCCAAAACAAAAGGCGGTATTGATATACAAAGACCAAACCCCTAAATATTTAAGCAATATTTTTAACTCCCGCAACATGTCTTACAACTTAAGAGGAAATGTCCACTAAGACCGAGCGGGAGGTGGCACATGATGAAATATCGAAATCCTTCATATTTCGTCCAAAGATAGCCTAATATACCAAAAGAAATGTGGTGGGATTTTGTTCTTTAGTTATTAATTTTAACTCCCGAAAATTACGATTTTTGACAGCACCCCGCAAATGGACAAAACGCACAATTTTCAGCCGAAATACCTAAACTTACAAACACTGTCATATCCACTTCGCGCCACCCCAAACCCGAAAATCGGTTCAGAAATGTCTTTTGTATGTCCTTAGAAGTAATTTAAGGCTAAATATTATCTTTTGCGATAGATAATTGTGGCACGGGAAGCCGTTAAAACTGATCAAAATTTTGCTCTCTCGAAATCGGCTATCTGGCGGTCATTTTCAGCAGGAAATATCGAGTCCCGGTAGTGTCCCAAATCAATCCAAATAATTTTTTCTCATAAGTAGACATATTGTTCTTAACCGTAATATAAAAATTATTGCCAGGCTCTTTGTCAACGCCAAGAACCAAGCCTCTCAAAATCGGAGTTATCACAACTTGAATGTGTCAACACATGTAAACACAATGCGAACATAATGCAAATACTGAGAGAAAATACACTTGATTCGTGAAAATAATGCAACACCGACCACTTCTCTGTCTTACCTGGATAGTTAGCGTCCTAGTTTTGGCTTCCGAACGTATTTTCCATGTAGTTTCTGCAGCGCCGTTGTGTCAATTTTTACTTCGATCACGGTGCGATGATTATTCGCTTCAGTTACTTCCAAAATATTTCGATTCTGAGCAATGTTATCCATCTTGCTTCAAGGAAAATGCCCTTATTTCACCAGATCTAAAGTTTCAGGCAGCTATTTTGGATTTGCGTAGCCATTTAAAATGCGGAGATGTTCCAGTTTTAGCGTTCCAATGTTGACAGGCGAGGACGCGACCTCGGGACGTTGCGTGATGGATCCAGGAATTTTCGAGGGGGTGGGGTCGGGCATTAGACTTATTTCTGTCTCTTTGCGTGCGAAAGCGCGCGCTATTTTAAAATAAAGCTACGGAGATTAGAAATATGTACACTGATTTTAAGCAAGAGAACTATTTAAATTATTAAAAATCCTAAATGATAGTACAGAGTCAGTAATTATATTTTTTACGTAATTGTGAGGATTTAGAAAGGAACTCGTCCACACTCACTCCTTTTCCTGGACATTGGAAGAGTTTTCCTCGTCCTCTTTTTGCAACATCAACTTCCCAAGTTCCATACCATCAAGCTATTCTTACTTAAAAGTAACGTGGTACATATACATTCTTCGGGCGTTTTGTATGGTTGAGAGTTTGTTGAGAGACGAGGGTTACCTGCAGTGCACGAAAAAAAGAGGGGGAGAGGATCTTTTAAAAAGTCGGGCCTATAACAACTGTATTGCCCAGGGGCGTAGGTAGGGGGGGGGGGCGTAGGTAGGGGGGGGGGGGGGGAAGGTAAAATCGAAAGTTCCCGACGAGCACCTCCGCCCCAAAAATAGGAAATTCCCCCGGGGGTATATGTCGCTGCGCAGTAACGTTTTTAGTCTTCTTGTAAGCGACGAACAGAATTTTAATATATAGATTTAGGCACTGCCTAAAAGCGGAGCTCCCAATTATTATATGGAATTAAAGATGGTAGTAGTTAATTGTAGTATCAAAAAATACATTTATTATATTTAGACTAATATTATTGCCTTTGCGCCTTTTACAAAACACAAAAAGTATGAGGACAACTCAACTAATAAAAATGTAGACACCACATTTTCAAGATGGCGGTTGGTCGAGTAGAAGACCCTGGGGGAGGCTGAGTCACATGACCACTGTTTGAAAACATGGGAATGAGGTTGTCCTTTGTTGTGAAACAGTCATGTGACTCAGCCCCAGGGTCTTCTCCCGAGTCAACCACCATTTTGAAAAATGATGGAGAAGACCCTGTACTGGGACAACTTTGGGGTAGGGACAAAACTGGCACATGTTTCACATGAGAAAAAAATGCAAGATATCTTGGTGTTGTGGCTAACACATGCGGCACGCATAATCAAGAAAGTTGGCCCAACCCCTGACCTCTCAAGGAATAGGACAGGGAAATTCTTGTTAGGGCTGTTGTTAGGCCTAACAGACTTTTAAGTCTAACAACACTAACACCACTTACAGACCTAACAGCCCTAACAGTCCTAACAGCCCTTACAGCCCTAACAGAGGGCTGTTAGGTGTTGATCATAATATGTGCCCCGCCTTTTAGGAATGCTTCCTCTCTGCTGTTTAGGACTGTTAGGTTTGTTAGGGCTGTTAGGTTTGTTAGGGCTGTTAGGTTTGTTGGCTGTTAGGGTTGTCAGGCCAGTTAGGGTTGTAAGGGCTGTAGGTGTTGATCATAATATGTGCCCCGCCTTTTAGACGTGGGAGTAAGGAATGCTTCCTCCCTGCTGTTTGTCCCTAACAGCAGCCCTGTGCTGTTTGGGACTGTTAGGGCTGTTAGGCCTTACAGCAGCCCCTAACAAGAATTGCCCTGTCCTATTTCTTGACTCAGATGACCCCTGAGATAGACAGTTTTATGCTGTCCCTACACAAATACCACATCTCTCAGCCCAGAGTTGTCTCGGTCACAAGTGAATTGTTTGATTTCAACACAGAGGGATTGTATAGAGGCAAGTCTGGGGACCAAAATATCCCCTAATCCCCATATCTTGCCTCATTTGGTGCCTCAGCTGTATCCCTGCAAAATATCCGAAAAATATCCCCCTAAAACATTTGGTAATCTCTTCAATCCTAAAAAAAGTTTGAAGTTTCAAATTTTGTAATGACTAAATTTTCAAATTTTCAAATAAATTTGATTGCTAGACTGGTTTGATTTATTTTATTGCTTGGCACATGTCCCACGGCTTACAGTCAGAATTAGCATGCTCCCTGCTCTTTTCTATACAAATACTGTAATTTGTTTTTAGAAATTCCATAGGGGTGGGGGTCACTTTTCAACGCCCTTCTGGGCAGGGGGGACTTTACATTTTTTCTTTTTTCCAATACAGCCTACCCCTCTCAACGAGGATTACTGGCTGGGGGTCAGCTGGGGGGACACAATAACCAGGGGACACAATAACTTTCATGATTTATTCAGGACAATATTTATTCCTAAGTGGAAAAAACTGCATTATCTGACAGAATAGTAAGTACAATAATTTCACAAGATAATTATTGATAGATACACCAGAGAAATGAATATGAGACATTTTACCAGGATTCTGGGCAATTTGGCAAAGTGGCCAAAAATCCAGTTACTGAAACACTTAGAATCACTTCCTTGATTTTGGTCTATTTTGGAAATTAAACGTATGCCATGAACAACAAAATGAAAAACGGAGAAATATAATGTCACAGTTCTCCACCCTGGAGTACTACAATGAAACTCTATGTCGACCAAATTCTATAAAAACCCTCAGCTGTATATTGAAACAGGTTGCCATCTAGATGTCATAATGGAAATAACACAAGTTACTATACTTGCGTGCAGACCCTTCAAAAGATATTGGACCAGACACTACTCCACTACTCCTGGCCATACGGGTGTTAAGCAGAAGGCCGCAAAGTCCAAAGTGTTCCAAATACATAACTCCATATTATGGGTGGAGCAATTTTGTAGAAGGGTCTGAAATTCATGAAGTTTCAGGTTTACAAGATGTCCAGAAAAGGAAAAAAACTTGAATTTCACCTAATTGCACTTAAAATACTGAAAAAAATGGTTTTTTTTTGGGGGGGGGGGGAGAAAATAGAAATGAGACAGAAAAAAAAATAATTTCTGTTTAAGGGGGCATGCTCTCCCTGAGAAAAGTTTGAAAAACTTGGATCAAGATACTTCTATTGGGTTTTAGAAAGAGGTGAAAACAATGAAACTACGGCAGAAACATATAACAGAGGCTTGCTCACTTTCCTTTGAGGAAGGAAAATATTATTGATGCATAACATTTAACTTATATTTGGAAGAAGATATAGACTTTTCTAGATTTAATAACGTCATCGATGACGTCATGTCACGTGATCTTGGTAGTGCACCCCCCTAGCCTCCAAAATAAGTTTATCCAAGTTTGGTCACCTAGCGATGTTGCCTTCCTGAGATATTCACTTTTCTAGTTTTGATGACGTCATGTCACGTGACCCTGTTTGTGCACCCACCTTGCCTCCAAAATAACTTTACCCAAGTTTGGTCACCTAGCGATGTTACCTTCTGGAGATATTGACATTTCTAGTTTTGATGACGTCATCGATGACGTCATGTCACGTGACATTGGTAGTGCACCCCTTGCATCCAAAATAACTTTACACAAGTTTGGTCACCTAGCAATGTTGCGTTCTCGAGATATAGACTTTTCTAGTTTTGATGACGTCATCGGTGACGTCATGTCACGTGACCTTGGTGGTGCACCCCCCTTGCGTCCAAAATAACTTTACACAAGTTTGGTCACCTAGCAGTGTTGCGTTCTCGAGATATAGACTTTTCTAGTTTTGATGACGTCATCGATGACGTAATGTCACGTGACCTTGGTAGTGCACCCCCTTGCCTCCAGAATAACTTTACCCAAGTTTGGTCACCTAGCGATGTTGCGTTCTCGAGATATAGACTTTTCTAGTTTTGATGACGTCATCGGTGACGTCATGTCACGTGACCTTGGTGGTGCATCCCCCTTACCTCCAAAATATTTTTACCCAAGTTTGGTCACCTAGCGATGTTGCCTTCTTGATATATTGACTTTTCTAGTTTTGATGACGTCATCGATGACGTAATGTCACGTGACCTTGGTAGTGCACCCCCCTTGCCTCCAGAATAACTTTACCCAAGTTTGGTCACCTATCGATGTTGCCTTCTTGAGATATTGATTTTTCTAGTTTCGATGACGTCATTCCGGACGAACGAACGCACAAACCGGAAGTCCATGACAGAATCGTTCGATGCATATACACTTTTGTTTGTTCCTTTTTCTCCTGCATGTAGCTATGGGGCTCCGCACGCGGGCGCCTTCGGCGCCCGCGGGAGCTCCGCTATCAATAGATAGAATAAAGTAATCAATTCTATAATTCAATGAATCGCCAAAACACAGTTGAAAGTCTATGATCATCTTTTCTAAATCGTACGGTAGAGAAATCAAATTCCTGAAGAGATCGCACGTCTAGTCTAGTCAGAGAAAATATTTCTCATAAAACAAAAAAATCATTCTTACCAAAGAGCTTGCAGTTTAATCCACTTCATACTCCAGCGAACAGTGAGTTTCCAATCCACACCGCATCCATTATATCCTTGACTTTCAAAGCTATTCCATTGTCCATGTCTTTAGGGAGCTGAAGAACCCACAAAACACGGCAAAACACGAAAACTCCCGCGCTCGATGTTGGGCGCCATTGTTGTTGTACTGTAACTCGTGACAAACGTTTTCAGTTCCTGTGAATTCAGCAATAGTCCTGACGCTTTCGCATTCAGTGGAGAAGTAGAACATATGTCTAATTAAATAGAATTGCAGCCTGTAATTTTTCCTCGTGAAAACCACTCCTCGAAAACATCGTGTGCTACAACTTTACTTTCACTAATCTTGCCGCTTCGGGTCACGTGGTGGTCATGAACAAAGACGTTTGTCAATAATAGAAACTTTGAAACTTGTTCCAGTTTATTTCCGCTTCCTGAAGTGAGTTGAGATCCAGAACAGAGATCCAATGGCGTTGTGTCGTTCAAGGACTAAGGTACCGAAAGTTTCTGTTTCAAAAAAATAGTGTTACAGGGTGGGGAAGGGGTTCTCCGTGATCCGTGATTCACCCCAAATTTGCTCCGTGACTCGTGAAAACAGGAAAATTATTGCCGTGATCCGTGAAATCTCATGCCCTCGTGACCCGTGATTTTACGAATTTCTCTTACGTGACTCGTGATTACAGGCCTAGAGATTCGTGAAACGTGAAAGCTGGTCATTAGAGACGGACCATTTGGACCAATATCGAGCAGGCTCATTCTCTCCTGACTGCTTTTTAGGGAACCTGACGTCCTTAAAAATACATTGTTTTTTTTTTGTCGGCTCGCGCTGCGCGCTCGCCATTTACAACATCAAAATGTCTTTTTAAAATAAGTAAATTTACTATCAGCAAACAGTCCTGGACTTTCCCCATTCTTGTAACTTATATGTCCAAAATTTGCAGCGCGCATAAAAAGGAAACTTTAGTGTAGCATTTAGAAACTAAAACATCGTGCTGTGCTTTTTTTTTTAGTTTTGGAAAATTTCTATTATGTTTTTTCCGTTACTCCATTTCTTCAGCGTGATTTTTATGTCTCAGAAGTAAGAATTTCATTAACCGCGTAGATTGATGTTCAAAATCGCAGCGCGCTTCGCGCGCATCCAGAAAGATACAAGCAAGGCTCGGTCCGAACCATCTTCATATAGCAGCAAAAATTTTGATCTGGATTCTATGAGCAAACCAATTTCGCGAAATGATAAAATAACAGGAGACCTTGAAATCGTACTTTATTGAATTGTGATCAATTGTCGTTTTGATGGCGATATAATTTAAGTGAAATCTCAAACCATCAAAAGAAATATCAGGAAAAAAGATCGAGCACAGTACTTATATCACTATATTTACTTAAAACACAACTTGCATAATCGTTTTTAAAATTTTACTTCCGTGATTCGTGAAAAGCGTTTTCATAACTCCGTGATCCGTGAAATAACGAAAAATCGGTCCGTGATTCGTGATCGCTACCCCCCTTCACCACCCTGGTGTTAGTCCATCAGCTGTCGAGGAGAGCCGAAAATAGGGGAACAAACTCTCTCTGAGAGTCTCTGGTGCTTCCATTTCTTTCTGCTTTCTGCTCTTCTAGAGATAATTTTAACCAAATTTATCATTCCTCGATCCCTTCCTCATCCCTCGACCCAATGTTTGTATTCTATGGCTTCCTTTTATCCTTTGTGGCGTAATGCGTGATAGCACGGTTCTGCAGTCAGTGCAGTTAGCTGTTATTTCTCGGCCTTGAAACTCCGACTGTGGGAAGAATATCAGGAGCAAGCCGGCAAAGAAAATACTCCAACTTAATTATTATTCTACCAAATCTTTGGAGTCCATGCCTTCTTTTCGGGCATTTCTCCTTTGAGTAATTATTGAAAGTCGTTTTTTCAGCCGCTAGCAGCCCTGTTGTCTTTTTGTGCCTGCGATTTTACCTTTCACGTGAGCATCAGCACCCCCCCTGACAACGCGCCCCTCCCCCGTTGGTTGAGCACTCCCTCCTCCCTCCCTGACAACGCGCCCCTCCCCCAGTTAGTTGAGCATGCTTGACGTCACAATAGGGCTATTGTGACGTCAGGCTTCAGGAACACGTACAACATCCGGGGCTTGCTGAGACGTCCAAAATCGGATCGACCCCTAGCAATTTCCACAGGTTACTCAATAAATTCACACAGGGTACCCAATACTATATTTGCAGTTTTTGACGCTGTTTTCTTAGGCATGGTGCTCCGCTTTGCGGCGGCCTTCGGCCGCCGCAAGGAGCTCCGCTATAACATACAAAGAGATTATTACATGGTAAGATGTCGTTTTTATTCACGAGTGTTCGTGTCATAGCGTGAACGAGCGAGTCTTCCAGCGAATTGATTGCCATGCCAACCCTTTGTCTTCTTAACACTACACTTTTCTTGCATAGAATCGCTCTTATCGCAAACAGTGAATTTGAGGTCGCGTAGCAATGTATACGGTGGTGAGTGACATGTTGTTTCGTAGAAATGTTTTTGGGCATTACTGCCCTATACAGTGTTTTCTAACGATTTTCTAACGATCCTTCCACCCACCCAAAAACGATCGATGGGCATGGCCATCACCAAGAGTGGATTAACAAGAGTTAGAATCTTTCGTACAGTATTTGTCCACATCACAGTCAGAAAAATGTCTATTTTTAGATTTGAATTTCGCGCGCAAAAGTATTCCAATGCTCAGGTTCGAATGCTCGTATACCCAGTACACAACAAATAGAGAATATCCTACCTTATCTTTGCGACTTTAAAGGTTTTTCGATTGATCTGCGATTTAATTTTAGGCTAGATCTCACAACTGTTTGCGTGGCGAGAAAGTGGGAACCCTGTGGATGACCAATTTTCGCGGGAATCCTAGTTCTAAAAATAGACATTTTTCTGACTGTGATTCGGGCGTACATAGTAAATATGGAAACTCTTGGTAATCCACTCTTGCCATCACACATCTACATTTTGATGACGTGTCACAATGATCGTAGTGCCGAAAGGATCTGGCCGGTATTTGGTATTGAAGAAAAGAGAGTGGTATAAAGTTTCTTCAAGAGTTCATAATTAAGAGTGAACAACTCCGATACAATATTCGTGAGAGATCCTTTGTACAGACCTAGTTATTTTTAGAACTGCTTTTCTCGTTGAATGATAATGCTATTGTTTTTGTAGCCAATCAAAATACGCACGCTCCTGTAAGACTGTATTCTTTAATTAGGCCTATTGTTTTCTGCCTTTGTTGCTCTCTCTGTGCGTGACCTTAGGGGATGTATAAAGAAGACTAAGTACCAATCTAAAAATAACTAGGTCTGTCTAAAGGTTCTCTCACGCCCTATTATCATGTTGTACACTCTTAATTATGTACTCTTGGTTTCTTATAGTATCGAGACTAGGAAGAATGAACGGAATGGTATCATATTTGTCATCAAGTACCACAGGGGGCCCAGGCAATGAAGAAAGCCAGGGGGGACTCCCTTATTTAGGGGACGGGGGTGCTCGTCGGGAACTTTCGATTTTACCCCTCAAGGTACCAAACATGGCGTCGCTTAGCTGATTTTGACCCCTAAAAGGTACCAACAAGACGTATTTTCCTCGTGATTTTCTCTCGACGGAAAATACGACTGAAATTGGCTACCAACATGTGTGGTTTGCTTGATTTACTAGAGAGGATCTCTAACAGGTACCTATCTGGAAGAAATAGCAAGTTTTCGATTTTTACCCCCAGTAAAAGGTACCACGGGCACCCCCGCCCAAAAATAGGGGAGTCCTCCCCCCCCCCCCCCCCCCCTCCCCCCCGGGTTGGTTGGTATATGGTTGGTATTTACTTACTTGCTACATATTATTATTGCCGTAAAAGACAATAATATCATATTCAATCTTAGAGTATTGCCTTTTAGTATACGAATTACTCAAGTGAATATACGAGATACTGACTGAAGAATTTCGCGCGCGTGCGAGTTTTCTTATGATCGTGAAAAAGTCCAACGAAACTCACTTGAGTAATTATACTAAAACAATTAGCTAAGGCTCGCCGATAATCACGTCACCATCAGCGACTAATTGTTAAATAGTTGTCGTTTGTGGCGTTTGCTACGCGATTTGAGTTTTATTATCATCGTGAAAGAAATAAAATATGTGGCCACTGGCTATTGCTACACGATTTGCATTGGGGGTTATTTTAGAGAACTGTCTTGAAAGAAAATGAGGGTGTAGGGCGTTTTATCTCACAAACGTCGATCACGACCACGCCTGTCAATCAAAACTTTTCCTGTCAACAAGTAAACATGTAAATTTGATCCTTTCACTGGACGGGCATTGCCCGCCGACTAAATATACGCTCGTTGTCAATTCTGTGGAACAACTCCGCATTTATATGGCTATGGCTAACGCATGAATCAAAACTCGATATTCGATCTGGTGAAATAAGGGCATTTCCTTTGAAGCTTTCACACGCAAAGAGACAGAAATACATCATATGCCCGACCCTACCCCCTCGAAAATTCCTGGATCCGTCACGCAACGTCCCGAGGTCGCGTCCTCGCTTGTCAACATTGGAACGCTAAAACTGGAACATCTCCGCATTTCTATGGCTTAAATGGCTACGCAAATCCAAAATAGCTGCCTGAAACTTTAGATCTGGTGAAATAAGGGCATTTTCCTTGAAGCAAGATGGATAACATTGCTCAGAATCGAAATATTTTGGAAGTAGCTAAGGGAATAATCATCGCACCGTGATCGAAGTACAAATTGACACAACGGCGCTGCAGAAACTACATGGAAAATACGTTCGGAAGCAAAAACTAGGACGCTAACTATCCAGGGTAAGACAGAGAAGTGGTCGGTGTCGCATTATTTTCGCGAATCAAGTGTATTTTCTCTTAGTATTTGCATTATGTTCGCGTTGTGTTTACATGTGTTGGCACATTCAAGTTGTGATAACTCCGATTTTGAGAGGCTTGGTTCTTGGCATTGACAAAGAGCCTGGCAATAATTTTTATATTACGGTTGAGAACAATATGACTACTTATGAGAAAAAAGTATTTGGGTTGATTTGGGACACTACCGGGACTGGATATTCCCTCCTGAAAATGACCGCTAGATCGCCGATTTCGAGAGAGCAAAATTTTGATCAGTTTTAACGGCTTCCCGTGCCAAAATTATCAAACGCAAAAGATAATATTTAGCCTTAAATTACTTCTTAGGACATACAAAAGACATTTCCGAACCGATTTTCGGGTTTGGGGCTGGCGCGAAGTGGATATGACAGTGTTTGTAAGTTTAGGTATTTCGGCTGAAAATTGTGCGTTTTGTCCATTCGCGGGGTGCTGTCAAAAAATCGTAATTTTCGGGAGTTAAAATTAATAACTGAAGAACAAAATCCCATCGAATTTCTTTTGGTATATTAGGCTATCTTTGGACGAAATATGAAGGATTTCGATTTTTCATCATGTGCCACATATTTCCAATTTCGCTCGGTATTAGTGGACATTTCCTCTTACTGCGGCTTTCATAATTCTGCGAACTCTCGCCATCGATTTCCAACCGTAAAACCGCCTTCTGGCTTCCGTCAATCAAACTCCCAAGTCTTCTCGTCGTTACTCTTTGTGTTTTTTGATTGGCCAGCGCCTAAGCAGTGCTAAAATTGCTTCCTGTCACGCCAGCAATGGTTACGTGGCTGGCCAATCAAAAAGCACAAAGAGTGACGACGAAAAGACTCGGGAGTTTGATTGACGGAAGCCAGAAGGCGGTTTTACGGTTGGAAATCGATAGCGAGAGTTCGCAGAATTACGAAAATCGCAGTAAGGAAGTCTGAAAATAAGGCAGCCGTACCAAACGACTAATATGAAGAGGTCTATCTGCTATAGCCGTACTCTGGAATAAATTGCACCCTCAAATTCGGGAGTTCCAATTCACTGTCCTCCTTGGCAAGATCCATGCACGGCAAACATGTAAAACATGTTTGACCTTTTCTACTGATGTTTTTAACCGTGTTTAAATAAAGACTGTCCATGTCTATGTTGTATTAGTGGTATGAACAGGCCACCAGAAGAGACAGAACGACTCGTACGACCCTTGTGTTTCTTGGTTACCCTATCGTCGTATCAGTCGCTTAAGGTGGATCGACCCAGTAATTTTGCACCCATGCCAACCAATTTTGAACGTCTAATTTAAAAACAGGTTGATTTCTATCGCGCAGCCAATATAACACACATACTACCAATAGTTAACCATTAGTATATACTACACGGGAACCTCCATAGATCGCGCGTTTTGATTGGTTCGCTATCTCGGGATATTGCCACAATATTCCGAGATCGAAAGCATTATCCCGAGATTGAGAAGCCCGAGTGCAAGTGGTTCAGATATTTTTACTTTCTAAAGGAACTATCTGATTCGAAATGCAACGGAGAAATCTTTCTCAATTAACTTATGTTGTCTCTTTAGTTTTTCAAGGTGAATCAGAGAGAGAATGTATTTCTTGAACTTCGAAAATGTGCTGTTCTTGTTTTTCAGTTCTTCGGAATCACAGAGATCGATGATTCGTTCACGGCACTTTTGAGAGACGAATTACATTCACAACAACATATTAATTAAGGCAATTTTGTCGAAAACATATCTACTTTGCCGAACATTTACATGTACCTGTAGGTTGGAAGAGAATTTCAGTTAAGCTTACCGTCGACTTGTTGATTCGCTTGATCACGAGCCATCCGACATCAAACGTATTTAAAGTGGTCTCTCTTTTTATGAACAAGGTCTTCCTCGTTGTCCCAGAGTTTGAAGAGGTTAATTTCCCAAATTTCTGTTTGAATATTCCAAACGAATCTTGAATTTCTCTGCCAGCAGGTTGAAAAATATACGTCATCCATCGGTGGTGAAAATGGCGACCAAAGGCAAAGTGTTTTCAGCGAAGCAACTCTGCAGTTTCACAATCCATAATCCAATGCACAAAATGCGAATTTATCCCTTGAATCCATCCTTGCAACCTTCTAAAAACTTAAATCGTTTATCGTAGTCGATATTAAGGTTTTAAAACTAGTGTTTTCTAGCGTTTTTGCTTCTCTAAAACAGCAGCAAGTTTCCACCATGTGTTCAGTAGCCCAATGCTTGTAGTGAAGTCTGACGTAATGTCACGTGCGTGACAAACGTCACGCATACAGAAAGAGGCTACAAAATGTCGGCAAACGCCACATTTAGTGTCGTTCGGATATTTTTTGGAGTGTTCCCGTGTAGTATATACTAAAACAATTATTCTCCTCAGGCTCAGTGAATAGTGTCGAATAGTCCCCTCGACCTCCGGTCTCGGGGACTATTCGCCACTATTCACTTCGCCTTCGGCGAATAATTGTTAATTATCCTGCGAGATTGCGCAGAATATCGTCTGATACTTAGCCGACGAGGGACGAAGTCACGAGTTGGCTAAAATCAGACGATATTCTGCAAAATCGAGCAGGATAATGGTTTTATTATTCAGCACATCGATAGCACAAAAAAAAAATCAGTCCAAATTTCGTGAACGTAGTCCCGAATTTCGCAGTGAGCTGATGCGTGGGGCCATTATGTTGATACTTACATTTGTGTCCTTTTCGAAATCGCAAAGAAATATTGAATTCTGATAAAAAGCATGAACTTCCTTAAACATACACAAAGAGAATGAGCTATAAAAACTTTCTATTTATAACCATGAAATACCAAACTCCGCCATGTTAATTCATAACACTGGATTTTACATAAATTATAGCCCTGATTTATAAATCCTAAAATATCTTCAGATCGGGCTTGTAGAATTTAGTCAAACTTCGATTACACGTAGGCAATCAGTCAGTCTCGAGGTACCGTAGAGCATTTATCGAATAAATATCGTTACAGCCTGAAACTGGGGTGAGTAAAAATAGGCGTGGCCGGATTGTCACGTGATGCTAACTCCGATCTCCCCAACTTTTGCACTGACATGTATTTCAGTCTATGGATAGTATGTGTGTTATATTGGCTGCACTATAGAAATCAAACTGTTTATATTAGAGGTTCAAAATTGGTTGGTATGGGTGCAAAATTACTGGGTCGATCCACCTTAAGGGACGGACCATTTGATATTTGACGGGGGGAGTGGCTAATTTTTTTGGGCTCGATATTTTTTTCGCGTCCAGTTTTGCTGCTCGATATTTTTTTCCTAGAACGTGACTGTGCTCGATATTTTTTCCCTGATATTTCTTTTTTTGGTTCGAGACATCACTTAAATTATTTCGCCCTCAAAACGACAATTGATCACTTATCAGTTATTATGTTAGCATTTCGCGAAATCAGTATGCTTAAGCATCTGGATCAGTACGGGTTTACGAACGAGGGCTGACGACAACTGAAAAGTTTGCTTGTATGTTTCTCAATGCGCGTGAAGCGCGCCGCGATTTTGAAAATCTACGGGGTTAATTATATTATTTCTGGGAGATGAGAATCACGCTGAAGAAATGAATAAATACATCATAAAAATTTTCAAAAATTATTCATGCCTAGTACAATGTTATAGTTTGTAAATACTACACCACAGCATACACTTTTTATGAGCGCGACGCTGCTGCAATTTTGGACATATCAGTTGATAGTAGATAAACCTCTACTTAACTTTTTCTGAAATTATTTAAATTTTAAAACAAATATCTAAGCGTTTTAATTCTTATGTAGATGGCGAGCGCGCAGCGCGAGCCGACCAAAAAATCCCTATTTATAATGACACCAGGTTCCCTAAAAACGATAAATGAAGAGAGAGTTTTAAAGTGAGCTTGCTCGATTTTTTTTCGCCACCAGCTTTGCTTGCGCGTTATTTTTTTTCTAGGTCAGAGCCTTGCTCGAATTTTTTTGGGGGAATCAGCCACCCCCCCCCCCCTATCAAGTATCAAATGGTCCGTCCCTAATAAGCATGTGATTGATTTGCACCAAAATGGCCAGCGGTTACCGATGGCGGTTACCAAGGCCTCTATAGTCTCGATTTTACGCGGAACAGGTAAGAGAGTCAATTTTTGGTTCGTACAACCACTTCGCTTGACTAGAATTTTGAATTCATCCCCGTTTCTACGGTTTTTACTGCTAATAGATTAAATTTCTTTACTAAAATCGCGAGGCCGTGTTCTCAGACGTCTTTGTTGGCTACTATAGAATGATAAGTTTTGGAGCAAAGCAGGGCGTTTTACAATCGAATTGAGTATGCGCCGCCATGTTTTTCGGTCGTATGCGATGGTTTCCATTACAAAACTATCGGTCGTATAACGCCCATTTCCGATCGTATGAGTCGTAGAGGTAGAATTTTGGGAGAATTTTATTCTCAGACGACCGTCAAACAGTTCAAACGACCTGTTGTGTTAGTCGTCCCATTGACTGTTTCCATATAGTCGTACGGGTCGCGTGAAATCTTTCACAGACGACTGCTACGACTGATACGACTATTAAAAGGGACGTCATGTTGAAGATTCTGATGATTGTGAATTTAATTGGTTTTAAAATAGGCTAGACCATATATGCGTGATACTGTTCGCTGAAGTTTCTAAAGGAGATATAGAACTTTGTCTATTTCTTACATTCCAGCATTCAAATTTTGCTCGTGTTATTCTGGTTCAATGGACAAAACCCGCCACGCTTGTTATGTTTGTTTATTTTTAGCAACAATCCGAGCTAGTAATCAACTCCAGTTCCTACTGGATATGGCGGTTAGACAAAAATTACTTCTTTTACATAGAGGATATTACTTGGCCGCGCGGAGATACGGATTTTATCTTCGAGTGTTGAAAATTTATTTTTAATTTTTAACACGAGAAGATAAAATTCGTAACTACAAGCAGACATCTTATATATAATACGTGATGTTGGGGGGTCCAAGGTCAAACTGTTAGCCCAGCAGCCTGGAAAAACGGCTGCACCACGGAACTTCGAAACCACGCCATTTTCTTTCATACTTGGGGAACTGTGTTATAGGATACATTTTATTCGAAAAGGACAAAGTGGACGGAAGATCCAATTCAAGCGTTTTCGTAAGCGAGAAGATCGAGTTCGCAAAGGCGCCATTTTAAGTCTTCCACAGAAACCAAAAAATGAACAATTTCTCGCAGCCGAAAGCAACAAATACGTCCAAACCTACGCGATTCTCTCACAAATAACACAGTAATGTTCAGGCAAAAGTCGTTTTTCCAAAAAGTTTAGAGTGAACAATATATCCCATTCAAAGGTTTTGGCGCGTTGCACGAAGCCCCGGCGCGCCATTTATAAATAAACAAACACTCAGTTCACAAACAACAGTCCTTTGACAGCCTATTTATTTCGAAATCTATACTAAAAACAGAGAAGTTCGAGCCGAAAAAACGAAGCTCTCAAACCCGACCGGAAGGAGGAAATGTATGAAATCTTCGAAATCTATACTAAAAACGGAGATGTTCGAGCCGAAAAAACGAAGTTCACAAACCCGAGCGGAAGAAAATCTCTCCAGTGTGCATGTTTTTGTTGGAAAAGGTTTTACTTGAGCTACGGGTCTAATTCAAGCGATTTTCCCAAGTTTAACTGATAAGCTTAGATTGTTTAAGCTAAGTTTTTAAATCACGCACACTTGAATTCGAATTGACCGAGTTGTACAAGTCTTTAAGAAAGTCCAACATGATCAGAGCAGTGCAAAGCAACTTTCCATTGAAAACAGCAAGAATCTAAAAAGTTTTACTTTACCTTTCTGGCGCTTCCTAAACCTTCCTATTCACTAGACGAGGGACTTCTCTTGATATTATTTACATCTAAAACCAATAGTTGTTGAAGTTCGAGTGGTACAGCTCAGCCTTTTTCTTTCTTGACCGAAAATGACATCGATCGACACACGCGCGATCTTTTCGCGCCAAAACCACAGTGAAACCAATGCCTCAACACCTTTGTTAGGAAATATTTAGGGGTTATTGTGTGGCATTTGCCTCATTTCCATTCACAAGGAACATTGTTTTCAAAGATCTAATTTAAAACGCCTTTCCTATCGTATGCTACGGTGCAAATATTTCACACCGGTATGGCCACCTATCTATAAACTGATAACAAATACTTTAAAACTGAGCACATCTCTCTGTAGCGGTATAACTGTTCATTCCAAAACGGCAGACAATCCGATAATTTTCGTCATTCAAGGAAAATTTAATTCGTGAATTTTTCACGGGTACTTACTAGTGTAATATAAACATCAATGAAATATCAAATTCGAAAATAATTTGAGTGAAGCTTAACAATCGAGCAATGAGCAAAGGCAAGTGTGATATCTTCACATGTGAAAATGTCATGTTATTTTCACGTGTGAAGATATCAAGTTTTCGCGCGGGAGATCACCCGGTATTTCATTGGTGTTTATATAATAAAACGAAATATGTCCTTCTTTTGCGGATGTTATTAAAACGAGGAACGGGGACCCGGGAGCGGGGATCCGGGAACGGGGAACCGCAGTCTGGGCAAAAATTGCAAATTTGATTCACCAAATACAGTAAATGTATGGGAAAAAGTTCCCGAAAAATTCGACCCGGAACATAACTAGACGTGTCAGGTTCGGTTCACTAAACCATAAAAGAGCTGGTACCCTTGCCCATGCTGGGATGTGAAAACCAGACTGCAATTTGAATACAGTCGAAGCTCTCGTAAGCGACCACCTCGGGAACTGAAAATTGCGGTCGTTAACGGAGCTGGTCGCTTACGAGAACGGCTCTCGTAAGCGACCACCAAGCGGCTTCCTACTTGAACAATAGGTGTTGGTCGCGTACGAGAGCTTAGTACAATACATCTAGAAAATATCATGTTATACTTATGCTTAAAATAGTTTGATTTATTTCCCGACTTTAATTAAGAATAGATAACGGCAAATATGTACATAGAAAATACCATTTCACTGGTGCAGCTTGTATCAGTTTACATATTTATGAGGTGATCACTAATGTTTAATAGACAAAAGTACTGTGGTCGCTTACGAGAGCTTAAAAACAATAGAAAATCTCTGTTGGTGATTTGAAATTGTGGTCGCTAACGGAGCTGGTCGCATCGATAAGGCGGTCGCTTACGAGAGCTTGAAATAAAAGAGTTTATGTGACATTTCAAACGGGGTTTCGGGAAAATGGTCGTTATGGGAGCTGGTCGCTTGCGAGAGCGGTCGCACAGAGAGCTTCGACTGTAGAACCTAAGACAATGAAAACTGCAATTTTGAAAGACCTGCAACTTCAGTAATACATGATCTCTTCTTCTTCATCTTTAGGATTCACGTAAAGATGTATCTGTGGCACCATCTAATAGCCGCATTGGCCGCCATGTGTTTTACCTTCTCAGCCGGTAGGTCCCGTTCGCACTGCTTACAAAATATCGTATAAAATAGCGGGGGAAGAAAACGAAACAGAGACCTCTTTATTTGACTTTAATTTTCTGTTAGCTTCTGTTGACGATCAGACCTGACAAGCGCGAGAGATGCGTGTCTGCTAGGCTGCCAAAGAAACAAAACGTTTTCACTTTTTGTTTCTTTGCAGACAAATTTTGTAGCCGGCTTCTTTGAACTTTGGTAGCGCTCGACAAAATTTGCCAAAATTTAGAACTGTCGTTCGCACCGGTTTCGGGCTCCCGAAGGTTCAAGGGTTCTTAAGATTTCTTTTCCTTCTTTTGCCAAAGTAGGTGCCATTTTGTTTTCTTTTAAGCTAGGACGGCTTGTCACCCGCTTTCCTCTGTCAAACCAAGGAGGTTTTATTGACCAAACCTTTCCTGCCTTTCCTTTTCTATATTTATGAACTGCTTGATAAAATATATATATTATATAGGTAATAATATAAGAAATTTATTTCTAATGTATCTTATTAAAACCTATCCCGCCTCGATTAGCTCTACGGACGAGTTCTTCATTTTGATTCATATATTGTTGAAATAAAATTGAAACCTTTTTCAAAGGATGCCGCTTCATTAGACATTTTTATTTTGGATTGGAACCCGCTAACCCTCAGCGCTACTCTGGCACGACGTTTGGCTATTAGCCGTATTCACACTAGAGGACGGAAAACTCGTCATGACGGGTTTTTCGCCTGACGAGTTTTCCGTCTGATATGAATTCAGACGATTTCCCGTCAAAAATCCGACTCGCCCAGGTTTCACACTAGGATTTCCCGTCAAAAATCCGTCTCGTCCAGATTTCACACTAAGACAAGTTTTCCGTCTCCTAGTGTGAATACGGCTAATGGCTCAAAGGCTCAGTAAAGATGTCTTTTTGGGTTCTTTTGCCAAAATAGTTTCCATCTCTAAGCTAGGAATACGCATTATATATATATTTTTTAAACCCTTTGAAGAGTTATTTTATTAAAATAAATTTTATAATATAGTTACGATACAACGCGCGCTCTGATTGCTCCACAGCTATGCTCTATTGCACCGATAAAGTAATGGTTCTCCTCCGCTATGTCATAAAAGCCGGCGAGTGATTTTAAAACGTTTCGAGTGTATCCCAACATCACAAGTGCCCTATTGCGCCGATAAAGTCATAAAAAATGTTCTGCTCTAATAATAGCCGTATTCACACTAGAGACGGAAAACTCGTCTGAGACGAGTTTTTCGTCAGAAGAAGTTCCTGTTTTATGTCAATTCTGCTCAGAAACACTTGCTTGTTATCTGTCTAAACTTTCTCCCTCAAAAAAATTGTTTACAGGGAATCATATTCAAGGCGAGAAACTCGTCTCAGACGGGAAACTCGGTCTCTAGTGTGAATACAGCTAATAATTTATGGCGGAAAATGTATTTTCTTGTTTCGACACGCATTCTCATCGGCGAATACAATAGAACCACCCAGTTTTGTATCATCTTGAATGACAAGGTGGACTCAAAAACTGTACTAGTTATTTTCACAATGTTTCTTTGTTTAGTGTTTCTTTGTTCTAAATGCGGCTGATCGACTTATGTCCAAGAAGTCCGAAGTTTGATCACATTTCCTCTGTACTACATATTACGCTGGTTAACAGTAAGGCTAAATCGAATATTTTTGAATGCTACTACTGGCTTTTAAAGTTTTATTTAAAATAACTTCCACATAATATCGCGGGCCTACTGACTTTCTTCGATCATTAATGGTTCCTTTTTTCGACGTGAATTTGCTTGCAACTACCTAAGTGTAAAACCCAAGCGTACCGTTTCACAGTTTCTGCAAAACCCCTCCATGGGAAAAGCTAATTTCCCATGGTAGAAGAATGAGAAGTGTTCGGATTTCCCATCCATGTGAATTCCAAACACTTTCAATGTGCGTGACTTGGGATATTAGCCGTATTCACACTAGAGACGGAAAACGCGTCTGAGACGAGTTCTTCGTCCGGACAGAAAACTCGTCTTAGTGTGAAACCGGGACGAGACGAATTTTTGACGGGAAATCGTCTGAATTCACATCAGACGGACAACTCGTCAGACGAAAAACCCGTCATGACGAGTTTTCTGTCCTCTAGTGTGAATACGGCTTTTCAGCTTTTCCCATGGATGAGTTTCTGCAGAAATTCCCTGTGACATTTGCAATAGCTGGACCTAGGCTCTGGAATTCGCTATCAGGAAAGTTAACTCTGTGACCTGAATTTAAGGTTACTGAGAGCCTCACGATTTCGGAAAACAATCAAACACGTCCTTAGTTTAACCAAAACATGTCAACCTATAATCGTTGGAAAGCTTATGGAATGGACTAGCGCTCTATGGGAAAAGAAATAACTTATTGATAAAATGTAACTTTTTTAAAGGATTGATTATATATACCGTTTCCGGGATACGTTGTCACTGGAAAAAGCAACAGAGCTTGGTACGCTAGGGAGTATGGGTAAAGATTTATTTGAATTTCTGTAGAATATTAGAAACAAACATGCTTCGAAATGTGCTGAAATTTAATGATTTTACCTGTGGTTGCGATAACTGTCTGAGTTCAGATCAAACAGTAGCAGTTTAGATGCGCTTCAAGCTTATAGGCTATTTGGGTGACAACGTTTCTCGGAAACGGTATATTTTGGTGTGCCATTTTCACGAACTAACGCCGCCGAACTGCTGGACCTTGACTTCCAAACTTTTAAAATACTGAGAGCGTGAAAATGCTATAAACTTGACCTTTGAAATTTAAAAGTTCCATAACTTTAGAACGAAACAAAATTTAAAAAACGCAGACATGGTTTTAGAGAAACACCTTTAAGGATTAAAACAATGAGCTACTTGGGACTCAAGGTCAAGCAGTTCGACGGCGTTAGCTCGTGAAAATGGCACAGCACCAAAATTTTTAATAAATCCTTTAAAAATTATATATATATATTTTTTTTTGCCATAGCCCGCTAGTCCATAAGCTTTCCAACGATATATAGGTTTACATGTTTTGGTTAAACAAAGGACGTGTATGATTTTTTTTTCCGAGAACGTGAGCAAAGGTTCTCAGTAACCTTAAGGTGGATAGACCCAGTAATTTTGTACCCATACCAACCAATTTTGAACCTCTCATATGAAAAACAGGTTGATTTCTAAAGCGCAACCAATATACTTACTTAGGCCTCATCATCCCCGGTGGGACATAAGGCCAGTACAATTCGTCTCCACTCTTGACGGTTGTGAGCAAGATGTTGTGCCTGCCCCAAAGTGAGACCCAGATCTTTCAATTCGGAGGCGATAGTTCTCCGCCAGGTGGTCTTGGGTCTACCGGGTTTCCGCCGTCCCGTCGGTGTCCATTGTAGGGCAATCTTTGGTACCCACTGCTGGTCCATGCGGAGGACATGCCCTAGCCATCTCATGCGCCGGTACCTGATTTCATCTACGACGCTGCTGCTAGTGGTCTTTTTGTACAGCTCCTTGTTTGAGATGGTGTTGGGCCAAAATATGCCACAGATCCTCCTCAGGCACCGATTGTGGAACACATTCAGCTTCTTCATGTCGCTCTCGATAACCCTCCAACACTCCGAGCCATATAGTACTTACATTGCTGTTATAGATTCCTATCTTCGTTCGCAAGCTGTATTGCTTAGACTTTCAAATTGGGCGTAGTACAGCAAAAGCACCTCGTGCTTTTCCAAAACCCGCGGTGATGTCTTTTCCGGCTGCATTGTCTGAGCTCACAACACTTCCAAGATAGGTAAAGTCGTCTACTCTTTCAAGTGGGTTTGAGTCAACTGTGATTGGCGTCGCATTTGCTGTGCTGTTGACAAACATGGTCTTTGTCTTGGATTGACTGATGGTTAAACCGGTCTTCTTGGCAAAGCTGTTTAATCTCTCTGTCTTCTCCTGCAGATGTTTATGGCTGGAGGCCAGAACAGCTATATCATCAGCAAAGTCTAGATCTTCTAACTGAGACAGTAAGGTCCACTGGATTCCTCTTGGTTTATCTGATGTTGTGTTGCGCATAATCCAGTCAATGGAGAGAAGGAAAAGCATGGGCGAGATGATACAACCCTGTCTCACACCAGACTTCACAGGGAACCACTCGGAAAGCTCACCATCGACTATGACACTGCATTCGATGTGCTGGTAGAACAACTCTATCAAGGTGACTAATTTAGGGGGTACCCTATAGGACCTTACGATCTTCTATAGAGTGTCGCGGTGCAGACTGTCAAAGGCTTTCTTGAAGTCGATAAAATTGATGTAAAGTGGACAATTCCATTCTAAGCACTGTTCAATAATATTCCGATCTACACATTCTGATCTGATCTACACATCCTCTTCCCTTCCTGAAGCCAGCTTGTTCTTCTATTAGCTTGGCATCGATAGCTGAGTCAATTCTCATTAGGAGGATTCGGCAGAACACTTTGGATGGCACGGATAGTAGTGTGATGCCTCGCCAGTTGTCACAAAAGTTAAGGTTTCCTTTCTTGGGGAGCTTTACAATAAGACCTCTAGTCCAATCTTTAGGGATTGTTTCTGAGGTAGTGAAGAAGAAGTCGGTAAAAACCTCAGCTGATGTCTTCACGTCGGCCTTTAGCATTTCTGCATGGATGCTGTCAATTCCACTGGCCTTCCCATTCTTCAGGGCTTTAATAGCTGTCTTTACCTCTTCATTACTGGGTGGACTGATGTCAATGTCAAGGAAGGCTTCAGTTGTTTAAATTTCTGCAGGTTCGTCTGGTTCTGGTCTGTTAAGAACTTCACGGAAGTGTTCTACCCAACGCGCTGCTTGTTCTCGTTCAGTCGTAATGCTGTTACCATTCTTATCCTTCACAGGGAGGGTTGGGCTGCTACTCTTACCACAGAGCTTCTTTGTGATTTTATACACGGTGCTCAGTTCCCCTCTTACGGCTGCGAGTTCAGCCTCATTTGCGAGCTCTTCCCCAAATGTCCTCTTGTCACTCCTTGCACTTTTCTTGACTTCACGGTCTTTGTTCTTGTAGGCAAGCCGTGCCTGCTCCTGGAGTCTAGGTGATTTGGTGCTCAAAATTCTGGTCTTCAGGTCCTTTCTCTCTCCGATCTTCTGCCATGTGCCTGGTGTTAGCCATTCTTTATTCCGTTTCTTCCTGTAGCCTAAGGTCTTAGTGGATGTTTCTACGTATGTTTCCTTGATGATCTTCCACTTGGTGTCCACGTCGGATTCCTGATATGTGCCGGCAAGGGCAAAGAAGCGGTTCCTTAGATCTAATACGAATTCTCGGTTGGTCTTGGGCACTTGAGTTTGGTCATGTCTAGGTGTTTCCTTGATGGTCCTTCTGTCTTTGTTTTGCGTAGTTTCAGCTTGATGGTCGCAACAAGAAGATGGTGGTCGCTGTAGACGTCTGCGTTGCGGTATACTCTGGTATCTTGAAGGGTTCGCCGCCACTTGCCATTTATCACGATGTGGTCAATTTGGTTTGACGTTTTTTCGTCGGGCGATTTCCATGTTAATTTATGTATACCCTTGTGTGGGAAGATGGTTCCTCCAATGCCGCAGTAGTTTTCTAAGCAAAACTCAACAAGACGTTTCCCATTTTCGTTCATCACTCCGCAGCCATGCTGCCCCATCGCCCTTTCAAAGCTGGTGTTGTCCGAGCCGACTTTAGCGTTCATGTCTCCAGTGATCAAAAGGACGTCGTGTGGTGGGACTTTGGAAACTGCAGCTTGTAGTTCTTCATACCACCTGTCTTTGTCCTCATCTTCCGCTTCATTGGTTGGTGCGTAGCATTGTAGGATGGTAAGTTTAGCATGCTTGGAATTGAAGCGGGCTCTGATCAGTCTTTCGCTAATGGGTTCCCATTCAAGCAGGGTGTTGGCTCTTGCTTTAGAGACTATGATGGCGTTCTGTATGCCCTGAGTATGAAATAATCGCTCCACCGCTGGTGATCTGTTTGCCAGCTCCTGTCCAACGACATTCACTGATCCTGAGGATATCTAGTCGGTACTTCTCCATCTCCTTAAGTACTTCAGCGGTCTTAGATGTTTGGTACATGGTACGAACGTTCCATGTTCCTAGGCGGATCTTGATCTTGGGCCCGCTGACTTGGGCCCCCTGACTTCCGTGTTGGGGCTTTCATCAGAAGTGGTCATACTGCCATGTAGTTGGCAGGGCCAATAGTATTAACGATTATACTGGTTTCCGTAACTGAATTGTTTTTCTAGGATGGGGTTATTGACCCCACGCCCAACCCCCAACCTGGAGGACCAGGGCATCACTCTTCGTCTGGCCCTACCTTTCGACCTGTTCGGCATGGGTGGCCCTACCAGGAGTCCAAGACTCCCGCCGACATAGCTCTAGAGGTCCAACCAATATAACAGTGAATGTCGTTGTAGCGAAGCACGGTTGGTCCAGCGTTACGGCGTTGGGTCTCTCACCGCTGTGATCCGGGTTCGACTCCTGGCCGGGACAGAGGAAATTTTCTTTCTGTTCGGGTCTCGGTCGAAACTGGTTCATATTGTGAGTTGAACTTTGTTCTACTGTGTTTCACGTCTTTCGGATAAGACAATAAACCGAGGTCCCGTCTCGCCTTTCTACCCTACCCAGTTCCAGGGGGGACGTTAAAGAACCACTGGGGACGTAATAAACCCTCTGGCAGTGACCACCCTCAGTGTCTGTGCTTATGACCGCTTGGCTGCCAGTGGCGCCGTTGAGACCCAGCGTAATTCAGCTTACGAGCTGCGAGTTTGGGGAGTCGGTTGCACATACATTTTTTTTTTACACAACACACGTACAATCCATAGACTGAAATATATGTCAGTACAAAAATTGGAGAAGTCGGAGATAGTATCACGTGACAATCGGGCCACGCCTATTTCTACTCTCACCTCAGTTTCAATGGTCAATGGAACACCAATAGCTGTCTTCTGTACATGAAAGCTATCTTGCGATTTCCGTCGCTGGAGGGAAATATGATGTGTTAAGCTCATATTTAATATACAAAAGTAAATCATTTCTGGGATTTTTTGTGCTATCGATGTGCTGAATAATAAAACCATTATCCTGCTCGATTTTGCAGAATATCGTCTGATTTACGAACTCGGGACTGCGTCCCTCGTCGGCTAAATATCAGACAATATTCTACGCAATCTCGCAGGATAATGGTTAAATATTGGAATTCGGAGGATATATATATATCCTCTATATGTCCTCTATACATATATAACTAAAGCTAGACGATCTTTTGTTCCCTGGGTTCCCCTTTTCATCCTTTTTTGCTCTACCGGGAATAGGTTTGTTGAGCTCCTGATGAGCATTTGTCTTTTCGCCAAAGATGCCAGTCAGAAAGTTCCACAGATTAAGGTTTAAGCAGGCTATATGGGACTATAATTATCTCTACCTCTGGCCCTTTCTCTCGATGTTTTGTTAATAATAAT
Organism: Scolanthus callimorphus; assembly: GCA_033964015.1. Taxonomy (NCBI): domain Eukaryota; kingdom Metazoa; phylum Cnidaria; class Anthozoa; order Actiniaria; family Edwardsiidae; genus Scolanthus; species Scolanthus callimorphus. The sequence continues at coordinate 29,710,939 of CM066913.1, forward strand.
TGGTCCGCCCCTTCACCATCCAATCTGCACATTCCCTGCTAGATGGCTCAGTACCTCCTCCTCGCCCCGTATGAAGAGTAAGAGGTGAATCGCTTCAGTCCAGTAGCCCTTAATCCCATCGAGGTAGGGGCTTTCCAGTTAGGTACCCTCTTCATCTGAACCTCATAAGCTGACCTCAACGGCTTCCTGCTTCTGTGGTGTTGCGCGCGATTCTATATGTTGCATACATAATAAAAGTAAAGTGAAGTGAAGTGTATTTACTACAAATGTCCTCTGGTATTCCGTTTTATGTCCTCTATGCCACGGAATGACGTGATAAAGTGGTCAAAATGTTGTGGACTCACGAAGTGCAGCTGAGTGGATCCTTCATTTTGGCCACTTTATTAAAGAATCATTGTTTTAAACCACAACAAAAAGGCAAAAATGAAATTTAAAAAAACGCGCGCACGGCTTTACGCGCGAAACGGTGTTTTCATTTGGTTTGATTTAGCGCGCGCGCTGATGATGGCGTGTTCCATGGTATATACGTTTATGCACCCACGGCTGAGAGCCAATCAGAATAAGAGAAACGCGCGCGTTGTGGTATAATATGTACTTTTCATATCGTTTCAGGTACCGCCAATGACGAAAAACGTTGTAACAAGAAAGTCGACCTGGCAATTGTGCTTGATGCCTCGGCAAGTATGGGGGCAATTAACTTCAAACTGGCGAAGAATTTCGCTAAGAAACTATTAAGGCGCTTTGCATTCTCTCAGGACAAGACCCGTGTTGGTTTACATTATTTCTCAGCGTACCATCACATTGTAACACGTTTTAATGAGTCATTCAGTATAAAAGAGTTGGAAAAGAAAGTGGATGATATGTTTTATGAGAAGTCATTTACTAAGTTGGCGACGACTCTTGAAGCCTTCATCAAACATTTGTCGCTGATGCAAGACCTAAAACTAAAGGTGAGAGATATAATCAATTCAGCAACCTTGCAAACAACTTTGTTTATACATTTAAACGTTGCCCAAAATACCCCTAAAAGTTGCTAAAGTTTGGAAAAACTTGCTTAAAAGTTTCTCTAGTTTCGTAAAAAGCTGCTCTTAAAGTATAAAACGTTTGTTAGCAGAAACTTTCTACTCACACGTTCTAACTTGATTATTGCAAAAACGCATCGAAATAAAAGAATATTTTTTTTTACGAGGAGAGTAGACAGGAAATAAACCATGCTTTAAAAACAGTGAGACTGATTGGTAGTGACTAGTGTTTGAAAACGTGGTAGCAACGTCTGCTTTGCCCCATATAAACCTATCGTTCGCACCTTGGAAACACAACTTTGCAGCACCCAAAACAACACCAAAACCTTTTGGTGTATGAAAAGGAAATAACAGTAACACCAAAGCAGCTTCTTCAGAGACAACGGTCCCGTGTATAAGACGTAACATACCATCATTCATACCACCAGGGGCGTAGCCAGGGGCGGGGGGGGGGGGGGGGGGGGGGGGGGGGTTCCAGGGGTTCCGATTGATATCAAAATTTGAACACTTCAAAAATTCCATATCCCCGTGCGCCCATGTATTATTCTCTATTTAGAAAATAACACTAGTTAATCGCGCGCCCTGATTGGTCGAGAGCCATGTTGCTATGAGAGTACAGATACACGGTTGACAAAAATCCTGTTTGTTGTTGTATAAAACAAATAGATCTCGTTTGTTTGTGCGTATGTACTGTAATAGATACACAGAAGACGTCACAGAATGTCATGAACAACAGTCACGCAGGTCGACTGCGTCTCGTTGCGTACTTTTTGTTCATGACATTCTGTGACGTCATCTGTGTATCTATTACAGTACACAATACCACTCGAAAGCATAGTATAACTAGTATGTTTCACAATAGGACATTTACATGATGACGACATTTGACTACAACTACCAGAATCCTTTTCAGTTTCCCTTTCTTATTCAGATGAACAAATTCCCTCATGAATAAGAGGATAATAGCCTTAATTTTCTACACAATAAGCCGGCACGCAAAGGTTTCTGGTAGTTGTAGTCAGCCACGTCATCATGCAAATGTCCTATTAGAGCGTGTACGAATTCTGTAGCAATATTTTATGTGGTTTCGTAATGCAAATGTAAACAATATTACATTTTTATAAAAACAAATGCATGGTTTCCGTCATCGAGGCAGGTGGTGAGAGAACAAAGTAGCAGAGAGAAACGAAAGGTAAAAACGTGAAAAGAAAAACGTTCATAGCAAACGCAAACACTCCAATAAGAATGGTAATGCGTAGCAATGGTTTCTGGCCGATAAGAAAGCTTTTCTTGTTCTTTTCAGGCGTAAAGATGATCGTAGTAACAGTAACAGATGGTATGGGTACCGCTGGGTATGAAGAAACAAGAGACAAAGCCAACAACCTGCAAAATTATCACGTCGAAATGTTTAACGTTTATCCATCAAAGACTACCAGTTTCAAGACATTGAAAGCTATATCGAGCAAGCCAGTTTCCAAACATTTATTTCAACTGCCAAATTGCGACGAAGTTATCGCCGTTGTAAAAAAAATCGCCAAATTGATTTGTTCCTCGCATAAAGAATAAGACCTCGTCCACACTACACCGTTTTCAAACGAAAACGGATACTTTTTGCTCCGTTTTCCAAACGATTTGCGTCCACACTTATCGTTTTCGCCCGTCCACACTACAACGCGTATCCGTACGAAACCGCTCTGATGCATTCATTGGGCATGCTCAAACAAGCATCCGCATTTCGATCTGTTGGCCCCCAAAAATTGGTCGGGTTTGCTGTGATGACGTCATCGTTTTCACATAGCATCGTTTTCACCCGTCCACACTAGAAAACAGCGTTTTCAAACAGCTCCGTTTTCAAATCGCTCCACTCTGGAGAGCGTTTTCGGATTGATCCGAATTCGGTGATCGTTTTCGGCGTTGTAGTGTGGACGATCGCCGTATCCGGAGCAAAAAGTATCCGTTTCATTTGAAAACGGAGTAGTTCAGACCCCGTCCACACAACACCGTTTTCAAACGAAAACGGATACTTTTTGCTCCGTTTTCAAAAAGATCTGCGTCCACACTTATCGTTTTCGTATCTACAACGCGTATCCGTACGAAAACGCTCTTATGCATTCAGTGGGCATGCTCAAACAAGCTCAAAGCATGTGCATTTCGATCTGTCGGCCCGCGAAATTGGTCGGGTTTGCTGTGATGACGTCATCGTTTTCACATAGCATCGTTTTCACCCGTCCACACTAGAAAACAGCGTTTTCAAACAGCTCCGTTTTCAAATCGCTCCACTCTGGAGAGCGTTTTCGGATTGATCCGAATTCGGTGATCGTTTTGGGCGTTGTAGTGTGGACGATCGCCGTATCCGGAGCAAAAAGTATCCGTTTTCGTTTGAAAACGGAGTAGTGTGGACGGGGTCTAAACGTCATGCGGAAGCATTTTAAACTACGCTCATGTATCATCTCCAATGCAGCCTTCAATGTCAGGAGCCGTCAACAGGAGCCTTCATCGCCTATTTGTGGGCATCCGGGGGACAGGACTAGATGAATCTTTAGGGGCAGAGGCCAAAACAACGGAACTTTATAAGTATCCAATTTAGGGAGGTGGGTACCCGAGACCACCACCTAATTCACCATCCCTGGATACCTATCGATCGAGTACTGTGTTTTGATCTCTTGGCCTAAAGATTGTAGACAATCTTCAGCAAAAGTTAGTTGCAAAGATGATAAATAATGCCCCCTTTGCGCGTGTTAAACACCATATTCTCACTCTCAACAATTAATATTGTTATAAAATTAAAAATCTAAAAAATGGAATACTATCTTGTTGTTAATGAAGTTGAGTTTCTCAAGGGTTTAGGGCCATAAAGTCTACCTAACAAACAAACTAAAAGTCATAAAAATCCATGTAGGGGAACATCTCAAAATTCAAGTTTGAAGTGACGACACAATTTCTTTTGTTGGCGGCCATCTTGCCTTTGTTATTAATGAGTTGTGTCGCACTTTAGTTTTGCGAAGCTTTTGATATTCGCTATACTGTACAGTATTCCCAGTTAAGTGTTTAAATTTTTAGTGGTTACAGATGGACTCATTCGTGTTATATATACTTTGTTAGGTATGTTATTTTTGCAAACTACGCTTTGACTAAGAGAAATTTCCAATGTCATAATTCCAATACAGTTGCTAGGAATCTTGAAACACGTTTCCATAAACAACTCAATAATTCTTAATAATGGATTCGGTTGGCAAACATCAATAGACTCTATTGGGGGGGCATTTCTATGTAAAGGAAAGCGTTAGAATATTTAACTGTAACGCATTACAGTCTAGAACTAGTTTTATCAGCGTAGAGCTCCAAGTGCCGTAAAACTCATTAAAATAACAAAAGCCAAAATTGCTGCCAACAAAAGAAAATAAAAACTCCTAAATTTAAGTATACTTTCCCCTACTTCGATTAAATATGATTTTTAGTATGTTGTTTCTAAGGGTATTTGGGATAGGATCATGAAGGTAAAGCTTCTGTTGCAATTACTTTTAGGTTGACCGCATTTTTTCAATAAAATGACTGGACTAAAATGGCTAGAATTAGTGGAGTACATACATGCTCCTATTCATGGGCTCCTTGGGGCTGTTTCTCGAAACCCGAGAATTCTCGGGACGAAAATATCACTTTTGCAATTTTAATATATTGATCCCCAAGGTATTCATTTCTTTTCTATCCTGCTGATTTTTTTAAACAAAAGTCGATAACTTCGTATTCGTTGATATCTATAGTGTTTACGGCTCAAAAAAGAGATTTTTGATTTCGTTCAAACCCCTCAAATCGACGAAAAATCCCCCGAAAATCCTCGGGGAGGCTGCTTCTCCCGACAACTTTCTATTATTCTTCGAAAAAAATTAAAACAGCCCAAGAAAAGAAAGGAGATGGAAGGAGCATTTTGGAGAGCTTCTTCTTCACAGGCAACGATCCGTGGCGGTAGCCAGCGGGTGATGACCAAGGCTTGTCTCCAGACAAAAATTACTAGCTACGGCCCATCACTGACGGCATCTTTTCGGACATGTCTCCTTGGTTATCCACCTGCGAGGAAGGTAAAGGAGCTCTCTTACGCTTGCTGGCCACTTTCTGACAAGAAAATAGCTCAAATCGCAATCCAATTCCATCCTCTTGATAACAGGTCAAAACAACCTAGAATTGCATTTTTCTAACAATTGAAAGATTTTTCTAATAATCTGGAGGGTTATTTTGATTACTACGGCCAGATGAGCATGTGTTTTCACGGTTACAATTACTTATTTGTCCACGGTGGACGAATATTAAGCGTGCGAGAGCCCCTCTAACACGAGGCGCTATCAAAATTCAAAAGTTACACGCGGTCGTCGGGAAAAAAGCTTGAAGCGAAAACACGTTTTTCTGTCTTGTCTGAGCCCGACAAGTCGGCGAAAGCACGTGCGTTGTCATGGAAACTTTGACAAAAAATGACTTATTCGCTTGCAAGCCTTTTTTCCCGGCGACCGCGTGTAACTGAGAATGGCTGTAAGTGTTGGATGCTTCATTACCTAGGACAAACATTGGAATATTTAATTTCTATGTGTGTCATGTTGACGCTACTTTTGAAAATGTGCAAAAATGTGCGCACCGCTCGTGATAATTTGAGGCTCTTTGGTACCTCATTTTGGGGCTAATTTATGACGATAGCTCAAAAACTTGTCGTTAGAATTTCTTTAAACGTTTTTATAGCAGGGAAATGATATTCTTAACAAAATGGTAAAATAAAAAATGGGGGTACCCATTCCTGTTTTCGCGCAATATCCCAAAAAGCGACTTTTTCTTAGTATTTCTCGCTCAAATGTTCTGTAGATAAACACTGTACATATCAAGATAGTTCTCGTTGAAATGTGTGGTTTTCTAAAATTTCCTTATATGGAAGTTTCTACTTACCATATTTGGAGTTCCAGAAGTTTTCCTAGCTTATTTCTTACCCTAAATTGTCCAAAAGTTCGTCAAAACTTGCAGATTTTGGAGAGAAACGTCGTAGGCGGCTTAGACGGCCATCTTAATTTATTTTGGTCCCCAGGAGCCTGGAAATACCTACACAGGCAGCCCGCGTCACGCACGGGTTGGCATTGACAAAAGTGACACATTTATCTTGATATGAAAACGGACGGTCAGCAAATTGACAAAATGAATTGGTCATCTCAGACTCATCTATTGTTGTTGAGTCTGAAATGCCAATCTTTGTGGTCAAAATGGCCAGTGCGTGTTTACAGTACACGAGGCGAGTTTCATTGTTTACGACTTGACTAATTTGCATAAGCATCAACCAGAATCAGGCATTCCAACGCTGCTGCAAAAGGATCGGTTCTGAATATCAATGAAGGGTGAAAAATAGAATATTTGTAAAAAAAAAATATCAACTCGATATCATGTAAAACAAGCGCGCGACTTGAAGTTTGATTTGCAGAAAATGTATGGGCTAATGAGCTTTTTGCCCTCAAATTTTAAATGAAGCATTTTTGAAAAGCCTTTAAAAACTATAATACAAATCCGTCAGAACTAGCTTATTACCGTTAGCAAGATTTTATTTCATCACTGACGTGCTTTCGGCATGTTTTCAAGACTAATTGCGGTTCTTAAAATTGAATAACTGGAGGTCAGAGTACTCATTACTTCATACATTTTCTGTACATTGAATTTCGCATCACGTGTTTACAATACAAGATATCGAGTTCAATTTTCTACCTATGTTTAATTTGTCACCCATAACTGATATCCTGACTATATTATTTTGTAGCCTCGCCGAAGTGTCTAAAGAAAAAAATATGTAAACAATGACGTCAGCTGGAATCGGCCTATTTAACACACTTCTTCAAGCGACAAAGTAAGGGAGACTCTGTCCTAGCCTAGCATGTCAAGAGGTAGACCAGCACTTGCGTCATAGCTTCTGCATCGGACCCAGGCGCGTCTCTACTTAGCGGGAAAAGGCGCTATCGACGAGAAAGGCGCTATCGATGAGCGAGCAATGCATCATGGGAAGGATTAGCGTAAGCACAATCCCATGATCCCCTGCGCACTTCACTCGCTACTAGTTTCGCTCGGCCCGAAATCCACAGCAATGCGCCTGGGTACGAGGCAGTCATTCGCCTTTGTCACACGGCAGCCATCTTGGATTTTCTAATACAGCGAAGCTGACATGAAAGCGAGGCCAAGCGTGTAAGCTCACCCACGCATATATAGTCATTTCTGTAAGAAAAAATCCAAGATGGCTGCCGTGTGACAACAAAGGCGAATAGACTCCTTGACTTTGTCACGATTCTTGCTGCGCGATTTGGAAGCTTCTGCAGATCACAAAAGCTTCGCTTACTTTTCGTCGCTTGGCGACTTATTCCCTCTCGTTTCGCTCGCTTATATACTGATAACAGGGCTCGACTTAAGATGGGTAGAATTCATGTGTTGTGTTGAGCTAGCGTAATAAAGTTTTTGTGGTCTTTGCACTTTCCATGTGTTGAATAATAAAACCAATGTCGTGCGCCAGTTCGCAGAATGTCGTCTAAGACTATACTATCGTGGAATAGCAATCAGACGAAACTTTCGCAGATAATAATCATTGATAGTTTGTTTGCTCGATGTCTAACGACCAAGTCTTCGAACCTGTATCCTTCTTGTGTGTCCTCGTTGCTAATCGCAAAGACTCATTGTCGATCCATCCAAATGGAAAATTCCTTTTGTCTTACAAAATGCGCCAGTAATATACAATCGAGTGAAATACCTTGTACTCCTCTTTTGACCTTTACCAATGATAAAAGTTGCCAATTTCGTCCATGTTTTCATAGAGATGGCGGTAACAAAAAGCCAAAGGTCAAGCGGGTACAAGTGAAATTGCGCTGCTCACTGGAAATACCCGCTTTCTGTTATCGGCCAAGGAACACCATAAGGAATTAAATTAAGTATATATTTTATTCAAGAAACTAAGGAACCTGAAGGTAAGTGAGAGATCTGTTACAGTCTTCAATTTGTTTGCCCATAAAAGCTTCTTTCTTAATAATTTTATTTTACGTTAATCGATTGCAAATCATTGAATGTTTTCATTCTTTCAAAATATTGATTATTTTATCATTATTCTTCAATGTATTTCTGTTTATATTAGCATTTCCTGTGTAACAATGAAGGGTATTGCTGTATTTCTTTCCTTCGCCTTTTTGCTGGCTTTCGCTAGAGGTATGTACTTCTTTTTTCAAATGCAAGCTCGGTTGCTTCATTTTATTAAACCTAATATTTGTTTTCATTTGGAACGTCGTAGACAGGTTATAAACCAAATATAAAGTTATGCCTATCTTCTCTTTCCCGCTGTAAACTATAGAATAACACCTTTTCCGTATAGGTAAAAGAAAACTCAAATGTTGGATTAACATATAGCTGAGGCTCCGCCTCCTATACATGCATCACGCCCAAATTTTGACTGCCTAAAATCATTGCGTTAACGCACAAAGCATGCGAAGAACAATGAACCCAAAATCAAAGGGAATATGTGAAATCATGGACCCAAAATCCTAGGGAATGTGTGAAATCATGGACCCAAAATCCAAGGGAATGTGTGAAATCATGAACCCAAAATCCAAGGGAATGTGCGAAATCCTGAACCCAAAATCCAAGGGAATGTGCGAAATCCTGAACCCAAAATCCTAGTGAATGCGTGAAGTCCTGAACCCAAAATCCAAGGGAATGCGTGAAATCATGAACCCAGGATCTAAGGGAATGTGTGAAATCCTGAGCCAAAATTCTAGAGAATGCGTGAAATCCTGAACCCAAAATCCAAGGGAATGTGTGAAATCATGATCCCAAAATCCAAGGGAACGTGCGAAAACATGGACCCAAAATCCAAGGGAACGTGTGAAATCATGAACCCAAAACCCAAGGGAATGTGTGAAATCATGGACCCAAAATCCAAGGGAACGTGTGAAATCATAAACCCAAAATCCAAGGGAACGTGTTAAATCGTGAACTTAAAATCCTAGGGAATGCGTGAAATCATGAACCCAAAATCCAAGGGAGCGTGTAAAATCATGAACCCAAAATCCTAGGGAATGCGTGAAATCCTGAACCCAAATCATCCAAGAACGTGTGAAAGCATGGTCTTCTGTATCCTTATTATCATAGGCTCCTGATCCGCGTGAATCCGGAACGCAAGGGATTGAATTTTGTCTCTATTACTCTCTTTCAGCTCATCGCATTCATGAACTGAAAGTAACATGCAACAAAAAAGTCGACTTGGCTCTAGTTCTCGACGCCTCTGCAAGTGTAGGAGGAAAGAACTACAAACTGTTCAAGAAGTTTGCGCGTGAACTGATCAGTCGCTTTACACTTTCACCCAGCAAGGGGAAAGTGTCTCTGAACTATTTCTCGGCCAAACATCACATCGAGTCCATGTTTGATGATGAGTACACCAAGCTCGAGTTGATGGATATGACAGATGATCTTCCTTTCGAGGGATCGTTCTCAAGTCTCGCCAAAACTCTTGAAGGCATCCAATTCACTATATTTGCAAAAAAGAACGGAGCAAGAATCGCTGACCCCGTAAGTTTGATAGTTATTTTTATTCGTTCATCACATTTATCATTCGTTCACCTACTCGACGATTTTAGCCTCTCTCCGTTGTATCATGATTTATCAGGGCAGGATGGTGGAAATAAAATAATGGGGAAAGTGAATCAATGAATCAATGGGAATTAGGCGGGGGGCACATAGGAAAGTGGGTCACAATGGGAAAGTGGGTCATAATGGGTTAAGGCAAGCCTGGAATCCTCGAAAACCTCGATGACAATTGGACAATCTCGCAGTGTTTACCCATTCTCGTACCCAAAGCTCTCCCGCTCTGGTGGTAGCCATTTAAGGACCTTCGCTGATTGGCTTAACGGAGCGCATGCGTACATAAAATCAAGTTTATATCTCGCTTTTAGGCGTAAATGTGTCATTCTCGTACCCAGAGCTCCCCGGCTTGTCTGCTCGCAGGGGAGGCTCTGGGGACATCCATTTGAGGGCCGTCGCTGATTGGCTAATTTTGAGCGTTGGAGCATGCGCTGAAAGGTCTTTCTCTCAGCGGCTCTGTATTAAATCTCGCGCATGCGTCAGTGGCGGTCACCAGAGCCTCCCCGCGTTTGTACGAGGGTTACGAGGGTACGAATGTAAATGTGTCAGATGTTGTCACCAGAGCTATGCGCCACGGTGCGGAGTGGTTCGTTGCCCTTTTTTATTTGAAGCTTGAGGGTTTGACGTAATATGTTTGCGCCTCTATCATAGCCAGCGTGCAGCCAATAATAAACCATGGTGCTCATATGTTTAAAATGACGCGCGCGGGCATGCTGAAAGATGTCATGGAAAGGTTTGCTAGAGGGGCTGCAAGTTGTATAGAATAAAGCTATGACATTAATGTTAGATCCTCCATGTGCCAAAAAAGTGCAGAGCGAAGACGCGGAAAATGCCATTGATGATGATGATGACGATGACGAACTCAAGCCAAAACCAAGAGATATAGGTAGGGATCTATATAGATAGGGGATCTATATAGGTAGGGGATCTATATAGGTAGGGGATCTATATAGATAGGGGATCTAATATAGATAGGGGATCTATATAGGTAGGGGATCTATATAGTTAGGGGATCTATATAGGCAGGGGATCTATATAGGTAGGGGATCTATATAGGTAGGGGATCTGTATAGGGAGGGGATCTATATAGGCAGGGGATCTATATAGGTAGGGGACCTATATAGGCAGGGGATCTATATAGGTAGGGGATCTATATAGGTAGAGGATCTGTATAGGGAGGGGATCTATATAGGTAGAGGATCTGTATAGGGAGGGGATCTATATAGGTAGAGGATCTGTATAGGGAGGGGATCTATATAGGTAGAGGATCTGTATAGGGAGGGGATCTATATAGGTAGGGGAACTATATGGGCTGGGGGATCTATATAGGTAGGGGATCTGTAGGGGATCTGTATAGGTAGGGGAACAATATGGGGTGGGGGATCTATATAGGGAGGTGGATATATATAGGTAAGGGATCTATAGAATAGTTTTCACATGACGAGCGAAGTAATTACAAGTAATTGTGTAATTGTTTTCTCTACGCGATCTAATTGGCTGGAAGATCAAAGATCATGCTCCCGAACCAATCGCAATTACCAAGTAATTTGTAATTACTTACGAAAGTCATGCGAAAAGCGCTCTATAGACAGGAAGTGATTCCTAAAATACGAGTGTGCCCAGTTGGGCTGGTTTACGCACGAAAGCCAAGCGCAGACGTAATTGCAAATCGCAAGTATATCAAAATCATACATTTCCCTTAGAACGCAAGCGCAACAAAACCGATACGTTGCGCTCCGTTGTGCTTGTGTCTAGTGTGTGTAAATCAAGCGAGTATAAACTTAAATGCTGATTTAAGCTTGCAGTTGCATCGATGTGACTTACACTTGCCTTGAGCTTGTTGAACTTAATGCTGAGCGGTTTCATCGTTCCTTGTCTTGTTTGCTTGATTGCTTCCCGTTAGTCAAGATTAAAATGAGCAGTAGCATTTAAAATCCGCACCTACTCTGTTAAGGACCTCTGGTATTCCTGGGTGGGTACCCCCAGTGCAGCCTGGAATTCCTGGGTGGATGCCCTACGGTAGGAGCGAAATTCCAGGGTGAGTTTTCTAAAAAAGTGAAATTCCAGGGTGAATAAGCATGAATTCCAAGCTGGTAATGAAGAAATAGACTGGAATTCCAGGGTAGGTGGGGTTAACCCAGAATTTCCAGGGTCGGGTATCTGACGCAGGAGTCAACTCAACAAGGGGTGTTTCAGATTTTAAATGCTACTGCCCATATATAACTACCAGCTACTGTCCATATATAACTACCAGCTACTGTCCATATATAACTACCAGCTACTGCCCATATATAACTACCAGCTCTTGTGGCATTTCACTCGAAGTATGGCATGGAAATGATTATGTTACGTATCGCAGCGCCCTACAATTTGGCCTATACTTTATTAAAAATGGTGTAAAAAATTGCCACTAAATTAGCCACTTTTCTAACGCTGTTTGGGACAGACCAAATATGCGATATCATAGTACTCTTACTGATAAATTTATATTACATTCCACCAGGTGCCAAGAAGGTCATTGTCCTTTTCACTGACGCATTCGGATCCCAAGGAGCAGAAGAGATCGCTTACATGGCTGACTCACTTAAGGGCTATGGTGTGGAGATATTTGCCGTCGGTGTGCCAGGGGAGAATTACAATCGTGGTATGGAGGTCCTAGTGAGCAAACCCGAGAAGAAACACCAGTTCCAGGTTAGCTTGGACCATAAAGACAACAAACGTGCCCTCGATAAGCTGGTTAAGCGAATCTGTAAGCTGAGAAGACAGCCATATCATTGGTAGACTTTGCTTGATATGAGTCCATGCATAAGGCGCGTTTTTAGCGCACGAAACCTGATAGACTTTTTCGAAAATTTCGAAATTTTAAATGAAGACCATTGTGAACCCAATCACAGGGAATTTCTGCAGAAACCCATCCATGAGAAAAGCTGAACTTCCCATAGTAATAGAATGGGAAGTGTTAGGATTCCCCATGGCTATCATCGGCCATGTGAATGCCGAACACTTCCCATGCGTGTGCCTGAAATGCTTTTCCCATGGATGGGATTCTGCAGAAATTCCCTGTGAATAGTGAAACCAACCAGTGTCAGAAAGAGCAAAGATTCATTGTGTCAGTTACCAACAGAGCCCGACTAAATGTTGGGGCTTGACGAACAAAATTTTAGAGTTAATCGCCAAATGGCGCACAAACCATCTTTCTGAGTTCAGCTGAGATCAACGTTTTTGTGGCGAATAAATGTTGCTCTATGGCGACTAAATTTTTGAATTGGTCGCCAATGGTGGCACCTAGCGACAAAAGTTAATGTCGGGCCCGGTCACATGTTTCCTGATCTTCCTATATGAAAAATGACACAATGACACCTCCCACGTTCATTAAAAGTGGAGATGTTATTTTTATTACGGGTATCGGAGACTCGCTAAGTCTCGATCTTTAGAGACTTGAGCTTGACTGCCGTCATTTGAGAAGAAATGTACTCCAGGAAGACGAGGACTCCAGGAAGACGAGGACATCTCATTCAATAAACGTTGCTTTGGTATTTGGTCGTTGAAGCGCGGAATACCCATCGCCAACCGAGAGCCTTTGCGGACTCTTAGCCAATCAGAGCGCCCGAAAAACAATGGATCAATTTGAAAACAAAAGAAAACGGGACGCAAAGGCTCCCGGTTGGTGATGGGCCTTTAACATCAAACAATGGCGCTCGACGACCAAAGACCAAATCTAAAAGCAACCTTTTTTAAATGGGTGTATACATTATTTCGAGGATTCAGATCTCATAGAAATTCGCTAAAATTCCGGTAATTTCTTGGTGTTACGGAAGAGCACCAGTCGGCATGACAACAATGAAACTAAAGCCACGAACAAAGACCTTAGATCGAGATAATGGAATAGAGTACAAAGACCTCGAGCACCAAAAACAAAGCTTCCCAGGAAGGGCAAGCTAGGAATGTGACCATCCATATGTACTGTATGGCACAGAGTGCTGATCAGTTCAGTTAATTGGTACCAATGGCACGACATGCTGAACACATATGGTGCAAACAGGAAGTCAATAAATAAAGATAACTGTCATACTGTCTATCTGGTTGATGTAGTTGGGGAAAAGGGGATGGAGCAGGCTGTGAAGAGCTGGTTCGGCCATCGCGGCCGCCATCTTTGATTTTTGGGCATGCGCGTTCTGTGTATTCTCCTCGCTCCCAGAAAGCGTGCGCCCGAAAATTAAGATAACGACGGTGATCAGTGAGCCAATTTTTCCCCGTAATTTCTGATCCCAAGAGGTCGCAATGAGAAACAGCCCTCCATCTTTTGCAAGGAGGCTATGTGTGTGGGGAAGCAACACACAGTACATGTGCATAACGCTGCAAGCCTCCTCTTTATGGCTTTTGCGAATCGGAGAAACTTGGGTAAAATGCTCTTTGAAAATTATGCATATATAAATGGAACCCGGGATTGGGGAGGGGGGGGGGGGGGGAGGAGGGTTGGGGCGGACTCCCGGGTCGGGGATGATTGTCGAGAATGTTCAGTTTCACCCCTAAAACATATCACAAAGGGTGTGGTAGGCGTTGGAGGCTGTTTTATCGGCGAAAACCCGGAGTTCGTAGTCGCGAGCGCCATCCTGGATCTTTTGGCCGAGTGACAATGGGGCGAGTGACAAAACGAGGGGGTGGGGGGGGGGGGTCGGTTGTCACTCGCCCCATTGTCACTCGGCCAAAAAATCCAAGATGGCGCTCGCGACTACGAACTCCGAGTTTTCGCCGATAAAACAGCCTCCAGCGCCAATTTACTCTAAAAGATACCCCAAGAAATTTCCATCTTTGACTAAAAAATGCTGCCTTTAATGTTGTAATTTATTGTCTTGTCATCATGCTTTTTAAAAGCATCATCATGAGACAAAACAATTTTACACCGGCCCTAAAAGATATCAATCTCCCTCAAATCTTATTGAAGATCAAGATCACCCCTAAAAGAGACGACCAAAACCATGATTTTAACCTCTTAATGATACGACGATCATCCCCGACCCAAAGATATAGGAGGCCCTCCCCCGAGAAATGCACGAAATACAGCAGTCACACCACTTTTCAAAAAGCAGCTATAAAACACACATGTTAGCATCTTTTTCTGAAGAAATTCTGTCAGAAAGTTCATTTAAAATAAACAAACTTTTTTCTCAATTTCTTTACAATATTACATAAAACAAAAACAGAATAAAACTCATTTAGCTATTATTTTTTGCCCTTTTTACGGCTAGCTTTGGAATGTCTCCTACCCTTAGCACTAAATCGTACACTCTTTGTCTTATCAGGTTTCTCCTCAGCTTTGGTCTCTTCATTTATTGTAGCAGTTTTATCGTCCATTTTAACAGTATTCTTCTCTCCATCTAATTGATTAATACTATCAATATTATCCACATCATTCCCTTCCTTTTTATGTTCGTCCAATGTTTCGGACTCAGTTTTTGATGCGTCCTGATCAGCTCTCTCTGTATCACCATCGTTTTTATCATCAGTCGAGTGTCCATTTTCTTGACTTACAAGACAAGTACACTTTTCGTTGTACGAAGAATTCTGAGTGTGATTTTCTTTTTCATCGCCTGTACCGTCTTGCGAATTCTCTGTCGGCCCGTTCGGTCCCATAATAGCAAGTGGAAGTTCTGCCTTAATCTTTATTTTCTCTCCCGATGAATTCTCCTTAGGCACATTTTCAAGCGTTCCGTTTTTCCTGAGTTCTTTCGGCTTCCGAACTGCACTTTTTCGTCTCCCTTCAGCTGAAGCCTTCCTCTGTGTAGGATTATCATTGAGTGAGTACCCAACTGCACGGATCAGAAGATTTGGAGCTTCCTTTCGAGTTTCGCTAGAACGTGATAAAGACCGAGGGACTTCACGGATGGCAGATCGAATCCCGCTCGTTCTTTATTGCTACAATAGAACCCCTTATAATATGTCCCTGATTTGAAATCGGTACCTCGGGTGCAAAAACAGTGCCGCGCTGTAATGGCGTCATTGCGCGAGAATTAGGTCTAGTATACGGGACCCTACTAAACTCATCATAGGTGGGCATCACAGACTCTATGCCGTCTCCTCGAAGCTCAAACTGAACGGATTCCTCTTTAGTAGAAAACACAGGTTTTGGGTCCAGCGGTGTTGCAACTAGAGCACGCGTGTCGAGTACATCTATGGACTCGGTTTTTGTCAGCGCATGCGTACTGAGAGCCTCGGTAGACTCTGCCTTGACCAATGGCGATGCGGCATTCCGCTCGTCTTTGTTACTAGGTCTCGGTGTTGTAGGAGCTGTAAGGTTTCCTGGTTCACCGTCTATCACCTCTGCTAACTCTGTTTCTCTTGAGTAGCCCTGAGAACTCGGCGCACTAACGCACGAACGTATATTATCTTTCACTCCTAATAACCGCGCAGTTCCAAACTCTACTTGGGATTTGCTAGAAATCTGCGGCTTAGGACCGCGGACTTTCTTCACAGGCCTTTCAACTTGCGTCTTATCTGCGTTCTGAATATTATTATTGCCGTCTGTCCTATGGTAATTCTCAGGGGGAGGGACTGCCGTAGTTGTGGTGTCAACTTTACTAACAACAGGTTCCCCGTACATAGTCCTACTGATGAGAGCAGACTCCCCACGGGTGGGGGGTGAGTAGAAAGTGTTCTTGTCTACGTGGCGAAGTATTTTAGAGGGGAAACTTCCGGTGTAGTTAACAGGGGGAGGCTTGTCCGAGTAGATGCGCTCATCCAGGGGGTACCCTTGTCCGTTGCTAGGGATATCGGCGGGAGGAGGCTCATGACTCGGTCTCTTCGGGTTTGCATTCTGAACCGCGCCATCGGGCAAATTGGGGGGCCTGGGTCTCTCTGGAGCAAGAGAAAAACAGCACACCGGTGAGGGATTTTTATAACAGCATCTTGTTTACAATAATATAATCTTTTATCAACTCAATAAAATAGATATTGATATGATAATTTTGCAATATTTAAAATAGTACTTGGGGTAATGTATTCTTGGGTTTTCAGTTGTCACGTGACTAAATTTATCTCCCCAAATACTTTGAAATGCTGTATACTCAACAGAACTGTAAAGAGAACACAATATTATGTTTCCTTGATAAATTTGAGGCCTATTGAGCGTTTTCCGAGCGAAATATATGGAAGTGAATCCCCGCCATTTTGTACAGTAAATGTATGGAGCCGCCATGTTGGTGCCCAAGGAGATGAGCACCAACATGGCGGCCAAATTACCAGTTCTCCAAAACGGCTATTTAATCGATCATATCAACAAGAATCTTGTCGGAATGGTAGGATGTGAACATTAATAACATTCTAATTTGTCTAGATTGTAAGAATTAAGCAAATTGAGTAAATACGGAACGCTCAAAATATTTGACTGGTGTTGCGTGACATAAATAGCTTCAGCGATATCTCCGGAACTACGTGGCAGAAGGTGCCAAGATTTGGTGTGATGACTCCTTCAGTAGAGTTATAATCAACATTCAAAGTACATCTTCGTAGAGGTTTTACTTTAGAAGTTAGCATTTTGATGACGTCACGTCAAAACCACCAATAGTTGACGTTTGAGAAAAATGATGCGAGAGGGAAGTTAAACCAACTATTTGGTTTTCTTTTCAGCTTCCCGTACAATTAAGGTCAAAGAATAATATAATCAAAGTGCCACAATGGCGAACTCGTATAATACTATATTGTACTATTTTTGCAGTCAATGCACAAAGTTAAAACTGATAAAGTGGTTTTCATAAGCCCGTGGAACAAAGTGTAATAGTCAAAGTGTAGTAGTCAAGCCAGCACAAAAGAGAACAAAGAAATGTCCTTCGGACATCCACGAGTTAAAAGAGGTAGGTCATAGATATATCAAGAATGAATATACATCAGAAAAAAAATATATATTATTATATTTCTTGCTGTTGGGAAAGTGGATAATGTTTAATTTCCTTATGGTATGAAAAGATGCCAAGGTCCTTGAAAGGTGATGGAAGATAAGAATGTGATTGTTTTGAAAAGAGAGGGTTTTTTTTTCAGAAAAGGTTGCACCGTCACAACTGTCCGTTTTAGCCCGGATGAGTCATGGGCGGCAAAACAGAATCATGGACAATGGTTGTTAGAAGAATAAATAGGCATACTTATCACCCTGCTTATGCCAAACGATTCTATTATCCATCGCGGGCAAGAAATTTTGTACTAGTTTGCCTGAATTTTCATTCTTTTTAGTTTCTCCCATGATGCATCGCGAGCTACAGCAGACGGTGTAACATTTTCTGAAATAGGTGTATACATCAGCACAAGAAGTTTTGCCTGGCCAACAAAATAGTACTCTGTGCTCAGACGCTTTCCTTTCCTAACAGCAAACCATCATCAGGGTTTGGATTGGGGGGGAGGGAGGGGATTGGGGAAGTGGGGGGGGATCTGGATGTCGGTTAGAATTCTTGAAAGTTGGGCGGTAGTCGGTTAAAATTTGCGGTCTATGTCGGTAATGTAATCGGTAAAACTAAGTTAATAATTAACCTCGTAAAGTTAAACTATGAAAATATGAAGTGTGTTTTATTATTTAAAATATTTTAGTGTTGCCAGTGCACACGCATGACTAACCGCAAGTCTGCCTTTCTTTGCTTCTTTTGGTTTGTTTACCATGGCTTCCACTTTCTATTGGCTATTTGAAATGCGCTCTAATTATTAGGTGTATTCCTCCTTGATGTATAAGCCGTTATCTTGTTTGTGTTTTATGGTCAATGAAGGAGTTTTGAGCGGAGTGGATAGCTTTTCACGGTTTAGTCGGCGCCGGTGGTAAGGCCATTTGTTATTTGTGATAAAATTATGGAAATCAGTTTGAACTGCTTTTATATATGAGTCTTGCAAGTAATATTAATCATTTGCGTGTCCAAAATTCAGCATTTACTTGAATTGAGGAAAATGGAAAAAATAGGACCATACTTCCAGACAAAGAGCTGAAGCGTCGTATGGCGACCGTACGGTTCTTACGCCCACGCCAGAGATTTCGGCTCTGACAGTCGCTATCCTGGTGTTGAATTGCTCAGTAGCTAGATACCTATGGGTGAGAGTACGCCCGGCCACCAGACCATATAAGGACGCCCCTTGTACCGTTAGTGAACAATCAACTAATTATTTATGTATCACCAACGTATTTATAGGCCCGAAGAGTGTGTTCGAGATCCATGTGGGACACGTTGTTGGTTGTCTTTAACTGAAGCTTATCTGACGATAATGTAGAAATGTTTTTCACAGTTGCCGTTTAGCATGTTTAATTTACTCATATTCCAATAGTAGGCAATACATTGACACGGGAATGATTTTTTTTTTAAGTTGTCCGTTTGCGCATGCGCAAACACGTCATCTTGTCTAATTTTATTTTCCGTGAACAGACGACCATTCATCCCCTGAAAGATCATTTAATCGGTATCTTTTATCCAAGTTTGTCGGTAGTCGGTAACTTTTATGCCCATTTGTCGTTTGTCAGTTAACCCCGGCCATCAAGACCCTGCATCAGGGAAGAATACGTCTGTGCTCTGCTTTGTACTGTATTCGTAGAACCTGAATGGCTCAGCCGATTTTAACAATTTCAGCTAACGGTTGGATGAAATTGTTAAATCGGCTGAGCCATTCAGGTTCTTTCCTTCTTTTTGCGTAGTTCAGTTGCTTGGCTTCTGTCGCAAATTACACCAACCCGAAGGCAACCAAAGCAAATCTTTAGCAATTTTTACAGACTGCTATTTTGGGTGAATTTTAGTGTAAAATGTACGGTCATGAGAGTTGATGAGAGCTAATGAGAGTTCCAACTATCATCCACTCTCATCTACTCTCACGAGAAGCGATCGGTGATGAGATGAGAGTTCATGAGCAATCTTACGCGAGTTCATTTCCGCGGAGAAAGCCTGCAGTTCTTTGGAACCAAATGAGCCTGCAGTTCTTTTGGCGGCAGCTGCTGACTGAAAAACTCTCATCCGCGCGATCAAACGGTAAACAACACTCAACGACTCTCATGAAGAATTTGAACATGTTCAAAGTGCATAAGAGCGGATGAGAGTCGATGAGAGTTTCGCGATCAAACGGGAAAACTCTCATCAACTCTCATCACCGTTTGATCGCGACTTTAAGCATATTTTGGATTTCAAGTAAAAACATCGTGCCTTTTTCAATGAAAATGGGAAAATTTGTATTTTGTATCTTGTAGCGATTGTTCAAATGCTCGATCGTGATTGGCTAATTTGTAAGAGAATTTGTTTGTATGGCCTTTGTTGGAGTAGTCGCACTATAAAAGGAAACTTTAACCAATGCGAGAGCCTCCTAAACATTCAAGGAAAAACACGTGCTGAACAAAAAGCACAGACCGTTGTTTGATCTCACTTAATTCTTAATTATTATGACTTGTTTATGGGAGGAGTGCGGGCTGTGTACACTGGCTACGAAGTGGTTTTAAAGAACCCGTCAGCCACTCCTTTGTTATTGTTTTCGTTCGATATTTGAAGACGAATTACGTGTAGAAATCTCTATCTAAAATCAACATCTAAAAACAAAAGTTTCAGATGTAATTTACCAAATTCAATCAAGAAAATTGCTCTGTATTCTCTAAATCAGCCGATGGAAATGGATGCTTTCTCCGACTTGGTATGTTGCTATGCTGTCAAAATGGAGGTTGACACAAACTCTTTAACTGGACGGTTCAGAGAGTTACTTCTGCGCAGTTTTAAAAATAGATCAAAGCAAGGCTGCTAGAAAAACTCCACAGGCGCTAGCCAGACATTTTTACTAGGTACGGCGCCACTACATTGTTTTCATAGCTCAACTTCTATTTTGTGCTATATATAAATTATTGTATTTTTGGGGCTTCACGTAGCCTGCGAAAGCAGCCGCCACTTTGCGAGTCGCCGGAAAAGGACGGTCGTCCTTTTCCGGCGACTCGCAAAGTGGCGGCTGCTTTCGCAGGCTAGGCTTCACGAGGTACGCAAAAGCGTATAGGCGTACCTGCTCCAGACTTGGTGATCAGGTAACTTGACTAGCAACTAGGGCACGGTGAAAACACTCCATTAAACAGTCCATCAAAGTATGTACAACATTTTAAACTAGAGGAATGTAGGCCCAGAATGTAGATATAAGGTTTGCATGTGAACGATAATTGCTTTCGTCAACTCTTCAATTTTCAACTATAAGTTAAAATGTTTTATATTAACAAACAACGATTAACAATTAATTTTTTAATGAACAAGTTGCCAATAGCAACTCTAATCGTAAGCTCATGTTATGGCAGTGCGATGATTCTAAAAAAGCATTCTTGAGCAGTACAGTAAGGCAAACCATTGTCGTTTGCAACTCGAAACCTTCGGGGTTGCTATACACTTGTTTGGACGTGGCTTTTGAAATACAAAATGCACAAAATACTAATGAATTGTCAACTTGTTAATGTTGTTCTGTCTGACACAAGACTCGAACAACACGAATTTGAAACTACTTAACTCCAAATGTCGACAACGACAAGGTTCTTGCATCTCTAATTCAACGAGAAGACTTATGGTCAAAAGCAATATCTTACCTTCAGAGAAATCAGGTTTCACTTGAAAATCAACTCCGTTTTTCAAAGTGTTTAGTACAGACTGAATTAGAAAAGTAAAGCAAGTTAATTATTGGTGTAATCCCTACCTGAATACGAGAAGTCCCTCGAGATCCCCATGCATTGTGTAGCCTATCGATCGTCATTTTAACCGTGAAGAACTAATAACTTTTGTACGAGCGGTTTGTTTATGGGTTTATAAAGAATCGCTCGCTGTTAGTCGCTAGGGAGTATGCGACTTTAGGTATCGGTTCGTTATCATGGTGGCGGGGTTTACAATTTCACGTCTGACCTTTCTATTGTTTGAAATTAACGCAGGTTTGAACGTATGAAACGAAAACTTCTCGCGCGCGAGGACTAGCCGAAGGAAAACAATTAAGGTGGCCGGATACTTGTTTTTTAATTTCTCGGGTTAAACACTCAGTAATAGCCTTAAATATCGCCTCCGATTTTATTTCAGTTGATTTCTCAATACCTAATGTATTATTTTCCCAACCCAGACTTGGAAAAAATCTCCAGAGTTACCCTCTCCCACATTATGTGTCAGTCAATTCCAGCGGTGACCATCCCACCCCCGGGACACCGTGGGGCATTTGCGCACCACTGCCTTCCCTGGGGTGGGGAATTTTGAAAATTTTGCTGGCCCCAGGGTCGGGAATTGTTTTTCCCCGGGGGAAGGGGGGTGGGGAATTTTTGTTTTCTCATCTCAAGCGCGTCGGGTTTTGCGAATTACGACACCAGTTACAATAACTATCGTTTGACAGTTACAAAGTCCCAGTTACAGAAAATAACGCCACATAAAATATAATGCAGAGCATGGCCCGTATACACCACGTTTGGAGACACATTTGCACATTTCGCAGTTAACGTCTTCTATAGAGAAGAAACAGATTTCGCAATTTCTTCTCAGTGGAAAAACATAACATAACATTTGCAGAAATGGCTACAACGGCGAATGGCCTAGGAATGTCTACCGATATTTGTACTAATACCTTAGTTTCACTTCTTTATTTATATTTTGTCTGACTTTCAGTGAAATGAGAACTCGTTCAAAGGCGAGAAAACTAAAGTACATTTACTGAAACGAATTATAAATGCTCGGACAGTATAAATGGAGTTGAAATTTTGTTGTGAAGCTTTTCACGCAGAGTCGATGGAATCTTACCGTCTTTTTCTCGTCCCGGGGGTGGGGCATTTTCCCGCTTTTGGTGTTCCCCGCCGTGGGGTATTTTGCATTTTTGCTAGCCCGGGGGTGGGGAATTTTCAGTTATATTTTTGGAATTGACTGATACATTATTCGGAACACTGAGACTCAACTGCAGTCAACTCCTGACCCTACATTTTGAAGTCGTATTGAAATGTGAAATGTCATACACGGCCATCCGATACACCAGTACAAGTATTATTAAGATTATTAAGTTATTATAGAACGTATTTGCCTCAATCTAGGACAGAGCTATAAATTACTTTCGATGGCACAAGCGGCCATCGCCAGAAAAACGCGACATCGCTCGTCACCGTGACATGGAGTTTTCGTGACCGCGTGACATGGCTGGTGTCGGATTCAAGATGACAGCCACTCGATTTTCGACGGTTTTGGGGTTTTGTTGCCCTTTCCGGATATTTTCCAGAGATTTTATTTTCTACTAAACTCGTTTTTCTTCTGTAAAACTCGCTTTCAAATTTTGCCGGGAGTGTCTGAATCCGCTGACCCGTTGTGGTGGTGACTGTGGTCGTGGATTTCGAGACTATTTTCGAGTGGTACAGATAGCACGTATCCCGAAGGCCTTTACGGAAAGTTTTTTAGAGGAACCTTAATATTTCAGGTCTCCAGAAGAACGTGGAATAGTGTACCTTCAAAATGGTGGCTAAATTTAATCTGAACGAACAGTTTCAAAGAAGATTTTGGCCGGCGAAGTTCATGGATTTTTCGTACTTTAGCGAGGAACCAAAGGTATATTCTCTGTCGGCTTTTTTCAGCTCTAAAAAGGTAAGACGAAATTTCAAAATTGGGCAAGCATTTGTGTTTTATTAGCTTCCTGGATAGATGCAAATGCAAATGTGATACGAACATTTTTTCCACAACAAAAATATTGTTTCCGCGGACCGATTATAAACTATACATGATCATCTCCGATCGTGAATTCTCATACAATCCTCTGTAGATGTTTGAGTTCTCGGGTACTAGTTTTAGATTTCAAAATGTAACTCGTAAATGGATTGAATTCACCAATATTTTTTGCTGGCTGTCTTACTCGGTAAATAAATAAAACTTTGAAATACGAACATTTTTTCCTGACTCTCATAAACGGGAGATATGAGAGAAAATGTGTTTTTCTCCATACATTTCTCTGTAATCAATTTTGAGCTTTAATTCACCTCAGCCGGTTGCGTTACACACGGGATGTCGCGTTTTTCTCGCGATGGCATCAATATGTCGGTATCTCCACAGAACAGGGAAGCGCTAATATCGCCCTAACCTGAGGATCAGGCCACCCTCGTTTCCCTTTAAAAGTTATGCTAGGTGACAAAAGAACAAGTTTACTTTTTTATAACTAATTTGGAGACTTTCACATCAAGTTCCCTTTTTGTCGACCAACATTGATTGAATTTGTGTGAAGTTGAACACATTTCATTACAAATCAAGAAAGGAGAAGTGCTTTTTACATCACAAATGTGACACGATGTTCTGTGGTATATACTTTTATCGCAACATTGAATTTTGAAGTCGCGTAGCAATGCATACAGTGGTAAACAGAGCTCTCAAGAATAAAGAACATAGCATAGTCAAACCGCCGTGTACGTCGCTTTTGTTACTTCGTTTTTAATCGTTTATGCATGCCGTTCACAGCACGCGGTGATAGTAACGATTTCACTTGAAGATCACCATGACGTCGCAGGCACTTTGAACATTTCCAAATTTCACAGCGATGTGTATTTTTTTTTTAGATCCCAACAAACTGAGAAACATTGTAGTACCAAATACCCGACTGTTCGCCGTCCATGTGCAGACGTGGAGACGTCGCCGATGATCGTCGCGTCTGAAATCTGTGAAATCGCTTCACAAATCGCAGCGTTTGAAAGGGCTATTACTTCAATTTTATAGAGAATATTACACGGCGGCGCGAAGATATGAATTTTACCTTGTAGTGATAAGACAATCATATAAAACATACCCCGTACGAAAGGTCACTAGAAGAAAATCTTCTCACGCCCCCACTGGTTGTCTCTTATGATTTCCCCAAAAATCACGCAATATTTTTGCAATTTGCCAATTTTACGCCAAGTAATACGAAATATCAAAAACCAGCATACGGAATATAGAATATACATCTTCACTCTCTATAGTTGTGATAGTTTGAACCTCAAAGTCGCTTGTTTCCTGCGGAGAATTTGCAATTGTTTCCGATCGCTTGTGACAGCATTTACAAGGCGTTCATCGACTTCTAGGCATAGGCTGGGATAGACTGGGTTTTTATAAGCTAGCAAAAGGACCAATCAAAAACCAGCAACCGTATTCGAATAGTCTATTGAATTTCACGGATTTTGATGCATAATATGCTCTCGTTCGGTGCGATTTAGCGCGGAGAAAATGGCAGTGGAAAACTTGTATGTGCTCAAAATTACCGTTCTCGTGACCTCGTCGTAGCGCTAGGCGATCAAAGCACTGGAAATACTGGATCGAAAGGCATTGAATACCCCGTTTAATCACGAAATTAACAAGTAAGTTCAGTTTTATTAACTCGAGGTTTTATTTCGATTGATCGCTCTATTTTTTAGTGAAGATAAAGTTCTTCATGAAATAGTATTGATCGTTCTGGGTTCTGGCATGGTATCCGAAGATGGAATTGTAATTCGCTCAACAAGGCAAATAAATTAAAGTTTGGCTTCATCGTAATCGTACTACCGAATCCAATTCAACATAATGGTTTTCAGTGTCGCTTGCTCATTGTCCTTGAACTTCGTATAGCTTTCTATCTTTCTATTTTCCTTTCTTGGCAGATAGGTTTGAGGTAATTTGTATTTCGTGTTGAAGCTTTAGTCTGACGGCTTCGGCATGTGAATTAATTAATATTTGAGTAAATTACGCATGCGTAGAGCATCAAAATAACGTCCGCGCTGGCCTGGACCCCAAATTAGCAAATGTTCACGCTTGTATGGGATAAGTTTCATATGACTTCATGAACGAGCACAGCAAAGAATCCGTCTCACTCTGCCTTAATGCACTTGCTTTGTTTTTGTTCACGATTCATTACCATGAGAAACTCTGGAATTACCACCGTATGCATTGCTACGCGGGCCTCAAAATTCACTGGCGATTGGCGATTTTACGCAAGAAATCCAAGAAAACTGTTAATTTTTTCTTGAACCCGAAAGTTAAACATTCGAGGCAAAGAAGCCAAAGGACAGCTTAGAACCACCGGTTTGGTTGATTTGGCAATCAATTTTGACCCACAGCTGAAGAAACCAGCGTTTTGGTTTGATTGACGGCTAAAAATCACCAATCGCCCATCGCAGCATTGAATTTTCGAGGTCGCGTAGCAGTGCATACAGTGGTAATGTTAATTGCGCCTGTACAGTAAAATGTTCTGACCTGAACACTTTTTTTATATCGAAAATGGCGGTGAAGCAGTGTATTGTGGGCAGGGTCAGACACGAGAGCATAATCGTATCAAGCCACGCGTTTGTTTTTATTTATATACACTTTACACAAAAATCAACAAAATCGCTAAAAATGTTTCAGTAGAATCCTATGATATCTCTTTCTTTGTGTAATTGAGGACGAGATATCATAGGATTCAAGTCTATTCAAAGCGTTCAGTCGGTAGATTCCGCCGAAAATAGCACTCAAAAAGGCGATATCGCCCTCGTCGCTGCCGACTCGTACGACATCGCTTTTTTCGTGCTATTTTCTTAGCGGAATCTAGCCTCCTGAAGCTTTGAATAATCCTATATCCTATGATATCTCTTTTTTGTGTAAATTGAGGACGAGATATCATAGGATTCAAGTATATTCAAAGCGTTCAGTCGGTAGATTCCGCCGAAAATAGCACTCAAAAAGGCGATATCGCCCTCTCGTCGCTGCGCGACTCGTGCGATATCGCTTTTTTCGTGCTATTTTCTTAGCGGAATCTAGCCTCCTGAAGCTTTGAATAATCCTATAGAATCCCATGCTATGACTCTATCTCGCGTGCTGATTGGCTGAAATCGAGGGAGATTTTTTGGGGAATTACATGGCTGCAAAAGTAGAATTCAATGAAAACACAGGACACCCACGAAATTTACAATTTATCAAGCGAGAAAGCAAGAACAATTACTTTCTAAAGTTTTAAACGCTTCGCTAGCAAGGTTTTTAAGTTGCATTTCCTGAAATTGAAACAGCGCAATGGCTTCTTTGGCGCGCGTAAAGCCTTTTTTTGTAAATTATTAAATCAATAAAACCTTCGGCATGGGATTCAAAGAAAATCCATTACCCGACTCAGGAATTCCACACTAAGGGACCGATCGTTTATTACGTCTACGGGGGGGGGGGCGGTGGAATTTGGGTGGGGGTGAAAATTTAGAAGACATAGATTTTAGGGGGGTAATTTTTTGGCATCTTCTCTCAAAACAGGGGGTAATTTTTTCAGAGACACTGTGGTTCAAATTAAATAATAACATGTACAAGCTATCGTGTCGTGGCATACAGCGCCAAGCCCTATAGCGAGTGCGCCAATGTCGGCGCGCTTCGCGCGCATAGGAATGTACAGTACAGTTTTTGAGAACGTGCGCAATGGAATGTCTACGAATGTCATTACAAGGAGAAAAAACTAACTCTCCCCAAAAAGACGCTCTGCAGTAAAAGCATCGGAACAGTCTCAGTTCGAAAAAGAAGGCCTTATTATTAGGCAAGCGTGAGTTCGAAGTAACGAGGATAGAGCTTCGTCATTTGGACCCTGCTTCACGCACATTTGCGATCTTTGTTTACTACACACAGCAAATGGAATTAGTTCATCTACCTTTTCTTTGAGGTTTGGTGAAATGCGTTCATGCATAAAATTAGAGCGCGCTTCGCGCGCAACAAAAGAGAAATTTTTGTAAATTGTTTTTCATTAGTTCAAACAGGGTTAATGGTTGGTTACAGGGTGGGGGTAAGCTTTTTAGAACATCGATGTTATGGGGGGTTATTTTTGCGTCGCCTTTTTAATGAGGGGGGTGCGAATTTTAATATTCAATAAATTTAGAAAACCACCGCGCCCCCGGGGACGTAATAAACGATCGGTCCCTAAATCTCACTTAAGGTTACTGAGAACCTTCGTGCACGTACTCGGAAAACAAATCATACAACTCTTTAGTTTAACCAAAACATGTCAACCTATATATCATTGGAAAGCTTATAAAATGGACTAGCAGACTATGACAAAAAGAAATAATTTTTTGATAAACAGAAATTTTTTGAAGGTTTTATTAAAACTGTGGGTGTGACACTTCCAAGAGCTATCGCTGCCGAACTGCTTGACCTTGACTCCCAAGTAAAACATTGTTTTAATACTTAAAAGTGTTTCTCAAAAACTGTGTCTGCGTTTTTTAAAATTTTGCGTTGTTCAAAAGTTATGAAACTTTTAAATTTCCAAGGTCAAATTTTGTAGAATTTTCACGCTCTAAAAATTTAGAAAAATCATAACTTTTGAAGTAAACAAAATTTTAAAAAAGGCAGACACGGTTTTTGAGAAACACCTTTAAGGAATAAAACGCTGTGTTTCTTGGGAGTCAAGGTCAAGCAGTTCGACGGCGATAGCTCTTGAAAATGTCACACTCAACTTTTTTTATAAAAGCTTTAAAAAATTCTGTTTAATAAAAAGTTACTTCTTTTTGCCATAGCCCGCTAGACCATTCTATAAGCTTTCCAACGATATATAGGTTGACATGTTTTGGTAAAACTAAGGACGAGTATGATTTTTTTTTCCGAGGACGGGCGGGAAGGTTCTCAGTAACCTTAAAAAATCGATTTTTCGCGTGAGATTTAGTGTGGAATTCCTGAGTCGGGTAATGGATTTACCTATAGAATTCATCGATATCTTCAATTGTGTGGATATGGCAAATATATGTTACTCAGGTGTCCGCGGTTGTGTATCGCATTGATTTACGAGTGGCACTTTCCTATAGTAAAACTATCGTCTCTAAAGTACGAAATATTTGTCCAAAAAGAGGTGCCTTTTCGTGTGATAGTCCAACACGTTACGCCATGCTTGTGCTAAAATACATGAGACCATATTCTATTTAGTAGCCATAATAGCGTTAACAAGAGAGTTCATTCGTGGCCCACTAAAATCTTTAGGCCTTAAGTCATGCTCATTCTCAAATCCAAACACGAAATCCCTCTGATCTGTTTTCACACGTGTCGTTCCTGAGGGAGGCCAGCCGGCGGGCACGGACTTACCAAATGAGATCGCCAGGATTCGGTCGTGTAGATGATTATTCTCGTCTACAAATTTGTACCTTCGCATGATATTAGCGACATGTTGCACACACGTATCCGTTAGACGGATTAAGACGACGTTATTGACTCTCTCCAACCAGGACACATCGCGCAAAGCCTCGCTCCCCTCGGATATATTCACGAGTTTGGCTATTTTTATGCTTCCTGGTGCAGATTGAATGAGCGCGTCGCGGAAATTTTTCACCGTTTTTACCTCCTGAGGGTTCTCAGAGTTGTGAACTAGAAGGATATGCTTGACTCCATCAAGAGAACTTCCTTGTGAAGGTATTTGCCTCTGTGGTACAGAACTTGCTTTTGTGGCGTTTTTCTTCTTTGATTGGTCAACTCCCATATTGATTGCGCTATTTCTTTAGCCTGAAAAGAAAGCAATGTTGTTATGTTTTAAGATCATTAAGGTGGGAGCCTAAAAAATTTCTAAATATTGAATGCAATCTAGCCTGCATTTCAGCAGTCTTTTCTTCCTACACTCCGAACGTTGTGGGAGAAAAAATGCAATCCTGCTTTCAAAATCTTAAATGGTCTAGCATCACAGTATAAGCCTAGTTCGAGTGCGCATTCGATTTTAGTCCGAATTTCTTGATTTCTTTTGTTTAACAAGAACAAAGAGAAGTTAAACAAAAGATTCGGACTAAAATCGCATGCGCACTGAACACGAAATTTAAACTCCAACTACGCTTATTCGAACCCCACCCTATACTCTAAGAGATACCGAAGCTAAACTTAGTTAGCTTATCAGCTTACTTATTTTACAGCAAACGGAAAAGAAACTATGAGAAGAGAAATTTTCGCGCGTCCGCCATGTAATACCATGTAATACCGGGCTGTGATTGAGATTGAGCCCGCCAGGCCATCCGGGTTCGCTCCATGTAATCGGGGTACACATCTTGAGTACAACTAGAAAGGAGGTGATGGAATTTTCCTAGTTTCCTTAGTTCGCCATGTAAATTTGTTCTTACGCGGACAGTATATCTCGCCATAAAAAATCGCCATCTTGCAAGACTTTTTTGTCTGGTGCCTTAGGCTACGTCCACACTTGGTGCCCGGGCACCAGTGCTTTGTCCGAATTTTGACTGGTCACTCGACAAAATGGTGTGTTCACATTTAGTGTCTGTGGTCGGGCTCCGTGCCCGGACATCAAGTTTGTACACAGCCTTCAGTTGTGATCGGAAATGATATTTTGCGAAATTGCTTAAAATATGATGTTTGTGTTAATGTTCATAAGAAAGGAAAATCAAAGGCACTCCCTGGCACCAAATTTGGCAGAGGAGAAGTTGTATACCTTTGGAGGAACTTTGCAATTTTGCCAGCCTATTTCAAAACCATTATATTCATTAGGAAGCCAAGTGTAAAATATTTTATTTCAAAGGCAAAATGCCGCCTAGAATAACTCAAAATCGGCTTGGAGAATTTTATCCAAACGTCTTATGCGTTTAAACAAGTATCTGATAAGCAGTAGGTGTTTAATTTAAAAAGTAAAGATTAGAAATCAACGTGGAAATTCATGCTAATTGAAAAGAGTGATTACCCACCCGTTCCGTTGCTATGGAAACACTGATTAGAGTAAATTATGCATCAACTTGAACTTTAATCTTTCTTCAGCAAATTGTCCAAATGTCAAATCCACAGTTACCCGCATTTCAAAATTGCGTTTGTTCAAATGAAGTGGTGGAGTGCAAGACAAACTATAGGCAGGACGTCCTCAACGCTTTGTTAAAAAAGAAAAAGAAAATAACCAAAATAAAAACATTTCTTCCAAAAACCATTTGTTATTCTCTAAAAGAAAGCATTTTGAAAATTAAAGTCATCGCCGAATGGATTTTACAAAAAAGCAAGTTACATACTTACAGTCCTCCTAGCGCGATTTTTTTGGTGCGCGATTCAACAGCGTGACCTCCTAGCAAATACAGGCAATGAAACCGGAGATTGATCTCTCAACCGTGAAATAGGACATTGAATACAAGGCGAACATGAAGGGCTATTAAAAGCTCTTTTATGAGTCTTCAAAGTTCAAATCAATCAGGCAAAAGTCAGTGATGGATTTGTGAGACTTAGCTGTAGATGTTGTGAATGAGGTTCTAGGAATAAAAGAGCTAATTGCGATTTCTTCGGTACGTTTGTGCTTAATCTATGCATACAATCTGTGAGGGCGATTTACATATGTAGAGGACTTTAAAAACTCCTGTATATGCTCTATACAATATACATGCTTTTTCTGAAAACATACAACCCCCGCCCAAAATTTCCTTTCACTAAATAACTTCCCTTTTTCTTGATTCAACAACTGAAACGTAGCATGTAGACTCGGTTGCTTGTTCGGCGTCAGTACTGATGCTTTGTTGGGGTACGTAAACAATAAAATCTTTCGAACGACAAAGCGTTTTACCAATAAATTATACCAGAATTTTCGACGCATAGTCTCTTACCTGGTCTGATACTTCTTATGTGACGTAGAGCTGAAGTTTTCGTTGGAATTCACGTCGACTGAGGGAAATGCTGTTGTTCCTTGTTGCACTGTAAGCGTGCGAACATGGGAAGGTGTTGGAATGCTTGGTATCCATAAATTATGCCGTTACGTCATCATTTGTAGCCTCGCTTTAATCACTAAGGCATGAGCCGCCACTCGCACGTCTTATTGTCAGCGCACACTTGTATAAATTATTCATTTTGATTTTTACATTTTTTCAATTGTTTTTATATCCAATTCTTATTAGTAAAAGTAAACTCGAAAACATCTTACATGTAAGTAGAAAAAAATCTTCCTGATCGAGTCAAGTAACAGGCTTTTTTAATTTTTAATCTCTTTGCAAACAGCAAAAATCGTTATTTGGGTGGGGCGGGGTTTTTAGGCCTGTTCCGATTGCGTCGAAAATTATTGAATTAAGGTGCCGCAAAAATGTATTGGACATTGAATCGTCTCAACCGAAATCAGCGGGCATTTAGGGGCTTTCAGAGAGAAAACAAAGTCAAGCCATAAGCCTGATGTCTCGCACAGAACAATACTGATAGATAGATAGTAAGTTTAATAAAGCCTCTTGCAGCTAAACGCGGAATTACAGGCAGTAGTCTGCTATACGTGTATGATACATGCAATGAATTTGGCAATAAACTGGCCGATCAACAAGCTTGGTTTTAAGGCTGAGTTTTATGTGCGTTCATTTTGTGTCGGCCCGACTTCTAAAAACCTATTGCGATTCAACACAGTTTTTTTTTGTCGGATCATAGCAGCCGGGGCTCGACAAATCGCCGCGTGAAATGCTCTGAAACCTGATCGAGCCGACAATCGGCTCGACAAATCGGCGCTCACAATGGCATCAGCCATTCTTGTCCAAAATAATGATTCACAAAAGCAGAGCAACCACAAATACGGTTTCCCTTGTTAACCGGTCCTGAAGCATTTGCTGCACTCGTTTGCGCACGCATAGTCCCAGAGCTCGTCTCATCGCAGGGAGGTTCTGGCATAGGGACATCCATTTAAGGGCCTTCACTGATTGGCTATTTTGAACGTTGGGGCATGCGCAGAAAGTTGTTTCTCTCAACAGCTCTATCCATCCCGTACCCAGAGCCCGTCATCTTTTGGCCAGCGGCAAGATTCAGCGGGATTCGGGGCTCTGGGGGAATCCGATTTCTAAGCATGCGTAGTAGAACAAAATCGTAACAGAAAACATAAAACTTTAAAAGTTTCTTAAAAATCGATACCCACTGCAGAGCCCTAAATCTTGCCGCTAGCCAGACGGGCCCGAGATTACGGCTAGCTCTGTACCGCTTGCGCAGTCGTCAACATTCTCGTACCCAGAGCTCCCCGGCTCGTCTGCTCGCTGGGGAAGCTGGGGACATCCATTGAGTGCCGTCGCTGATTGGCTGATTATGAGCGTTGGAGCATGCACTTAAAGTCTTTCTCTCAGCGGCTCTGTATCAAGTCTCGCGCATGCGTCAGTGGCTGTCACCAGAGCCTCCCCCCGCGAGGCGATAAGCCGGGGAGCTCTGGGCTCGAGAATATACGCATACCTAAGAGGACGGCTTGTTGCCAACGTTCGACGGACTCGAGTAAAATGTAACTGTCACGGCTAGAAACCGAGCCTACGTGAAATGTCTATAACAAGATATTCCAAGCCAATTTAACTTTTGAAATAATCGGGCTCTCATAGTGTCACAAAATATATATTATATATTATCACCCAAAAAGCCTATAACCCTGAAGCGCAAAGGATAATGGGGCATCTAAACTGTTACTGTTTGATCTGAATTTAGACAGTTATCGCAACCACAGGTAAAATTATTAAATTTCAGCACATTTCTTAATGTTTGTTTCTAATAATTTACAGAAACCCAAATAAATCTTTACCCATACTCCCTAGCGCACTAAGCTTTGTCGCTTTTTCCAGTGACAACGTATCCTGGAAACGGTTGGCTCCAAGCTGCATTCGTGTACAATACGTCGCGGCGTCTTGGCTTAGTGTGGTACCCAGAGGGTATGGGATGGGAGGCGGTGGGCAAAAAAATGGAGGTTCACGCACCCACTTCACTCGAGGTCTCTATCTCTTGCATGTAATATACACTGATATAGTTGGCTCGTGCCGACTGTAAAACCTCTTCTGCACACGTCACACAGCAGTAACAAAACAAATGGATATATATACTCTGTTTTCGAAGCGTTTGACCCCAAGAAGCTGTCTAAAGAGGAGCCGTAAAGTTTATAAACAATACTGAAACTTGACCGTCGTTTGCTGATATAATCAGTGAGTTTATTTTCTATCTCGAGTTGCGAACGGCACTTGGACCACCTCAGTGCGTAAACTATCAATCTTAACTCCCCTTCACTTGATCTTATTAGATTTTCCGGTGCCGGAGTGCGAACAGGAAGCTAATAGAGACTTTCCTTATGATCTCGACCATAAAGAACACGGTGATGTTACAATAGACCCTTTTCAAATGGCCGCCGCAAATTCCCATGTCTTATTAAAATTAAACTGACTGAATCAAATACTGGCACTAGAGAAAGAGTATCCTCACATTAGTAATAATTTAAATTTTCGTTATATGCCAAATGCTATATCGGCCGGAAAGCAGAGTCTGAAAAAAACATTTTACAGATACATGACGCATACCCGGCCAGTCATACAAACGTTTGCAAATTTTCGTTTTCTCGGAAGATTTTGGATATAATGCAGCGCAATTTTGTAGTTTTACTAAAGTGATCATGTGTGTTCTAGTGCTGGTGTTCATTTTTAACAAAAATCGATTTGAATTTTCGGCGGCCATTTTGGAAAAGCGTCTATTTACAGGGACGATAATAAGTCTGATCCCATTTGGAGTTCTGAGAAAAGGCGGGGGCCTCGACATTGAGACCCTGTCCACACCTTTGTGCTTTCAAAAAAAAGAAAAAAAAAGGCGTGCCACACGTAACGTTTTCGAATCGTTTCTGTCCATTCACACGTTCAAAAAAATCCACTCTGGGTGGCGTTTTCAAAAATATGCGTTTTCGGTCATTGTTTTCATCGTATACCTGAAGACGATAGCCGTATCCGTAAAAAAAAAGTTCAAACGCAAACGCAATCGTGTGGACCATGGACGGGGTCTCAGAAATCTGGAAGGTGCCACGAGGGATCTAACGTGGACACCGGAAACCGTCTTAGGCCAGTTTCAGACGTCGAACTTTTGCCGCGTCGAATAGAATTTCATTTGCAGCCTAGAGGTCTAGAGCAAAAGGTAACTCTAAATAAACCATGGCAGAACAAAAAGGGATGTATAGTTTGTTTTTTCTTGTTTATTCTTCCTTTGGTTATGAATTGGTGAAAACCAGTCGACTGAATTAGATTCGACGCGGCAAAAGATCGACGTTTGAAACAGGCATTACATATGGCATTAATGGATTTGAAATCAAACGTAAAAGCAATTTGCAATTAACGAATAGTTTAAGAATATCATCTGGTGTCTCTAGCGCATCAAACGCCAAGACGGGAAAGCTTGATCATGATAACGGGGTTTACACACTCCTAGATAGGAAACATTACATCGCGCTGTCAGCTTCGTGGCGTTAGGCATTTAATTGCGCTTCGTCAGCTTCATTGCCACCAGCGAAAATGGGCAAGTCTGATTGGCCGACAACGCAGAAAAACACCCAATAAAGGCCCACTCGATGGTTTGAATGCATAGGGTCGCGTGAACGTATTTTTAAGTAGAAAACTAGAGGGTGAGAGTGAGAAAGGGGAAACACATATTGTCTCCTAGGGAGCGGGTACTCCCTTATTTATTTACGGGCTGCGCGGGATACTAAGGTGCCGCGCTGAGGGTAATGAATTGGCTCAACACAGGGTATTTTTTTGCGGACTTTCACAGTCTCTACAGCAGTGTTGCTCGCGTTGTGTTTCCCTCTAGAACAGGCCCAGTTTCTAGGCACATCCCTACCAAATTTCTAGGATCCGAAAAGCGAGGCGCACTTCCCCCTCCCACTCGACTCACTTTCGGGTTCTCCCAATACTTCTCTTTGCACTTTTTCTTTTCACATACTAATTCTAAACGCAAGAGCGCGTTGGACGCGTGTGTGAGAGATTGTTATCCCAAACTGTGACAATGTTTACGATAACAAGCTGATGATTAGGATACAAGCCATTAAAGTTCAGCTGTGTTTGCAAAACAAACTCATCATTTGTCATTTATTTGTATTCGGTATCTTACTCTCACCGTCTCACAGTCTTAAATTGCTTTCAAAGTGTTACGGGATCAATAGAACAACACGACACCGCTCAATAATCGAGAGGTAAATTTTACATAATGAAACGGCAAAACCTGCAAAATCATTTGCGAGCATCGGAACTGGAGAGGCAACGAGTCAAGCGTTTGAATGCAGCGTTTGGTCAGCTCAAATGGATACTGAATCTAGACTCTAAGACTTCTAAAATTGAGACGCTAAAACGAGCGAAGTCGCGTATAGAGGAACTAGAGGAACTACTGAGTGTTCCATCAAACCGTGAGGTAGGAATTAGGGAGTGTTTTGCAGGTAGACCATAAGCAAATATGTACCCTTATTGTTGGAGGAGCACCTCGGAATAGCAGACCTTCGGACGTCAGTATCAAATTGGAATGTATTTATTGAATTTCTCCTTTTGCGGGAAACCCATGTACAGGGCATGTTCGTCCCCAAATCAGTAATATGTGCGCGAAATATGACTTCATATGACGTCATCTGGTCATATACGTTTTAATTCAATTTTGTGTGCGACTAGCCATCACATTTCTGGCAAATAGGTCGCAAGCTGGTTACGCCATACAAAGATCTGATATAAGCCAGCAATTTTATCTAAATGTTTCTTTTAAATTTCCACTTGGCACAAAAAGCTAGAACCTGCTGATAGTGTTGGAAAAACTGCGCCCAAAAATTTGTCAATTGACCGAGTAAAAACATCGGACCCCGCGACTGAGTTTATCGTCTCTAAATTTTAACCTGTCGTCCTGATGAAACCTTCAGTTTAGCATAAAGAGAAACTGACTGCTGTTTTCAAATTAATTTCTAATAAATGTCCCAGAGTACGGTGATCAACTCCTAAATGAGCATATTTTGGAGTTGACATGTATGTGCAAAAGTCGAATGCAAATCGAAATGCCGACTAAATCATTTTCGGTAAAATATCTGATTACGTACGTACAGTTTCGTTATACAGATTTCTTTGTTCGTATATTTTTATGATCTCCTTAAGATGTTCACAAACAACGTGAAATTCTACAATTGCGTGCCTATTTTTATCCTTCAAATAAGACGCGTAATGAATTTGCGGACATAGATTTTGGCCGCTTTTCGCACAATTAAGTTGAATCCCTACTGAACCATATCAAGAAAGTGGTGTCATTTTCGTACGACCATCATGACTTGACCTCCTTAGCTACAGTATCCAAGATAGAGCGGATTTCAGATGAGTGTCAAAAACCAAACGCAAAATAGCAAACCACTAGCCAATCACGAGGGGAAGCCATTCAACAACAAACCAATCAGGAGGCGAAGTAAGTCAGACTTGTGTTTAGTCATGGCGTGGCAATGGCGCGTTTTGTTTCGACCAAAAAAAAAACGCTCACTACGCTCACCTTACGTCTCGGCGGTCATCTGAATCCGCTCTAAGAAACAACATGATCGTCTATGTCATCATTGTCTCCTGTGTTTGGGCTCTGTCGAAGCGTTGCAAATCAAAATGGGTGTCTGATCTTCTGCATCAAAGCTCCCGAACTCACGTTAGATTCTTTCCCTTTGAGTGTGTGTGAAAGAAAAGTCGAGCTTCTTATCCCCTATTAAGTCTAGCAAATAGCTACTATCATTGGGGCAACATGTAAACTTGGGGGCGAGCTCTGTTCGCGTGAGGCGCCGGTTATAAATATCACATGTGCTTGAGGGATCCATTGTTGGGAAAAGCTGAATTTTCCATGACACAAAAATGGGAAGTGTTCGGATTTCATGGACAAACAAGTAACTTCCGCTACGGAACACTTAATCACCTATTCTCATGAATGGGTTTCTGCAGAAATTCCTTGTGCAAGGAGGCCGTGCCCCACCCCTTTTTATCCTCACTGTGCAAGGTTACACATATTCATGACAAGCTGTGGTAAATGCCACGCGTTGACACAGGGGCGTAGCCAGGGGGGGCCCCCCTTTCTCTGAAACTTTCCCATACATATACTGTATTTGCTGGAGAAAATTTGAGCATTTTCGCCCCATGTTTTCACTATCCGCCCCCCCCCCCCCCCTTCAGAAATTCCTTGCTACGCCGCTACCCTTACTTTCTGTGTCATAGGAAGCCGATAACGAAACATGTTGTCCAAGAACAAGACTCCACCATCACAATGAAGTGGAATTCGAAGACGACGTTACATTTTAGACCTTTTCAGGGGTCACAAGAGTCAGTGGCCAAGATAGGAAAGACTGTCAATACCAGCTCTACATTAAACACCTTTCGCACGGGGTTTATGCAAGACCACAGGATACCCATGAGGAAACTTGTCCCAGATCAAGACTCCACCATCGCATCACCTTGAAATGGAATCAAAAAGGACGTTTAACTTTCAAAATGTTTTCACCAGTCATTGCCGAGGAGAGGAGACTGCAAGAAACCTGGAGGGATTTCAAAAGAAGTAGTCAAAGTAATAACAGTTTGATGGTGACAAGTATCACAGGAATTCCTGGAGAAACATTCAATGTTAGGAATGCGAGTGTAGGAAAATCAAATTTTCCCGTGCTGGGTTGGGCTGGACGATAACGCCTCAATGAAAGTGCGCGCTGCATGTCGGCAGTTGTGTGGTACCTGGCGAACCATTCTCGTACCCAGTGCATCTCGGCTCGTCACCTGTCGCGGGGAGGCTGCTCAGATTTGATACAGAACCGTTGAAACAACTTTGTGCGCATGCCCCAACGTTTAAAAAGAAACATTCAGCAAAGGTCGGGGGTACGAGAATGCCGAAGAACGTAGTGCCTATTACACTTTTGCGTGACTCACATTCTCGTACCCAGAGCTGGCCATGGTGACAGCCATTTGAGGGCCTTCGCATTCTCGAACCCAGAGCTCACCGGCTCGTCTGCTCGCAGAGGAGGCTCTGGTGACATCCATTTGAGGGCCTTAGCTGATTGGTTGAAATAGCGCGGACGCGTACATAAAAGAAACTTAATCTCGCTTTATAAAAAAGTATCTGTCAAAATAACACTGGCATGACACCTCGGCAAAACGCAGTTGACATGCGCTAAAGATTCACTGACCTGTGAAATGAAGACAATTATTGAAAAAATCTACATATAACAACAGCGAACGATA
Source organism: Scolanthus callimorphus (assembly GCA_033964015.1). NCBI lineage: Eukaryota > Metazoa > Cnidaria > Anthozoa > Actiniaria > Edwardsiidae > Scolanthus > Scolanthus callimorphus. The sequence continues at coordinate 29,749,435 of CM066913.1, forward strand.
AATTTTGACTTTAAACCATAATTTTCTCTTCGGGTGCAAGCCTTAAAGTGCGAGGTGCAAAAGTTCAGAGAAAGATATGATCATATTCTAGCAGCTCTGCAATTTTTGGCCCTAAGTTTTGTGTCTGGAGCTTAGGTTTTACAGATTTCCAAGACAGCACGAGATATTTTTGTTATGTAGATAATTTCTTTTGTTTTCATTTCACAGGAAGTGAATCTTTAGCGGCAAGGAGGATGCATCATACAACGTGACCATGTTCCTCCTTGCCGCTTAAGATTCACTCATGGCAAATGCGTTTTGCCGCGGTGCCACTGGCATTTGTTTCCTAGTCGTCGTTTCAACCTATGCCTTTGACTTGAACGCTCTAAAAGTAATTGTGAGGCATAAAACCACCATTTTCTTTTGAGCATGCGTCGGTGGATGTCACCAGAGCCTCCCCGCGAGGTGACGAGCCGGGAGCTCTGGGTAGAGAATGGGGCCTTCGCTGATATTGAACGTTGATACGCATGCGCAGAAAGTTCTTTCTCTCAACGACTTAGTCTTGTATCTCGCGCATGCGTCAATGACTGTCACCAGTCTCTCCCGCCGCGAGGAGATGAGCTCTGGTTCATAGGACACGGCGGCAAAACGCAGTTGACATGCGTCAAGATTCACTGGCCTGTGAAATGAAGACAATTGAAAAAATCTGCACAACAACAGCGAACGATCAATTTTGACTTTAAACCATAATTTTAGCCTCTGGTGCGAGCCTGAAAGTGTGAGGTGCAAATGTTCAGAGAAAGATATGATCATATTCTAGCTGCTCTGCAATTTTTGGCCTTAAGTTTTGTGTCTGGAGCTTAATTTTTCGAAGTTTTTGAAGACAACACGAGATGCTTTTGTTGTATAGATTATTTCTTTTGTTTTCATTTCACAGGAAGTAAATCTTTAGCGCATGGCAAATGCGTTTTGCCGCGGTGTTGGTTCATAGTTTCGGCGGGATGTTTGAGCTTCAGATCAACTTTACTCCAGATCCGTTACAGGTGTCAGAGCTCCGGGACTCTCTATTCATTCGCCTTGATCACACAAGCGCCATCTTGAAATTTTCAAACGATTCGTTCAGCATGGAAACAAGGCCAAGCAGAACGAGTTTTGTTAACGGTGGAACGCGGAGCCTGTTGCTGGGATTTATGGTAGAAAAGTTGACAAAAATACCAAAAATTACTCCTATTTATTTGCAACCAAACAGTAGGTCAGCCATTTGCTTCTTTCTGTTTGTTCGGGTCGTTCTGAAAACAAAATGGCGGCGCATGACAAAGGCGACATTCGCCTCGACCACCAAGACAGAAATCCAAAAGCCTTCCCCTCAAGATGAAATCATTGACAGGTGTATGATCCAATAGAAAATTACTAGCTGTTTCTCACTTTTATTTGTATATATATATATTTTATACAGAAATGTATACGTATATAACGGTAACTTGTCCTTTTACCTTCATACACTAAATAAATAAATTGTATATACTGAATCATTTGTCTGGAGTTTTACAAAATTCATTATCCGTTATTCAGAAAGAACGTAGTGTATTCACGTATAATGAGAGAATGACAGAAAGCCTGAAATGCGCATTTATAAATATTGCGTTGGAACAGCAAAAGCACACGTTTTCAAGCACACTTATTTGATAGGGAGCCTACCATTTAACTTTTCGGTGAGGGTTGGACGTTTTTTTAATCTGTCCTGCACTATTGAAGTCCTACACTCAAAAAAACATGCAGGTATAATTGTCGGAAGGGCAAATATTTCTTGTTAAGACCAAAACTTCCACACCCTGCTCTAAAGTCAAGTGGTCCGAACCTATTTCGTTGATCATTAAATTATCGGTAGAGAATCCGTTGATAGCAAACATGGTCAGAGTTTATATTCCGTAGGCAAGAGTGGTATAATCGAATCAATTCTAAGCCAGTTCAAAAGTTGATCTTCTAGCCGGTTCAGACTACAGTTTGTCTAAATCATTTACATGGCTCGAACTAAAATTAAAACATAGACATGTAACTTATGATACAAAAGTAATGCAAGTAATTTAGACCGGCTGAGCAACGTCGCCATTTTGAACCTGACCGGAGACCAGAACTAGAGCGATGTTTTGACGATTCGTTCCATTTTGAATAACAGATAGTTAGTTATAATATCACGTTCCCTTTATAAAAGCCCTCGATTGCCAGGAGTATCGTTACATATATATCACAGGTTATCAAAGATATTTATAATGTTGTCACTTGGTTACTGCAACATAACAAGATGCAAGTGTTAACCGTATCCACTATTCGATATGAGCTCCATCAGTAGGAGCACCTTTCTCCCCCACTGGGTCTATGATATACCTTGTCCTTGTTTTGTGCTAAAAATAGATATTATTTCATCGGCGCTTTCCCTGAGTAGCAAACCTCGTGCAAACGCGGGTGATTTTATTATTATCATGATTAAATATTCCAAGGAACTAAACCTATCCAGACAAGTCCTACATAAAAAAGCTAACGTGTTCCGGATTAAAAAAAAATCGAGTTAAAAACTCTTGCGATTAGAGTAGAATTTCGAATAAATTTATTTTTAGCACAAAAGGAGGAAACAAAGTACCAATAAAACGCCCATAGTAAACGCTTCCTGAATCGCAAGAGACGTTTATCCCGCGCTTCAGCCCGCGACGTTGATCAGACGCGGCGATAGAAAGTGCCAGCGAACTCCAACGTAGCGGATGAGAATCAGGCTACGTAAGACTGGGCCTTCCGATAATGCGGTTTGCGCCCAACGACGAGAAGATGTGCTTCTTTCTTCCTTTCGACAGCTCATCATTCAATAACAGTTGGTTTTCTACACTTGTCTGCCAGGAGACAATTCCCCTTCAGGTTTGTCATCCGTTATTATTTATATCATGTTTATTCGCGGACACCTCAGGATTCCAATGACCCAATAGTGTTCCTTTTTGTAAATAGTTTCAATGCCTCCTTCTTGATATTACTGTACATTGCACATAATAATGCTCGCCAGATATTACCGTTTTTCGTGCATCTCTTGCCGTGTCTTCACGGCTACACTTGACAGCAAACGCTTACCCCTTCCCATGACATTCTTGTCACGACATTCCGTATATCATTTTCCCGGCAGGGCACATAACAGTGACGCACCGAATGCACCACTCGGCTCCTACCGAATCACTGTAAACCACTCCTCTTTTACCACTAATTTATCTGACGCCGCTGTTCATATCAGTGACTTCGATATCGACAGCATTTCCCGTGTCCCGTAATGGTTGCACTCGTCTGCTCCCGTGGTGACAGTTCTCACCCGGTCTCGTTGTAACTGTCCTATCAGGTGCTATTTGTTCAGTGTGTACCGCGACCGTCACCGTAGCAGTCGCGGTTACTCGAGTTACCGTAGAACCCGACGAGTCTGAGTCCATCACTCTATTTTGGGTACCCGCACCCGTACCCGTAGTGTTCCGGTGATACCCGCGATTGTGACGCGATTTCCGATGTTTCTTTGGACGTTTTTGTGACGGACACGTGATTTCGTCAAAGCGACTGTCCGACGTTTGTCCAACGTCCAATATACAGAGTTGCGAGTCTGTTTGAGGCATATGCCTGCAACCACCAGTTGGAAGGAGTTCTCGAGTTGACCCTGTTGATGATGCGGTACCCGGCGGTCTGAGCGGCTCCACCTGGTAAACAAAGGTAAATACATTATAAGCATACATCCTTATCTGGCATACATTTACAAGGTGATAAGGATTTCTTGAGGACTTCCTTTTTAATCTGCAGGTTTATCGTGAAATTTCGCGCGTTTTGGTTATGAGTTACTCTACGTCAGGTCGAGGAGGAGTGTTTGTTGAGAACTACTGACAGTTTGCTATTATGCACTCGGTCGAGTGAGAAAAATGTGACCATTGTAACCACCCAAAGGAATCATCACATGATCTGTATTGGGTAAGATGAAAACACCGTTAGCTAATTTGGTCTAAGGCAGTAACAGTGCTCGCCTGGACATATGTTTGTTCACAAAAACAAGGTAAATACATGGAACCAAGGTAATTTTTTAATTTATGATACGATAAACCACGTTTGTTGTTAATTTACAACATTCTACGTCCCCTTTTATATGATTATTTACTCACCTCAGGTGGCGGGCCGGCAAGAGACAACAGAACAGGAAGAAACACAAGCCCGTACAAACTGCCCAGTACAATCAGGGCCACCAGCAGATGGAAGAAGTATCTGGGCACGAAAAAAGGTAGAATGTATAAATGTTTTGAGCTTTGGTGCCTTGGTGTTAACGGGCCTCAGTGAGCCGCCATTTTGTCAGCCTAGCAACATACCTACTCGGAAAAAGCATCAACGTCCATCGGCTGATTCAGGGAATGTAGTGCGATATTTTCGATTGAATTCGATAAATCAAATATAACAACAACAAAAAAACGTTTTGAAGATGTAATGGTTATTTCGAGATTTCGACACGTAATTCGCCTTCTAACATCGAACGAAAACAATAACAAGGCTCGACTAGCTATGTTATTTGCAGGCGGTGTGCCATCTTTGTAATATTTTAAAAAAGATATATAATAAAGTTGAAGTTGAAGTGGATACTTATTTAAACTGCCCTTGCAATGATGCGTCAAGCAAACCATTTAACTAATTAATCTAACGACAGTAACCTTTGTACTGCGTGGTGGGAAAACATAATTCTTGCCAAATACAATAAAGCTCCTCCTTTGGTACATGCTTCGTAGTCATTCGTAAATAGACCTTCCGACATTCACGCAAAATAACACGACTCTAAGGCAATGGGTATCCTATCGCCCATGATATCACAGAGAGCGGGCAGACTGATACAACAAGATACCGCAATACAACTGGTCCCTCTACTTCTATCCAGAGTGACAGAACCAAAAAATGGCTGATGCCTATAGTTTCCTCTTTCTTGAGCGTTCTCATATTCTTTCTGTTGCTTGAATAAAATATTTTCAAGTTTGGACGAGTAACATTTTCGTTTATCAATTTTTTTGCTGATCACAGCATCACCTCTTCCAACGTTTACATCCCCCCCCTCAAAATCATAACTTTCAATTTTGCTCAAACTTTCGATATTTATTTTTGGTCACTCGAAGACGTGGGCATGCAAGTTACATACCTTGCATCTATAAAGACATTGAATCTCGAAACCATTTTTGGGTCCTGTCATCCAGAGTTATAGATTTTTAACATACCTGACAATAAATTCAAAGTCTGATCCTGCCAGCATAATGACGCCAAGTAAGGTGGAGATTGCGCCGTCAACTATTGGCGCCATCACGTGTTCGATCGCGTGCTGCATTCGCTTGTTTCGGTCGCCTATGGCAGCTTGGAATGCCTGTGAAGAGAGGGCAATCTTATCAGAAATCATTTCCACAAAATAACGGTGAGGGGAGTAGTTACGACTGGGGTGAGTATTTTTGAGCCCATTTGAAATAATTTATTTTTAGATGTAGACAGAAAAACTGTAATCAAATAGACAGGAAAAAATGGGAAAACGTCTGAAAAAAACAAACAAATAAAAAACAGGGACTTGACCAGGATGAACAATTATTCCTCGAGCCCATTTGGCCTTCGGCCTCATACCAGAGTCCACGAGGGCGAGAGGAATAAGTGTTTTAGACAAATCACACTAGTAAGTCAATTTGTATAGCCAAAACCGTTTTCTGGTCTGGTTATTTGCCATTTGTCTGTTTTTCAAATCCGACATTTTTCGCTAATAGTAGGCTTTAACTTATAGGCTAGTAGTAGCTCAACAAATCAGAACGCAGGATTGACAATAGGCCACTAAAGTGTGATTTGACTATTATTGAATAGACCACGGAGCCACAGTCCGAATGGTCTATTAGAGATCATGGCCCATGAGACCGAGAGGTCTAATTGTTATACCTCTGCCATTTTTATTCAACGTAAAAGCACTATTTAGTAACATGGCCAATAGAAATGCAGGATTTGTTATAGTACTCTCATTATACTCTCATTGATTTAGGCTAAATAAGATTAGAAGTCAGACTCAGCACATGCCGTATCCTCTATTCTGTGGTATGCTTACCAGAGACATGTGTACAGTAAACTCGACGCCGACACCCACAGACAGGATTAGGGTAACAGCAGGCACAGCACTCAGCTTGATGTTGGCCAGACCCATAAAACCAAACACTTGGACCGTAATCATGATGAGCGTCAATACCTACAGATAGGAAAGGAAACAATTATCTTACTATGACGTGACATAACAACAATAAGCTGTTGAAAAGACTACTTCTGTGACAGGTAACTTGTACTGAGATCGCATGACCCGATGTGGGAAAACGCGCAAAACACTTCAGCCCCCGCTTTCCATGAATACAGATATTCTCTCACGGCCGTCAAGAAATCAATTTGTTTCTGTAAGATTACAAGTAACTACTCTCTTTGCCCTCTACCTTCATCTTTTTTCCTGTTTAGCCAGTCCAAAGGCATAATGTGCCTTTAGCGCGAAAGCGAAAAAAGGCGAAAAAATTGTCAAGATAAATATAGCAAAGGGCTGCAAATAATGGAAAACCTGCAATGCGCTTCGCTCCGAAAGTTTTAAGTGGTCTGCAAAAGTCTGTGTTGCGAAGCTCCGTTTGCAAAATAATGGAAGACCTGAACTGCGCTCCGCTTGTAGACAGTGCCTAATACAATTTATAAGGGGCTAGTGTCTCAAGTACGTACAATGATAGTTGCCATCCACACGCTGCATAGAAGAGCCGCCATAACCACGAAACTGACTGCCAGTACAATAGCAATGGCGACTAGGAGATGCTGACGCAACCAGATGTACTGCTCCCAGAAAATAAAAGGAATTCCACTCGGGTAAGAAGGCAATCCCACCTTGTGGAACTCATCGCAGATCCTACGCACTTCCTGTATGAAACAAAGCATAACAGAGAAATTGTTATCAAGGTATGTTGTCGTGGTAATTTTTGCCAAAACAATTTGAACCAGTTTCTTTAAAAAAATACTATTTTAGCTTATCAACATTTCGCTTCTACATAGAGTTGAATGGAGAGGTTCCACCACTAATGAACTATTCCAGCTATAGAGCGGATTTCACATGACTGTCAAGACTTGTCATGTAATTGCGATTGCTTTGCGTTCTCATTGGCTACTCATTTTTTCTCAGCCAATTAAATTCTTGTAGTAAATACAATTGTGTAATTACTTAGTAACTGGTTCGGCTTGCAATTGGCTAAGAAAAAAGCCAAAAAAGCATTTAGGATTAAGTCATGATTTATCTCGATTCTGATTGGCTAGTGATTGCTCAATTGCAATTGTTTTCACGACAGTCATGTGAAAACCGCTCTAATCGCGCCAACAATCCTGAATTTAGAAATGTTCCCAAACTCCCTATAGCGCGCATGTTCTTCCACATGGATGGGGAACTAACCTGAATTGTGTCCACGTAATCTTCCGTCTCCTTCAGATTAAACAGATAAAATGGCATCTGGGCAAACTCGATTGGCTTTGCAGCCTCCACTGCAATAGAAACCAAAAACTGTTACCTTACGAAAACCTGGCACAAACTGGTGCTCTTTTCCTCCAACTTTAGCGACAGAGAACGCCATAGTATTAACATATATATGGCACGCTGGCAAACACTTGTGATCGTATAAAAGGAAAAAAATACCGCTTCTTAATAGACTTCTCACCTCGCATACTACGTGGCTCTTTCACATCTCTCAGGTTAAACCAATTGGAAGGCTTTGGTCTTATGCTCCCCTGAAATATGAGGTTAAAGAGAAGTGTAAGGTTACACGCGCGTAAAAAATTCACATCAAATTCAGGTCTAGCCAACCAATCAAAATTCACAAAACGACATAATCGTACAATAAAACGCAGTATTTACCTGTGAGGCATCATAGCCCATAACGTCTACGTTGATCCAGACAGTAAGGTAGTTATAGAAAGTTTGTGGACGGATGATCCCTGCTGCGTTCACCAGACGCACTGAGCGTACTTGCGTTTTATTGATAGGGTAATCTTTGTCACCTGTCTGCGCAAGCAGCTTATACCCAAGCACTCCAGCATCGCTGGCGTTTTCGAACCAACCAGAGTATGTTATAGAACCTTTTGACCAGTCACTATCAAACGCTTTCTGCGTATCTAGGAAGAAGATCAAGGAAGTAAGTTTTTTAGGGAGTACCACGCGTCGACAGCTCATGACTGCTTCAACTTCATGCAATACACTTTTTAGTCCCTATAGTATCATAGGCGCCACTGGGGAAGCGACAGGTTGGAACAAGGCCCCCTAGCGTTTAGACGCAAAAATGTCCTAAAATTTAACGCTTGAAAAATAATGCCGATACAGGTTTTCCTGAGCTGTGCTATTGGGGTCTATTGGGGTCTCTGTAGACATCATACTGTCGATCCCCCGTAGAAAACAACGGGGGATCGATGAGTGTCGAAAGTAAATCAGACTTACATTTTCTACACGTTCCTATTGGTTGAGGTCGTGGACCATTGTTTAATCAGCCAATGAGAATGCAAACAGATGATGTCTCGATTTAACGATTAAACGCACTTATCTCGTGATTAGTCATTTGCTGAATTTGTTTCGTTTCTGATTGGTCGAGTGATTGTATTTACTTTGCGTTTTGTTTGTGGTCTTACTTTTAAGCCAGTCTCGGAAATAGATCAACCAGAATGGCTGGGCCTTCATATCCGGCGTCTTGACCACGTTATTCACCTATAAAACGAAAAAATATGAAATATTTTATTCACAAAACTTGCAGCAATACCTTTAAAGAACACTTATGGCTCTGAATAAATACACTTTATTTTTTTTTTCTTTTTGGCTGCCAACATTGGTCTTGATTTCAAGCTAGTGCCAAGAAACACAGTACCATTTTTGCGCAACTCGCCGAGTTACTAAGCAAGCGAAACCGAGGGTGCGGAGGATAGGGCAAAGACGCGCAACACGAGGTCGCACTTGTGTCGAGCCTTAAGCTGTTGTTATAGGGTTCTTTACGTCATTTCTTGCTTGCATGCTTGTTTTCATTCTTGTTTCCAGAAGTATCACAAATGACACTTACCCTACTTAGCGCCTCATGGAACTGGTACAAGACCTTTTGCCTGTTCGCATAGTCAAAGTCCTTCTTGGTGACGGCGTGCATGATGTAGAATGAGAAATACTTGGACTGCGCCAAGACGAACTGGTGCTCGGTACTGTTGCGCGGGACCACGTCAGTCAAATCAAGTCCGTCTCTCACGAGCATACAACCGTACGCGCCTGCGCCAAACAACGCCGCGAACGCAAACAAGACCAGGATCTGAGAACACAAGGAGAGATGAAAATGTACATGTATGAGACCGACTCTCTAGACTTGCAGCCCATAAGCTGAATTATACTGGATCTCAGTTTCTACTGATGATACCATGTGCTTTAGCCACTTTTTACTGGGATACTTTTATGGAGAACATTGCTGTGTGCCCCGAGGTACGATACGCACGCGCATATCAATACTATGCGAAAAAAATGTTTTTGGTTGTGCCCAGCTATGCTGTGTGTGCGGTCAAATTTGGAAGCATTTAGAAAATATGCGCGCGCAACAAAGGGCATTGGAAACATGTTTCCATTAAATTTTCGATATAACAAAGGTCCTGACAAATTTCTGCGCATGGCCCCAACGCTTAAAATCAGTCAATCAGCGAAGGCCGACAAATGGATGTTACCAGAGCCTCCCTCCGAAGCGACGACCCCGGGGAACTCTGGTTACGAGAATGGTTTCCATTTCTCTCATGGCACGCTCTGATTTACGCACACCTTTTATAGACCTCCTCGGCTTGTATGGGCGTAATGTTGTCCCATTTCAGATCACGTGCCATTCATTTGAATAATCTTTCTTTGTTTGGGGTGTTTCCATATTCTCATACATCCTTCGGTGCGTAGCAGAAAAACAAAGAAAGAATACTCAGGGGAATGCCAAGTGATCTGAAATGGGAAAAAATCCCGCACAAGCCGAGGAGGTCTATTAAAATGCAGCTGAATCTCAAATAAAACAATTCCTTGCCCCTTAAAATACAATGTCTAGCTTACCTTAGTGGGGTTTTTCTGTAGCCATGGTCCATAATATGTCTTGGCAAAATACGCGAGCGAGAGATGCTCCATGAATTGTCTCCACGTGCTTCTTGAACCAGCCTTCGAATTTCTCCCAGTCGAGTTTATTTCACTCTCTTTTGGGTTTTGATTAACATCATTTTTCGCCCTCCCACTGACACATCCGCAAATAACAACCTTGCTAGAGGTATGGCGGTGCTTTTTTCTCCTCTCGCTGGAATCCCGCTGTGCGGCATGCACACCATTGCTGAGATCTAAATCATAGGTAGTACTACTTCCATTTATAATCGTTCCACCCGGCCGCGACGTTGTGACCAAGTTAGAAACGGATAAAGGCAGCATAGTGTTAGGTCCTAACTCCGCGATAGCAGAAGCCTGTACAGTCACTGCCCCGCTAGTTGATACCACCGCAGCCCCGACACTCGCGGGAACGGTTCCGGGAGGCGTGGCGTGACCGTTGGAGCTTTGGGAGCTTAGAGAGCTGCAAGAACTGTTATTGTATCGGCGAAGAATCATTCCTGTGTTGGTGGATGAGTCAGGCGTGAGGGAAATCGGCCGCGGGACAGTCCTGAGTAAAACAGAAAGTCATTAGAATTTACCTTTAGGCAGGCGAAGACAGAGCGGGTTTCAGATGAGTGTCGAAAATTATTTGCATTTGCGTTGGCTTTCCATTCTCATTATTCTGCCAACCAATCAATTTTTCAGTAATCACGTGCTCGCCGATTTTTATGGGTTGTGATTGGCTGACGGGGAAACCATTCAACAGCAACTTGTAAATTCTCTCTTTCGTGATTGGCTAGATGTATTTGGTCATACTGAGGTCATGTGAAATTCGTTCTAGTGACCCAGGGAGGGTGCAAGGGTTCAAGTGTGCAAGTTTTTTTTTTCACTTTAAAAAAGTGAAGAAACATGTTTAAAGAGTTGAATCTCTTACCTGGTGACACAGCATAGAATGTCCCAACTCTGTTCCATTTTCCTGTTCACATCGATCGCCATCATGGCCGGGAACACGATGATTACGGCGATAAAATTAAATATCACAATCACAGCAGCCTGAGGATCACAAATAAAACGTATTGGTTATCGTCGTGTAAGGCGAAAAAGTGTCGAGGAAGCCTAAACTCTTCAGTCAGTCTTGACTCGGGCAAGTAGTCTAAAGATCAAGCTAAACTGATAGAGATAGGGTCGTCCTCCACTGAGTAGAAATCAAAAACAAGGGATAAAATGGCAAGCAACATGGACATCATGTCAAACAACAGCGTCTGGTGTCTTGATCATGAGTGGCTTTTGCCATCACGATGGTGTAGTACAGATGAGTGATTATTTTACCTGGAGAGAAAAGGCACGCAGGGCTGGGATGGGTATCATGGCTGCCATGAAGAAAGCGAACATGTTGTTGAAGGACGTCAGGAGTACACTAACACCCGAGTACCCGAGGGCGTAGCCGACTTGGTCCTGAGAACACAGAATGACAATGAAAAATAATTTCGCGAATTCTCTGCATCACGCTATAATACCTGCCTACCACCATTGGCAGTTTTCTGGTAGAGCGATTTCTGATGAATGTCGAAAACTAAACACAAAGAAGCCAATCAGGAGCGAGACAAATTCAACAGCTGACCAATCAGAGGACAATGTAGTACTATTTGCGTTTAGTCGTAGACTGCTTGCAGCTCCTTCTTCAGCGAACGTCCGTAAATCGAGGGAAATATTTTTTTACCCGCGACGCACTTCGATTTCGTTTGGTTTTTCGATTCGTTTTCCCTCCGTTGCGCGTCTCTCCCTTTCCTGAGTAACTAGACACCGTAAACGATTCGAAGCCTGCCGCGGGTAAAAAAAAACATTTTCCTTGTTACGTTCGCCGAAGGGGCTGCAAGCAGTCTAGTTTAGTCGTGACACAAGAAAACAAAAACACAGTGTGATTATGGTGTTTGATCGCAATCTCATTGGCTGACTCAGCAAAGAGCTAAGACAGTCTGATTTACTATTGACAATCGTCTGAAAACCGCTCTAGTGAAAGGGTATGTCTTGTACTGTACTGCCACTATCTTTACTGTACTTACGGAAGGGTGGACGTCAGACATGGAAGCGTAGGTGTGCGCGATCAGAAACATGTCATCCACTCCAAGACCAAGTGCCAAGAACGGCAACACCTACAAAACAACGCCCAAATATCATCCACCAATAAAACAGAAACACACGATGAGGGATCCTTTCATATCAATTTGCGTAAAGTATATACTAGTTATACAATGCTTTCGAGTGGCATACTGCAGAATATCCCACGCGTCTCTTGTATCCCCTGAGCTTTCAGGCGAGTGTGTATGCTAAGAAAATACAAGTAGCACGTTGGATATTCTGCAGTATGCAGAAGAGAATTCATGCCATGAGAATTCATTGTATAACTAATTTATACCAGGCTACAGAAAGGCAACGTTTTACGTTAGTGCAGTGTACGATGGAAAGGTTGAGTGGAATACCACCGAATATACAACAGCATTCCTGCATTCTGACTGGCTGTATTTTCTGTTGCGTTGTATAAAATGTAGTATAATCGTAGCTGCGGAACGCATTGGTTCTAGAGATGATAATTTTGGGTCATCGCGAGAAAACGGCAAGCGGTCCAAACACTCGAGAGCTTGGACGACTTAACGGGCTGCGTTAGACGGCACCAATTGCACCGTATTTTTTCAGGCGCACTTAACAAAATGACAAAAACGCAACTTATGGACATCATCGCTATGGAGATAATGGAGATTCCAGTTGCCCTGTTCACAGTCAGATGAGATGGAACTTTATTTAGAAAAACAAATATCTGATTGGTTTACCTGTACGGATGCAGCGTTGAAGGAGATTCTGACAAAAGCACAGAAGCCGAGTCCCGCCGCTACCGAGAGGGTCACTAGAAGCACTCCCGCCACACCCAGACCCCCATGGGACTGGACGGCGTCATTCCATCGCTTTAGTGTCAAGCACGCATATACAAGCTGTGAGTACAAGAATGGCGTTAGCGATTGGTACACTATATGGTTCATTATAGTGTACTCCGTATAAATAAATCTCCCCCAATGTCTTATAGAACGAGAATAAGCAAGTTAAAGAGCCCGTGTCAGCCACTCCTTTGTTATTGCTTTCGTTAGAAGAAGACGAATTACGTGTAGAAATATCTAAATAAACATCTAAAAACAAAGTTTCAGATTTGATTTACCAAATTCATTCGAGAACATTGCTCTATATTCTCCAAAATCAGCCAATGGAAATGGATGTTTTCTCCGACTTGGTGTGTTGCTATGCTGTCAAAACGGCGGCGGACACAGGCTCTTTAGGGTAGACATTATACTCGTTTTCAAAAAAATATGGTCGATGTTGTGCCCTCTTACCATTAGCACGTAACCCAAGGCGAGGCGCGTAACATTTGATTTCGAGAAGTCTTTCAACAGATCGTTGAATGAAGTTGAGGTGAACGCTAGAATGTTGTACTCATGTGTTTGCTCTTTGTTGAATTCCGTCATGACCTGGTTAAAATATGGAAGAAAACGAGAAAGAACTCTATAAGTTATGAGTTTGTAAGACTGATGAAGAGCCTCGTCAGCCGAGCCTGAAACAAAATAATGTGCGAAATTAAGTACTTGATTTACCGACTTCAATCGAAAATATCGCACTACATTCCCTAAATCAGCCGATGGAAATGGATGCTTTTTCTAACTTTTTTTCTAGGACGACATATGGATGCTGACTGAGGCTCTCTTAACACATCCTAAACATAGCATGCTAATAGTTCTCATGAATCGTTACGCGGGGCGATACAAGCTGCAAACAAAGGAACAGTTTTGAAGAAGTCACAGCAATCAAGAGCATGTGCGGGACTTTAGATCGATCATGCAGTTTTACTTTTCAGTTATATTTATTGCACAGAAGAGGGTTTAAAAAGTGTCAACCAATGTAGTTCTTTATAATTTTTATAAACTGTCATCAAATGGCTCTGGCAAATGGCTCTGGTTTTATTAGCGGTATTCCTGTACCAATACCGCGGCATTGCGGCAATAGACCACACAAGATGCGTCCTCAGTTTCATGGAAACCAAGGTCACGTAGTGAGATCGGGGACAGAGTGGTCCTGCTGAGGAACTTCCCGAATCTCGTTTTGATGTGTCGCACACCCTTGTGAAAGTCTTACTGTAGCGTTTTATTGTAAATACCGAAAGCAGCGTATTTACAAATTCACAGACTTTGAAGAATTCCCTATGCCAGAGCTCTAAGATCGTCTTGGCGCTCTCTAGAGTAATGTCCTTGCCATCAAAAAATTCAAAAATCCACAGACAACTTTTTTCAAAAATTCACAGACCTTTGTGAATTCCCTCTGCCAGGCCTCTAAGATCCTCTTGGCGCTATCTAGAGTAATGTCCTTGCCATCGTTGTCTTGGTAATACTGCATCATGTTTTTAGCTCCCATCAACATAATCACACTTTGGTACGCCGCCGCACTAAAACAATAGGAAACGGCAAACACTATAGCGCTATTCACTGTTGATCAGCATTGCCATTCTAATTCTAGTGTGCCAACTGTAGATTGAATAGTGCCTTAAGTTCTGTGAACCAAACGATCTCTGATTGGCACATTAATAACAATGGATGACGTCAGCGTGAACATCACTACAGAACGTTTTCACGTGGCGTCATCAAATCAATTTATAAACGCTAAAATTATTATTTCTATCGGCTTCTGTTACTCAGTTCTGGAGATTTTGCATTAAGAGATCTGAGTGACGCAGCACCAGTCAGGTATTTTGAGGAGTCTAACTTTGGTCAGATTTATTGTTTGCGCCTTTGTTTGCAGGACATTTGATAATTTGCCCGCCACGGCTTGGCGTACCTCGAAGTTCGACAAGATTCCACGATGACAGCGCCACAGATTCACTTTCGTATATCCCAGATGAAAAAAAACTAATGCTAAAACTTTGCCAAATTACATATTGGATGATATTTAAACCATCAGCAAAGAATGAGAAGATGATTTTAAAGAAATCGCAGTCTTTGGGTTGCGTCTAAGATAGTTATGCAAACCTTCTGATTGTTCCTGATCGGTTTTTCTTGACATCACCCACAATAAGCTCTTCAGGCCATTCCATATAGTTGGTAGCAAAACCATGGCAACCGCCTGTCAACTCCACCCCAACATCTGGCGCCTATAAGTTAAACACATTATCGCTCAGAATCATCGTTAAACATATCAATCCACCCCCGCGCCCCTCTCGTGGCGCCCCTTTTTTCGCTTGCTATGCAGGATATTCAAGCTACGTTTATGTTCTTGCAGGAACACTATTTTTTAGGAAAATTTCATCAACCCACTAAAAAAACAGACACTCGTGAGTGACAAAAACATGACGAGCTAATCTGTGCCTTGTCTTATGATTCGCTCAAGCATAATTCAACCAACGAAATGGTGTTTGATCGCTTTTATTGCTTGGACCTCTACCAGAACCTTGCGTGCAGTACTGGTATTCGTACAGTACCTGGTATTCGTACAGTACCTGGTATTTGTGCAGTACCTGGTATTCGTACAGTACCTGGTATTTGTACAGTACCTGGTATTTGTACAGTACCTGGTATTCGTACAGTACCTGGTATTCGTACAGTACCTGGTTTTCGTACAGTACCTGGTATTTGTA
Source organism: Scolanthus callimorphus (assembly GCA_033964015.1). Taxonomy (NCBI): domain Eukaryota; kingdom Metazoa; phylum Cnidaria; class Anthozoa; order Actiniaria; family Edwardsiidae; genus Scolanthus; species Scolanthus callimorphus. Next base: position 29,765,229 of record CM066913.1, read on the forward strand.
CAGTACCTGGTATTCGTACAGTACCTGGTATTCGTACAGTACCTGGTATTTATACAGTACCTGGTATTTGTACAGTACCTGGTATTTGTACAGTACCTGGTATTCGTACAGTACTTGGTATTTGTACAGTACCTGGTATTTGTACTCTTGTACAGTACCTTGTATTCGTACAGTACCTGGTATTCGTACAGTACCTGGTATTCTCACAGTCTTACCCTCTTTCGATAGTTTGGCGCAGTCTTAGGGCATTCCCAGTCTTGCGGATTTAAACACGGCTTCTCAACATAACCTGTCGTTATCCCAGCCTATGGAGGAAGACCAACAACATTCCATTTAGTACCATATTTTCGATTATTTTTCTCTTTCATTTTTACACCATTACCCTTAGAGTGCGGTCCCGTTTGCCCCGACAACCTTCATGGAGCTGTATACAAAGGTTATACGTCACGCAAGTTTTGACACAGGAGAACTTCCGTAGGAATAGATGCAAAATATCAAGACATGTGACTTTTTTTTATTTGTACCACGCGGCCTGTTACAAAGGAAACAGAGAGAACTTACCTCTTTGAAAATAGTTACTAAAGTACTGTTCATGGCTTCGATATTAAACGGCAAAGTCTTCAGCTGATCCAGCATGACGATAGGGTTTAGTGACGTCCACTTTAGAATGACATTCGTTCTACAGAAGTTACGAAAGAAAACACACACACAACAGTTGTTAGTATTTACATTGCAAGGAGCCCATCAACAGGAACCTCCATCACCTAGTGGTGGGACAACCGAAGCACAGATAAAATAAATCTATTTTTAGATTGTAAATATTGAGTTTCCAATGAAGATTAGTTGTCATGATTACAAATGTCTCATCTCTCAAAAGAAAGATGACGGAAACCAGCGCCGCCATCACACTGCACGCGAGGAGTTCAATATATCTTCACTCTAGAAGTACGGCAATTTTCCCGCAAAATTATAACACCACAATTTAAAAGTAGATTCTTCTACTTCTGTGCATATTGAGGACTTAGGGACTGTTCGTTAATTACGTCGCAGGGGGGGCTGGTGGTTTAATGGGGGGGGGGGGGGGAAAATTTTGCAGAACGTCGAAAAATTTGGGGGTAAATTTTTAGAACACGCGAAACTTTTGGGGGGGTGCATTTCAGTGTCATGCAAATTTTCAACAGACTAGGACTGAGATTGAGAGCGATTGCGTGAAACGCAGAACGCTGTATTGAATCCTGATGATTTCTGCTGAACTTCTCTTCTCTTTTCTTGCCATTTTAGAGCTTGTTCTACCGGTACATCCTCGTCAACAATCGTACTTACTTTAGACGCCATTTGGAAAATAGGAGACTGATACTAGCTTTTGATTAGCGCGCAGGGGGAGGGGGGTAAAATTTCAAATAGCCGTTTTTCGAAGGGGGTAGAAATTGAAACTCCTTTTTTTGTACGGGGGTAAGTTTTCAGAAAACCTACAAGCAGAAAAAACCACCAGCTCCCCCTGCGACGTAATTAACGAACAGTCCCTTAGTAGAGTATATGGAGGCTTAGACAACGTGTCACGTGACCAAACTTAACTCCCTAAATATGCCTTTATTCCACGACAATAAACAAAACAAGGACAGAACCCTTTAGGTATTGCCATATACTTGTGGTTAAGCGAGTTTCAGGTCAACCAAGTAAATATTTGTCGAGTTCTGGTAAATACAATTTAGAACTTTGCGATTCGATGTCTTTGATTTATTTCTCTGATGACATCTTTGAAAAACATCTAATTCACATACAAATAGCATGGATTAATAGATGAAGATCAAGCGGTTTTTTTTACCAAATTTCAGGGAGATATATGAAATATGAGTAATGTAATACGCGTCAAGGTTACAGTAGAATGTATGGCGGCCGAATCACGAAGTCTCTCAAAAGCGCACATCGATAATAGGAATAACATCGAATGACAATGGTAGTTATTCTATAATCATATATTCTCTGCTAGTTTTCAAATTAGACCATAACCTCCTGTTAAAAGTACCCAATCGACTCTTCGAAATTCGTGACCGGGTGTTGCGTGACATGAATTACCTTTGGCGATATTTCTGAAGTAATGATAGGAATAAATGCTCCCAAGAGGGAGTTTGTAACAGTATCATAGCTGAAACATAGTAAAATCAATTCTACGGTTCATATTTTGGTGACGTCACGTGAAGTCCAATAATAAGCTCTTCTTTATTCAGAAATGCCCAAGCAGTGTCCCACCACTACCAGAATGCAGCGCACGCTTTTTTTACAGCTTGTTCGACAAATGTCCCACATCTATCGACACGCAGCGCGCGCGTTATTTAGGACTTTGCTTTCTTCTTTATAAACTATTGAGTTCACAAATGACTAATTCCATAACGTTGCTTTGTGATTCAGGCATTGAAGCAATGCATGGCTTTGCTTATGTGACCACCAAACAATATTAATGGTGCCTTACGACCAATTCCAAGAGCATTTTTTTGCAGGTATAAACAAAAGCATCTTATTATTACATCTTATGTTCCCATTTTTGTGCTGTGATATATTCATTAAATGCAAATTTTCGTTTTTCTATATTATTGGGTGAAAAATGCATAACATTGTGTCAAGCTTTAGGCATAGAGGGTTGTTAGCTCAACGTTTCATTTTTTTGCTAAGATATGAGTATTATACTTACAGACCTTCCAAAAAAGGTAAGGGGATTTCCTCACAATGAAGTTTTGCAATGTTAGCAAGTCAACAATTCTTGATATGGAATAGAGCTACACTATATGTGGCTTCTAATCTGTCTTCCTAACTATCACAGTAGTTAACATACAAAGTTCATAATTAAATGTAACCCCAATTGACTTACAAAAATGATACATTCTGATCTGGGCCATGAAGCTTAGCACCTTCCCAGAAACAGTCCAGAGGTGATATAATCGCACAAGGCACCAATATATTGAAAATCTGGGAAGAAAGGAATAACATGATGATCACATGCTACATAAAGCAAACAAATCCTATTACTTCATACAAAGAGCACAATAATAATTGATCACATACCGGTCTCAGTATTTTGTCCTCTGTCTGTGGAAGATTGGGTGCGTAACATAATTGCTTGAATGTCCACTCCCTTATGAAATATAAATAATAATCATAAAAATAATATATAATAAAATCTGACTGTAATGAATGACCTCTCCCATGCAAAATATCTAGACTAGTTGACTGGTGCACGGGATGTCAAACCATCCTAAATTGGAAACATCTCATATTGAACAAAATGTTTATTATAAAAAGAATATTTCTCCTTCAATATTAATTTGGACATCATTAGGCTATTGGCTTATTTATCTAGGCAAAAATATACACACACCGCCCCCCTAAAAAGTTCTCAAAAGTTAAATCTTCTTTGGGGGCATTTGTTTCAGCACACAATCAAGCCACAAAAACAATGTCAAGTTATATCAGGGACGTGTGACTGGTTATATATATATGTAGGATGTTCATTCATCAATCTCCTATTGCAAATGAATCTGAAATATACAAAAAGGTCCACTTGGCCATGCCCATACATTGGACACTCCCATTGCTTTCATTGTTCTTTTTATACGTTACCTGCCCTCAGCCGTGACTTTGACTTCAGTGGCCCTCTTGACAGCTTTCAAATGCAGCAGCAACGCATCCGGATTCAGGATATTAGTACCAGACAGTTTGGGTGTTTCTATAATTATCTCCTGTGAAACTCCTGCTTCCTCTCCTAAGGCTGCTTTGTTGTATTCTAGTTCCTTTTCCAGGCGTCCTCCAACTAGAAACAGGAAAAATGAATATTAAAAATCAAACCTTTTTAAATATCTTGCCTGTGGGGTCTTGGGGTGGGGGTAGCATGTTGCAATCATTCAGGGTTCATATTTCAAATCTTTCAGAGTTTGCAAAAAAAATGCGAAGGGGAACTTAAAACTTAGGTTTGCCACAGGTTTTGCTGGATTTTGCCTTGATTCTAAAAAAAATATATTCTATCATTCCCATAGCTGTCAATCCTCACAGACCAGAAATCAGGAGAATTCATAAGAAAAGAAATGCAACAACAACAAAAAATAAAAGAAATATTCAAGGGTGTTATGTGGAAGAATATACAGTAAATGTGTTTGTATGTATTTTAAGTGTGAGAGTTTACAGCTAAGCATTCCTTGCTATTTTGTCACTTTCTAACTGGATTGAACAACATGTCTCTTGTAAAAAAAATTCCACTTTCAAAAAAGCATAATCAATTATAATCAATTTGATATTGTAATTAGTACCGGCTTGTGGTTTGCCAAAAGAGCACATAAATAAAACAATTGATCAATTTGGGAGCAAAATCTGGCCAATGTTTTGCTACCATACTTAAAAGAAAATGGCTAGACTAAAGACACTAAACATGTATTACCAGAACAATCCTTTTTACTCACGTGACCCCGTTAAAAGACCTTTGACATTTTTCAATGGAAGTGAAAGTCTATTAACAAATTGATTTTATGATAAGTAAATCTTTGAAGCCACCGAATAAAGGCGCCGATGTTTCGTCAAGCCAAAACTTCCAAAAATACATTAAAAACATTTTGTAAACTCTCCTACCCTCTAAAGCGTACGTGGCAATGAAATTATTTAAGAAGCTAGCACTGCGCTATTTATAGACTACAAGCATTGTAGCCGAAAAGCCCAACCACGGCGATAGTCTGTTTTCTCAAACACCGTGTAAAACGGATTTAGATTTCCATACAAACTTACTTAGACAATTAATTAACCTTACTACTTTGTACTTTACTGGGGCTGTATTGTATATATGGTATGGCGTGCATTTAGCTGCATGCAAAAATGCTTTGAATTCATAACGTGAAATCAAAACCTTAGGAGCAGAGCGGTCTTGACTCGCATTGCAGCCTATTCACAAGAAAATGGCAAAAAAATATATATATCAGTGAAAACAAATATATCACCCAAAGTCTAACAAATAAATCTCTTTGCTAAAGTGTCAAGGACCTTTTTGCTCGGGGTTTTTACCACTAATGCAAGATTAAATATTGTTACAATATCAATATGTTTCATCAGTAGCGCGCATGTATTTTTCCTCGGCGCCTGTAGGAACTCTATTAATTCGAGCTTGCTTTTACAGTAAGCATTATCCCAAGTTGATGAAATGATGCGATTTGCAGTCGGCACGTTTTGTGATATTGTAACCTAGAAATAACAACCAGCTCCTCGCTTACTGAGACAAACACAAACATTAGCGAGGATTTTTATTTCCCGAGAAAACAAGAAAGCGACTTAAAGCAAACTTGAAAGGTAGTTTATGTGAATAGCCTACCTTCCACCCATAGTTTCTCGGCGTTTGTTTCCATATGGAGGTAGATAATCAGGCCGCTACCAAACAAGCACATCACCAAAATCCCGAGCAGGACGAATTTACCGCAATGCTTTTGAGCGGCACAGCCAAGCGTAAAAAGCCAAAGCTGAAGTCGTGCGCGAATTATAAGCGCTAAACGATTGCCTTTGGCACGACCCTGGAAAACAGAGAAAAGAAAAACACCGATTTAATGGCTTTAAGTGAAATAAGGAATGGTGAAAGCGTCACGGCAAGGCACGGAAACTGCCAATGCCGCAGCCGCTTTTTATAAGTCAATTTTAAATGCAGCAAGAAAGGTCTAGATTACTATTTCCTCTGACAAATACTACGTGTGGTGTTTATATAGCTAGCCCACTAAATCCCTCTACCGTCTAAGCGATACTTTGAAGTCATTAAAGCATTTCTTCATCAAATAGAGGTTTTCCCTGGCTTCAGCTTAAGTCCCCGTAGATTAGGCAAGGAAGTTATGTATTTCCTCGCACTTGCTCTCTAACTACGACAATTTGCAGAGATAACAACACGTGCTAGACCACCAATACAGTCCCAAAGTTGAAAAACAACTTTACAACTTCATTACATATTTAAGTCTGCTCAGGAAAGGGTGAGGTTTTTTAACAAGATCATTGATTCAGTTAGTTTAAAACGCTTCTCAGTTACGCTAAGTGAATGATACAAATTCTATAACAGAGAATCCTTGTGTGTGTGATTGATTAGGTTTATTAAACTCTACAAGTGCCAGACTGTTTGTCTTCCCAATGTTTGGCGTTTCAGGGGAATAACTGGGTACTAAATAAACATACCAAGAGAACTCTGGTAAATTTGTGCCCTGGACTCCAGTATTGCGTTAGATTTGCTACCCTAGCACTGAAACTTAACGGGCATTCGCGCGCTGCGCTAGGGAACATCGTAGTGACCGGGTTATAAATATCTCGGAGTACAAGAGGAATTCGAACACTTACAAGCTAAGCTCTAAACCTATGAACCATGCTAGGCCCGTCTGCATTAAAAACCTGGCGGCTAAAATACAGGAAAATTCTAGCACTTAGGAAACCACATAAGGAGTTTATGCACAAGCAATTATATTGAACAAGGTGTGATCTCAAAGAGAACTTTTGGACGGCTACGGAGAGAATCATAACGCCTCAAAGCTTCGAGCTGAGCTGTCTATGGGTTTGACATCCACCACGGATTGAAGGCTTGAAGGGCTCAATAATGTCCGACCTCCCAACTAGAACAAGAATTCCTCAGCAAGTCAGAGGATATAGATATCTGCTTCCTAAGTTTGATTAGCGACAGATTTCGAGAGGTTTTGAATCTACCCGACGCAACAGCGCCGGCGATAAATGTAGAACGTTACTCTTCTACTGTAAATAGCCGCCTACAAATCGACAACAACACGCAGTTGAAAAAATCCAAAGCCGGAACACAATTCGCGGTGTGGCGTGTAATAGCTTTTAGGATGTTTAGGAATCTCATGAATATTAAAAAGAGAATTTCTATGTCTTCGCTCGGCTCAGTAATGTAAACAATTTCCTAGGAATCCTTGGTAGCATAGAGGTTTAGGGTCCTAAGCCTGCGAAGATTGGTCACTGTATTGGGTTAAGCGAGTATAAACGCGTGCAAAATACTTTCCGTGCGCTTTCATACCTCCACAATATCCCTGAGAGCATCGCTTGCCCATACATAGGTCTCGGATGTAAAAAGTGCCATCGTTTGTGTCGAGAACTTGAGATAGCGAAGCCACGCGGTAGATGCCTTAGTTATAGAGATCTGCCACGCAAATTTGTCCTTATCGGAAGCCAACAGTCGCCAGTTCTCGCTTTAGACCGAAACCCAAAAGTACTGAGTAAAAACTGGGCCCGTTCTCGGTGCCAAAACTCGGCCATTTAGTCCAGAAAGCATACTTCGCACTCCTCTATGTAACCAAAGTGCACATCAGAACACCATTGAAACTTGAGCGCTCTATTCTATCCCACAGGAAAGCAATCTTGTTCCAGTTTACTTGCGCGACGTCACGGCCCCGCGCGCTGATTGGCTAGCTGTAGGTGTGGAATAAGATAGACTAGCGATCGGGGTAATGCATTATTAGAATCCCCAGACCACACACACCGCGCGCATATCACTCAAGATCGCTCGCCTGTCATGAAATGACAAAAGATGAAGCTCGCAGGCGACTACAAATGCCAAAGAAAAACACACTATTGCTACCGTATGGCTTTTTCGTGAATGTTAGTCAATTAGGGAACCCATTAGATTGGTGGAGTTTCAAGTTGTTTCATTCCTTACTTGACAGCACATTCCATAGCCATAGATGCTCAGACATGGTACTGCATGTGACCAGTTATACCGAAAAGAGCTAGAGATTTATTACGGGATCTTAGCATCTTAGTTAATAATTAAAATAAACTTATTAACTCTTGTTTTTCAAAGTTCCCAAACCGGATAACCCCGTAACACGATTACTATCATTTTGATGACCTTCAATTTTGTGAGGCCGATTTTAGTTGCAACATATTTTCTCAGGAAATAGAAGTAAAATGCAAGGAATTTTCCTAAACATACTTAACATCGCATACCGCAACTGATGGGTCCAATCTTGGTACCCAGCTCAGCTGCTCAAGGATAGCGCAGTAGGTCCAAAACAAGAGTGCACGTCCTCGACTGTTCGCGCGGGAACTCTCTAAAATAATCGTTCGCTCGAGACAAGCAAATCGCATGCGATCTTAAATTTAGGGGCAGCACCCTAACAATTGGCGCTTCTGTTAATCAATTTGTCTCTTCGAATCGATATAATTGTGCTGTAGACTCTCAGAACGGGCTCTGAAACGTAAAATACACTTTTCCACTCCGTTTACTACAAGAATGTTAATCGTTTAAATAAGACTGTAGAGATCCCCCCCCCCCCCCAAAAAAAAAACCGCTCCCATTTACTGTAAACAATACCCAGTTTTGACCCTATTAGCAGAGATGCCAAATCTCCGCCACTTTTTGCGACCTTGTCTCCCTCTAAATTTTTTGCCCAGTCCCATACCAATTTACTGTATTCTCCCGCACAATTTTCTTTGGATTCCGTAGCCTGCTCGCGGGGTTTTCGACCTAAGAACTACGCTCCACCGCCTCTCAGGCTATGGAATCCGGCCCTCCCAGAATCTCCGGCCTTTTGTTGACACAATAGGGGCCTCTGGATCATGCATGGATGGGTCCGTACGTCGGGTGTGACTCAGATCTTTTTTTATACGTCGCATGTCGGTTTGACAGATGATACGTTGTCGGTAGTCAGTCAGTTTTGTCTAGATTTTACGGCCATTTGTCGCTTATCCCAATCCAGAACCCTTTGAGTCCATTTAGTCCAGCCTGAAGTCCTGTCTAATCAAGCGCGTTCCTAATGTAAGAGGAAACTCTATTGTCTAAGTTCATTTGCATAGTTCATTTTGACCGGGTGTATTTCAGGCCCGGGGGGTTACTCCCTCATATATGGTATACGGGTATGTACCACCCTATAGGGTATGGTTTTTGGGCTCCTGAGGTCTGCGGTAGGGTATCGTTTTCGCTTGTTTGGTCTCTGATAGGGTATGTAATTCATTGGCTACCCTACAAACTACGAAAGCCGAGAAGGGACATTGGATTTCAGTGTTCTTAAATACATTTCGTTGTTCTTAAAATACACTTCAGAGTTCTTATTTCGTTGTTCTTAAATTGACTTCAGAGTTCTTAAATTTCGTTGTTCTTAAATTGACTTCAGAGTTCTTATTTCGTTGTTCTTAAATTGACTTCAGAGTTCTTAAATTTCGTTGTTCTTAAATTGACTTCAGAGTTCTTAAATTTCGTTGTTCTTAAAATGAACTTCAGTGTTGTTAATTTCAGTGTTCTTAAAATTAGGGGGGAGGGGGTCCGTTTCGTCTTCACTCCTTAGAAGATTGATACGGCCAGTATTCTGGAGAATATTGTGGTCTGGGTATCACAATAAGATCCTTGTTCTAAAATATAACTGTTCTGATGCTCTCTGGATCCGCCACTGTAATATATACCGATTTGGATCAATTGTTGATTAACATGTAGCTCTTCTAATTTCGGATTTAGTAATGCCACTTTGTTTAGTAGTAACGCTCATAATAGACTAGATAGAAGAGGAAGAGCTACATGTAATTCAATGACAATTTAACCATATCGGTATATAGCCGCCCGCCAGCTTTCGGCTCGTTCGTTCGATTGTAACATGGCCGTCGTATGATTACAGTGATCATTGATATCGGAACCCCATCGGAGCATTGTGGAATTACAGTGGCGGATCCAGAGAGGGTTCCAAGGGTTGAGCATCAGAACAGTTATTTTAGAACAGGATCTTATTGTGATACCCAGACCACAATATTCTCCAGAATACTCATGGCGGTATCAGTCTTCGAAGGAGTGAAGAAGAAACGGAACCCCCCTTAGTAAAATCCTGGATCGGGTCCTGGATCCACCACTTGGAAATCATTTTAAGAACTCGAAAATTTAAGATCTCTGAAGTTTATAAGGACGCGAAAGCTGAGATTTGGCAAAATAAAAATTATATATGAACATACTATAAGAAGATAGCTCAGGCTGTAAGCTTGATGGACTTTGAGAACACCGAAATTTAAGAACTCTGAAGTCAATTTAAGAACAACGAAATAAGAACTCTGAAGTCAATTTAAGAACAACGAAATTTAAGAACTCTGAAGTCAATTTAAGAACAACGAAATAAGAACTCTGAAGTGTATTTTAAGAACAACGAAATGTATTTAAGAACACTGAAATCCAATGTCCCTTCTCGGCTTTCGTACAAACACATTTCGATCAAAGTTGCGGTGCCGCATTTAGTGATTAAAGACAGTGTATTTTAATTAGCAATTCCGATTTGATCGCGACCAACTGGACCACCCTGGTGACTAACTTAAAATTTAAAATAAGAAAAGTCGGCGTTACAACGTAGGTTTTAGTATACAATCAGAAACATAAGTGAGTTGAAACGTGTATAAACAAACATACATTACTTTAGTGCCAAGCTACGGATGATTCGCAAAATAAACAATTGAACAGATTTTGAAAATATAATGTTGTTGCAAGACTTGAAGATGTTAAATGTTAGCATATTATCACTTACCACTATTGCTCTACTTTATTTGAGCGAAAAATGAAATGTTATGAAGAGAAAACCAGCTTGGGCTAGCAGTCGAGAGTTTTATTGACCAAATATGGTCATAAACTGGCCACGAATAATCCACAGCTTGGTTCGCCGTTACATGTTTCAACTAAGTTATATATTTCTGATACAATAAAACTTCCCTGTTAACGGCGGTCTCAACTAAAACCTACGTTGTAACGCCGACTTTTCTTATTTTAAATTTTATTAATCTTACTGTCGGCTAGACCGTTAATTGGTCCAGCGTAAACCAACGAGTTCTTTACTTCAGACTAACTTAAGGCTGCGGAAGGATATTTAACCATTATCCTGCGAGATTGCGCAGAATATCGTCTGATACTTAGCCGACGAGGGACGAAGTCCCGAGTTGGCTAAAATCAGACGATATTCTGCAAAATCGAGCAGGATAATGGTTTTATTAATCAGCACATCGATAGCACAAAAAAAAACCCGAAAAACATGACTTTTGTGTATTATTGACGAGCTCAAAACATCATATTTCCCTCAGAGACGGATATCGCAGGATAGCTGTCATGTACAGAACACAGCTATTGGCGTTCCAATGACCATATTTGGGCAGTGCATCGATGTGCTGAATAATAAACAACATTAACTGTAGGTCCATGTGGTAGGGTATAAAAAACGGTCTCTGATAGGGTCACGTTTTGGAGACCTCGGCGCACGCCTACCCAAAATCAGTGGAGTAATCCCCCGGGATGTCACGTCAGGCCATAGTGTGTGGCCATTTCCTCATTGCACTATTATTGAAGGACAAAATCCTATTTTTCTCATTAAGTCACGGATTGATTCTCCTTGATGCAGCATATGGCGGCCATCATAAATACGGTTTGCATGTTGTCTTCAGTAAAAGTTCGCCAAATCAATGCCTTTCGCCAAGTTCGCTGGGAACTCTTTCTATCTTATTAGGAGCAGTTATAATCCCTTACCTTATTTGGTAGGTCTGTTAGAGTAAAAAAATTCGCCTAAACTTGCAGAAGTTCGAGAAGAGACGTATTCTTGGTCGCCATATTGGTTTTCTCGGCCAAAAGGCCTGAAATCGATTGTACCACAGGCAGCCCGTGCGAGTCGGTACGAAACGGACCGCAGCCATTCATTGATTCACGTTGATTGTGTACGGGGGAGCAAACTACCGAGGGGCTGACTAATTGTGAAGACTTGGCTGAGGCCATCTTTCATTTATTATTTTGAGATTCATCATATACACCTATTTTCGGCTTTCACCCGTCAGATTACCACCCTTCCCGTGCCTACAAATACCACGAATATGGACGAATGTGTTGTTTACATGCTTCAATAACAACTTAGTTAACATGATGGATCCTTTCAAACTAAAGAACAAAGTGAATAGAGAAATACTGTACGATCGACTCTTTGAAATACGTGACTCGTGTTGCGTGACTCAAAATCCCTTCCCCAAAAAACCGTTCAGCGATAGCCGCAGAAATAAGAAAGACAGTCAAATGAAAATTTGTGTGAAGACTCTCACGAATGAGTTGTAAACAATATATAAAGTCCGTCTCTGTAGACTTTTTTAGTTTTGAAGTTAGAACTTGGCGTGACGTTACGTCAAAGCCAAGAGCCCGCGGTGCGTCATGGATACTAAGAAAGAATGAAGTTCATGCGACCGATGTATTGTAGAGTCATTTGGCATAAGCAGGGTGATAAGTATGACATTCTATCCTATGAAATCAGTGCCCACGATTCTGTTTTGGTAACCTGATTTCCTCCCATGATGCATCGCGAGCGGGCTAAAGGCATATCAAGGAAAATTATTAAAATGAGAAAGTCGGAGATACACCGTAGTTTTATGTTTTTTTCGTACGATATTTCGGTTAGATCACAACTGGTCCAACGTATACAACGGACTCGGGTGTACTACATGATTAAATGGGCTCCTGATTATCCATTAATTTAACTAGAAAAAAACTAAAATCGTCGATCATGGAGCGAGAGTCACAAGTGGGTCACAAGTGTGCTATTTTCTGAAAATGTTATTTGGCACCGGTATTTATATCAGGAGCCAATAATTTATCATGGGCTCCTGATATGATTTACGTTGTTAGTAAGATGCAGTGCACAACATTAAACAAAGAAACTCCAATATAAATTAATTCACGAGCAGATGAGAGGATGTCAGATCGATCGAAAACAACAACATTCTAAGAAGTTTTAAACCTTTCTGGCCTTCCTGTTTACCAGACGGGGAACGTTCTCATGGTCGAATTAATCATTCCATCTATTTAAAAAAAACAATAGTTGAAGTTCGAGTGGCACATAGTACCTTTTTCTTTCTTGAAAAAGTACGACAAACTCGACCGACGCAGCGCGCGATTTGTTTGCGCCAAAACTACTGCAAACCAAAACCGCCTAATAACTTTGTTGGGAATATTTAGGGGTTGTTGCATTTTCCTCAGAAAAAGTTGTATTAAAATGTACCTATGTACAAAATGGACATCAATGGTCTCTCCCCAATTAAACCATCAGGAGATCTAAATTGGGTGGCAACAAGATGTAAACACCGTTGGCCAATTTTGTCTATTGGCTACTGTAAAAACATGTATTTTTAATACTTTTTAATACTTCATATTTCAGAACGACGTCACTGAAATTTAAGAACATCCGTAAGAACATTTCCAGCCTCAAACTGCCCCAAAAATAAGAACGGCCTAGCCTCAACTGAAAATTATATTATAAAAAAAGAGTGTATTGTATTAAAGGGTTACAAGTTTACCTCATTTCACTTATTACAATGGCACCCTTGTGACAGAATTGGGCGGCATTGCATGCTGGAACAAAGTGTCAGAACGGATGATTTAAAAGCATTCAGATTTGGTGCAGAGATGATGAAGCCGGGAAGGCAGTGATCCCATATGCAATCGAACAGAGCCGAGTGGCAAAATGAAAAATGTTGCTAAGATATATTGCTACTTTATTTAATCTGTGCTTTTCCTCTAGCAGACCGTCTTTATTTGACGCAATTGGGGATCGAGATGTTTTACTAGCCCAATTCCGTATATGAAAGGTGGCATGGGCAACGTATACACCTATTTCAGAAAAGGTTGCACCGCAAAACCGTCGTCGTAACCCGCGGTGCGTCATCGGAGAAACTAAGAAGAACGAAATTCTCGCGTTAATACAGTACAAAATTTCTTGTGAGCGATGTATTGTACAGTCATTTGACATAAACAGGGTGATAATTAATTATGGTTATTTATCCTGAAAACCAGCATCCATGTTTTTGATTTGGTATACCTATATTTGCTCCCATGATGCATCGCGGGCTACAACAGCCAGTTGTGGCGGTGCTGCATCAGGCTATCCCAACCAATGATGAGAAACATGAGACAAGTCTAGATTTACTGGTATACGTTGGTGATAGTCATTTGTCATTTGTCGATGTAGTTTTTTGCACTTGTTCTTTTTTATCCGCATCACTTGCACATCAAAACAGATATGTTTCGCAAAATGTCTTTTCCGCCTTAGGACCCTTAGCTTGCTGGTTGACGGAACTCCAGTTGCTGTGCAATAATGTGAACTACGCTACTTTGTGAAATGTTACCTTGAACAACTAAGTGAGGGTAAGTGAGATCCTTTGGGAGGAAAGCAAGTCGGGATCGACAGCCTTCGAAAAGTCTCGAGGTATAAGGCGCTTGGGACTCATGCGAAAAGTCAGAGCGCATTTCGCGAAAATATATTTTCGTCTTCAACGTTCAAAGAGTAAAGTTGTAGTTGTAGACGAAAGTATATTTTCGCGAAATGCGCTCTGACCTTCGCGAGTCACCTTAAAGGACATCATCGCAGGTCACAACTCATAGTCGTGCTTAGCTGACAGGAGTCTCGAATACTCAAAGTGTGCCAGTACATTAAGGCCTGATACATAACGCCGCTCTTCTCATGAGCCGATCCAAATGCAAAATCTCAATAAAACGATATTTTTTGTCCATCTCTCGTCTGCTTGTAGCCCAAACTATTCTAAATCAAACCGGGAATGTAGAATCGATTTTAACGCCCCGAGTTTCGAGTATTTCATGGTAACAGTTTGGTACGGCTCATGATAAGAGCGGCGTATGTACTAGGCCTAAGTGGACGCAGTTAATAGAATGGCCATCACACAGTGGCTTCAAATACTACACAAATTCCAGTTCAAAAGCAGCATTTATTGAATAAAATATTTAAAAACGCAGGCAAAATGTGTTGTTTTCATTGTGGGTGGAACGAAAGAGCTGTGAAACATAATGGCAAACCCCTTTTCGTCTTTATCCTGAACGTTTTATCGGTATGGGTTGAGTATTCCAGTATGCGATAGTCGAAGTAACCCTGCCCCTAGTGTGGTGTGCATTCGTGTTTGTTTTGTCCATGTTCAGCAACGCAGCACTGAGTGCTGTATGGACATGTTTATTGACCTGAGAGAGCTCCTAAGTATTTTGACGTTCTACCAAAATTGTCCATTGTTACCCTTATCTTTATTTTTTATCCCTTGTAAAAATGAAGTGACTACATTGAGATTCTTGCCAAAATCAAACGACCACAAAAGGCTGCGAATTATGTCGCAGTTGAATCGATCAAGACTCTTTTAATTACACAACGGATGAAAGATGATCGATCTATTGCGATCAAGTGTGAAGATGATGTGTTTTTGTGGGGTCCGTATAATTCTCTTCACTTCATCCCGACACCCAAAACGTTTCGGAGTCCCCTTAATCATTTTTTTTTCGAAGAAGCTGTAGTTGCACACGTTAATCATGATGACAAGATCACCCCACTGATTCACTGATCACCCCACATGATCGAGCACAGAAAAGGCATTCAAGCGAATATATTCAAATGCTTCTTGCAAACAATTAGCTATAGAAACTCAAGTTCAACAATTTTAAGGCCTGTTTTAGCAGGAACATAAAATCTGGTGTTCACGCGATACGCAAGATGGTGAAGTTGCAGGAAAAATGGATGGTCAAACGGTACGCATGTTGATGCAAGTAGCATTCGATGTTTGTTCGGCCAGGCCTTTCACTAAACTTTTCTTCAGTGGGCTTTCGATTTTGTTTCAAAATGTCCTTCCCAATTACCAACTTATAAGTAGTAAACGCCAAGTGAGTCGATCGAACCTCCTTTTTCTCTATCATATAAAATGGGTGTTTAAAATAGGTTTTAGCTTCAGCTTTTAAAAGTTATATACTGATTTTAGGTCTCATAAGTGGATATTATACTGTATTTGGTACCATATGCCGATCATATGGCCCTTACTCGGCCGTTTGTTATTCATGTCAACAGCATTACCTGTCAATTTTGACAAGGAGTTGCTTAGTTTTTGGTTACTTTAAGCATTGCTACCTATACTTAATCATAAATCTTGGGCGCTATTCCTCTTGCCTTCTATAAAAATTGCAACATTTGATATATCAAAGGGACTTGGTGATGCCAAAACGTGCTAAAGGTTATAACAATATTTATTTCGGCAGCTTTTGCTATCGTTCCGTTGTTATATGTAAAGTTAATTTTCATTCAAGTAAAAAAAGTGTGAAAGCTTGATATCTAGTGCTCGATAACATCATTTTTTGTTGTTGAGAAATCAATGAAATAATCTAGAGAATAATATTCCTCAACGCGGCGCTCATATTTTTTTAGGGATTAAACTGAAGATAGTTAAACACATGCGTTCTCTGTCGCACGTTGGGAATAACATGCAGCACTCTGCATTTACTGAACTTTCATACCTCATGAATTTCCTTGAGTTCGTCGCTTGCCCATAGATGGACTTTTGATGTTGGAGTAGGCATGGTTCTCGTCGATTCTGATCTGTTGTAGATCCGTAACTTTGTTTTTCTGAGATGACAATTCTTTGCTGCGTTTCACCAATTCTCTATGTGTAGCCAATGCCTCGATAATTGGCTCGGGAAAGGCCTGTGATAAGTTTTGAAGCTGATTCTGGTTTTAAATCGTTTTTAAGGGAAACCGAAGTAGCAATATTTAGAGAAAAAGGATAAAATGCGACCAGAATTTCTCTGCTTCATTTGTAGTGCATGCTTGAGTTACGTCGTGATATTTTTAAAATGCACCCTCCTTTGACTGTATTAATTTTCCACTCCATGCAGCTCACTTTACCCTTTGTTCGCTCGCTTCTGAAGACATATTTCTTAACTCCAAACATCCAATCAGAACATTTTTAGATACGTGCTAGCTTGTTTTCACAACAGTCTATTTCAAAACAACAACAAAATATTTTTAGGCCAGTGGGGTGCGAACTCCAGTATTTTCGTGATATTGTATATTGTCACTGGGAAGCATGCTCCTTAAGGAGCATTCAAATTAATTTTTCTATTAAAAACAAAAACAAGCTAAATTCCTAAATTGATCACTGGGTTGTGAACTGCAAGAAACGTGGAGTCATTGCACTGGCCTCGATTTGCTCAACACAACACACAGCAGAATCGTAATATTTTGATGACTATACATTTTGACGGGCCAAACAAGCCTTCAGTGTTGATCGGAGGAACAATGATATTATCGTTCTCAAAACTGCTAAGGCCCTTTAGTAGAAACCCACTCACATAATATATAGATTTAGCCACTGGCTAAAAGCGGAGCTCCTGGTTATAAAATTTTCTATGTGAATGAAAGGGACTTCCATGTGTACATGGTTTATATGGTTGCTTTAGAGTCTTTCCTTCACGAGATATTAATTTTTCAAGCATAGATGACGTCATCGATGACGTCATATCACGTGACCACTTCATTTTGCTCATCTGGTGGTCTAGACTATACTACCCAAGTTTGGTTGTTTTAGAGTCTTCCCTTCACGTGATATTCATTTTTTAAGCATAGATGACGTCATCGATGATGTCATATCACATGACCACTTTATTTCGCTCATCTGGTGGTCTAGACTACACTACCCAATTTTGGTTGTTTTAGAGTCTTCCCTTCACGAGATGTTAATTTTTCAAGCATAGATGACGTCATCGATGACGTCATATCACGTGACCACTTCATTTCGCTCATCTGTGGTCTAGACTACACTACCCAAGTTTGGTTGTTTTAGAGTCTTCCCTTCACGTGATATTCATTTTGAAGCATAATGACGTCATCGATGACGTCATATCACGTGACCACTTCATTTCGCTCATCTGGTGGTCTAGACTACACTACCTAAGTTTGGTTGTTTTAGAGTCTTCCCTTCACGAGATATTGATTTTTAAGCATAGATGACGTCATCGATTCCGTCACATCACGTGACCACTTCATTTCGCTCATCTGGTGACCTAGACTACACTTCCCAAGTTTGGTTGTTTTAGAGTCTTCCTTTCATGAGATATTCATTTTTGAAGCATAGATGACGTCATCGATGACGTCATATCACGTGACCACTTCATTTCGCTCACCTGGTGACCTAGACTACACTACCAAAGTTTGGTTGTCTTAGAGTCTTCCCTTCACGAGATATTCAGTTTTCAATCACTGATGACGTCATCGATGACGTCACATCACGTGTCCGGGTTACAGCACCCCCCTTGTGGCATAGACAAAATACCCCAAGTATGGTTGTCTTTAGCGTGTTCCCTTGAGGAGATATAATTTTTTCTTTGCATACCACAGGGTTCCCATGTGTAGATAGATAGATAGATAGATAGATGTTTTATTTAGACACGGTAGTTTCATCAGCATAGCTGGTTTTCATAAAAGCCGTGTGTAAACTATCATTTACATAAAAAGTGATATAAATTGAATATAATATATAATAAAATTTGATAAAAATCTAGAGAATAGTGGATATATTATAAACTGTCAAAGAAGCTGGGAGGTAATTTTCCCAATTCGGATTTAAATGTAGCTAAAGAGCTACATGTTCGGGTTTTTTCGGGCAATTTGTTCCAAATTTGGGCTCCTCTATATTTGAAACATTTTTTCCCGTAGTTAGTTTTCGGGAGAGGTAACTGAAATCTAGAGGAAGAACCTCTAGTGTCATAGGGGGATGCATTATTGGAAAATTTGCTCAAAAGATATTCGGGGGCTAGGCCGTTATTGATTTTGAACATTTCAGTGGCTAGCAGCTTTAGCCTACGAATAGACAATTTGTCCCAACCCAACTCATTTAACAGGGGCTCCGAGCGAGAGTCGTAGTTCGAAAATGTTACGATTCTAGCTGCACGATTTTGTAGCTTTTGCAATTTTGATGATAACTCAGCCCCAATCCCTTCCCATACTACACTGCAATAGTCGAAATATGGCTGTATGAATGAGTGGTACATTGTTTGAAGAGTTGAGGGAGGGACAAACTGTCGTACCCTTTTCATAGCTCCTATTGCACTCGACAGTTTTTTAGAGGTCTCCTCCACATGCTTTGACCAATTGAGAACTTCATCAATATAAACACCCAGTGACTTTGCTGATTTTACTCTTGGAATGTTAGCACCACCAATGGTGAGTGATGGGCAAAGCACACGGGAAGACCTCTGTCTGGATCCAACAATTAATAACTCAGATTTGGTTGTATTCAAACTTAATCTGTTGGCGTGGAGCCATTGGCTTATATTTTCGAGGTCTTTGTTGAAATTGCACTCGATTTCCTGGCCGTTATCCCCGGCGACAGTAAGGTTAGTGTCGTCGGCATACATTTGGGGATCGGCAAATTCTAAGCAGGCAGGTAAGTCATTAATGTAAATAAGAAATAATAAGGGACCCAGTATTGTGCCCTGCGGAATGCCACATTTTAAGGTCATGGTGCTAGAAAGATTACCGTCTATCACGCAGCACTGCCCTCGGCCACTAAGGTATGAACTAAACCAGCGTATGGTGATATCTGATACACCATAGTTCTTGAGCTTTTGAATAAGTATTGCGTGATCCACGGTATCAAAAGCTTTTTTTAGGTCTAAAAAGACTATTGAGTTTATCATACCTCTATCTATATTACGTGACCAATTATCAATGGCATTCAGCAGGGCAGTTACTGTCGAGTGCATTTTACGGAAGCCGGATTGACAACTGGACAAGATGTTATTCTCTTGCAAATATTCATAGAATTGGTCATAGATAATTCGTTCAAAAACGACGGACGGACGGACGGACGGACGGCGTACGCTATAGGTTTAATACCAGAAAAAGAAAGAAAAATCATATCTCCCGAAGGGTAGCTTCCATAGAAGCCAAACTTGGACAAACTTTCAAAGACCATAAGAGGAACTCTATACCAAGGTCACATGCCCTTACGTCATCAATGACGTCATCAAAATGATCCATAATGCCCGTGACGTTCAAAAATCAACCCGATAGTATACTATACGTTTTTTCCTTAGGTATGGTGCTCCGCTTGCGCGGGCCTTCGGCCCGCGCAGGAGCTCCGCTACTATCACGAATACTGCAATCTGATTGGCTCACAACTCACTATCTATCACGTAATAGATGGTGAGTAGCGAGAACGCTAGCGCAAAACGTTCTAAAACCATGAAAGTAAATACGTTTTAGCAACAACTCGAAGGTCGGTACGCTACTGGATTAGACTACCGTTCTCGTTGTCCATGAGTCAAACAGTCAACTCGGCGCTACGCGCCTCGTTAACTATCTATCTATCTATTGACGCATAGAAAACTCGAACTCGAAGTCTAATTTTTAAATATTGTACGGGGTGGTGAAGAGGTTTCCCGTGATCCTTTATTCGTGAAAACTCAAATATTCTGGCCGTTAATCGTGAAAGTGAAGCGTTTTAGTATCCTGATACGTATATAAATTCAGATTCAGAAGTTTTCGTGATGCGCGAAATGATCGGCAATGATCTCGTGATTCGTGAAAAAATGTTGAAAATGTGACTCGTTATTCGTGACTGGTACCCCTCCACCGTCCCCGCCGATTGTCACGATATGGCTGGATATCAACAGTTATGGTAACTATTATTATTCTTAGTAAAGATTTCCCTGTTTGCGTGTTATAACCAGTGTTGTTCCACCCCAGGCCCAAACACAACGTTTGCAGTGACAGTGTTAATGGTTCAGTTTCTTTCGTGAGAAACGATTTTTAAGGAGCTCGTGCGAAGAACACAGTTCTTGCGAAAAAGATTCAAAAGTTACTCAAAGCTACTTTATGTCGCTCTATTTCCTCTATACATAAAATTTGACTTGCGCTGCCTGTGGTGCTACGACGTACATAAAAGGTAGCGCACGCGCTAAAATATTGTATAAAACGGCCGCGTGCGTTCAAATAAAATAAGACTGAATAACAAATGGGCGATAAATGCGCAACTACACTATCTACGTGTTCTAAACTCGCGGTTTTTTTCATAGAAAACTTCGCTCTCATCGAGTATTTATCTCAGTTTATTAGGCCCATTGGCCTTTCTTCTTAATATCAATCGGTCCTCAAGCACATTAAGGCCTGGGATTCGAAATGGGCTTGGTGCTAGCCCCCAAAAACGCAAAATGTGCCTTAAATTGCTTTAATCTATTTAAGGCAGGCTAATTTTTGGCACAGTGATAAAACTGGACGAACTTAATATTTTGGTGCTATAACTTAGTGCGGAGTGACGTCACAAGGTATGTCACGTGACAAAACAGTAAATTGCTTTTCCGGTGATGGAGAAAACATCTAACAATACAGCTTTGGTGAAAATGGAAAGACCTCAGCAATAGAAACATCGTACCGTTTTGGCTGCTGAACTATTATTTACTGTTAATGAGATATAAGGGTCGGAATCAGGTCACGTGACCTAATTAATATATCAGACCCTTAAAGCACCTTAAAGGAGCAAACGTTTTCCACATGTAAAAACGTCACTATGTAGAACCCAAAGAGAGAAATATTATTAGCTAGTAACTTTTCAAAAAGGAGTGAAACTCACCACCGGAGAAAATTTTAAACTTTGAAAAGTGAAAACAGGGTCCAGAAGGGGTAAAATGGGAGCTGGGATTGGCCTTATTTTAGGCTGGGAAAATGGGATTGGGGTCACTGGGACTGGGATTTGACCACTGGGACTGGGAATAAACGTCCAATAAACTGGGAATGGGATTCTATATTATTTCCCTTTTCCTTGTAAAACGATATAAAACGTCGTTTTAAAATAATTGTCAGGATAAATCAGTGTACGTAAACATGTGAAAAAGACATAAGAAAGATAAAACGACAAAAAGAATTAACTGTACAGCGGTTTCTTGTTTGGTTACCAGTCTCACACATTAATCCATCTCATATGACTCTTCCAATATCGGCGGCATTGGCTGAAACCTCGGGGAAGGGGGGGAGGGGGAAGAACCCTTGATAAAAATAGATGGGGTGCTCGTCGGGAAAATTGATTTTAACCCCAAAAGGGAAAGCAAATGGGTGTGGTCAACAGATACTTTTACCCCTAGGTGGTAGCAAATTGGACGAAAAATTGCAAGGGAAGTCCTCTTTGACTTGTACGTGGGAACTGGGGAAATAATCTGCAAGAAGGCAGGGTAGAAGAATCGAGCAAGACACGTGGGTTTGCAGACCTCGCTTTGAAGATCGATTAACCACATAGAACCTGGAAGCCAGAAAAAAGCTCAAATTTTGTCTTGGCACGGTTGACATGATAATGTTTGTCAAAAGTGAATCAATATCGCTTATTGTTCGGGTCATTCAAAGACTCGTAGACTAGAGTCATACATTACTATTAGCAGTAAAACTACTGTGGATCTGTGGACTCCGCAGTTAGCAAAACCGCTCAGAAAAGGATGACTGAAATAAATATACCTGATAGCCACATGCGTTTAAGAGAATTCTTTACAAACTTTTGCTTGTATTAGAGTGGTTTCAATAAATCCATAAAACACATTGGAACTACCAAAGAGTCATAGTCAAGGCAGCATATTAAAAGAGAACAATTGAGGTAGAGCGTAATAGTGTGTAATACGCTACTATTCGAGCTGAACTAACTAATTAGAACATCGCTAAGCGTGTTATAAAATAACTTTGTAACCCCTAGGGGGTTCCCACCATGCTTTGCGGCCCTTGGTTAAATACGCCCTACCTCGAGGTTTCATTTCACACAGTCAGCGCCTTGGACGGGACGCTCCGGGTTTTTTCTCCACGTTTCGTTCCTGTTAGTGCTACAACCAACACCAGCCCTCTGCAATGACGGAACCTGTTGGAAACCTTCCACCGCTTCTTCCTGTCGTGGCCCCTGTTCGCCCTGCGAATCCTATTCAAGTTCAAGAGCCGCTAGTAGCAAACCAAGCTGCTGTCCAGCCGAATGTTCAAGTTGGTCCGGCCGTTGTTCCACCTAATGGTCCAGTTCCTGTTCAGCCTAATGCTCCAGTTCCTGCTCAGCCTAATGCTGCAATTACCGTTCAGCCTAATGCAGAGGTATATATTTTTTGGTCTTTATAGTTCTGTTTAGCTTCAGTTACTAGGATTTGCATTAGTGTGTTCGCTCGGGTATAACGGTCTTTTCAGTTTGTCACGTCGTCTTTTGTTAAGTTTTACTCCTTTGCGTACGTCTTAGTAGCTCATTAGTTCATTGTTTTAGCTACCGTTTCGTCGTCTTAGCTCTTCGCTCGTTTTTTGTTTTATTCGGTTTAGTTTTCGTAGTGTTCACTCATCATCTTTTAGTTTTCCGTTAGCTATCTCTATTCAGGTGTTTTTCTTATTCTGTATAGTATTTTTTAGCTTAGGTAAGGTAATATTTAGTACTCGGTTGTGGTCTGGGACGAGGGAATGGACGGAACTACGAATGTTATATATGGATTCTGCGCTCCGGGAGCGTGATGGTCGGGGACCATGAATTTTTCGCGCTTTTCCGGGACCACGGAATGGACGGGATTAAGGATAAAAAACGGGTTTTGTGCTCCGGGAGTGCAAGATGGTCCGGGACCAGGGAATGGACGGGATTACGGATAAAAACGGGTTTTTTTGTGCTCCGGGAGCGCAAGATGGTCTGGGACCACAGATTTCAGAAAACGAGTTTTTTCGCGCACCGGGTGCGCAAAAGGATCTCGGTCCACGGAATGGACGGGACTACGGATAAAAACGGTTTTTGCGCTCCGGGAGTGCAGGATGGTCTGGGACCACAGATTTCAGGAAACGAGTTTTTTCGCGCACCGGGTGCGCAAAAGGATCTCGGTCCACGGAATGGACGGGACTACGGATAAAAACGGTTTTTGCGCTCCGGGAGTGCAGGATGGTCTGGGACCACAGATTTCAGGAAGCGAGTTTTTCGCGCTCCGGGAGCGCAAGATGGTCCGGGACCACGGAATGGACGAAACTACGGATAAAACGGGTTTTTCGCGCTCTGGGAGCGCAAGATGGTCTGTGACCACGAAATGGACGGGATTTAAACGGGCTTTTCGCGCTCCGGAAGCGCAAGATGATTTGAGATCACGGAATGGACGGAATTACGGATAGAAACGGGTTTTTCGCGCTCCGGAAGCGCAAGATTTGGGATCACGGAATGATCGGTAAGATGGCAGATAATTTACG
The DNA here is from genome assembly GCA_033964015.1 of Scolanthus callimorphus. Classification (NCBI taxonomy): domain Eukaryota; kingdom Metazoa; phylum Cnidaria; class Anthozoa; order Actiniaria; family Edwardsiidae; genus Scolanthus; species Scolanthus callimorphus. Next base: position 29,789,222 of record CM066913.1, read on the forward strand.
TATTTCTGAGTTCTGATCCGTACTTTCTTGTCTTCGTTTTCTCAGCCCGCTGAACGCATTAGAATTCTGGAAGAGAAGTTACGACTCATGGAGGAAAGACAACAAGAGAATTCAGTGGAAGTTTCCCTTCAGACAGTTAGGCAGTTACTAACAAAACCTGAAGTTGTCTATGATAAATGGGAAACAACAAGTTATGTCGAGGCCTTGGTAAAGGCGGCAAGGGTATCAGCGCACGATAAGGCTGACTCATATGCGGCTATCCTAGGCGAGATCAAGGGAAGACTGGATATTCACCCGCTCGCCCATCGGCGTTTGGTGTTAGGGTTACTTGGCGATCCTGTCCAGGCAAAAGTGGCTAAAGATACAGCCGCCATCCTGAAGTCCGTTAGAAGTGAACACGGAGGGGCGGAGTCAACATACCGTCAGTTCAGGCAGCAGCAGCCGCGCTACCGTCAGCGCTACCAGCCTTACCAGCCTTTTCGGGGTCGTGCAGGTCGTGGAGCGGCTCAGTGCTTTAGATGTGGAAAGTATGGCCATTTCGCTAGAGATTGCTCTAATAATGATGTGAGATCGCGTCGCTCTTAGAACGCGTCGCTTTTAGAGAACGCGTCACTCTGATTGTAATGCGTCTATAAGCTTGTTCTAAAATAAAAGGTGTTATCTATTCATAGTGTGTTTATCTTTCCGCTATATTAGGTGCGCGTAATTTTTTATTTGACCCTAGGGGGCTTACTGAAGGTCCTTCACTGATTTTCCAGTTCCTGGGTCAACGTAGGATAGGTTCCCTTGCGCGGCGTATCCACTCCCTCAGTTTTTCGTTTAAAGTTTTTTATTTTTAATTTTCCCTTAGGTGGTTTCTGGACAAAATGACGTATGGTGTAACGTCGCTGGGGAACCTATAACCTTCGTTGGCCCCACCATTCCTATCTCAGTCATCGCAAAAAAGCCTCATCTCGCTAGGGTTTCGGAACTTCGGTTTAGAAATCCAGATCGTTTCCAAGCGGGGAATATACACAGGCATCCTGAAGTCTGGAGTTCTCTCATCCATCACCATGCCTGCGAACACGCTGACCTTATTAAGATTATTGAAGAGGGTGTGCGTATTACTGATTTCTTTGGGCCATTTTGTGGAAATTTTAAGGGTCGCTCCTACAACTCTCCTACTCCGCCCTCTGCTCTATTTAGCAATTCCGTCTCTTGTGAAGAGTTTAAAGATTTTGTTTCCTCTACTGTTAAGAATTGGCTGGAACAAGGTGTAATTTCCCGTATCGGAAGTGTAGGACAGTGCGCCCCACCGTATTTGGTCCTTCCCCTTACAGTAGAACCCACAAAACCTCGTTTGTGCCACGACGAGAGGTTTTTGAACCTGTGGATCAAAGATCTCCCTTTCAAATTAGACCACTTGTGTGATCTCCCTCGATACGTACTGCCAGGGCATTTCCAGTCTTCGTGTGACGATAAGAGCGGTTACCAACATGTCTTCTTACATCCAGACTCTTACAAGTATTTTGGTTTTGCTTGGGATGGGATCTATTATGTTTTTGTCACTCTACCATTCGGTTGGAAAGCGAGTGTGTATTTGTACCATAACCTGGATTTAGTTATTACCAGTGCTGCAAGGTCGCTTGGCGCTCCGGTTTCGCAGTATATTGACGATAGACATGTTGGCCAGTTGTTTCCCTTCAATTCTCAGCAGGTGCAGCCTAGTGAGCAACTGGCAGAAGCAAGTCTCTATATTGTACTATCCCTGTTAATCTCCGCTGGATATTACATTAATATTGGCAAAAGTTCTCTCAAGCCTACCACTTCCATCCGTTTTTTGGGCTTTATTTCTGACTCGATTTGCCAGGCGTTCTTTCTACCTAGTGATAAAAAGCAGAAATTTATCGCTTTGCGAGAGCAGATTTTACAGTCTGATACAACCACTCTTAAGAGTTTACAGCGTTTCGCAGGGAAAGCGGTGTCTTTTAGCCTAGCAATTCCAGGATGCAGACTTTATGCGCGAGAGATCTTCAAGGCTATTGGGAAGTTTGCCAGGAATGCACGAGTTATTCATGTAGAAGGACCGTTGAAGACAGAGATCCTGGAGTGGAGATTCATCGATAACTGCACTGGGTGTTTACCATGGCGTTCAGAGAAACACCTCGCTATTAAGTTATGCTGTGACGCGTCCAAGAGGGCGTGGGGCGCGATTTTGTTTTCAGAGGGTCATCAACATACCGTGCGCGACTATTGGCTAGACCCAGAGGCTGATATCAATGTTCTGGAGGCTAGAGCCTTGAAGTGTGCTTTGCACTCTTTTCATGATGCCATCAGTGACAAAAGAGTTGACGTTTCTACGGATAGCGCCACGCTCAAGGCCGCTTGGGAAAATGGTGGCTGTAAGAGCTCCTGTGTTAATGTGGAACTGAAAGAGATCGAAAGTTTGTCCCGTACCTTTAATTTCGCACTAACCATGAAGCACGTCCCATCATCCGAGAACCCCGCAGATGGCCCGTCTAGGGTGTGTTCCGGCCTCGATTCTATGTTGTCCAAGGAAGCCTGGGTCTTGGTAGAATCCAAGTTTGGTCCTCACACTTTCGATCTCATGTCTTTGGACAGTAACTGTCAGAGGGATCGCTCGGGGCGTCCACTCCCCCACTATACGCCATGGAGAACCCCCCTCTCAGCTGGAGTTAACGTCTTCGCGCAGCCTTTCCCTTCACGAGAGCACAACGTCTATGTTTTTCCGCCCTATGTGCTCATTGGTCCACTACTAAGGTTTCTGTTTGACTTTCGTCAGGACCTTACGTTCACTATCGTAGTTCCACGGCTGTTTCCGCTTCGCTAGTGGTGGGCTATGTTACAGTCTTTTGCGGTGGATAGCCTACTCCTTGGAAAAAGGGGTTCCAAGTCAACACTTCTTTACCCCTCTCGCGCTTCCCCTGTTTTCGTACCTGCGTCTTTGCCTTGGGACTTATGGGCCTTCCGTTGTATCCTTACTACATGAGTGTTTACATCTATTTTTCATTATAGACTCCACGCCCTTGGAAACCTGCTTTGAAATGCAAGGCGTGTCTCTATCCTAACGATAGCGACGCCAACTATTGTCAAGCTTGTGGGTCTACAACCCCTTTAGGGGTTTGCAACAATAGTGACAGTCAAGATATTATTGATTTTCAAGCAATCAGTCATCGCTTTGAAAAGTTTAAAACAACGGTCCACGAAAAGCCCTATGAGCGGCAAAAGGATGCTTTAGAAGTCAGCTTAGCCAATTTCCTTAGTCGTTTGGCTCCACCGAAGGTGTTATTAGCCGCTACAGCTGATGATTTGATTATGTTTCTAATTAGTAAAGATAAAAAGGAAAACAGATATTACACGAAAGTGACTGCTTGGGAAGTAGTTGTTCCTGCCCAAAGCACCTGGCAGCTGGCACTGTAGACAGTTATGTAGGGAAACTCAGAGCAATTTTTAATAGATTAGGTCGCACAGATAACTGTAATCCTGCTTCGCATCCTCAGGTGAAGGATTACATTAAGTTTGTAAAGGAGGAGCAAGCTCAGCACGCTGTAAAACCGCGTCAGGCGATTCCTGTGTTTTACGATAAGTTCTGCCAGCTCGTTTCACACTTACGGGGTCGTATTGCGGGGAGTTCTCAACTTTCTCCTCTAGAACAATATATGCTTGTCAGAGATACTACCTTTTTTGTGACTGATTTTTTCTCTGGCGATAGAGCGTCAGATTTGGGTCGTTTGCGTTTTAGCCAGGTCTTTCGTTTAAAGGATCGTGAGGGTTTCCTACTTCATTTCACTTTTGGTAAATCTTTGCGTTCGGCTGGTGTCTCTAGATCTTTTGTTCTCCTATCAGTTCCGGACAAGAGAGTATGTCCGGTGTTTTGGCTCACTTATTATATTACTTCTTGTACAGCTTTAAACGTTCCTTTTGATAGTGAGTCTTTCCTCTTTAGGGTCACAGAGAATAAAAAAAGAGTGTCCACACGCCCTTTTTGAGTTCAGCGGTTTCAGGGCGTTTGCGTTTGCACTTCAGAGCTGCGGGGATATATGGCGGTGAGACACCGCATAGTTTTCGGGTAGGCTTATCTAATACCCTTAAGCAACTTGGCTGTACATCGGACCAGATAGCGCAGTATATAGGATGGCGTAGTACCTCCATGGCAGAGCATTACACGCGCGCTTCTTCGGTAAATGCCCTCCTATCTTTGGTTGAGGAACTTTCTCCGCAGCTCTCAGTTGGCATTCAGCGGGACAGTTTTTCTCTTGCTATTTAAACTTACAAAAATAAAGAGTTTGATTGGTTTATATGTCTGATTATTGGGTGTGGGATATCCCCTACGTTAGTTTTGGGAGGGATCGTTTTGAGTTTTGGGGTAATTTGGAAGGAGTTTGGGGATATTTAGAGAGATTTTGGGGGTGTGTCGAGTAAGTTACTTGGCAGGCGAAATTAGTCAGCCAACGTATAGGGCACAGCAGGGAGCGGATCTCCCATAACTTAGCTTCGCGTTGTGATAATAGGTAGTCAGCGAGAATATATTACTATTCGAGCTGAACTAACTAATTAGAACATCGCTAAGCGTGTTATAAAATAACTTTGTAACCCCTAGGGGGTTCCCACCATGCTTTGCGGCCCTTGGTTAAATAACGCCCTACCTCGAGGTTTCATTTCACACAGTCAGCGCCTTGGACGGGACGCTCCGGGTTTTGAGCTCGTTTCGCCCCACCCTCCTCCCCTGGTGTTGGTTGTCCTGCAACCTTACAGCTTCTCGTTTGCCTGCCTATCACCACAGCAGTCCGCGGATCTCCCATAACTTAGCTTCGCGTTGTGATAATAGGTAGTCAGCGAGAATATATTACTATCTGCTTTACGGATTAATGGAAACTACTCTAGAACAGTTTACACATCACTTTTTTACTCACTGGGATTTCTGGAAAAAAAAGTCTGACTGGGATTTCTGGAAAAAACGTTACTGGGACTGGGATTTGGCGATTGGGACTGGGATTTGGCGAAAATTTACACTGGGAAATGGGATTGGGAGCCCCCCTTCTGGACCCTGTGAAAATGTCACGTGACTGGTCAATTTTCCTGCTTTTTTCGCTATGATATGAGGAAAAGTACTTACAGACCTTCCAAATAAGGTAAGGGGGGATTTCCTAATAAGGAAGCTTTGCAACGTCGGCAAAACGACAGCTTTTGGCGAAATTTTCTTGATATGTGGAAAATCCAAACATTTCACATGCTTCTACCATGGGAAATCCAGCTTTTCCCATGAATGAGGAGTTTATGCAGAAATTTCCTGTGGAGAGAGTAATGGCGTGATATGAGGGTCGAGCGATAGGTCATGGATTTTAATTGACATATCATAGCTGCTTACGTAGCTAGCAAAATCTAGCACTTAGACGATAGGAAGCTATAATGCCTGTAAAATAAATATCACACACTGTAGTCAAATAATTCCTTTCATATTGCATTAAACTTGAAGAGGGGAGTGTCAAATTAAAGGGCGTTGTTTACCAAGCGATAATTATCCCTTTAGCTTGCGTCAGGCTGATGCAGCAGCTGCCATCAGATTGGAGGAATACAAAATCACTCATTTTCTTCAGGTCTAACGGCTAATGATAATGGATCGCATGCAATATTTCTCTCTGAAATTATATAATGAAAAGCAACTCCCGCGATGACAGAGCGATATAAGACCATCACTAAGGTACGTGAAAGCGATGGTTTTATAGAAATAGCTCAAGCGTTTTTCAATGGAATATTAAACGCCAATCCAAGTTGGTAATGTAACTTTAACAAATAACTGAAAATTCGACACAACAGAAAATACGAATTTACTGTGATTTTCATTATTCAGCAACAGTGAAGCCGTGTTTTAGCGTCTCCTTCGATCGTATACAGCTAACACTTAGCAACAATATACATCATCAGAGGTGTTGAAAAAGGTACCCGGTTGCTTAGATGTTTGATTCAGGGAATGCTTTGGAAACGAAAGTAATTACTCGGTGTACAGTTCGCAGATTTATGAAAACCGCAATATAGTTAACGGTAAATGATAAAGAAAATTCCTGCAAAAAATACTTTAAAGTCTATAAAGGAATTGAGAAATGTAGCAAACGGTTAAAAATGTAAACCAACAATCAGCTATTCTCTGAAGGATTTTCGTACCTAAACGAAATAGCAAAATAGCAAAACGGAAGGTGGCGAGGACGGCACTATCCACATATTCCCCACAAGAAAATAAGACTCGTCAGAACTGTAAATTAACGAGTCCACCAAGCTTGGTAGTCATTTACAAATCTCTTTCGGAAGCCTACCAGGAGTGCCGTTATTTCATACACGTCTGATTTGTCTTTGGACTTTTAGTTTTTCGCCATGACATGGTGATTTAGTAAGCAAATAGAAACGTTAGAAACGTTTTTATCACCTAAAAATTGACAGTACAACTTTCGCATGGAAATCAAATTGTCTTACTTGTTATAAAATCAATAAAGTATTTTTTTTTATAGCACGCAAACTCGCATAGGAATATAATAAAATGCGCGTTTTATTTAAGCTTTAGAGTGATGTTGGGAGAGACACGAGAACGTTGTAAAATCACCAAAAGCACGAGCCGCAGGCGAGTGATTTTAAAACGTTTCGAGTGTCCTTCCCAACATCACAAGTGCTCTATCCGCCGATATAAAGTCATAGAAAGTTGTGCTCTAATGCTTTTATGATACTTTATCGGTGAAATAGAGCATAGATTTGAACCAATCAGAGCTCGCGTTCTATCGTAGCTATATTATAAAATTCTATACTGATTTTACTTCAAAAATAGTACTTTTGACCACCAGGCTAGTTAAGTTGTCTTTAAAATGCGGTTGTCAGAAGCCAGATCGGAAATTCAACCCCATTTCAACTCGTCAAATATCCGATCATTCATATTAACGTTTCCTGAATACTTTCAAACACCTTGTCAGAGAACTTGACGAGCTCTACAAAGAGAGAACACCAGGATACAATTTAGATTTTTCTGCCTAGCAATAGGCCACCTGCACTAACTGGGTCACGTGACCCAAATCCAATATTCTGAGTAAAATCGTGTAAATTCAACTCGCTGCCATTTGCTCTATGTTAGAGATGTTATGCTGAAACTTCAGTTTCTGAATAATATCAGTTGATTCTTTGTATTTATGGAATTGATTTTGACAAAACATCTCGTTAAGAGGTAGTTTGGGTCACGTGACCAAGTTAGTGAAAGTGGCCTATTAATTTTGCATCAGATCGTGAACTCCAATATTTTTAGAACTACAAACTGTCATTGCCCGGCGTACTCAGTCGCACGCCTTGTGAAATGTCGCCCTTTGACACATTTGAAATCCATGATTTCCAGTAAAGCGGGCTTTTAGTAGAAAGCTGTACTTAAATTAATTCTACTAATTCCGCTTTCCCCCTCTTTTCTGTCAATTCGACACTCCTTCCGCAAGTACGATTTATGTGCTGTTTGTGTGGTTTTGGAATAATGGCGCCTTTCGGAAAACAAATTACAGCCCAAAAAAAATGGTACTTGAAGCAGCACACTTGTCAGATGAAAACGGCGACGAAAGCTTTTGACTTAGCTGGCGTATTTGTGCTCTTGGTGATAACATTAGACGAGCTTGTCGTATCCTGTGTGTCATTTCAAATGAAAATAAAATGCTCTCTTGAGCGGATGTCGTATCATTCATCAGTCCATACTAAAGGCTCATTCACACGGAGCGATTTCAGCTGCCATTTGAAGTATGATTTCTGTGACGATCCCACGCGCGGTATGAAAGGCCGGCGATTTTATGGCGATTTCACTTGCGATGTCGCCGCGACGTTTCCACTGCGATGCGGGTGCGATTTCAGTTCGCAAACAAACTGACAAATATCGCAGAGCCAAATCCCTGGCCGTTCACACCGCGCTATATGACGTCGACGATCGCCGCAAAAAATCGCACCTCAAATCGCAGTTAAGATCGCGCCGTGTGAACTGGCCTTAAAAGTGGGGCGGCACCATAGAAAAAATCTTCTACGGTGTTTACAACTTGCTGCCACCCAATCCAAATCACCTGACGATGGTGGTTACAATTGTTCAATTTCTTACACACGACTGAGCGCGTGCATGTATCTACAAAATGGACAAGTGAAACATCCTAAATGAATCGTCAGGTGATGTGGATTGGGTGGCAATAAGATTAAGATTCAGTCTATGGTGCCTCGGTCAATAAAAAGAACACAAGTGTAGTATCTGTTCTTATCAGCTTAATATCTGATACGCTGCCTGCTTACGCTGGTTAATTAGGAAAAATCCTCAATATACATCAAGTGAATCCCTGTTTTGTTTAGCAGGAAATTCAAACTCTGGTGGAACTTTTACTCATCATGTCAAGTGTCTTCCCAATTACAACCGGTGTCTTTATCTAACGTCATCACAAGGGTACAAACTTTCCAACCACGCCTTCGCATACCACAGAGATTCCAACGTCCTGGCGTGCTTCCACAGATGTTTACCAAATCCTGTGTGTCAAAGCATCAATTACTGCTGGCAAACTCTATCTGTGAGTTAAACAACAGAACAAGGGAGGCAAGGGCGCCGATGTTCGGTCCTGCTGAGGGCTGGGTGTATTTCGAAAATCCTAAAAGAGGTATATATCATTCTCGTCCCTAGAGCCTCCGCCATTTTGGTAGTTAGTGAGGTTGGTCGAATGGCCTGGCGGAAGACGAAATTCCTGGCCCAAAATCTGGGATTTCAATTTCCTGGTAACCATTGTTCAGGGAGCCAATCACAATCGCTTCTTGATAGTCTGCATCCGCGAATTTAAAAGCGACTAGAAAGCGGGAGGCTTTGGGAACGAGAAGCAATGGAAAATCACTTTCTTATGCTCTCCTGAAATATAAAGTAAAGATTTCCCTATTGTGCAAGAAAAATACGAGGGAACACGTACATACTCAACACAACTGCTACATTCAGAAAGCGCGCAATTAGGATAACCCTCTTTACTGCGTAGTACATGCACTAGCTCGCTGCCAGTCGCTCTCGCCTCAAAAACCACTAGAACGCGCCTGGGTCCGAGGCTTCCGTGGGAATCCTGTGGTTGAAGATACGTTGAAATACGCAAATACTTGATAACGTCACCCTGTATTTCTCGAGGCGAGAGGGACTGGGAGCGAGCGAACTTGCGTGAAAGGCCTCTCCTTTGCCACAGCGCCGAGCCTTCACATGATGCATTGCGCGCCTAAAGAATGCGCCATTGGGGTTTTGCCTTTCGTTGATATTCGTCGTGGGGTTTTGCCCGTTTTCGACAGACCTGAGACGCCTGGGAACGAGGAAGGGATGGCACACCATTTTGCTGAACCTGTATACCCATCTTACTCTTATTTGCGTAATCCGTTCACATTAATAGAAAATCCTTTCAATTTAATCTTGTGTCATTTCCAGCTCTGATTGGCACACAGTCTAACGTTCCAGCGATATCATGCAAGGAAATCCGTGACACCGCGGGGAATAACGTGACATTAAAGGACGGCGAGTACTGGATCGACCCTGAAACCACAGGGAACCCTTTTACCGTCTACTGTGACATGAAAACCGATGGAGGTTAGTGAACGTTTGAAGTAAATTTGCCCTATGCAGTACCCCTCTCCCTCCCCCCGTATTCGATATGAGTTGCGTTTTCCTGTAAATGTCTATCACCTATTTCAGAAAAGGGTGCACTATCGCAGCTGTCCGTTGTAGCCTGCGATGGTCATGGGAGGAAATAGGTTTACCAATAGGTTTATCATGGACACTGGCTTTTACGATAAATAGCCATACTTATCACCCTGCTTACACCCAATTCGCCAACAAATGATTCTACAATAGACTACATCGCTCGCAACAAATTTTGCACTGGATAACACGAGAATTCCGTTCTTCCTAGTTTCTCCCATGATGCACCGCAGGCTACAACAGGCAGGTGACCGTACAACCTTTTCTGCAATAAGTATAACAGTGTAATAACCTGTTAACTGTAATTATTTTTTTCCTCGAGGGCACGGTAACGCGCGCGTGGGCAATATTCTATCTCTGACCTGAGGTCACGGTAACCATTTTCGCGCGCTTGTGTTCATCGAAAAAATCAAATTTTGAGTTGGGAAAAAATAAATACGTTATTTACCGGCTGTAGGTCGTCCGTATAGGGAAAAACTGTGACCTCGGCCCTCGGACCTCCCAGCCAGTAAATAACATATATATCTTTGCTGCGTCATTCCGTGACCATAAGAGTGTGGATCTGATATCTTCAGCTTGTCGTACGGGTGAAAGAAAAAATAAATAATCTGCGATATGAACAGATAGGAGTCCTCGGCGAATCGATGTTAGTAGTAGACCACTCGAACCTTAACTTTAATTCGCCGCATTAGAAGCTGTTCGTTGTCTTCAAAATATCGATTTGCCTTTTCGAAGATGTGGTTTTTCTTTTCCACAATGAGATATTTAACCCTGTTTCACCTAATGCAATCGATTTGGTTTTTTTGAATTTTTCACAGCACGAAACAGAGAATGTGGCTGATGTTTAATTCACTTTTTGAAGTATGGTAGCACTATATCACATCTCACATTCAAAAGTCGTATGAAATTCTTGCAGCTGCGCTTAAAAACAGTGGACACTCGATCGGGAGAATAACCAATCTTCAAAATGACACAAACTTATAAGACTTGTGTCTGTTCCTTTCTGTACTTTTCAGGAGGATGGACTTTAATTGCACAGACGATAATTAAACATCCTTCAGAAGCTTCAAATGGATTGCACAAGATCCACGACTTTCGCGGTATAACCAATTACACCAACAACCAAGACCGGTGGATATACCGTCACTTTTCTTACTGCGCAACCTCATTGGTTTTTGTCAATTGCGTTACTACTGTACAAAGAAGACAACTGGAAGGACAGTACATATCATGACCAACAAATCTACAAACGGACTAGAAGTTGTCAATTATTTTACCATCGGTAACCGTAAACAACCACTCGCATGTGGTTCGTATGAACCTCTTTCCGATGACAATTCCATTGTGTCTTCGGATTGCAAGAGGTGGGGTGAATATGGGGTGCCTAACTGGCCAGGCCGATGGGGCTACTATGTTCACAGTGGAGACTTTAGGGTATACAATGATCCCATATACTGGAATGGGACCGCTGGTACGCATTATGTGAATATGATACCGGGTTCTCTGTACTGCGATGAAGGAAAAAATGGGACAAACTTTTCTGTTGGAGATGCGTGGAAACTCTTTGTAAGATAATATAATGACTCTATTTATTAAGCAATATGCCTCACCTCTACTCCTTACAAGCGACGACAGGGTTGAAAATTTTAAAAAACGTATGTACTCGCCTTGACCAACCTCGTCTGGAAAACGGATTCGTGAGGATTTCCCTTGTACTAAACGTACATGAAGCTTTTTATAGTTGCTCCAGTTGCTCCCAAATGCACAAAACCCATAATTAGTCCGAGGCGCAACTAAACATTACACTGGCTTAGAGTCTTTGGTAGTTAGCCAGCGGGAGCAAAGGCAAGGCTCTGGCAGGATCCGACGTCTCTAGACCTAAATAGACTCCTCAGCATGGACGTTATGTTTTCCCATTTTAGACCACGTGGCATTCATTTCAATAACCTTTTTTCATATTCATATATCCTTCTATTAGTAGCAGGAAAAAGAAGAAAGAATAGTCCTGGGAATGTCATTAGATCTGAAAATTTCGCCCAAGCAGAGAGGGTGTATTACAAACACATTTGTGCGGCTACTTCAAAGGGCCACCAGGAAAAACATTAGCCAATCCGAAAGCGAGTACAGGACAAAACATCCTGTCTTTCTTGATATCTGGAGACATCGATAGACTGGAAAAAAACGAGAAAAGTATCATTTTCAAACATCTTCATGACTTTTAAACTGACAATTTTTTGCACCCGAGACTCATTTCCATGCGGGTCTTGTAAAAAAATAGTTGTCCGGAAGACGACTGGAAGTGAAATGTAAAGTTTGATGGTAACGCCATAAATGTATCTTGGTGTCAGTAATGCTAAGAACTCCTGTATAGTCTGTTCTAATTTGAGATACGTTCAAGTTATCCCTTTAATTTCTGTATATCCCTGATCCTTTCGTGCATTGCTGTTACTATAGGAACGATTACCTTCCAGCCTTTGACCTTTTTTCAAAAACCAGATGGCATTGTAGCTCTGCTACAAAAATGCGTTTCTAAGTTCGGCTGGCAAAGAAAGAAAAATGCAAGAATAAATAATACAAACCAGCCTGAAAAAATAATTGAAGTAGCAGGCCTTGCCATAAGTATAATGTGTATAATGTTTTTATTTACAAGTTATTTGAAGGTTATCACACCATGCCAAAAAAATCCTGATTATCATATATAATTGAACCTGTAACACTTGCTACTTTTAACTACATGTCTTAAATCCTTGAAATGCTTTACCTTTTAAAACCCACACAAACGCGTGTCTACAATACACGCTCAAACGCAAATAGCTGTAATATTTCAGGAGAATTCTGAAATCTTATCTCCTTGCTTATATAAGTATCCACAATTTCTGAAATTGGAACTGAAGATCCGCCAAAATGAAAATCCGAATAGGTCCATCGGCGCGGTTGAAGTGTTTCATTGACGGTGCATTTCTGCTGTTCACAAAAACGGACGCGTGTCTACAATACACGCTCAAACGCAAATAGCTGTAATATTTATTTCAGGAGAATTCTGAAATCTTATCTCCTTGCTTATATAAGTATCCACAATTTCTGAAATTGGAACTGAAGATCCGCCAAAATGAAAATCCGAATAGGTCATCGGCGCGGTTGTAGTGTTTCATTGACGGTGCATTTCTGCTGTTCACAAAAACGGACATTCCATCCACAGAGAGTGTTCAATTTCTGACTGCAAATCCAATGTTGTGGTGTAGCCTGTCGTTCTAAAAATGCCATTTTCTCGGAGGGTGAGCGGAAAGTTTCGATGGACCAACGGGGATTCATTACTATAGCAGTTTCGGCTGTTCTCATTATTCATTCGTTTTAATCTCAGTTACTTAGTGGTTGCGTTCTTTGACTTAAAGCGAGCCCCCAAAACACAGGACGTTTTCAATCTTCAAAGACTGCATTTTTTATATAATACATTGTTAAGCAAGGCTCTCTAGGGCTGAATATAAAATAAAACATCGTGTCTCGTTTCCCTGGCAACATAGAATGTTAAAATATAAATCTTGACTCCTTGCTTATATAAATATCCACAACTTCTGAAATTGGAACTGAAGATCCGGCAAAGTGAAAATCCGAATACGTATTTATCCGAATAGGTTGATTATATATAAAAATATTTTCGAATCGCAAAGCACACGTTTATTACCTCATTCTCGATTTTTTTCTTATTCACTCACACAGTCTTACACCGTTATTTTTGTAGTGTGGTCGCATTTGCTCCCACAGCGTTTATTGAAATAGCTGTATTGATAATCCAATTTTCGCAAGGCAAAGCAATGATTTGGCAGCCGAAATATTTAATTTATAAGGGTTTGTGTGTGATTGATGTACTATAAGGGCCCTTTTCGCTTCGCGGGGCTCATATCACAACGAACAGTACTAGATCCCACTGGGAATCAGAAATGGGGATCATGAAACACCCAATTTAAATGTTTAATTTACGTTTAAGTTATTAGCTGGCGTCAATTTCATATTTTACTGTAATATGTTCCTAATACAAAAGTGATATTTCAAGTTGGATTAGCAATGCTTGCCCTGACCTTGAACACTTGAAGTTTAGTCTACGTTTTCAGACGAGAAAGCTCATAGAAGATGGAAAGTAGGTAAACATCACACAAGAATTGGCAACGTTTCGGACCTTTATACGAAACACAAGTTCGCGCACGTTGTGCTTTGCATAAGCTTATGTACACTTGCGTTCAGATGGACAAAGGACATGCATGTTTTGATGCAAATTGCTCCTTTGCGCGCACTGATGACAATATTATCCGCTTCCGAACGCAGAGCGCTTGCTTAAACTTACCCCTTGTCAAAAGGACGACATTATTAATAAAACTCATCTACATTCTTGTAAATAACAGCTAGAAATATAAGCACAAGAATTTCATTACTTGTTTTGGTCATAATGTTTCGTTAATTTCGAAATCGAAGAAAATTGAAAACTTGCATTAACTTGCGTACAGTTGCGATGTGATGGCAATCGAGACGCAAGTTGTCGCAAGTTCAAAAAAGACACACACACAAGTCATCGCAATTTCCGCGCTTTCAAGTTGCTGGCCAAACGGTTCGTAATCGAAGCAATTAGCAAAACTAACGTGAACTTGCGTTTCGTTTGGTCGGACTTTAAGTCAGAGAAATAAAAATCGTCTAAAATATGAGGTGACATTCCGAATATCAAAGGCGTCAAGCTGCAAAACGTATATAAATGACACGATGATTAAATGACACAAATAATAAACTGTGTAGTACAGTTAAAAACACAGACCACGCCCCATGACTTTTCTGGTGAAAGCCATGCGTTACAAATTTAGACCATTATCTCCGACTTAGGAGGCCTATTACTTGCCTTCTCCTCTTCATCATCCCTCGATAGAGGTACTGTGAACAGACCTTGAGACTTACAGCTATGACACATAACAGTTCCCTTTCTCTTCTCGGAACCCCTTGTACGTCCACACAGGCAAGTATGCTTAGGCCCTTTTGTTATGAAATTTGTTAACAATTTAACTATTTCCTTGTGATCCTTCTGCGCTGCTCTATGTACAGGTGTAAAAGCAATTTGTCTTCCACCTTAGGATCAGCACCATATTTTAGCAAAGCCTCTACTGACTTGACGTGTCCGTTATAAGCAGCTCGATGAAGCGCAGTATTGCCCCAGATATCAGTGACGTTAAAATTAGTAAATGTGTTGGAAATAAGTTGTATCACCTCATGGTGTCCATTCTGGCAGGCAAAGTGAAGCGCAGTATGACCTTTGTCCATCACGGCGTTCACATCTGCTTTGTTTTTCACAAGCAGCTTTGCCGTCTCCTTAAATCCTCCATAACACGCAAGCATAACAGCTGTTGTTTTCTCATTCGTCTTCGCATTTACATTCGCGCCTTTCTCTATTAACAACTCCGCAACAGAGGTATGACCATTTTGACAAGCCCTCAACAGAGCTGTAAAACCCCATTGGTCCGCGCTATCAATCAGTCTGTTGTGCTTTACAAGTTCCCTGACGCATTCAACATGACCATACCTTGCTGCACGGAACAATGGAGTGCACTGCCATTGGTCAGTTATATTGACGTCGGCATTGTGATTGACCAACAACTTTACGATCTCGACGTGGCCATTTTCAGCCGCCCGGCTAATAGGAGTGTACCCCCATTTATCTTTGGCGTTGACGTCACTATTGCTCTTGATTAACAATGACGCAGTTTCCAGTTTACCGTCTTCAGAAGCCTTGTGCAGGGCAGTTGCACTCCAGAAATCAGTCTTGTCCGGTTTTGCTCCTTTCTCAAGTAAAAGCTGCGTTGTATCTTTGTGGCCATTTTGCGCGCTGAGATGTAAGGCTGTAGGTCCTCTCTGGAAACTTCGATGTTTGTCTTCACCTTTCTTGTCCCACACCTGATCCCCATAGGAGGCCGATATATAAGTGCATGGAGCATGGGTTTGAGCATTAACATCGCTTCCCGATTCAATCAACATTCTCGTAACGCTGTGTGCCCGTTCTCTGCCGAGCGATGTAGCGGTGTAAATCCCTGATTGTCAACTCCATTAACCTCTGATCCAGCCTTAATTAACAATTGTACAGTTTCTAGTTGGCCTCCCTCTGCACCTCGATGAAGTGGAGTATATCCCAACCAGTCTGTGGAACTGACATCCGCTTTCAGTGACAACAAGCACATCACAGTGTCCGTCTTGCCATTACTTGCAGCACGATGTAGTGGGGAGAATTTCCACTGATCCAGCGCGTTCACATCGCATCCGCTTCTGATAAGCCACTCTACAGTTGCCGTATGACCATTCTCAGAGGCTCGATGTAAAGGGGTGTAGTCCCAGTTGTCTTTACAATCCGTCCCTGCTCCATAATTACTAAGCAACTCCACAGTGTCAAGATGCCCGTTTTTGGATGACCGATGCATCGGCGTAAGCCCCCAGTTATCCCTAACATTAGAAGATGACCCTTTCTCAAGAAGAAGTCTTGCAACATCCAGATGCCCTCTTTCAGACGCAAAATGCAATGACGTATTACCTGACTTGTGAGTTGCATGAATATTTGCACCCTGAGTTATCAACCACTTGACTGTTTTGTAATGGCCATTGTTTGCAGCTAAGATAAGCGCCGTGCTGCCTTTATTGCTGACGTCCTCGATGTTAGCACCCTTGTCGAGTAAAACCCTGCACGTTCTAGTATGTCCTCCTTGTGCTGCTTTGTGAAATGGGGTATAACCCTGGACATCACGCGTGTGCGTGTAACAACCCTTTTCTATTAGTAGCTTGACAACGTCATGTTTCCCTCGTTCACACGCTAGATGAAGCGCTGTCTTTCCTGATTTGTGTCGCGCTTGCAACATGCACCCATGTTCGCACAGAAACTTTACAGTGTTAAAGTTTCCATTATAAGAAGCTAGCATTAGTGGGTTACTCTATCTCGGGCAATGGAATTGCGTTCAGCATTGGTCGCCAGCAGAACTCTGCAAACGTCGATGCAATCACCTTGAGCTGCTAAATGCAGTGGGGTGAACAGCAGTTTATCCCTTGCCTCTTTATTAGCTCCATTCTTGACAAGCATCTCAGTTGTCTGGCTTTCTCCGCTATAAGCCGCATAATGAAGCGATGTATACCCTTGTTTATCAACAGCCTCGAGTTTAGCGCCACTTGCAATGAGCAATGTAGCTGTTTTCGTATGCCCAAACAGAACTGCTAAATGCAAAGCAGTACAACCTTCTTCTAGGACGCCATCTACTTTACCACCACATTGTAGCAGCAGTCTTAGGACGTTTCTAAAGCCATTAGCTGCCGCGAAATGGAGGGCAGTACGCTTCTTAGAGGCTTTGGCATTCACTTTTGCGCCGTGCTGCAAAAGAGCAGACACCATTTCCTTGGTATTAGTCAGAACTGCCAGCATTAGTGGCGTTATACCGTCCTCTCTTGCAGCATTTACGTTCGCGCCTTCTGAAACCAACGTGCGTGTGACTTCAGGGTTACCTGACGCGCACGCTAATAGCAAAGGCGTACGCCGACCTAATGCTTGATTATTCACACCCATGCCGCATTCATATATTAGCCTGCTGACCATATCCGAGTTACCACATCCAGCGGCTATATGAAGAGGGGTAAACGATTCAATAACCTTTAGAAAATTTTCATCTTTACAGCTCTCTAGTTTAGTATCCTTGACATATTCCAGTATTTCAAGGATCTCATCCAGACTCTTGGCTGAGCTCAATTCTCTAGCCTCGCCCTCGAAATTGATTTCTATGTTGTTGTTTGGATCTTGGAAATCTCGCAGACTTGACTCGAACGTTGCATGAAAGGTCGGTTCCGTAGGTGATATTGTAATAGAGGGAATGCTGCTCAAACTGCCTACACTGCCTGTAGGAGGTTGAGGGCTGGAGGTTTTCATGTCAACCTGCAAAAGTCAAACAGTAGTCATAAGAGTCAAATCACGTGTAATTTAACTATGAGAACCTCATTAAGCTGCGCCATTTTGTATGCCATAAAAATAGTATACCACAGAATCACAAGTCTGGTTTGGCTGATTCGGGGACGTTTTTTAATTAGTTCTTAAATAAGCTTTTATTTTTTTTGCTTAGAATTCTACTTCTAATATCGGATGTAAACAATCAACAAAGTAGAGGTTGACACAAAACGAAGAGAGCAAATGACGGAAAGAGGATTCAAAGATTCTAGGGTTTCGAAGAACCGAAAAGACCAAAATTGAGAAAAACGTGGGGAAAAGATTACGTTTTCAGTTGTCACCTGACAAAATTTATCTCCCCAAATATACTTTGAAATGCTGTATACTCAACAGAACTGTAAAGAGAACACAAGATTATGTGTCCTTGGTAAATTTGAGGCCTATTGAGTGTTTTCCGAGCGAAATATATCGAAATGAATCTCCGCCATTTTGTACAGTAAATGTATGGAGCCGCCATGTTGGTGCCCAAGCAGATGAGCACCAACATGGCGGCCAAATTACCAGTTCTCCAAAACGGGTATTTAATGGATCATATCAACAAAGAATCTTGTCGGAATGGTAGGATATGAACATTAATAACATTCTAATTTGTCTAGATTGTAAGAATTAAGCAAATTGAGTAAATACGGCACGCTCAAAATATTTGACTGGTGTTGCGTGACATAAATAGCTTCAGCGATATCTCCGGAACTACGTGGCAGAAGGTCCCGAGATTTGTTGTGAAGACTCCTTCAGTAGAGTTATAATCAACACTGAAAGTACATCTCCGTAGAGGTTTTACTTTAGAAGTTAGCATTTTGATGACGTCACGTGAAAACCCCAATATGCATCGACCGATTCTGTTATGGACTTCCGGTTGTGTCCGTCCGTCGTCGCACAGGCAACCCATGACCAGTTCTATAACAGAGCTAAATAAAAGGTCTATATCTTGGGAAGGGATTAACCTCAGACAACCAAACTTGGGTGAAGTTGTCTAAGTGGCAAGGGGGGTGCAACGGCATGGTCACGTGGTATGACATCACTCATGACGTCATCAAACGAGAAAAGGTTTATATCTTAGGAAGGGATTATCCTCAGACAACCAAACTTGGGTGAAGTTTCGTAAGTGGCAAGGGGGTGCAACGGCATGGTCACGTGGTATGACATCATTGATGACGTCATCAAACGAGAAAAGGTTTATATCTTTGGAAGGGATGAACCTCAGACAACCAAACTTGGGTGAAGTTGCCTAAGTGGCAAGGAAGGTGCAACGGCGTGGTCACGTGGTATGACATCATTGATGACGTCATCAAAGGAGATAAGGTTTATATCTTGGGAAGGGATTAACCTCAGACAACCAAACTTGGGTGAAGTTGTCTAAGTGGCAAAGGTGGTGCAACGGCATGGTCACGTGGTATGACATCATTGATGACGTCATCAAACGAGAAAGGTTTATATTTTTGGAAGGGATGAACCTCAGACAACCAAACTTGGGTGAAGTTGCCTAAGTGGCAAGGGGGTTGCAACGGCGTGGTCACGTGGTATGATGTCATTGATTACGTCATCAAAGGAGAAAAGGTATATATCTTGGGAAGGGATGAATCCAGATAACCAAACTTGGGTGAAGTTGTCTAAGTAGCAACGGGGGTGCAAAGGGCGTAGTCACGTGGTATGACGTCATCGATGACGTCATCAAACGAGAAAAGGTTATATCTTGGGAAGGGATGAACCTCAGACAACCAAACTTTGGTGAAGTTGCCTAAGCGGCAAAGGTGGTGCAACGGCGTGGTCACTTGGTATGACCTAACGGCGTGGTCACTTGGTATGACCTCATCGATGACATCATCAAAGGAGAAAAGGTATATAACTTGGAAAGGGATGAACCTCAAATAACCAAACTTGGGTGAAGCTGTCTAAGTAGCAAGGGGGGTGTAAAGGCGTGGTCACGTCGTATGATGTCATCGAGGACGTCATCAAACCAGAAAAGGTATATATATATCTTGGGAAGATATGAACCTCAGAGAACCAAACTTGGGTGAAATTATCTAAGTGGAAATGCAAGTGCTTAGTCATGTGGTATGACGGTGACAGGCTATGACAACGCAACCTCTTTTCGACTCTTTGTCTCATTTCTTATTTCATTTTGTTATTTCTATTTTAACTGGGGAAGTGCTTGACTAGGAAGTCAAGTCCTTAGTGTACCAAGAATGTGTGACACGTGAAATGAGACAAAGAAAGCATGGAATACATGACATGGTCTCATGTTTCTGTTTGTGCTATCAACCACATTAGTATATACTACACGGGAACCTCCATAGATCGTGCGTTTTGATTGGCTCGCTATCTCGGGATATTGCCACAATATTCCGAGATCAAAAGCATTATCCCGAGATTGAGAAGCCCGAGTGCAAGTGGTTCGGATATTTTTACTTTCTAAAGGAATTATCTGATTCGAAATGCAACAAAAATCCTTCTCAATTAACTTATGTTGTCTCTTTAGTTTTCAAGGTGAACTTATTTCTTGAACTTCGAAAATTTGCTGTTCTTTTTTTCAGTTCTTCGGAATCAGAGATCGATGATTCGTTCACGGCACTTTTGAGAGACAAATTACATTCACAACAACATATTAATTAAGGCAATTCTGTCGAAAACATATCACAAGAAACTCTTAATCTACTTTGCCGAACATGTACCTGTAGGTTGAAAGGCACAGTAAATCGTAGCCAGTCATTGAGCTCAGTTTAAGAGAGAATTTCCGTTAAGCTTACCGTCGCCATGTTGATTCGCTTGATCACGAGCCATCCGACAGCAAACGTATTTAAAGTGGTATCTCTTTTATGAACAAGGTCTTCCTCATTGTCCCAGAGCTTGAAGAGGTTAATTTCCCAAATTTCTGTTTGAATATTCCAATCGAATCTTGAATTTCTCTGCCAGCGGGTTGAAAAATATAGTCATCTATCGGTGGTGAAAATGGCGACCAAAGGCTATGTGTTTTCAGCGAAGCAACTCTGCAGTTCACAATCCATAATCCAAGGCACAAAATGCGAATTTATCCCTCGAATCCATCCTTGCAACCTTCTATAAACTTAAATCATTTATCGTAGTCGATATTAAGGTTTTAAAAAAGTGTTTTCTAGGGTTTTTGCTTCTCTAAAACAGCAGCAAGTTTCCACCATGTGTTGAGTAGGCGAATGCTTGTAGTGAAGTCTGACGTAGTGTCGCGTGCGTGACAAACGTCACGCATACAGAAGGTGGCTACAAAAGTGTCGGCAAATGCCACATTTAGTGTCGTTCGGATATTTTTTGGAGTGTTCCCGTGTAGTATATACTAAAACAATTATTCTCCTCAGGCTCAGTGAATAGTGGCGAATAGTCCCCTCGACCTCCGGTCTCGGGGACTATTCGCCACTATTCACTTCGCCTTCGGCGAATAATTGTTAAATATAGCTCTTTAGAGGCCATTTTAAAAGTAGCATTGAAACGATAGGGCTGTGATGTACATTGTTCATAGGTGATGGGGACAGTAGTTGCTATGGAAACAAAGGATGCTGTGTAGGACATGTATGAGGTCGCGAAGGAGGAGTGTGTGGGTCATGTGCAAAAGAGAACAGGAACAGCAATAAGGAGGTACAAGACCCAAATGAAAGGCTGCCAGATGGGAAGGGGGGAGGGGGTGCAGAGGAAGATTGACCGAAAAGCAAGGTTGATAAGACCAGAACTACTATGTCGAGACAATTAATCATCCTGGAGACTTGTTTTTGTGTATTGGTGTTGTCTAGGTACTTTAAAATGTGCTTGAGGTAGTGTTTTCAAAATATGGTAGAAGTAAGTTAGCCAAAAAACATATTTTTCCTTGCAAACCAAGTGTTTGCCTAAAAAAGCTTGTTTTCTCATGTTAAGGATTTTGAGAGGAAAACACTAATAAGTAGGCAGGGATTTGATATTTTACCTTCTTATTTTTAGAAGACATTAGTCTTGTTGACTTCTGTGCAATGAGTGAAGGATTTTGAGGAAACGTCAATTTTGCTCCAGTTGCCATGGAAACAATGATTTTTTTAGCTTTCGGCAACAAAAAATGTAAACTATGACTATTCCTTCACTCATTACACAGAGCTCCATCTAATAAATCTGGTTACTGAGTTTGAAGTCAATATCTTCTATTTGGACTGAGATATTTAGATTAAGAGAAACAGTTGAATCCGAATAGATTTTACATTACCATGGTAACTATGTAATTAAATTACCTGAAATCTATATCATTTTGTTTTGATATTAAATGCCTCTATTTTCACCAAGTCTGACTTCTTCAACTACAATTCTAAATAAATTGTGATTTTTTTCGATTTTTGACCAAGCGGGCTACAATTCAAAAAACATCGCTAGCTCGAGAAATTTCGGCGGACTACTTTTTGCTATATAATGAAACACTTAATGACTGCACCCTCTTCGTCTCAGGAAACATCGAGATTCAGGGATAACAAAACTCGCTGTTTCCCTCGAGAGCAGTCATTTTAACTATACACTTAACGGTGTACAGCGCATCTTGTAGTCTTAAAGGGGCCGTCTCACCTGCCCATAATGCATTGCTTTGTTTATATGATTCATTGCATTAGAACCTGATTGAATGCAAAGGAATTCTACTAATACGAGTTTAATGCGCTAAATTGACAAACAGTGAAGTGAAGCGGTGAAGCAGTGCTTTGCAGACATGGCGAGTGGGCTATTTTAGGCCTCACGGAAAAACTCGAACTTCAATTGCATCGTGTCAATGCAAAACAAAATAGAGTTTTCAATCATAACGTATCTTCCGTCCAACTAATGTAGAGAGAACGAGGCCTAAAGGAAAACAATATTCATATTTTTCTTCTCCCTTGCACAATCTTTTTTGATGTTTTATTTATCCAAGATGAGAATATTTATTTAAACTTGAGGACTGACATCGCTTTAGTCCTTTTCGTTCAGAGGCAGCCCCGACACAGGTGTTTGAAATAATATCAGGCTGATAAGGCGATGACTAAATCTGTTCAAAAATTGAACAAAAATTGAAATACATTTTTATTGAAAATAGAAAACAAAATCAAATTTGAAGTCACTTGAGTATTTCATGCAGGTAAATGTATTTAGTGAATCAAATATCGGACCCAAGCAGCAAAAGAACAAGCAACAAAGTCAAACAGAGCTAACCTTTATCTAGCCGTTCACCCGCTCTCCTTCGTACGTGAGGCTAAATGAGACCCGTGCCTCTTGTTTTTGATGTTCCAAAATAAATTATATCCTGTTTATTTCGTCTCGTTTTGGTTACCACCATCGAAGAGGGGAAACAAAATCGCATGATCCTCCCACGTCAGTGATCACAAAAAGAATGAGAGTTTTTATTGCATTAAAAATATTTCTGCACGGCGCTTATAAGGAGACCAAAACAGAACAAAACACCCATCCCCTCTCAAAAGTCAAATGGGTCTTCCCTTATATATTCCCCTATCCTTTTATTTTGCTCGCTTTGATGGACATTACCTGTTGACCCCGGATGGACTATCTGATAGGCATAAGAGCATTTGCATATCGTGATTAAGGAATATTTAACTATCAATAAGCCTCCCTTAATACGGCGAAGGCCAGCCCTCTTGCCACCTCTGTTTTTCACTTTATCATCAACAAACAGTTCCACAGTTTGTTCTCCTATTTCCAAAAGTTTTAGATTTTCTCTCAAGTAGATATCATTTGCTATATAGAACTAGAAATATAAACATAACAAGTTTATATTGGCAGCGTGTTTGAAGGTTTGTGTTTTGCTGCGCTTTAAAATATTGCTATTAAAATTTTACTCAAATGTACAGTCAAATTTACAATTCTAGGGTTCACTATGGACAACAATACCTTATTATGAAAATGTAATCTTGTTTCGTTCAGTGTATTTGCAGAGTAATGTACAATAGCGTGCCAAAGAATGCAAGGTATTTAACAGATTAAACATCCACTTTCGCTATATCATTATTTAAACCATAAAACTTACCAAGTTTTCGACGCTCATTTGATCCAATACTGAACTTTGTACACCGACCAGAAAAAGGTGAGTGTCTGATTGGTTTCCCTTTCGTGCCTTCGTAACGTTTACGAGCTCGCGTGGCTTGTTATCAATAAGCTGTTCCAATCCGGTGAACTGTCAGTTGTTTCGCTTCACATGATTTCTTACTCTTCTCATTATGAATATTAAAGAGCACGAAAATACGTTAAACACCAATATCTTGATGTTGTTGCCTTCAACGTCTCAACCATGAAAACGGGCTACCCAGTTGTAATAGGATTGCCACATGGTCAAATATTTGCAGAAGTTGTCGGATACACTGAGCTTGTGATTGATGCAGAGCTATAACTGGAATGCAAGCTTTTCGAATCCATCAATAAGATACGATACGAATAGCCACCGATACAAGCTACTTATATCTTATCTTACATTTTGTGATACCATGCCCATATCGCGTTTGATAAAGCAACCCTCAACATTTTATTCATTATATTGAAATATACTGGGGAAAAAGATCTTAATAGAAACATTGCTAAAAAGCCATTGAAAGAGTCATTATGTTTTGCATAGTGTAAATCTAAGTTTCAAAACGTAGCTCTCGCCTTTGTGTTCAGAGCGGATGCTTTTCTTTCCACTGCCCGGGATGCCATAGAAAATGAAGAAAATGCACTTCTTTGGGTCTGTTTCATGGATGAAAACAAATCAACGGCGAGAGAAGAGAGAGCCAGAAAAATATATTTAGTCTAGAAAAGGCAACTGGAGAACTGGATCGCGGCAGTAGTTGGATATTTACGTATTTGACTGCCTTTTGCTTTTTTCCTCTTTCTGACGCACCTCAGCTCTTGGACAAGAAAAGATCAAAGACCTTTGCTTCGATGACAGAAACTGGAATGCTTTTTTGGAAAGAGCGATTTTTCCGTGAAAAAAACTGATTCGTATGATCGAATCATCAGCAAACTCTTCACAGCTGGTCCAAATGTCAAAAACACAATATTTTTCTGACTTATAGCCGAGAATTACTGAAGAGCGTGTTGCAATGTAGCGTTATTGGTCAGTATGCAAAGGGTACAGCACAAATCTGCAGCTATATTCAAACGAATATTATCCTCCAATTTCATTTGTTTCACCCGTATAATTTTATACAGGAAATCGCTTTTCCAACACGGGTTTGAAATGTGCGCTAAAGATCTGCCATATGGCATATATTTGTCGATGGCCCGAGGGTGCACCTATTAGCGGAGCTCCAGCGCGAAGGCCCGCGCTAGCGGAGCACCATACCTAAGAAAAAAACGTATAGTATACTATCGAGTTGATTTTTGAACGTCATGGGCATTATAGATCTTTTTGATGACGTCATTGATGACGTAAGGGCACGTGACTTCGGTATAGAGTTCCTCTTATGGTCTTTGAAAGTTTGTCCAAGTTTGGCTTCTATAGAAGCTACCCTTCGGGAGATACGATTTTTTCTTTATTTCTCTGGTATTAAACCTATAGCGTACGCCGTCCGTCCGTCCGTCCGTCCGACCGTCGTCCGTCCGTCCGTGTACACATGGGAACCCTGTGGTATACAAAGAAAAAACTATATCTCCTCAAGGGAACATGCTAAGACAACCATACTTGGGATAATTTGTCTATGCCACAAGGGGGGTGCTGTAACCCGGACACGTGATGTGACGTCATCGATGACGTCATCAGTGATTGAAAAATGAATATCTCGTGAAGGGGAGACTCTAAAGGCCGATTTAGACTGTACGATTTTCGCCTACAACCATCGCATGCGACATGCTCGCATCAGCATACGACTCGAATCGCAAAGTCTAAATCAGCCCTACAACTCCTCTACGACATGCGCTTACGAGCTAAGTCATGTCGCAAGCGTGTCGCATGCGATGGTTGTAGGCGAAAATCGTAAAGTCTAAATCGGCCTTAAGACAACCAAACTTTGGTAGTGTAGTCTAGGTCACCAGGTGAGCGAAATGAAGTGGTCACGTGATATGACGTCACAGCACAGGGCTCCTTGAACGTGGAACCCAGGGTGAAGGTGTGTGTTTGGGGGGGGGGGGGGGGGGGTGATATGTGCCGCCAAACGGGTTCCCAATTTTTTTCCTCCAGCCGAAAGAACGGAACGGGGTTTATCGTTTACGAAATGCTCATTTTGACACAGAATTATATTTTATGGGGGTGTCTTTATTTCTATTTAGAACGGGGCATCAATTTGGGTAAAATTCACAGAGAACGGGGTTTATTTTTTAGCGGTCCGGTATCCATCAAATCGCGCGCTCTGATTGGCTCGCGAGCGGTCCGGAATCCTACGATCCGGACCCCGGGTCCGGATGATTCGCGCGCGCGCTTATTTCTGTGAAATTTATGCTGTTTCAGTGAAAGCAAAAATATATATATTATTTACCGGCCAGATCGTGAAATATCGTGACCGAGGTCTTGAAAATACTGACCGAGACCGGTGAGTAACATATGTCTTTTCTTATGAAAATCGTTTGGAGGTCGCAGCAGCAAAAACCAACCATACATCAAGCGAAATACCATTAAAAATGGCCACTTTTTAATTTCAGAAAAAAAAAATCCAGCACTTGAAATCAAATTAAATGGTAAGTGATCCTTGTTGATCTCGCGATTGTCTTGTCTTTTTTCTTGAGGATTAAGGTCTCGGTCAGGGAAAACGACGTGCTTACGGAAAAAATTCTTGTCGCGTCGCAATTTATGCTATGATGATCATATCGTTTTAAAGCTAAAAGATTGTTCTATCTAATGAAGTTGTTCATTGTAGCAGAGTTTAGATTTTTCTTATCTTTTAACGACCCCGAACTAAAAACTACCTTGTTTACTTGAAAAGCTCCAGACCATTAGCGATTTGTTGCACAATTTCAAACTTTGTCGGATTTTAATCTCGGAGTAATGAACTGAAAAACTGTGTGAGCGATTTTTGATATTTTGCATATTTACGAAAATATTAGGTCGCAAAGTTGAAACCCTCATTTTTTTCAATTTGCTGCCGAAAAAATTATCATAAAAACGTTTTCAAGTAAAAAATAAAAAAATCTTCACACGGTTTTTTAGGTGTTATCATCTTCTCACTACATAGAAAATTTGACGCCGATATCGTGCGAGGTCAGGAGCTTCGCGAAGGTGAAAATTTGACCTAAAATGTAAGTGCTAGAAAAAGCGTGTAAAATTAATTAAAATACAGAGTGGCGGGCAATACAAACAAATGGGCTATTGAAACCAAGGAAAACAGTTGACGCGTCATTTGGGGTTTTAGAAATATACTTTAGGACTCTATTAACTGAATTCCAGGAAAAAAGTCGTATTATGGATTTTTAATTATTTACCCTGATCGAGACCTTAAGGTGGATCGACCCAGTAACAGTAATTTTGTACCCATGCCAACCAATTTTGAACCTCTCATATTAAAACAGGTTGATTTCTATCGCGCAGCCAATATAACACACATACAACCAATAGACTGAAATACATGTCAATACAAAAGTTGGGGAGATCGGAGTTAGTATCACGTGACAATCGGGCTACGCCTATTTCTACTCTCAGCCCAGTTTCAAGCTGTAACGACATTTTTTCGAGAAGTGCTCTACGGTACCTCGAGATGGAGTAGTTGCCTCCGTGTAACCGAAGTTTGATTAAAATTCTACAAGACCGATTTGAAGATATTTTAGGATTTATAAATAATGGCTATAATTTATGTAAAATTCAGTGAAGTGAATAAATATGTCAGAGTTTGGTACTTCATGGTTATTAATTGCAGGCTTTTATAGCCAAATCTATTTGTAATTGTTCAAGGAAGGTCATGCTTTTGATAAAAATTAAATATCATTTTGCGATTTCGAAAAATATAGAAATGTACGTATCAACATAACTCCTTTACGTATCGGCTATTCCACGAAACTTGGTCTGATTTAAAAAATCGTAGTTTTTTTCGCTCCAAAACTTTGGACGACTCCAATCGATCAATGTAAAGTTTGTCTCCAACGTTTCATAGCAATTGAAATCCTCTAAGGCTGTCAACTGGGGACGCAAAATCGGTAAATATTGGATGAATTTCTATAGTTTCTCTTCTGGGATTTGCTTTTGTTCCCCATTCGGCAAAAAATCGAATTCCAATGGAGCGCACGTGGGCTTGTCCTTGCTTGGCTAGTCTCCGATGTATGATAATTTTGTGAGGTTCTTTGGTCTTTTGTTATGCATTTAATTACCATGTCGGCGACGATTCGGAGAGCAGTCAACCGCTAATATCAACGTGTGCCGCATTGGAAGAACAAAAGCAAGTCCCTGAGCGGAAACTTCACGAATCCATCCAATATTTACTGATCTTTGCGTCCACAGTTCATGCCCATAGAACATTTCAAATGGTATGAAACGGCGGAGGTAAACTTTACATTGATCGATTGGAGTCGTCCAAAATTTTGGAGCGAAAAAAACTACGATTTTTTAAATCAGACCAAATTTCGTGAAAGAAGGCCCAAATTTCGCGCTGAGCCGATTCGTGGAGGAATTATGTTCATACGTACATTTTAATCAAAAGCATGACCTTCCTTGAACAATTACAAATAGATTGGGCTATAAAAACCTATAAAAACCAATTTATAACCATGAAGTACCAAACTCTGTCATGTTAATTCATAACACTGGATTTTACATAAATTATAGCCCTGGGTCCGGTTGCTCGAAGGTGGTTTAGTACTAATCCAGGATTAATTACCATGGTGACTCGATGGTTTTGTTCAGAACTAAACCTGGTTTAAATTTAATCCACCTTTGAACAACCCACGCCAGATTTATAAATCCTAAAATATCTTCAGATCGGTCTTGTAGAATTTAGTCAAACTTCGGTTACACGTAGGCAATCAGTCAATCTCGAGGTACTGTAGAGCATTTTTCGAAAAAATGTCGTTACAGCCTGAAACTGGTGTGAGAGTGGAAATAGGCGCGGCCCAATTGTCGCGTGATACTAACTCCGATCTCCCCAAATTTTGTATTGACATGTATTTCAGTCTATTGGTAGTATGTGTGTTATATTGGCTGCGCGATAGAAATCAACCTGTTTTTATATGAGAGGTTCAAAATTGGTTGGCATGGGTACAAAATTACTGGGTCGATCCACCTTAAGGTCTCGATCAGGGTAAATAATTAAAAATCCATAATACGACTTTTTTCCTGGAATTCAGTTTAGAGTCCTAAAGTATATTTCTAAAACCCCAAATGACGCGTCAACTGTCTTCCTTGGTTTCAATAGCCCATTTGTTTGTATTGCCCGCCACTCATTTTCTGTATTTTAATTAATTTTACACCTTAAAACTCCTTCCAGACGGCCCCTTTATGGTAAATATCGATCACCCATGATCGATGGCTTCAAAAATTCTAACACAAGTTTTTTTGTCACAAGATCATTTTACTGCCAATGTAGATAGCTGATATATTGATTACAGTTGTTTCAGGTAACACGCGACCCAGCGCGTTCAAACATTTTTTGGCAGTTGGATTTTCTGGTGCAGTGAATTGGCTTCTGTCTCGACATGTCTCGCTAGGGAAGCCAAACAAATGCACTGGGGAAAGATTTGATTGGCTCACACGGATGGCATTGATGGACAGCGCAGAAAACCCAACTGACAAACTCCGAGATTCTGACAACGGCGAAGTCGCGTGTTACCTGAAACAGCTTTAACATGTTAAATCATAAATGACTAGGCTCTAGGCGTGCATTTTGCTTTTATTTTCAAACTCACTTTACAAATGCTCACTCGATCTTGTTTTGTGGTGGCGTAACGAGGGCCTAAAATGTCTATCTTTGATTCTCTTATTCTCCATTAGTACAGTGAAATCTTCCCAAATTTCAAGTTATAAGGAACAAACATACCTTCTGCATTTGCACCAACCTATTTTTTAGCATTTGAGATCCAATAGACTGTCAGAGTGTAGGTATTTTCTTCTCAAGCACTTGCAAACAAGAACGTCCACGCCCGTGGAGCATGCTGAGAACTTGAACACAACCCACCATAGAGGTCTCACCATAGAGCTTCTAAGAAAGCATATATACCGTTTCCGGGAAACGTTGTCACCCAAAAAGCATATAAGCCTGAAGCGCAAAGGATAATGGGGACATCTAAACTGCTACTGTTTGATCTGAATTCAGACAGTAATCGCAACCAAAGGTAAAATCACTAAATTTCAGCACATTTCCAAGCATGTTTGTTTCTAATAGAAACTCAAAGAAATCTTTACCCATACTCCCTAGCGCACCGAGCTTTGTTCCTTTTTCCCGTGACAACGTATCCCGGAAACGGTATATCTTATTGCCCAAACCGAGTGCCAAGATTTACCACTGTATGCATTGCTACGCGACCTCAAAATTCACGGTTGCGATTGGCGATTCTCAGCAAAGGAATTGTAATGTCAATTTTCTTGAGCCAGAAAGTTCATAATTCTAGGACAGAAAGCCAAAGGATAGCTTACAATTATTTTAATTGATTTTACAATTAATGTCGACCCACCGAAGTAGCCGAATCCAACGTTTTAGTTTTGATTGACGGCTAAAAATCGCCAATCGCCCATCGCAGCAGTGAATTTTGAGGTCGCGTAGCAATGCATACAGTGGTAACCCTTGTGAAATTCCACTCATTCATGCATCCATCCAAATCCCGGATCCCTTAAGATCAGGCAAGACTACCAGCTCAAAATAAGCGGAGGAAAAGAAACTTAACAAGGATCCCCTAGGGAGTGATAG
Source organism: Scolanthus callimorphus (assembly GCA_033964015.1). NCBI lineage: Eukaryota > Metazoa > Cnidaria > Anthozoa > Actiniaria > Edwardsiidae > Scolanthus > Scolanthus callimorphus. The sequence goes on from CM066913.1 coordinate 29,819,694, forward strand.
CTTCGGGCTTTCAACTTGATTGAATGCAATATGCTAAAAAAGCCATATTGCGCGACCTCGAATCACTAATTATGTCGCAAAGATTAATTTGTGTTAAGAGATTTTTAGATCTTCAGCCCTCCTTTTGGAAAAACATCTTACGCTTATATTTAGAACCTGTCGACAAAGAGTTAATCTTCCAATGTAATTTTGATTTTACTAAACTCCCGGCAATTGGCCAGCCATCGTTTATCAGGATTGTTTACAAGCCTGGTAAAAGATTAGTAAAGTGTGTCCCGTAACCGAGGATGAGATCGTGAACCAAATTATTTGGAACAATAGATACATTTGTATGACTAGTTTTACGGGAAAACTAGGTGGTCTGAATAGATACATTTGTATCGATGGTGTTTAGAGAACGCATTTCATTAAAAGGCATAAATGAATTGGGCGACCTTTTGATGCTAACGGTCCAAATATGAATAGGACTGGGTTAAACGATGTGGATATGCTTTACCTGAAACGGGATTTACCATGCCCTTCCTGCTAGTTGGAAGGAAAAAAGTAGGGTGCTACTAATTCGGGTAGGCGAGGGTGCTACTAATATCTGCAAAATTATTTTTGTTTTTGTGATGGATGCACAACAATTTTTTATTTTATTTTACCCGAAGTAAACTCAAAACCATCTTAATGGCCATACGTCTAATACCACTTTTTATGTATGGTTAGTGCTTGACGCTAATCGCTGCCGAGAAACCAGTACAGAAAGCAGAGTTAGGGACTTGTTATGTTTTTCCAAAAGGAGGACTGAAGATCTAAAAATGTCTAAAGGGAGGGTCGTAATTTTCACTCCTGTTGTAAACTTTACATCTCCTTTGAATGCACTAATGGATATGGAAATCTCCCTAATATAAATAAATGTCGGTTGATAAAGTCAGGGAATGCTTGTATTGAGTAAATAACTTAGACACCTCAAAGGCGTGCGAACCTAACGGCATCTCGCGGGCGCGCCTTTTGAAAGTATGCTACCAGCCTCTGGGCAATTTACAACCTCTAATATCATGAATTCCCATGAAAAATCCCAACCTTGTAAACCGTTCCAATCTAAAAGTAAAAAAACATGCATGGGTTGCGGAATATCGCGGATGGAAATTATGGATAGTAAAACCCACATTTGTGCTTTATAAATACAATTTCCCATTATTGGTTTATACGATACCTGTCACTATCTTTTTGTATTGTTCCTGACATGCGTTTCTCAGTAGTTCCATTTTCAGTGATATCATTTTGCTTTGTCCATCTTGCCCTACATTTTTTCGCCTAAATAATTTGTACAGTATAGACGGCCTCATTGCCTCGCCATGAACTGGTGTGCTCATACGTTCTACAACGAAGTCGTCTTAGCGCTCAAAACAATATTTGAAAGGTTGTATTTGCAAAACAGCTTGGCGAACAGTCTCGCTAAAGCAAACATAACATAATGGATTGAGCGCTCCATTTGCGCGCAAACCGGCGAACCCACCAATACAAAAAACGTACGCTGGTCGACATCAGAGAAAAAGAACAAAAAACTTGCATTGGTAACCAGCAAATGACAAAGACGACTAGCATTATAATCAACATGGAAACAACTTTCTGTCGTTTCTTCCTGGAATGTCTTTGGCTCTGGACGTTGACACTCCCCACGATTTTTCTAAACCAGAGATCATGTCCTACCGCCGATGGGAATTATCGAATTTCCAATTCTAAAACCCACGCTTGTGTTTGGAATATTGGTTTATGAGATACTACGGTTGGGAATGATCGAATTTCCCTTTCTAAAACCCACGCTTGTGATCGGTATCAAATTTTCAATATCACGTTCTTTCGATTATAAAAATTACGCTTATTTTTAGGTTCCCATTATTTTAGGTCTTATCTGTTTTAGTCTAGTCGCCAGAGGGGGTTCCACCCGGAACTAGTAACGAGATATACTTTTTGGGAACCCTAAAACTCATCGTCTGATAAGTTTGGAGCTGGGTACGGTGCGCAGCGGTCGCGGACCGTGCGCTATCGGAGGAACCATGGCAACGGGCCACAGCTCCCCGCCCGATACCCGTCACACTGATTTCACAGTGGAGAATTATACTTACCAGGAGAGGGTGGGTGGGAGAAAAATAACCTTTTAGCTCCACCGATAGGGGAGGCCCGTCTTAAGCCGAAGGGCATGTAAATTGTACATATGTGTTCCGTCTATTAATAACACTATAATAGCATAACTGGTAAGACTGGAATGCTTTTACAGTCTATAAAATTTCCTCATTGAATCTCATTAAACAACAAAAGAATATAATTTTAAAAAATCTGACAAAAGAGGGCCGTGGGACACTTTTTGGGCCGTGGGACATCTAAAACCAGTGTCTTCATATCCTAAGGGTTAAAAAAAGTATGTCTCGTTACTAGTTCCGGGGGGTGCTCGTGAACCCCCTCTGGCGACTAGACTATTTCGTTTAACCTACACCAAGACTTCATTATATTCTGTATCTTTATTACACGCAGTTTACGTACAGATGTCGTTAGAAGACCATTTGCAGATCTACTTTGCACGGCATGTTGTAAAACCAGGACTCGACTTGGACTGGACTGGACTGGTATGAGACTGAAGTGGACTCAACCTGGACTCTAATTAGACTAGACTGTTAATGGACTGGACTCAAACTGGACTGGACTCAAACTGGACTGGACTCAAACTGGGCTGGACTGAAACTGGACTGGATTCTGGATGCGCTTCGTGCATTTATGTGTTTTCTCAGGACCCTCCCTACTCCAGTGCCCTGTTATTTTGTCACATCATTGACTACGATATCCGAAGAAGCAGAGATCTTTTCTATAAATCAAGCTCCCCCCCCCCCCCCAACCACCACCATTATTTTTTTTGACATTTTCCCGCCGCCCCTTTCCGTGTTACTGATTTACCTTTGCGACATCTGGCATTTTCTGGATCAGGGTCTGAAACTCGGAATTTCAACCGTGGTTGGGGCGAGGGTGTGTCAGCAGTATAAATTCATAGTGCCGGATAATTCTTGCCTTTTAGCTGTAAATGGCTAAAATCTTTGCCCTTTTTTTACTTTATTTGTTATTGTCACATCCTCCTGCAAACCACAATTTTCTATAGACTAAATGGCGCCAGAGCGTTTCTGGGATCTATTCTTGATTTCGGCCATGAATGCCATGAAATGCATGGTTTTTTCGATTCCCGTGAATGTTTTTTTTTTCTTATTCTCACCCTGGTTCAGCAATGGGAAATGATTTCCCATTCATTAACCTCTCGGTCCCACCACCTGCACCATTCTCGTGAATGGGTTTATTTATTCCATCGTTGGGAAGACGAGAATTGCCAGGATGGGTTTTGATCGATTTCTCAATGTTGGGTCAGAACACAGCCAATGGGTATAATGTTCGATGGTTTGTCCAATTCCCAACAATGTGAAACTCATAAACTCCCACACGCGTGATTTATATTCCCATGACCATGGGCTTGCTTTTTTCGCCATGGGAAATCAGAAGGCAACTTTTTCCCACCCATGGGAACACACAGCCGTGGGAATTGATGAAATTCCCATTCATGGGAAAATAGGTCCTAGGTTGGGTTTCGATTTCTTTTCAAATTTTCTTGAAAAAATCCTATCTTTATCACTACAATGGAAAGGAAAATCATAACATGACTTTACGTATGTATCGAGGCTCTGCCTTGGCACATCAACATTATTCTTGTGTTTCCTCTATTTATCTTCATCTCCGAGAGCAGAAAAAAACAATTAATATTGTTTTTCTGAAATGGGGGGAGATTTATGGCTTTTATAGACTGTTTCCTAAGAGGGGAGTTTTCCAAAATTAATGGCATTCTAATTAAAATATTTAAAGGGGCTGTGTTACGGTCATTTCAATAAATTTGTAACAAAATCGCTTATATCACTTGGTTATAGCCTAATAGGCCAATTTACAAGCAAATGTTGATGTACATTCAAACTTGTACAGAAATCATTGTTGCAATCCATTTCCATCCGCTCTGTAATAGGTTCATGAAGTCTACAATCATGATCGATTTGTAGTTAAAGGGTTATTTAACAAACCTAGACAAGTATTTTGGCTACCATCAGTAGTCCAGTCAATCTATGATTTTCAGTCAAACTAATTGCAAAAGAATTTGTTTCACTGCAGAATGAAGGCTTTGAGGGACCTTAGTAACATACTAAAAATCCCAAAAAATCCCTTCGGTGGAACATCCTGAAATTCAGCAATGAAAATATCAAGCATTTACCACAGGGTACCCGCGTTGAGAAAAAGCAAAACGATGGTGGAAGTATACTTTGACCGTGCCTTTTCTGCCTCTTACGCATTTCTATATGTTTTATGTTTAAACAAAAGTCCTTAGCATGGATAATATGTTTTTTCGTTGATTTTTATCATGAAAATTGCTATTTGATATACCACAGGGTACCCATCTTGATAATTCACCATTTCTCTTTGTTGGGTTTTCTTTTGGGTAGGAGACTGTAGAGCTGTTCCGTTAATTAATAAAAGAAAGTAGGGACATATGAATTATGTATTTACAGTCTTAGAACGCATAAATGGATATCACTTCTAACCACTTCGTAAACTTGCATTGCTTTGAGATGTAAAATATAAACCTACAACTGTAGCTAGCTTTAAATTCGTCACCATCCTGAGGACCCTCGAGGTCGGGACTGGCTGAATTCAGGCCGCTCTGGCTTTTGCATTTCCATTGGGCAGACAAAATGACCCGAACAAATGCTGAGCATTGCTGCCGACACATGCCAGACGGGCTCGGAGCGGTCCTAACAAGCCGATGGCAACGGGAACCAACATCCAATTGCTTTCGCTTCTCCCTCTGTTGGCAGTATCGATAACTTGGCCCTGATCGCCACATGGGCATGCAGCAAGTTCTCTGGCTACAGTCCAGGGATGCCGTTCACCATAGAAACAGACCACTGATACCTCTTCTCTCAAAATACAGTGTCCATTAAGGTTACCTCTGTGTGTTCTGGATGGCCCGAAGGTCCAAGTGTAGCATCAAAATACGGCAGACGCCCTGTCTTGTGCCCCACATGCAGTCCTATCGTCAGGAATTCATCGAAGAACACAGTGAGTCGGTCCTGGAGTCACTACTAGCAACAGAGCAGCGTCTTAAATCCGGGAAGCCCAAGACTGCGACACCGTTTGCAAGTCAAGACGGCCTCCCATTTCTCAAACCTATTTATCTGGGGGTTGAGGCAACACTTCACAGTAACCCGTGGACTCGTCATCGATGCAGCTAGTGATGTTACAAGTCATACGCTAAGGCCATTTTGGGATAATTAAATGTCAAGGACGCGCTAGCTACTCCGTCTGGTGACCACTTATAGCGAATGGTGAACAGATGCCGCACCTGTGCAAAGCTAAAACCAGAGCTGAGGAGCACCTCGTAGCGCTGTCATTGCCAAATCAACCATGGAGTCGGGCCTCTGCGAGTTAGACCAGACCGACTACCTTAACGCAAGTCGACGGAAACTGGTGTAGTCACACGTCACGCGTGTAATCTTCGCCTTGCACTGAGAACCCCACACACCGTTTTCTCGAACATTGGACCCCAGAACGTCAGCCAGGAAATACTGAAAGCGCTACTCTGACAACTATGACGCCCTTCACAGAGTTGTGAAGCTACCAACACTCCGACAGGGAGACCGAGTGTATCATTAGGGACCAGCATTGGCAAGATAGAACAGAAGCTGGAAAACCAAAGATCGTACCAGCGATGGCGACTGCACCAGGCTCTGTTATTGGACGAAACAGGCGAGTGCTTATCCATACCAAGAGAAGACCGTCAGGCGTCCTACCAAGCCCTCCTATCCGACCAACACTAAGGATTTCCAAAACCTCCAGCTGCGTCCATCTCCCACCACCAGCGCACATAAAGGCATGTGATTAGAAGGTCGGGAAGACTTAAGGGTGTAATGTAGGCACTTGTATACCGCAAATTATCATATGAATATGTTCAAATGCGGTTTACAGATGTGGACATGTCTGATCCCTAAGATGCGGACTGCGATTTATACAATGCAGTTTTACAATCATGAGTGGTTGTTAGATTACATTCTGTGGTGAGCACTGTGATTGTTTAACGTCCCTCGCATAGTGGTTAAGTGTAGTGGGCTGAGAGACGGGACCTCGGTTTTATTGTCTCATCCGAAAGACGTGAAACACAGGAGAAATGACGAATCACTTCAACCCACGATGGACACAAGGTTCGAAACAGCAGAGAAAAATCCCAACTGCCCCCGACTGGGATTCGAACCCGGTGCACAGAGGTGAGAGGCAAACGCTTTACACGCTGCGCCACCCGTGCTTCACGCGCAGGAGGTAAGCGCAAGACTCAAGCGCAAGGCAATTGTGTGAATCAAAGCGACGCAAGCGCAAGCCTAAAATCAACATTGATTAGATGCCGTGTTTGCGTTCACTTGTTTCACACTTTAGACGCAAGCGCAAGGAAATGCAAAGTCTCGATTTCCTTGCGCTTGTGATTTAGCGTAATCCACCTAAGAGGCATGTATGAGTTTGATATCCTTGCGCTTGAACTTGCGTCTGCTCTTGCGGTACAGTGAGGATCAGATTTTAAAGCTTACCAAAGACCCAGGCAAGATTTCTTGTTAGTATTACATTATATCTGACTGTGACACAATATCGAGTCTGCGAACAAATAACTTTCTAGCTGCTTGGTCCACTAAGCAGACAGTTCAGCCCTTGGTCTGAAATTCTCGGCCTTACCGTCCTCGCCCTCGGGTATTCAGTAGTTAAAATAGGATTTTCTTAAATTCATACAACTCACCTATGGTTTGGTAAATGAATGCTGCGAGAAACAGTAACATGGGATTGGACAAAAGTGGCGCCATCAGGTGATTCCACTGACTCAACATGGCTCGGCCCGATATGCAGTGATAAAGCGAATTGAAAAATTTCCAAAATAATAGAGAAATGTTATGTTTTTCCAGAAACTCACTTATATGTTTCTGGTTTTTCCAATTGAAACCCAAATCTGTAAAGGAAATTGCAAAAAATTTGAGCTTCTCAAATAAATTGACTATTCTCAGTTTTATGAGTGGTGGGTATCCTGTGGTATACAAGAATGGCATTTTACGCATTTTTTCGGTCAGCACGTTTATTTTCCAATTGTATCTAAATAGAATCAATCTATTTACAGCTCATGGGCACAAAAACGTGGAAAGAAACGGTTATTTGACTGATTTTTAGTAGTTAGCTGATTTTACTCGACGCGGGTACCCTGTGGTACCAGCTCCATATTTTCATCGCTAAATTTCGGGATGTTCCACCAAAGGGATTTTTGGGATTTTAGTATGTTGTTTAGGTCCCCTCAAACCTTCATTTAGCAGTGAAAGAAATTCTTTTGCAATTAGTTTGACTGAGACCCTAAATTTTTCGTAGTTTGACTGGACTACAGTTATTTATATGTTTTTTACATCACCAAAAGTGTGCTAAAATCGTGACACTGCTCCTTTAATTTTTGTGCGAAGAAAATGGCTGTCAGAGCGGAGCGGTGGATATCGATTCTGATTGCATAAACGCTAGGGGGTTTCGGATGTACCTTATCGAAATTTAGTCAGAGTTATTCCGTTTTCTGTCAATATTCGCATTTGTTATATAGCGAGTGCTCACTCCAACCGAGCGCGCGCTCTTATTGGCTAAATCAAGGTCACGTGGTGATGTACAAATCAAATATTCCCCGATCAGTCAATGTTTCGAAAAAAATTTGACTGGTCGGGGAATATTTCTTTTGCGCGTCGCGTTTGAGAGCGAGAAAAAAAGAAAGTTTATTGTAAACACGCGAGTCTTTTTAAAACCTTTTTGCTAATGCAAGAAAATTGTGTTGTTTATGAGTTTTTTCCCTTTACATGATGCAGTCGCGCGCAAACTTTGTAACTTCTCTTTTCATTCTTGAAATACATTTGTTTTGACTTAATTATTGCAGTATATTTTCTGCTATATAACAAAACACTTAATGGCTTCTCCCTCGGGAAACACCAGTTTTGTTTCCCTCAATTCTCGGGAAAAAAACTGATGTTTCCCCCGGGAGCAGTCATTAATTGTATATTGTAAAGCATAACAGCAATTTATTGTATAGCTCGTGTTTATTCGATCAAAGCGCGCGCACTGATTGGTTCTATCATGGTCACGTGGCGGGCTACAAATTCAATGTAGCCCGCGCGGGCTACAATTAAAAAATTGTTGCCCGCGCGGGCGACATCGCTAGAGCGAGAAACATCGAGATTCTCGGGGAAACAAAACTCGCTGTTTCCCTCGGAAGCAGTCATTAAGTGTATAATATTTGTTTTAAAGAAAGCTGGAAAACGTATTTCAATTTCAAAATGTATCCACCTATTTCAGAAAAGGTTGCACTGTCACAACTGTCTGTTGTAGCACTCACGGTACGTCATGGGAGGAACTAAGAAGAAGAAAATTATCGTGCAAAATTTATTGCAAGCGATGTATAGTAGAATCATTTGGCATAAGCAAGATTCTGTTTTGGTATACCCATTTGCCCCCACGACGCATCGCGGGTTAACAACCGACAGTTGTGACATGCAACCTGTTTTGAAATAGTTATAAACCCACACCTGCCACTTTACTTACCTTAAATTTTTATGTTATCGAGCAGATCGAAATGGATAGAGAATTGCTTTTTTTATATCCTTTTAGGTTGAACTGTTTTCAAATCTGGAAATTTGATAGCGAAAGCATGAAATATTACACAAGAGTGCTCCCAACATCACAAGTGCTCTATTTGCCGATAAAGTCATAGAAAGTTGTGCTATAATGCTTTTATGATATAGCGGGGGAGAACCATTACTTTATCGGTGAAATAGAGCATAGATTTGGACCAATCAGAGCACGGGTTATATCGTAGCTATATTATAGATAATTTTGTCACACAGTTGCTTCAAGCTGATTAGATCAGTGGTCTACACGAATCTCCGAATCCAATTTTATAATTCAATTTAGTGCAAGAAAAAAGGGAACTGAAATTTGCATTTTATGGGAATTCTTATGTAAGATATAAAGTTTAACGAAAACTGTTCAGGCAATCCAAATGCCCAATTCTGTAATCCAATTTTATGGGCTCGATAATAATTCAAATTTGAATGAAAATACTTATTATTTGACAGTTCAAAGATTATTTAACAAACTTGGATGATGTTTTTGAATATGTTTGAATATTTGTGCAAAGTATAATTATTCAGTACATCGTTAGGTTCTCCAAAAAAAACTTAAAAAACGCTCTCAAAAGCAGTATTCTCAAGTCTGTTATCCGGTGTAATTCTAAACACTGTTGATATACCCTAAACGCATGACATTCCCCCTTAAGGTGAAGAGAAAGTACTAGCAAAAAAGGATATTTTAAACAAGGTCTCAGTGCTATCACTCCCACTTCCTTGAAAACATAAACTAGTCGTGCGTGTTGGTTATGAGTCGGACCATTTAAATAATGATGGGTAGAGAGACAAATTTAAATGGTCTGTCCTTAACTTGATTCCGAGTGAAGCGCTTACACTCTAAATCATGATTTGTCACCGTGAGTATCGTTTCAACATACATTGTAGTCATAGATATTAGAATAAATTTTTTAAACTACCCTATCAGTTAGAGTCTGAAGCCGGCAAAAATACAAAATAAATAAAAAAACATAATGGTTTCATATCTATTGAAATTTACTGGTTATGGTTTAACTTGAGTTTTTCCTATTGTGCATCCAAATGAAAATGCGTAAATAGGCGAACAGCTGATCGTTTGCCTTTTTCATTAGTTAAGACATATCGCTTGAGGGCGTCTCCGGAATAACCGGTTGTAGTATGCAAACACAAGATTGGATAAGAATTTAAATAATTGCAATAAAAAACTAAAAGAGCATATTTTCTTTGAACAGTAGATATTAGAGGTAGTCGTCGCTTTTACCATTTCCTGTTAAATCTGTATATTGGACTTGCAGTTTAACTTAGGTCGCAAAGAGCGTCCTCCCGTTTTCGTTTGAAAACATGTGGAATATAGCTCATCGCTTTTTGATGAACAATACGGCATCACTAAAAGGGAGCAAAAACCAGCGCAAGTGGTAAAATACTACCTTTAACGATAAAAATAAATGTTCGCTGATATTAGTGAGCAAGAGCATCCTCATCGTTAAGTACCTTTTTAACAATTAACTTCTTACTCAAGCATCTAAACATCCACTGTCTTGAAACCAATAATAACAAATACTAATAGACCATGTAATTTTCGAGACGTCTATATTTCGGCTCCATACAAGAGCCTTCTTCAGGGCGAATGGAAAACAATTCGTCATAACTTTAACAATTAAGATATCTTCAAATACTAATACCAAGTGGAAACAGCACAGGTTAGCGGCACGAGTGCGTTAAGGGCTACAGAATGAAAGTAACAGCGACAAGCAACAGCAGCAAAGGAAAGGAAATATTTATTGATTTCCAGCCCAATAGCACAGAAGTTATACTCAAGCTTTTCGCATGTGTTTTGGTGGGAATTCTGTCGATCGCGGGTAACACTCTGGTTGCTGTGGTCGTTTTAAAAGTCCCGCGCATGAAGACAGCCACGTTTTATTTGCTGTTGAACATGTCCATAAGCGATCTCCTTTTCACCTGTATCGCACTGCCACCATTTATGCTGTCTATACTGGGTCACGGCCTCTTATTTGGAGGTGTCGCTGGCATCTTTATATGCAAGTTCATGAACTCCTCATCATTTGGCCTCATGGCAAGCTCCGTCTTATCCATGACTGCAATTGCGTTTGATCGTTACTTCGCTGTTAAAACGCCAACGCGAAAAATAATTCATGGGAAGATCCTCAAAGGCGTCATTGCCTTGATCTGGATGATAACAGTTCTAGTGATGGCGCCACTCCTCTGGTCTTACAATCTGGCGGGAGACGAAAACTTTTACTACTGCTACGAGGAGTGGCCTATTTTAATGGGTGACCCTTTATTAGTGACGAAGATCTATACTGTGGTCCTTTTCTGCACTATATACATGATCCCATTCGCGGTCATGGGAGTTTTATACTTTATCGTAGGACATGATCTCTGGTTTAGAAAAATCGTGGGGATTGTCAACGTCCAAAGCCAAAGACATTCCAGAAAGAAACGACAGAAAGTTGTTTCCATGTTGATTATTGTGCTAGTCGTCTTTGTCATTTGCTGGTTACCAATGCAGGTGATCTCGTTTATATTCTTTTTCTCCGATGTCGACGTACCATCGTACGTTGTTTTTATTGGTGAGATTCTTTTGCGCGCAAATGGAGCGCTTAATCCATTATGTTATGTTTGCTTTAGCGAGACATTCCGCCAAGCTGTTTTGCAAATAGAACCTTTCAAATATTGTTTTGAGCGCCAAGATGACGACCTCATTGCAGAACATATGAGCACACCGGTTCATGGCGAGGCAGTGAGGTCATCTATCTTGTACAAATTATTTAGGCGAAAGAATATAGGGCAAGATGGACAAAGCGAAATGATATCTCTGTGAAAATGGAATTACTGAGAACGCATGTCAGGAACAATACAAGATGATGATGACAGTGATTATACTGCAATGAAAAAAACTACGCCTCTTTTAGCAATCCTGTGCGAAAAAGGATTGACAGCTTTAGATGTATTAATTTTTAATAATGGACAGTACAAACCGATATTTGCCTTCATGTAAGTATAACCCGTGAAGTCGTTTCTCAAAGACGCTTTTTACAATTAGTGATTTAAAGGGGTAAGTAAAGTAATCAAAATACTCCTCCAGATTAATAGAAAAACCTTTCAAGTGTTAGACAAATGCTAGGTTGTTTTGACCTGTTGTCAACAGGATGGAATTGGATTGCAATTTGAGCTACTTTCTTGCCAGAGAAGTGGCCAGCAAGCGTGCGAGAGCCCCTTTAACCGCCACATGTGTCTAGATGGACAAATGTAGCCTGCGTGATGAAAAATCAGCAACTACCGAAACATGCACTAGTTGCACTAAACATGCACTAAACTACTTATACCGTAACGGCATGTGGACAACTACTTGAATATTGTAACATGCACTAAAAAATGTATCATAAACTATAATAATAAATAGTGATAGTAGTAAAACTAACCAAGGAGTGTTTTTCATGAACATCATCTATACTTTAACGTGCCTGTAACGAAGAGTCATGGGCTCAGTTTTCAAAGTTTTTTCATCAGCGTTCGACACGAAACGATGTTTAGTCATTATTGCTGGAAATTTAACTTTCTGTGGCAAAAGGAACATCAGAACATCTCCCCATACTATATTTATTTATCCAGCACTAGTTCTGCAGAGGCTAAGCTCCATAACACCGGGATATTGACGGTTAAAGTAGGGAATGTTATAACTTCTCCCAAAGCATGCCTTCATTAAGTATTATGTAATACGTAGCTCAACAGCGTTCATGACTAGTGTTGTAGGATGAATACTGTCTCAAACAATTGCAAGCGCTCACTTTTTATGGTTTCTGTGTTCATATAGAGCATTTGCAAATGCAGAAAATTGTTTATATGACAGACCAAGGAGGTCTTTACTGTGACTGCAGACCAAGTGTTCATGAGATTGGATACACAATATTGAAAGCGTCCTGCAGTTACACCTGCCTGCCGAGTTTTAATTAAGTATGCCTGGATATAAAATTCTGCTGTTATTCATTAGTACATGCAGAGCCGCAAAATTAATAAGAAAGTGCGCTTCAAATAAGAGCCGTCAACGGATGGTCGGAGATTCATAGATCGTACTACAGCTGCTTCCGGGTTTTTTCATTTTGAGAAAATTGTTTACTCAAATCTTCGCCGCACTTTATTACCACTGGTCTCTTACGGTGACTCAACGAAAAGTCCAAGCGCCTTTTCTGTAAATATAAATTTGGTCATAACTTTTATAATATTCGTGTGACAGATATCAAAACTCGGAGGACAGTAGGGGGGATCGTTTTGCAATAATATAACATATTTCGATCTTTATTTGTGTTAATACTTTTAATAATATTCCGGCTACAGCGGAGCCCCTTTCTCTTATTTACACTTCTCTAAAACAAATTTTTGCTATCACTTTTTCACGAAATTTTAAAATTGGTGTTCAATTTATTTGACTCAGATATTTAGAAAGTCTTAGCCAATTCGGAGGAGCCAAAATTGAAATTTGTTTATTTAAATACTAATTTATTAATATGTTTATTTTGGCTCCGCCAAATTGGCTAGGACTCTCTAAATATCTGAAGCAATTAAATTGAGCACCAATTTTGAAATTTCGTGCAAAAGTGATAGCAAAATTTTGTTTTAGAGAAAAAGTGGTCCACTGTAGATGGGATATTATTGAAAGTATTAACGCAAATAAAGATCGAAATATGTTAAACTATTGTTAAAAAGATGCCCCCTTCTGTCTTCTAAGTTTGATATCCGTCAAAAGAATATTATAAAAGTTGACCGAATTCATACTTACAGAAAATACACTTTGACTTTTTTGTGGAGTCACCTTAGTACTCTGACATTTGGGAGGAAACACCGAACTATTCCAAAAGTAAAAAAGATATTCTCTTTTTCTTTTTTCTCTTCTTTCTGCAAACAATAGCTCGGTCTACAATCCAATGAGCCACTCAACTTGCAACTGCAACTTGAGGTATCTGTGTATAATAAATAGGCACTGTTGAGGTTTTTAACGACGGCCTTTGCGGTCTATCACTATATATATTGCCAATCAGAGCACCCGAAAAACAATGGATCAATTTGAGAACAAGATGATGCTCGGCCTTTAACTGCAGCCGAAAAACGCTAAAGCTCAAACAAAAACTTTATTATAGCGCTCAGATACCTTAAAAACATTCGTTAGCTAAGGGAATGTTAGTTAGCATATCTATTTCTTACAAGAAAACCTTGGCAGATCATTTGAGAACCTCATGTAAACTCTTTACACTTTTCGGCCAATCCATTGTGCGCTGCGAGCCTACACTCAGGGACAAAATAGCTGAGATCCCCTAGGCAAATTACGGTTAAAATAAAAAATGCCCCTAAACACCTACAACATTCCCTTTCGTGTACAGTAAGAAAGAGTCTCGGCTATTTTTGTCTCTGAGTGTAGCACTAGCTACCCCAGAGATCCTTCGCTGGCTAAGTCCCTGTATAATAGAGATATTCTCTCGTTCTGAGACGTTTCTCTTATCTTCTTTCTACGTGGGGCTTCTAGTTTGCCTCCTCGCCAAAAACCCTACGAGGGCAAAGTTTGTCAAATAGAGACTCAAAATCACCACTAGTCCGTCAAAGGCAAGTAATGAATGCAATATAACGTGAGCAGAAAAGTAGGATAAAATAATTTTACCTGGCAGAAATAAATTTTTATGTCTTATTTCACGCTTAACCATGGCGAACACTTATAATAAGACAATTTGAGACTCATTGTTTATATTAGTAGCCGATGGTTAAGCGTTAAGCGTGCATCATTTTCTGGTTGAAGTACGAAATATTGCTAGATTAGAATTATTTTTCTCTTAGAGAATGTCAGCAATGCATATGTTGTCATTCTCTAACCTTTTTCTCCTAAAATACTTGAGAAATTGAAACAAAATTCGAGCAGACGGCAATTTTCAACGTCTTCGGTCGCCCTGTCTCACCAAGAAATGTGATGAAAATCGGGCTAGTGTCTTACTGTTTCCCGAATAGTTGCAATTTTTCCGAAGACCTGTCTATTGTATCTATATGCTATTACATCAGGAAACCAATTTGACAAGATATCCTAAAAATGCGAGGTCCTGTGTGGTGTTTTTCCATTTTTCTTGCAAGCTGAAATTGAAATTTCCGATGTTCGTTTTCAATGCTATAAAAGCGTTCGATTTAGGCCTCACTTTCTAGTACAGGAAAATGGTGCATGATTTATCGTTAATTGTGCAAATTAGGGAAACAAGCATGAAATTTGGCAGATAGATAGAGTTTGACGAGCTAAACATTTCTAGAGGTGCCCCAAAACGGATACTTCCGGTTATATAGCCATGGAATAAATTATCGTAAATAAATTCTAAAACAATAGTTTACGTATACCAAAAGCCGTGAAAATAAGGACGGTGTTTAATCTAGGGACGGTCAATCATCACACATACAGAACCACGCACTTTGATGGATACTTCCAGAGATAGCTTTATTTAATTATATGAAATTTACCACAGAGAAGCTGTATGAGGCTATATGATTTTGAAATTTGGCACAGAGAGGTAGAGCCACGCCCAAAATGGATACTTGCAGCTTTGCAACAATGGAATTTAAATATTTGAAATATGTATTTTTAGAAACAACACTGAACGTCTCTCAAAAGAGAAATTGAGAATCCAATACTGGCTTCACAGAGTAATTGCCTTACCAAACAATAAGAAACTAAGGCGTCAGTGTCAACTACATCCCCAAGACAGGTGCTGCATGTATTGTAAACTAATTTAAATACATTTTTTCAATGTGTGAAACTAGAGTGTACTAGAAAGAGTAAGCTATGAGATACGGGTAGACACTTTTTGAAATTTCTAACATCTCCTTAGAAAAGTGTGTGAAACCGTAACAAGAAGAAAACGTTTGGATGCACGGACAACTGAACGACTAGGACTTCTTGACAAATTTAACATTAAGGAAAATATGGTTTTTTCAACCCCAGTCGCAAAATTTATATCTAAAACATTTCTGATCATAAATTTCGTATGGTTGATGGCATCATAGTTTGGAAATCAACCATCGTCAAGGCCGGAGCTTGGGGTGGGGTGGGGGAAGCCTTGATCATCCTTTGGTTTTGCTGAGGGGGCAAGCAGGTTTTTCCCCACATGTTGACACTAAAAATTTTACTTCGCTAGGGGGGGGGGGACAACTTCATCCAAAAGCTCTAAGCGGTTTTACATGTAAAGTATACAGTTCAAATCCTAAATGGCGAACAGGAAAAGTAGTCTACAATGCGTGCTGGTGCCACGAATATTAATCACAATTTCTGTCCCAGGTAGCAATGCCTACGTTGGTTGTTGTAGGTGGCTATTTAAGCTACAAAGTGGATAAAAATTTTGATCTGATACATTTTACTTTTATTTCATGCATGATTTTGCAGAATCTAGTCATTTAATCTAGAATCTAGTCAGTCATATAATAATATGTCATAAGCGCTTAACAATAATGAATGGAAACAAAAATGATAGAGTGGTGTTTTTAATAAACCCATGAAAACACATTTTAGCGTATTAAAGGGGCACTCGTACACTTGCCTGACAAGCAAATAATTCAAATCGCAATAAAATTCCATCTTCTCGTTAATAGATAAAACACTACAGATTTGTATTGATTTAACAGTTAAAAGGTCATTTAAAAACCTGGACTGTTATTTTGGTTATTCCCGGTAAACTAAAATGTATTTTGGTGATTAGAATTAGACTTATTCTTTGACAGGTTGTCCAAACATTAAGCGTGCGAGTGCCCCTTTAAGTAAAAAAGTAACTGTGCTAAAATAGCGTTATTCCCAAGCTCTAAGCGCTTTACATTTTGGATAACTCATCCTATAGAAACCAGTTTATAAACATGAGTGTGTACTATTAAACTGTAATTTATTTGTTTTCTTTTGCGCTGGCCTATAAGGAAATAAAAAGTATGACTACATTTACAAAAATTCAAAAATGTCTTGAAACTAGATTTTTGAAAAAAAAAAATAGAAACTTGCGAAACTATAACCCATATGCCGCTTTTAAAAGACGTCTATCAGATACTAGATTTAAAAGTGGAAAATGTTAAGAACAATACAAATACTTACAAAGATTGAACAGGGGTGGACTAGGATTTTTCTTGAAAAGTGCCAGCCTCGAAACCACCCATACACTTTTTACCTGATTATTTGATCATAATTTCTGTCTATCTTGTATTCAAAAAAAACTTTTGACTAATTCAATATAGAACAGGTGCCACTAGTCTGGATCCACCCCTCTTGACTATTCTAAAACATTTTTCAGAAAAAGTCGACACAACGTAGAGGATATAGTTTTATACAATATTTCGGCTGGCCAAACCAGCCTTCTTCAGGTATTGTGAATACAAATTTGCATGTTATCACTCTATATACTGTCTGAAATATGAACCTTATGACGTGACTTACGGATAAACTAGATTAAAAAACAAACAGGCATAATGAAAATACAGATCAGGTCTCATCTCGTTTGTTGAGACCATATGGAATTTCGAACCATCCTCAGTCTTAAAGTGGCTTAGGTGATATGTAAAATTCCATAAAATTTAAACGGACTAAGCTTATTACCTTTGCCGTTCCTCAATTAGTATAGACATTTATGGGCTACATGCAACGACAATGGACTTAGGGACTTTCAAGAGTACTTTTGTGACAATTTTATCTGTTTTACCTCGCAAGCCCTCACCGCTCTTTGTCGTGTTTCACCAGGGACATCTGCCTAACTATTGCCACAATAGAAACCAAGTATTACCCACGACTACGCCAGAAGATTCCAGCTATAACACACGGGCGCGCTGTATGTTGGCAGAAGCTCATAAGTAGGAGCGTACATCCCACGTAATGGGTGGGTCTCACATGTGTTTTATAGCTTGAGCTATTTTTAGAATCAGTAGCGCGGGAAAAATTAGCCAATCAGAATTCTTCCTTACATAGTGACGCAGCCTCGCCACTTCTTCTCACGGTTCTCGCACAGCGAAAGTTCATGAAGGACTATAAATTTATGCACTAAGCTGATAAATCTGGTGGCTACGGATGGATTAGGGAAGCATAAAGGATTTACAACGAAGTACCAGGACTATGTGGATGATTTGATTTCTAATTTGGTACACTGACAGACGAAGTTCGCTACATACAACGATCCAAGCAGGAAGGCGAGAATGAAAGTTTGTCATGTCAAGACGCACTTTACAACGTGTTCGCCGAAAAAAACTGAACACATATACAACTCGGTAAGCCGGGACTATGAACTTTTTCATTTCCTAAGTCGATATGGACGTTTTTAGTTTCTTCTTTTTGTTTTCATTTGTGTGAAATTATTTTTTTGATGCACGAAATTTGTCAAGTTTGTTTTTTGTTTGCGACAACTGGAGTCGGTGGTAAGGACGTAGTAGCGTTGAACTTGTACTTGAACTTCTTAATGAAGCACGACTTTAAAGAGTTTGATCAGGCGTTTATTAAAAGGTATACTTTATAAACGACAGAAGTTTATTGCTTACATTCTATAAACTATTTGAAAACAAAATGAATGGTACCGGTGCGAAAGGTGTATGCACTGCATGATGGCACTCTGCGAATCGACAGGAAACTCGAAGAAACAGCAAGCGTTTTCTAAAATTGTCGGCCAACATGTGCCAACGGAGCACTGCTTTGATTTCCGTGAAATACATGGCAGTCGAGGATGGCATCTGCTTAACAACCAGTCGGTCTGAGGGCAGAAGTTAGCTTAATAAGTTGTCGATGTTCCTCTTGTAGCGTACTGCTTTGGTCTTTTTATTTGCCTATTCATTTGCTGTTCGCTAACAATCATAACAATTTTTAGCACTTCGTGGATATGTACGCCTGCTAGCTTGGCACTTCATCGTGTGCTTTGCTATTTTTGCACACTGGATCTAAATCACTAGACTAGTAAAAATATTTGCTTCACTTTTTGGCAAAGGGATAAAGTAAAAGCCGTTCTTGTCGGTCGTGTCAGAGGAAGATTTCGTATTTCGTGCGCCTGCTGCGTGTATGACGTAATTTGTTTACTTCTTTCTGATTGGTTGATTTTTCGCGCGAAAATCTAAAAATAGCCCAAGCTATAAAACACATGTGAGAACCCCCCAATAGGGGATGCACGCTCCTACTTATGAGCTTCTGATGTTGGTAGATGTGAGATATCTGTCGAAGAAGTTTTGCGCGCTGCATTCTGATTGGGCTGTCGGACACGGCTTGGTCATTTCTGAATAAAGAAGAGCGCACTGATAGCTGGAATCGTCCATTCACTGCAGTATATAGCTCGTAATAGACGGAAGGGTTCGTGGTCCTGCTTTCACCATAGTTATCATAGTCTAGTGTGGGAAGGTTATGAATCCTAACACCGTGTTATTGTTCCATCTCCTTGTTTCCTTTTTCAAAGAATTCTTTTGTTTGTGTACCTTCAAGGTACACAAGTACTAAAATTCAGCCAGTAAGACTCAGTCTGCACTCAAACACGTATACTAAAGGAGCACAAAACAGGCCGTGCATTGTCCTCTTAACATCTAGCCCTGTAATTTTGGGCATCCTTTGAAGTTCCCCGAGCTTCATGACCATTCCACGCTGGTTTTATTTGGTTCTCTATTTGGATCTCCCATGCAAATTTATCTCCATATATAAACATTCCATGCCATGCCACGGTAGTACGGTCACGGCTTTCTATTTCTACTTTATATGAAGAAAGAAAGCGCGATCTAGGATAATACCGCAAGAACTGAAGAAAAACATGCAATTGTATAATTTCTTTAGCGAGGAGATCAGCTCTCTAATCGTGAATGTTCCTTAATTGATCGCGAGTGAAATAAGTCGTCCCTGTTGCGTACTTGTAAAGACCATACTCCAATGTAAGGTTACTGATGCAATAGCAGCGTAATCGTTTGGCCATATGTTCTACGTTGCGATCGAACAATGGAACAAGTGCGGTAGTACATGCACTCGTTATTGTGCTGCAATACTTGATGCGTAGGTCTTCTACAATAGAGGCTAAAAAAAGAATAACATGTAGAAGTTAAAAAACTTATTTCCAATCTAACATGTAATATATTCTAAGCTCTGGAGAAAAAGTCATAAATGCAACAAAATTTTGTTTTCACGATTCTGTTCGAAAGAAATAGGGAAAGACAGTAGGGAGTTATCGCGACGAACCGATGTACAAAACCCTGTCAGTATCCGGACGGATCCGCCATGGAGATTTCTACAGAAGTGTCCATCTTGGTATTACGCGCGTATCCATCTCTCTGATGGAAAAACATCACACAGGCGCGCGCATAATACTTGGTGGACACTAGTCGGTGTGGTGTTTCTAAAAATAGTATTTTCCACCCGAGAGATGGGCGCGATCGTAATACCAAGTTGGACACTACTGGTTATGCACTTCTGACTCCTAGGTTACAAGAAATAAATTCATCAGTGTGGTGACGCCATAGGTGAAATCAATAGACTGGGAGAACCAGGGTCCTGCACAGGCTTGCCCGAACCTAAAGTAAGCCGCAAACACACTTTTTCTTGCAGACGTTTAGGTGTTTTCAAAAGGGGATACTGGGATCCTTATTTGTAGTTTGTGATAAATATTAGTACTGATAAAAGAAGGGAAACAGTTTTTCGCACGCTTGCAACTAGTCGTGGAAACAAAACGATCCAGATCACCCAAAGTTTCGGGTATTTCTGCCCTCGCTATGCAAGCGTCGCAGATGTTTACGTGACAAAATAATTTTGAACAATGGGAGTTACTATGTGACTACATCAACCGGGCCATTTTTGTACGAAGTTAGCCAATCAGAAAACGAGTACAGAACAAAGGATCTCGACTTTCTTGAGATCTAAAACATCGAAACATTCGCTTTTATTTTTTTCCTAGAGGGCACGGTAACGAATTCTGCATTCTGATTGGTTCTTAGAGCGCGCGCGCGGGGGCGATATTTTCCTATCTCTGAACTAGGTCACGGTAACCATTTGCGCGCGCTTGTTTCATTGACAAAATCAAATTTTAGCGTTGAAAAAAAATAAGTTAGTTAACGGCTTTAGGTCGGTCCGTATAGGGAAAAACTGTGACCTCGGCCTGGAAATGTTGACCTCGGCCTCTGGCCACTTTTTCGGCGAATAGAGCACTAATATTGGGAGGGACACTCGAAACATTTTAAAATCAATCGCCATGTTTCCGGGTCTCTCCCAACATCATGCGCGTGTTCTCACTGGTGTAGCAACCTTAATGAAAAAATTCTACGCAAGACATTTTATCTACCTTATCTTTTCCACTCTTTTTCGCATTTTTTTGAAAAGCCGTTTTGTCACATAAATCCGTTTGTTAGTGGCCTAATAGTTCCTTAATTGTTTAAGACCGTGGGAAAATACAGGATGGCCGCCGTTGCACTAATAGACGTATCTTTCTAAATACTGACCACATGCGGATGTACACTAAAGTGCATTCTTGTAACAATTGCATGATCGCTTGTCACAAACATTTCAAACATTTCGTGGAAATCGGGCTCAGGGATCACAATTTCGCGAGAAAATAGGGCTCAGTGTGTGCACTTCTGCAGTGCACATCCGCATGTGGTCAGTGCAAGCCGGGGTAGAAATGACACTTGTTTTGCGAAGTTGGAATTTTGGCCTTGGCTTTTATGGCGCGACCTTTTATGGTGCGATCTTGACCTATTGTTGTAATCAATTACACTAGCTGGTGCCCGTGAAAAATTAACGGAGTATATAAAGGGGAAATTTATTTTACTCACAGTTTATTGTTATTCTGTCAAAACGGCCTGAGAAAAAAAAACGCGCGTCTCAAAAATCCAAGATGGCGCCCGATCATCGAATGGACCGGGTTTTCTGCGATAGAAACACCCAGTACCGCCTGCAAGAAGGCTAGGAATATTTTGGCGAATACGCTTACAAATGCTTTTCAATTTGAATCTAACTCCTCCTTGAATTGAAATGATAAAATGTCTTGCTCGCTACAGGTCAAATTTTGTTTAAAATCCCTTGAATTGTCCACCTTTTTCCGCAGGTTTTCGAAGTTAATGCTTGCAAACTTTCGAGAGGTGTCAAAATCGGCAAAAACTTGGTTATGCAAATTACTTATGTGAGGTTTGTCACGCGCGTAGTTGTAAAAAGTAATCTGAACGGAAACACCAATCCAATTCAAATTAGCTCGTGAATTCACAACATTTTGACCACTTTATTACGTCATTCCCTGGAAGATAAGTACGTACAAATTATAACCAAGAAATGTCGATGTGTAACTGGATAGATATTTCAAGCAAAATGAGCGTTGGATTCGACTCTAGCAGTCATATTGCAGAAAATAGCTACTATATGGTTGTCGATGTTACTTACTTTGTCGCGTGCATGGGGACCGATCCAATATTTTTACGGCTCCGTACACTGAGGTTGGATCTCTAAAGCTGCTCCATGGTAGAACGTCACCCTCAATGCTGTCACCTCCTCTTCTTATTCCCTCAATTGCAGCCGACGATAGAAACTGGCTGTATACATTCAAATGACTTATGAACCCTAAAACAGAAACGAAATTACAACAATTATATTACAAAAAATTTTGATGACAAAACAGTGTTTAACTGTCTTTAATACAGGTTTACCTTCCCTTGCGCACTTCTGATTTCAAGGTACAATCATAAACTAGAGGAAGAAGTACCCCTTTTAATGCACTCCTTTTTTATAATTCTTGCAAAATGCATTTGTTAAATAAGCGTTAAAGGCTCCAAAGTGCAAGATTAAAAGGCTTTTTTCTATACTGTTTTTCCAACAGAATCTAATTATTTTCTAGCTTTTTATATAGTAAAATTCGCAAAATCGGTAACCTTTTATACAATTTGAGCCTCAAAACTCTACCCCTTTCGAGTGGAGCATCCTCGTATATTAGTAGACATGAGGGAGTACCCCTCCCCCCAAACCCCACTAAATAAAAACGCTAAAAACACAATGAGCTGGCGTTCCACGGAGAGCCGACACAAGACGCCTGGGAATGAAGCTAGCTCCGTATTCCTAAAACAACAATGCTTTGCTATTGTTTAAATTGATGCAGTGCATCAACTCTTCACATTTGTAGGGTAAAATAATCTGACTAAAATAGGAATAATTTCTAATTTCCGGTACAACAAAAATGGCATAAAAGAAGTGCAATAGTCCAGTTTCGAATTGTCTGCTCTACCGCTGCAGAATAGGTATAGCGCCCTTTGTTCTGTGAACCAATCGATCTCTGGTTGGCACATTAATAACAATTATTCACTCTAAAAAAGGAAATCAGACGTTTTCTACTCGTTTCTATTTGTTGTGGTCTTGGGTCGTAAGTCACCGAATCACAAAGCAACGAAAAAAAAATTGCACGCAGTCTCTCGTCTTTTTCGGTCAAGACTAAACACAAGCAGTACTTCGCTACTGGCCAGTTTTTCTATTGGCTAAGTATATTTACTTTGCGTTTAGTTTTCTAAACTTTTCTGAAATCTGCTCTATGAAACAATTAGCAATTGTATCGCGATTCACCCTGCCACTCTGTGTTGTTATGAGCCGTCAATATTTTGTGGAATTGACGGCTCAAAAACAGCTCGCAAAATTCAACATTTTCGCACGAATTTATGTTTCATTTCATTGTCAATAGTTAGAAAAAACGTTTAGCTATATTTCTAGCAATATATTATGGCAGAAAGAGATTTTTTTCGCCGAAAAAGATGGAAAAATGTAAACAGAAAATGCTCGAGCTCGTGCGAACTGTGATTGTGTGAGAGCGCGCGTAAATGTAATGATAATTGAAATTTCAATCGACAATAAATAACACTATTTCTTGCTATTTCCTCCAGAAAATCTTCAAGAATCCCGATACAATATTAAAGCCCCATAGTCAACCGATATCCTTTGCAGTCCTAGTCACGGTAAGGGTTGACTTTCCATATATGAAAAGTCGATGCAAATTTGTAGTTTGAACTTGTGAAATGCGAAGAACAATACAGTAGGAAACCCTTTGGGAATCGACCAGCTAAACACACAGCGGTCAGTAACATATATCCGAATGAAAATAAAGCGCAAAGGTTGCTGGTTGACTATGGGCCTTTAATTACGATTTTGAGAGGGCAATTCCCAAAATATTGACGGCGTTGGAAGAAAATATTTTCTCCCAACTAGCCGTCAATATTTTGTGGAATTGCCGTCTCAAAATCGTAATTAGTATATAGAACAACTACCCTGGTAGGATTGATACGACTGAAATCCGCCTCCATGACTGTCCAGTTCCTGACCAAGAATAAATATTCCATTGGCAGAAATTTTGGCTCCCGTTCCGTATCCTGTAGATTCATATATCGGTACTCCATCAGCATAAAACATTATTTTTCCATCTTCATTTCTCCACTTCCAGCAGTACCACAACCAACCGTAAGAATATGGTGGTGAGTAAGATGGATATCTGTAGAGGAAACAGAAAAAATATAAACAACTAGCTGATGCCCCTGAAAAAATTCAAGGAGTGCAAGGGGGGAATTCATATTACTTATATTATTCTCTTAAAGAAATGGAATAAAGGAAAAAACTCAGAACGGACACAGAAAATGATTTGCTTCTGGTGCTATTTCCATTCAGTGCGCGCTAGTTTAAGTAGTGGTGTACGTTTTTTTCTGAAAATTATTCTCAGGTCAAAGCTTTCGAATTAGAATTATCCCTGCAAATAACTGTAAGCAATCTGTAACAGAACCATTTGGGCCTGGATGTCTATGGTGCTTACAGCTGTACGAACAGTGTTCTTTTTTAGTTTCTGTGGAAGACTCAAACATGGCGGCTTTGTGCCTAGCGGTCTCGGTAAGGGAAAACGACGTGCTTACGGAAATCGTCGTAATTTATGCTGTGATAATCAGTTATATATCATTTTAAAGCTAAAAGATTAGCGGAGTTAAGATTTTTCTTATATTTTAAAGACCCCGAACTAAAAACTACCTTGTTTACTTGAGAGGCTCCAGACCATTAGCGATTTGTTGCACAATTTCAAACTTTGTCGGATTTTAATCTTGGAGAAATGAACTGCAAAACCGTGTGAGCGATTTTTGATATTTTGCATATTTACGAAAATATTAGGTCGCAAAATTGAAAGTCGCATTTTTTTTTCAATTTATTGCCGCAAAATTTATCATAAAAACTTTTTTAAGTAAAAAATATAAATTCTCTCACACGGTTTTTTAGGTGTTATCATCTTCTCACGGCACAGAAAATTTGACGCCGATATCTTAATCGTGCGAGGTCAGGAGCTTCGCGAAGGTGAAAATTTGAATTAAATTGAAAAGCTAGAAAAAGCGTGTAAAGTTAATTAAACTACAGAAAATGAGTGGCGGGCAATACAAACGAATGGGCTATTGAAACCAAGGAAAACAGTTGACGCGTCATTTGGGGTTTTAGAAACATACTTTAAGACTCTATTAAATGAATTCCAGGAAAAAAGTCATATTATGGATTTTTAATTATTTACCCTGACCGAGACCTTAAGAAATCGCTTGAATTAGAACTTAGCTCAAGGCGACCCTTTTCCAACAAAAACATGCACACTGTTGAGAATTCATCCCTCTGTTCAGGTTTGTGAACTTCGTTTTTTCGGCTTCAATATCTTTGTTTTTAGTATAGATTTCGAGAGTTTTATACGGGGCTCCAAAAGGCTGTCAAACGACTGTTGTTTGTGAACCGTAAAGAATGGCGCGCGGCTTCGTGCAAACGCGCCAAAACCTTTGAATGTGATATATTGTCCACTCCAATCTTTTTGGAAAAACGACTTTTGCCTGAACATTACTGTGCTATTTGTGAGAGAATCGCGTAGATTTGTACGTCTTTGTTGCTTTCGGCTGCGATAAATTGTTTATTTTTTGGTTTCTGTGGAAGGCTTAAAATGGCGCCTTTGCGAACTTGATCTTCTCGCTTACGAAAACGCTTGAATTAGATCTTCCGTTCACTTTATAATTTTCGAATAAAATGTATCCTATAACACAGTTCCCCAAGTATGAAAGAACATGGCGTGGTTTTGCAGTTCCGTGGTGCAGCCGTTTTTCAAGGCTGCTGGGCTAACAGTTTGACCTTGACCCCCCAATTAACCGACTGCGAGGTCTGTACAGAGAAATCTCAGCCCGTAGTCTTTTTGTACAGACCGGGCCGCAGGCGAGGTTTGTACAACAAGACCAAGGGCTGAGATGTCTCTGTACAGACCGAGCCAAGGAGGTTAACAAAAGTTTTATTATATGGCATTTCGCTGAGTCCAGCCAAATCATACTGCGGCGCGTGAGCCTGTGGTTTACAGTTTTCCCGCCAAACGCCATTGTTTTTTAACTTTTTCATTCACAACTCACAAAACGTAAATCAAAACACAGATAGTCCCTCTTTACTTGCCAAATTGGCTTGAATGTCTCCTGCACGTTCTCAGGAATGGTCTACTATTTTCCCAAGAAAACTGTGACTGTAATTCGAGAAAGTTGTTGGTAGATCGAGGTAGGGATTAAGCAACTTTCAGGGCTTTCTTACATTTACCCTTTAGCCAAAGCCGAAGCAGGAAAGACTTTATTTGTCTTTGAAATGAAAAGAAATTCATCGATTGAACGATTGCTAATGACAAGCAGGATTCATATTTCGATGTGGATTTGATATAAAAGTAACAGGAAGAGGGAAACTACCTTTAGTTGTGAAGTTTGCATGAATTGGCTACGAGTGGCTTCAAAGTAATTCAATAAAAAAATGAGATTTTTCCAGATTTACGTTTGACTGAGCAAGCTGACAAACTTGAATACTATACAGAGAATATGGATGGATCTTATTCTTATTTCTATGGTTTACAATGAAACAAGATTAAGATGAATTAGCTCAAACTCTTCGCAGCTCTTCGATCGACTTGAGTACAGAAAATCTTAACAATCTGCACAAGTTTTAAACCACCGGTAAGCAAACAGATTACAGTTTTTGATTTTCAGTTTTGAAATGTATGGTTTAGCTATGCTCAGTTGCTTGATTAGAAATCCGACACAAGTGATTGCTGTTTTTGAATTTATCTTTCAAGTTTACGAGGCTCTTGTTTAATAAAATTCACCACGAGTGCGAGTCTTTTATCAATCATGCTCGATAATTTTCTCTTTCTCTCTCAGAGTTTCTTAAAATATCTTTTTAAAGCAATACAAAATTCACAGGAAAAATTCAATAGAGCTGTTTTTTTATTTTGTTGATAAATGTCTTGTTTATCAAGGAAATGTCAAATTTCGCGTCGTGAAAATTAAAAGTCGCAAATCTGATACGCGATCCGGACCAATTGTCATGGTAACGGTCTGAGATGGGAAAATATCAGACCGCAAATCAGACAATCAGAGCACGTCGTTACCGTCGGTACTGAGAAATATCAGCCCGAGATGTTAAGTACACCGCAGGCGAAAAGACCAAGGGCTGATATTTCTCAGTACGGACCGAGCAAACGAGGTTAATAAGAGTTTTATTATATGGCTTTTGGAGAGGTTTAATAGAAGGTTTTCTACAAAAATCGCGCCAATGGTTTCCCGCCAATTTAACGACACGCGCGCCGCTTTCATTCAAGCCAAGGTCATTTGTGGAAAGTCGGGCCGCGAGATCGTGAAAACAACTTTCTACAACCTATGCGAGCAAGAAACACTCTTTTTATGACAAATCCACTCTAAATATCGAACATAAATTATCTGGACAAAGATTTTCATCATGATGGACTATAAGAAATGACTTGGGACTTTTCAACAGTTCTGAAAACATAAATACAAATCGCTTCAACTTCAGACGGAATAGTCCACTTTCGAATTCTCTAATCTACCGCTGAATAGGCATCGACGGCGCGTAATACAGTGGGAGCCTCGATTTAAAAAAGAAAGTCGCGAGTACGAACGAGTCCAAAAAGTTTTGTCTATTGTCTCCATTCAAGCTTCATCACTTTCTCGTTGGTATTCACAACTTTTTCTACTTCAAACTGAGGCTCCCACTGTATTTATGCGCCGTCGATGTCTATTCAGCGGCAGAGTGGAGAATTCGAAACTGGACTATTGGAAAACGAATATCTTGCTGTGTTGTGCATTCGACTTCGAAAAATTAACCCTTTTGGACGAATAACTGAATATGAATACTCGACAAAAGCGGGTTGCACAGTGTTGGATCTAAAGAGAACATTTTAAAGATGTCTGGATGGATTGTAATCTGCCGATTTTAAAAAACCTTTGCCTCAAGTGGAAGAAAACAACGTGCTACAAGCTTTGAGAAGAAAATTTCAAACAAAACTCAATTCAACCATCTCTAATACCGGTAAGCAAATCGTTGTAAAATTTATACCCTTATGAGACCCTGTATATGCAAAGGATATTTACATTTCCCGTTTTCCTTTGTCGACTTGTGAGTTATTGTTTTTATATAAGCTTATCCCCACGTGAACTAAAACTGGTTGTTCACAGGAAATTCTCAGTAATTCACCTTTTAACCGTTTCAGTGGGCAACCGTCTTTTGTGTTAGTTTCCCCGTAGCTACACATTTGAATTGCATAACTATAGTATACAAAAGCTACGAAATAGAAATGTGCAAAAAGTCACATTAGTTTTAAGCTTAAGCTTACTTTCTTGAAATACACCTAAGCTGAATTTGTTTCAGCTCATTTTTATTTTGACTTGATCTTTCTGCACTGCCGCTCTATCGCCATCGGTTAAACACAGGTTTTGTTTCCTCCTCGACTTCAATTCTTCGGTAGTAAAACAGTTTGAGTGCTTGTTTCTGCCATCCGTATAAAATAGATACGCTTTCCCCTTTTTTCAGTTAAATGTTTTTGTTTTTTCGGCGTTTCTACATTTGTTTCAACATTTTCTCAGTCGCCTTTCTTGGTCTGTTTCGGATTTCTCTCTCTTCGGGGCAGTGAAACTCGCTTTCATTATCAGATAACACATTTTAGACTATTCAATTGCTTTCATAATGTTTAAGATAATTATTTTTCTCTTTTTAATCCATTTTCAGCTCAAATTTCGCGCGAGAGAATGACACAACCACAAAGAGAAGAGCCGGTCCGGATACGGAAAAAGACGGCCGGTGGGCCGCATACGCAATCTACGGACCGTGTGTTGAGCAATCAGAGCGCGCAATCAGAGCGCAGATGAGGTTTTTGTGATATCCGGAATAAACAAGGTCGAGACAAGTGATATCCCAAAAACCGAATTCAATAATTGTTCTATTATACATTGAAAAATACTTTCACAATGAACAAAGTATATTTTTCATTGAAGGGCAACTTCAAGCAATTTCTTTTACACAAGCGGTAAAATAAGGAAGCAAGCCAACCAAGTGTTCCAGGTCGATGATGTTTGGGGTGTAATCAAGAATCAGCTAGCTGATCAAATATAGCCTCTCCTAACGTTTTCATCCTGTCGATGCAGGGGTAGTTAAGAGCGTCCGTCTGTAAATATCACCTAGAGGCTTCAGAATACAAAAATTCAAAATCGCTCAAATTTGGTCAGAAGTTAGGTCATTATGATCTATTCATGCTGTCCAACTTTCAGATCGATCTGATAAATATAGAGCGGGGGCGAAGAAGAAAGCCAGTTCATCGAATTAATTATCGATTTTTTCGCATTTTTCACCTACTTCGAAATATGGCCAAAAACTCTTCTAAATTGATCAGCACGCCAAACAATCGGTTCATATCCTTGTAGATAAGATAACAAGCTTCCGATTGAGTGGTTTTAAAACTCTTTCTGATGAAAGATAAATATTTTAGCGATTTTTAAACATTTTTTTCGTTTTTTCCTAAGGCCCAAACCCGGGCTTATATCTCCGATGATATCTGGAATTGTCGAACTTTGAAATATTGGCCAGGAAAAGCAATGTTTCTGCTTTCAATTTATCAAATAAAATTTTGTGGCAATCAAAATCGCGAAGTTCTATGACCCGGAATTCAACCCCTGCTAAGCGCTAAATAGCGCTACGATTTCCAGGAACTGGAGGTCACGAACTACAAAACATGCACATACCTGGTCGCAAATCGCCAAACCACGGTGTATAAACCCTCTCAGATGGCAAAACACTGGTATTGTTTCATTCCGAGACGAGGCAGGACGTCCAGGCATAATTATTCAGCTTCTTCGAGCATTTTCCCCAAGACACAAAGTAAACAGATTATATCACCGATCGAACTCCTGGCTATTCGGCACATTTTATGGAAATTGAGCCACTTCTAAACCCTCCCTAAGAAGAAAGAATACTTTCCTTCCTTAGAGTTAAAATCCGAAGCTGACTTTCTACGGAAAATCAGGCAAAGCAGCGCGATTCCCACGAGTGAAGAGTTCAGACACATGTTTTGGCTCAAGTGTCATGTCATGTGATATTGCGTTACCACCACAGTAATCCCGAGAGCCTCGAAAATAAACTTTTGATGACAAGAGCTCTTGTGATGATAAATGGTAATATATTTAAAACTTAAATATATCTGAAGTAAAAAGAAAGGAAGGACATTTTTGTGGGAAGAACAATTTGAATGGAAATTGCAACTCCTGATATTGTAAAGCGCTCTGGATCCGTATGAGAAAAGGCGCTATATAAATTCTCTTATTATTATTATTATTATTATATTCGTAGGACATGGCTAGTATCGGCTAGGATCTATTCCTATGGCCGTCAAGTGCAACCACATTTCTAATTGTCACATTCATTCTTAGGCGTGACTAGAATATTACCCGTTCCCCGCGAAAAACAACTCCACATAGAAAGATATATGAACAGCATTTTATTGGCACCGCATAACGTGTTCAGTAAGGTGTGGACCATTAGAAATTTGGGAAGGGGGGTGGCAATCTTTTTGCGCATGAATTTTTTTTCGGGGATCAGGTTGTGCAAGAATTTTTTTTCAGACTCGAAGACCATGTACGATTTTTTTTTGCAGACACTAGTAGACCTAGTAGAATATGCTTCTTCCGTTGTGTGCGCGAAGCGCGCCCAGATTTTGATAAACGCATTTCATCAAGCCTCAGAGAAAGGGCAGACGAACATTCCGATTTTTGTGTATAGTAAACAAAGCCTCTAGATTTTATTATTCATGCGAGCAACTGCCCGCCCCAAATTACGAAATAATTATTATTCATTTGTGTGAAGCGGTCCAAATGAGGAATTTCTATACTTGTAACGTCGAACTCGCGCTTACCAAAGTGGTCTTCTTTCGAACATAGTGACTGCCTGCCAAGCCTATCAGTGCAGGGCATTTTTGGGAGAGTTTGGTTTTCCTCGGCAAGATACACTTGTTCTTGTAAACGGCGCAAGGGCAGTGTTTTCGTTGCGTGAGTTCTCACCGACTATATATTTGATGTTATCTTTAATAAGTGAAGTGAAGTAAAGAAGAATGCAAATGATAGAGGAGTTGCTGGAATAACTACTTCAGACATCTTTTTAACGAGAGCCCAAGCCATGTCTTTGTAGGATTTTTTCTAGCTTGAATCTCTGCAAGATTTTTTTTTGGAAGGATTGGCCTTGCGCGAATTTTTTTGGGGAATTGCCAACCCCCCCCCCCCCCCCCCCCCCCCCCCCCCCTCCCCAAACTTCTAATGGTCCACCCCTAATGC
Organism: Scolanthus callimorphus; assembly: GCA_033964015.1. Lineage (NCBI taxonomy): Eukaryota > Metazoa > Cnidaria > Anthozoa > Actiniaria > Edwardsiidae > Scolanthus > Scolanthus callimorphus. The sequence continues at coordinate 29,851,052 of CM066913.1, forward strand.
ATAAGTTATCCACGCTTGGGCCACATTCTCCACCGACACATGCTGCATAGAGCAGATTTCGTATGACTGTGAAAAGTACCGTAACAAAGTTGTTCCGCGCCGCGACCGTGACCGTACCGCGACTACGCGATTTCATTGGCGATTTCATTCCATTTACAGCAGGCCAGGTTCCGTACCGCCACCGCGACAGTACCGCGCCGTACCGCGGCACTTTTCACAGTCATACGAAATCTGCTCTAGTCACAAATGCTCATTGTTCTGAATGCTAGTAATCTCTTACACACGTACCGAGGAAGCGGAACCAGCGATTGCGAAAGAAAGATCTTCTTGCGCCACCCTGCTGGGGATGAAACCCAAAGCCACTGTCACGTTATATTTATTTTTTTATTTTTGCTGAAAAGCCAGTCTCGAGGTTCCCTGCTAGCAGAGGCCTCTTTTCTCTGCATTTCGCTGGCTAACCTCAGCCAGCGAAATGCAGAGAAAAGAGGCCTCTGCTAGCAGGGAAGTCTCGAGGCTTTATAGAGCGCTCTCGGGATTCCTGTGGTGGTAACGCAATATCACACGACATGACACTTGAGCCAAAACATGTGTCTGAACTCTTCACTCGTGGGAATCGCGCTGTTTTGCCTGATTTTCCGTAGAAAGTCAGCTCCGGATTTTAACTCTAAGGAAGGAAAGTATTCTTTCTTCTTAGGGAGGGTTTAGAAGTGGCTCAATTTCCATAAAAATGTGCCGATAGGCTGGAGTTCGATCGGTGATATAATCTGTTTACTTTGTGTCTTGGGGAAAATGCTCGATCGAAGAAGCTGAATAATTATGCCTGGACGTCCTGCCTCGTCTCGGAATGAAACAATACCAGTGTTTTGCCATCTGAGAGGGTTTATACACCGTGGTTTTGGCGATTTGCGACCAGGTATGTGCATGTTTTTGTGGTTCGTGACCTCCAGTTCCTGGAAATCGTAGCGCTATTTAGCGCTTAGCAGGGGTTGAATTCCGGGTCATAGAACTTCGCGATTTTGATTGCCACAAAATTTTATTTGATAAATTGAAAGCAGAAACATTGCTTTTCCTCGCCAATATTTCAAAGTTCGACAGTTCCAGATATCATCGGAGATATAAGCCCCCGGTTTGGGCCTTAGGAAAAAACGAAAAAATGTTTAAAAATCGCTAAAATATTTATCTTTCATCAGAAAGAGTTTTAAAACCACTCAATCGGAAGCTTGTTATCTTATCTACAAGGATATGAACCGATTGTTTGGCGTGCTGATCAATTTAGAAGAGTTTTTGGCCATATTTCGAAGTAGGTGAAAAATGCGAAAAAATCGATAATTAATTCGATGAATTGGCTTTCTTCTTCGCTCCCGCTCTGTATTTATCAGATCGATCTGAAAGTTGGACAGCATGAACAGTTCATTATGACCTAACTTCTGACCAAATTTGAGCGAGTTTGAATTTTTGCATTCTGAAGCCAATAGGTGATATTTACAGACGGACGCTCTTAAGTACGTACTTACCTCCATCCGTTTCCATTGATAATGTACCCGAGATAATCAGAATATAGGTAAAAGGCCCAGTGGTCAGAATCGATGAGAGTGCTGTATTGGAACACGCTCGCCTCATTAGTTTTGAACCAAACCCATACGCACGCTGTAAAAGCAGTCAGTTCGGGAATAGTGCCTGTAAACTTGGCGTAGTTTGCAGCTGATTTACTTTCAAAGTCGAGGTAAAAGTCTGATGCACGAGCTGTGTAAAGAAAATCTAAGTTAGTAAGTTGGTCATACTACTGATTTTGCATTGTAACGAAATATTCAGTGTTTTGGGAAGCGGTTATCTGTAAGTAAAAGTACTGGGATCCAGAGACAAAAATTGAGAGGAAAATATTCATTGAATATATCAAATACACCATATATCGCTAGAATCATAACTAGCAGGTCCGTTGTGGGCCACTTGATCCGACCTTTTAGGATTGTTTATAGGTGTAAGCTTTTTGGAATCAATAGACCAAATGGACTTACGGTGTCTACATCTTCTTGCCACTCAGATCATGTGACGGTTCATTTTTGTCAAATCGTTCTCACTCGAAGGATAGCACGATATATGAGCAGAAAAAATAAAAGTATCCACCCAAAGAATCATCACATGATCTAAATGTGGCAATAAGATGTAAACGCACTTAGCCGATTTTGTCCATGCTGTACTATTCTTGGACAAGCAGAAGAACATAGGTAGAGTGATCAATTTTTAGCTTGGAAGGTTTTCGTTACAATCGTACTCCTACCCGTGCAACTAAAACCAGCGTACGAGTATATAGCTGCAGGAACATAGTAATAGTAGCCATAAAGGTCGGAGTGTTTAGGTTTCCTACGAGTGCAACAATGCCTTATCTCAAACATGACTGTTATCTGCGTAGCAGATGGGAAGGGGATAGAGGGGAACGGGAGCTCTAATTCCTGGCTATGTGATTGCAAGAGCAAAAACACTATGGGAAAGTCAGTTGAGATGATAAACCCTCGTATAAACCCCTCGAGTCATAGCGAGTGATGTGAACATACCTATCGACTTTACGTTGTTGGATTGCTCTATGCGCTGCACCATGTTGCTTTCAAGGGTTCCCGCAGCTATTCTGGACCATGTGATAATAGACCCTTGATGAAGCCCCAAACCTTTAGCGAGTGCTGCAATTGACAGGCTGTCTAAAACCTCGTTCCAGAAATTCAGTGCAGTGATATTCCCTGTAAATTGAGTGTTTGATACAAGGATTCGACGTCCAACCCGCAAAGTCCCGCCGGTTGGGAAAGCATACCCAGTGACGTAATTGGACACCTTTTTTCGCTCTGCTCCATCAAAGTATTGAATGATGTTCCCACCGCTGGACTGCCATGCTATTGCATAGTGATGCCACTTGTCATCAAATGGAGGAGTCCCGGGCACTATCCTTAAAAATTCAATCAGATGGAATTACTACAAGGTGTTACAATCTACAATCCTAAATGTGCCGGCAATAGACATTTCCTAAACGTTGGGTCGAAATTCGTGGGCAACAATGTGCTGGCAACAGACATCCGCTTATCGTTTTGGTTAAAATGTTGTATAAAGTAGATTTATGCCGGGTCGCTCCGCGCAATTAACAACAATGGTAAAACGAAAATTGTGATAAAATTATGACAAAACGGTAGCTGCGCTCACGTTCTCGTCAGACCATAAAACTTAGCAGTTTCACGTCCTAGTTCTACAGATAACGGTTGAAATGCATTTGACTTCCTACATTTACACGTGTGCGCTTTGCGTTCTGTAATCAAGTGTATTGTTCCCTGCCGTTGTCGTCTTCGTTGTCGTCGTCGCAGCTTAAGGTCATTATAAAGCGCAGCGCGACTCGTCACTACCCCTTGTCGTCACTCCAAAGGAGTAGACATCTTTAATCCACTTGGCGCCGACATCTTCAACACCTAGCTGATATGATCGGCGTCACGACCCAACATAAACCCCATTTCTCCTTGGGCGGAAGAATGGTTGCTTTTTCTTAGCTAGGGTTGGATTTACATGCATTGTATGGATATAGTTTCATCAGACATTTACCTGACGTTTGGTAAATGTATATCAATGAACTGCCGTGAGACGTTTCTAGAATTAATTGGATTTCTAGAATTAATTGGCTTGTAGTACAACAGTAGGTGCAGTAATGTGCTTCTATTAAACATTTCTGTTAGACGTTTGGTTTTAATGAGTCGTATCTGACATGATATATAGCGGATTTCAGACGAGTGTCGTGAGTAATTCGCATTAACCGTACTTTGACGTCTATGGCATTGAAAAAATCACAAGTGATATCAAAGCAGTCAACATCGATGAATTAACGCACTCGTTCAAAGATATACTGACGAGACCGATAGGGAAAGTGGATGTGCTGATCGGATATGAATATGCAGCATTTCATCCTGAAAAGGAGCGTAATATCGAGCACTTCCTTGTACTTAAAAACAGATTCGGGAGATGCGTTGGAGGTACACACCCATCGATTAAAGGAGTAAATGAAGTGAATCTTATTACTGGGCAAATTCACCACGTCAAATTCACCAGTATCGAAGATTTTTATAACATTGAAAACCTTGGAGTTAGCTGCACCCCTCAGTGCGGCGGATGCAAATGTGGAAAGTGTTCCCTTGGAACCCAAATGTGCACTATCAAAGAGGCTAAGGAATTAGCATTGATCGAGAAAAATCTTAAATATGTTAAACAAAAGAAAGTATGGATCGCAGAGTACCCTTGGATTAAGGATCCACGAGATCTACCCGACAACCGGAAGATGGCAATGGGCATGCTAATATCAACAGAAAAAAGATTATTCAAGAATATGAATCACGCTGAAACCTATCGACGACAATCAACGATATGATAGAGAGAGAAGTAGCAAGAAAACTCACAGAAAATGAGATCAAAGACTACAAAGGTCCGATCCATTATATATCACACCATGAAGTGTTAAAGCCAGATTGAAAATCCACTCCTTGTCGCATAGTTTTCAATAGTAGCGCAAAGTACATGGGACACGCTCTCAATGACTACTGGGCTAAAGGACCAGATTTACTAGATAGTCTACTTGGAATACTCATCAGATTTAAAGAAAATGAGGTAGCGGTAATTGGTGACATCAAGAAAATGTACCATACAGTGAAGACAGGAATAATAGAACAGCATATACACCGCTTCTTATGGAGAGACATGGATATCACGCGCCCACCCGACACCTACATCATACAAAGAGTTTCCTTTGGTGACAAACCCTCAGGAACCATTGCTATAGTGGCCCTCCGAAAAACAGCCGAATTGTCACAACAGTTCCCACAAGCTTCTAGCGTAATCATAAAAACACATATATGGATGATATACTAGAGAGTGTTAATACTATGCGTAACGCAAAAGTTCTTACCGAATATTGAGGGAAGGAGGATTTAAAATAAAGCAATGGATCTACTCTAATGATGGCCTAAAGGATAAGGCTCAGCCATTGATACCGGAAAGCCCTAATACAGCGAACGAAAAGGTGCTGGGGGTAATATGGAACCCAACACACGATGAATTCCATTTCAAGGTCCAACTGGATTTCTCTACAAGAAAGAAGAAACAACAAGAAGAGAGAGGGAATGCAGCAACGAAATCAAATCCTTGCGCTATTCCTGAAAATTTGTCTAAACGAATAGTCCTATCACAGATAAACGCTATTTACGATCCTCTTGGAATGGTAGGCCCTTTTACCATACGAGCCAAAATTCTGATGCGCAAACTCTGGACGACCAAACTCGATTGGGATGATCCAATTCCCGAAGAACACAGACCAGACTGGATCACATTTTTTGAAGAACTGCAAAATATAAGTAAATTCTATTTCAAAAGAAGCATGAAACCGATTAATGCAACAGGAAAACCAGTACTGATCATATTCAGTGACGCATCTAATGACGCTTATGGCGCATGCGCATATGTTCGATGGCATTTAGCAAATGGAGAATATGAAAGTAACTTAATTCTATCCAAGAATCGGCACCTATCAAGAAAATTTTCATCGATAAACTCGAACTTTGCGGAGCTGTACTCAACAAGAGAATAAAGCAAACCATATGTCAGGAAAGCAGATATGAATTTCAGAAATACTATCACATAGTCGATTCCCAAATTGTTCAAGCTATGGTACAAAGGAGTCATATGGTTTCAAGACATTCGCATCAACGCGTGTAGGTGAGATACAAGAAGGAACAAAGCCTGAAGAATGGTACTGGGTGGAAAGAATGCTATAAGACCCCTAACAGCTAAAGACATTTCCAAAGCTGAAATATTTTGGATAAAGGAAGCACAAATTACAATAGAAAGCGATATACAAAATCAGCGATACAAACGTCTTTGTCCAAGAATGAGAAAGGATGGCATATACGTTGTCGGAGGAAGAGGAGACAGATGGATCGAGATGAGCTATGATAAGGCCGAGGTTATTCTTCTTCCATATGGACATAAATTTTCACAGCTATATGCAGAACATGTTCATCGTCGTGGACATCTGGGTGTGCTGTCCACATCAAGTAAAATAAGAAGAAGATTTTGGATAATAAAGCTGCTCCAATTGGTTAAATCAATCAAGAACAAATGTATCAGCTGTAGAAAACTCGAGAAAAGGCAAAGTGAACAAGTGATGGGAAAACTTCCGATAGAAAGGCTTAAACCAGCGCCAGCCTGGAACTGTACAGCTCTCGACTTCTTCGGACCACTCAGAATTAAAGATGAAGTGAAGAAAAGAGTAATCGGCAAAGCCTATGGAGTATTGTTCAACTGTCTGGGTACTAGAGCAATTCACGTCGATATTTCGCCGGATTATAGTACAGAAAAGTTCTTATTGGTATTAAGAAGATTTATATCTTTAAGAGGAAATCCATCCAAATTATATTCAGACAATTGGTCTCAATTGGTCGCAGCAAGTGAAGAATTGAAGAAGATGGTCAAAGGACTGGACAAGAAAACATTGGAAGCGTACGGATCTAATGAAGGTTTCCAATGGTGCTTCTCAGCTGTTGATGCCCCATGGCAGAATGGTGTGTCTGAAGCTTTAATCAAGACCATCAAAAGAGCATTAACTATTGCGATAGGCGAAAGTATTTTAACATTTTCAGAACTACAAACAGTATGCTATGAGTGCGCGAACTTGGTAAACGAACGGCCGATAGGGAGACACCCAACCTCCCCCGACGAGTCATATCTGTGCCCAAACGACCTTCTACTTGGTAGATCAAGCTCCCGAATACCAAGTGGTCCCTTCAATCAAACAAGTAATATCAGACATCGATTGGAGTTGGTTCAACAAATCACCGATAGTTTCTGGAGGAGATGGACTAGGGATTATTTCCCAAGTTTACTGATTCAACAGAAGTGGCATACAGCTCAGAGAAACCTTCAAAAGGGAGATATTGTCTTGATCCAAGACTCGAACACGATAAGAGGTCAATGGAAACTCGGCAAAATATCTGATACATTCGAAGGACCAGACGGCAAAGTTAGACGAGTCCAAGTACAGTACAAAAACCCACTACCTGGAGAATCTGTTAAGGCGTATAAAGGAAGAGGATATACTACAGTTGAACGACCAGTCAACAAATTGGTAGTTGTTCTACCTATCGATGAACAATGAAACTATACTGAACGTTTTTAACTAAATCGAATATACCTACTAAACTGTAACTTAATCAGGCGGGGGGAGTGTTTCGTTTTAACAAAAGGATTTTGATTAACAGGCTAATTGATATAATCAAATGTAATTTCACGCAATAGCGCATACGTCATAAAGGCTAATTAATCTAATGAACACTAGAAGATCTACGATCTAAAACTGAGAAGACCATCGGGTAAATATATTACTTATTTGTTTTCATTTTGACTATTGATTGTAACAAGAGATATCATTTCTAACCCATGATTATGTATTTTTATAGAATTCGAACCGCACACATGTATTTGTACACTAAGTCAGGAATCTACGAAGTAAAATACAAGTTTGAAACCGTTGGTCTATTTACACTTATCGCACCGCGAAACAAGTGTCCCCAGGGTGAAGTTTCAACATGAAACAGAGCAAGACTAAAATCACTGAGGCAAAACGAACTACCATTAAAATAACCAAAATACAGTTGAGTTGGGCTCAAAAACACAGAAACTTCACCCTGGGATCAGGGTAACAATCTAGTTGCATTTTAGCCATTATTATTTACTACATAACTCTAGTTAATATATACAATATATTTGATAATTTTATTAATAATTTGCAGGGTTTCAAAATATAATAACAGTAAATCATGTTTTCGAACATTAACAAATGTTTGGTTTTCAAAATATCTGCTGTTTTCAATACATGGTGCTTGGGGCAATTCCATCCTACTGGTTTGGAATTTTTGAACAACAACAGTATAGTGCTATTTACTGAACAGCGATAGGTTGACCCGCTTTCAAATCTCATTTGGTCACACCTAGGGTGATGAAATTGTACAATATTTGAGATTTACATAAAATTAATATCTAAATCAATTAGATATTGTTACATTTCATAAACAAGGTGCATTTTTAATATACCGGTACCTTGCAAATCTGCAGATTTTTAGAGCAAATTTCAGAATATCGTGATTGTAAAATTGTATGAGTCAACACAATAATAATCAACTTTAACAATATCAACTACTTGCTGGTTTCACTTGCATTCACAATGGGCAGTTGGTGACCAGAGCTTAAAATAAATTCAATGCCCTCTGTCCAATGCATGACCCTGCTATGATCTCTTGTTATAAAAGCTCTCATTGTTATCCAAGTCATACAATGTCTGATTAGCTGCTGTGACACTGGACAGAGTACTTGTGCGTGTAGGTGGATTTCTCACATTGTTGCTGCCTGCATACTGATGGTTTGGTGGCCCATAGGCCCCATACTGACCAGGGTAAACTGATGAATGAGCTGGATAAGGGTGTGCAGGTCCAGGATGGTAAGTGGCGGCAGCAGGTTGATTTTGGGATAATGCCATAGCTAGCATCTGCATCCCAGAAGCAATGCCTTCTCCCAGTGAGGCTAGGCATGTGGTCATTTTGCTTATGGACTCCTCTAGAGTTTTGTTTGACTTATCAAACATTTGAAGCATGTTTTGTTTCACCAGCATGTCCTCTTTCGCATTATTCATAAGCACTTGATCTCTTTGAGCTTGAGACAAGCGTTTTTCCATGTGACGCCTTTTATTATCTACAAGCTTTGGTATGGCAGAAGGTGGTGAAGCATTCTTTTTATTAGCATTTGTGGAAGATGATTCATCACTGTTGTCAGTAGAAATGGAATCTATAACATAGACAAAAGCAATTTGCACATGAGGGGGGAGGGGGCGGAACTCGCACTAAAAATAAAGTGCAGTTTTATCGTCGGTAGAAATGAGGAGTAAACAGGGTGTGGCCCACAGCAAATTTACCGGTAATAATATAATGATAGTAATAATAATAGTAAATTGGGTGTGGTCAAAGGAGACAGCATAGGGTAAAGGAATCAGATGATATCTGACACCCCTAAAAGATAGAACTTGACTGAATTTTTTACATACACTAGGGAATAGGGAGAGCATCCCCGTATATTCTCCCCCGCGATATGTATGGGCTAGGTGGGCTCAACGTTCTACCACCCGGGCCTTATTAACAGGGTAAACAAGCTCCAATTACATGATCGAGGCAACTTCCGGCCAGGGCTGACCAGGCAAACCAGGCTTGAATTTTTGAGTAACCGGAAAACGCACGAGATTACAAAAAAGCGACTTAGCCTTCTTCGGCTATCCGTCTCTTCCAGAACTCTTTGCCACATTTGTAAATGTCATGGCAGTTCTAGTCAACCGGAAACACAAAACATTTACATACTTGGAAGCTAAGCTATATCTAGACTGTTTCCCTCCCATAGTTATTTAGAGGCAGTGTAATAACTAAATTACACTTTAATGAGCATGACGTCTACAAAATACTAGTATCACTTCAAACCAGACCCTGAAAAGTGCACATAATAAGTAAGAAAAGAAAGTAATTTTAAAGAAAGAACTGAAGAAGATCGACTAACACTTTGTCGATGGATCGGAGCATTGAATATGAAACGAAAACATAGATTTTGTTCACTTGCATTTTCTGTTCATGGTCCATCTATGATAAACATTCACTTAGAAGTTCGTTTCTGTGGACGGTGACAGACGGTGGACATATACAAATTAACGCAACCATAATTGACACCAATACACATCAGTTAGCATCGAATACTTGATATCGGTTGATTCTAGATGGCTTTTCTTTTTAGAAAAACAAGTCTTTATCAAAAGAGAAATGGAAGGCCAGACAATTCGCCACTTTCGAAAACAGGACGGGTTTTCAACCCCTACATTTTCAAATGTCGTAAGGGACGCCTTCGATAGAGCTTGATTTTCTTACAGAAATCATTAAAACGTAATCAAGATTTCGAAAACTGCTCTCCGTAACTAGAGATGTTGGCGTTCTGGAGGGCTTCTCACCCCGTCTGGTTAAAATTCATAAAACTCCCCGAAAATAATTACTGAGATCCTTAAAACTGCATTTTGGTAGTAGGCATAGATAGTACTTTCTGTGATATAAATATCAGGACAGGTTTGTTCCGAACCCGAAATCGAGTGGCCCGTTCTTACAGAGACAACCTCTTAAGATCTTTTGGGCATGTAGAAAGAAAGAAGATTCGAGAAGCAACACAGGTAAGAAAGGAATGAAGAACAAAAAATTGCTTAGAAAAGAAGTAGGCAAATTAGTGGAAAAAACACGGTCATGGTAAAGGTTGGAAAGGGATGAACACATATTTAAAAGAAGTACTATCTGAGAAAGAAGGGGGTGAGTGTCGTCATCGAGGAGTTAAGCATCGAGTGACCGCTAAAGCTGCAAAGCTAAGAAGATATGAACATAGGATCACCCAGTACAGGCAAAACCGAATGTTGAAGTATGATAAGAAGAAGCTCTATCAGGAGTTTGGTAAAACGATGGAGAATACCTTAACAGCAAATCCCTAAGAAAGCTGTTGCTTTTGGAGCAACATTCAGGATAACCCAACAGAGCATAATCGACAGGCTAATTAGTTAACTGATGTAAAAGGAGATCACAGTGATTAATGTAGCGTATGCGAAGCAGCAGATGAAGAAGGTGGCTAACTAGAAAGGGCCTGGGCCAGATGGGCTTTACATCACTAAACTGTTTCTTCGCAGAGCAACTTAATACGATCTTGGAGGCTGGCTCTGTACCGCAATGGATGAACAAAGAAAGAGCTATCATGTGCGAGAAAATCCCTCAATGTGGGACAATTTCGGTCCTATAACATGTTAACCGATAATGTGGAAATTGCCTAGCGGAATGCTCTCAGAGAAATTTACAACGGCCTTGAGCTTTTTCGTGGGCTTTTTTTGTGTAGAGAACTGTGTTCGGGTGGAGGAAGGCCGGCCTGGCGAGCTATGTACAAACGATCACGAATCCACTCCTGATGGCAGCCGTGAAAGAAGGACTAGCTATCAAAGAGAATGCTGAGACCTCAAGGCAGCTTAAGGAAAGAAAGAGGATAATCAGAGCACAAGGATGCAAGAGCAAGCACCTTTTCGTTCGCTGTATTAGGGCTTTCCGGTATCAATGGCTGAGCCTTATTTTTTAGGCCATCATTAGAGTAGATCCATTCCTTTATTTTAAATCCTCCTTCCCTCAATATTTCTTCCATCTGAGCGGTAAGAACTTTTGCGTTACGCATAGTATTAACACTCTCTAGTATATCATCCACATATGTGTTTTTTATGATTACGCTAGAAGCTTGTGGGAACTGTTGTGACAATTCGGCTGTTTTTCGGAGGGCCACTATAGCAATGGTTCCTGAGGGTTTGTCACCAAAGGAAACTCTTTGTATGATGTAGGTGTCGGGTGGGCGCGTGATATCCATGTCTCTCCATAAGAAGCGGTGTATATGCTGTTCTATTATTCCTGTCTTCACTGTATGGTACATTTTCTTGATGTCACCAATTACCGCTACCTCATTTTCTCTAAATCTGATGAGTATTCCAAGTAGACTATTCAGTAAATCTGGTCCTTTAGCACAGTAGTCATTGAGAGCGTGTCCCATGTACTTTGCGCTACTATTGAAAACTATGCGACAAGGAGTGGACTTTGAATCTGGCTTTAACACTTCATGGTGTGATATATAATGGATCGGACCTTTGTAGTCTTTGATCTCATTTTCTGTGAGTTTTCTTGCTACTTCTCTCTCTATCATATCGTTGATTTGTCGTCGATAGGTTTCAGCGTGATTCATATTCTTGAATAATCTTTTTTCTGTTGATATTAGCATGCCCATTGCCATCTTCCGGTTGTCGGGTAGATCTCGTGGATCCTTAATCCAAGGGTACTCTGCGATCCATACTTTCTTTTGTTTATCATATTTAAGATGATAATTCCTTAGCCTCTTTGATAGTGCACATTTGGGTTCCAAGGGAACACTTTCCACATTTGCATCCGCCGCACAGAGGGGTGCAGCTAATTCCAAGGTTTTCAATGTTATAAAAATCTTCGATACTGGTGAATTTGACGTGGTTAACTTGCCCAGTAATAAGATTCAGTTCATTTACTCCTTTAATCGATGGGTGTGTACCTCCAACGCATGTCCCGAATCTGTTTTTAAGTACAAGGAAGTGCTCGATATTACGCTCCTTTTCAGGATGAAATGCTGCATATTCATATCCGATCAGCACATCCACTTTCCCTATCGGTCTCGTCAGTTCTTCTGATGGTATATCTTTGAACGAGTGCGTTAATTCATCGATGTTGACTGCTTTGATATCACTTGTGATTTTATCAATGCCATAGACGTCAAAGTACACCGTGGTACCTTGTTTATCGATCAGCGGAAGCTTATACTTATAAGAGACTATGCGCTCGTTTTCTCCTCCCACTTTTACTATAGACAATTCTACTTTGATGCCTGTTAGTTTTTCCTCCTTTTCTTTCGCATTAGTAATGAAGCATAAAGAAGCACCGTTGTCCCACATGACATTTACGCAACCCTTATAAGTTTTTATACTTTGCACTTGCAGGAGACATGAGTCCAGTGTGTTGTTATTAGACACACTTGCAGTGCCTGACACGGCAGTAGGTTTCTTATCCTCTGATTTTTCTTCTCTGTGTAGAGATTTATGATGTTTCTGTTTGCAGTCGTTCATACCGCAAGGTTTTTTATTCCTGCACTCTGAAATTCTATGGCCCTGTTTGAGACAAGACCAACAGGCACGCTTAGCCTTAAGAGCGAATGCACACAAAAATCGAGCAAAATCGAAGAATCGTGGCCACAACTCAAAATCTAAACTACCCGTTTTTTACGTTTATATGAAGATTTTTGTGAGATTAAAAAGGCTATGGGGTTTATTTTTATAATCAGATTGAATTTTGCGAGAAAATAGAGATTTTCGGTTTCGACGGTTTGAGGCCTCAAATTAGGGCAAAATTTATTGATCTACAAAACTGCTTCGCGACGGCCAAATAAACTCTTTACGGAGGATTTAATACTTAATTCAGCAAAACCGAATAGTTGACAGTAATCTAGAAGGAATTCCGGATTAAATAGGGATTTCGTGACAGTCTTCAAGGGCATTCTTTAGCGGGCACTTGACAACAAGGTGATTTACTGGCAAAATTAAACTCGAATTCTACATAAGGGGCCATTCTTCAAATAGCCCCAAAATCTGGTTTTGAGCTCTAGGGATGTCATATTTCAACATTTCAGGTATGATCAACATGGTTTTTGAGCGAGCGCCTCAGACTAGGTCGACCAATTTGGTCAATTTCCTGCAATTTGCTCCTTCGATAGTTTAGTTGACCCCGATCAAATTACTTTATCAGCGTAAACAAAGACATCGATCGGCCCAGAAATGGGACGATATGTATTACTTTCGACCGTATTTGCTCAAAAGTCAGGCTTACCTTGATAAAGAGTTGGATTTCCGACCAAAAATCTGCCTCTTGGGTGCATTGGCGTATTCTCAAAACTCCGTTCGATGCGGGGCTTTCTAGGCTGAATCTGCTAGTTGTCAAATCCATCGATAACAATGCAAAGGAAACAGGATTATACAACAAATCTGAATTCAGATAGCTTCAGAATTGTCTAAATGCCGTAAATAATGATTTGCATTCATATTTGGCACTCTTTTGATCGATGAAATTCACAACATCGGGAACATTGAAAACTCGAGGTCAAGGTACGTCCGGAGGAGCCGCTAAGTGTTGCGTTACATCACGCAATATTAATACTTTCGGTAAATGAATTCCCGGGGTTCGCGATGTCACCAAGCCAGGCTTTTCATATGTGGGGGGACGACTGTTCGAGCTGCCCAAATAATTGTTTTTCGTTCTTTGCATTTATTTCAAAACAACGAAACAGCGAATTTTGCAAGGGGCGCGGACGCCATTCATGATAAACACGGCGCGGCGATGTGTTTACAGCAGCGTGCCTTCGGCGCGCTGCTTTACTTTAATGATTTTATGCCAAAATGTTAGGGACCGTTAGCAGTCTAAAACATGTATATCAATTCATTATATTCTATATTAGTTCCTCCTTAAAACTATAAAAATATTCCATCAGTTTGACAGAGGGAGAGTATCTAGCGTTCCCCGAGTAGGAGAGGTCACGTCATCTGGTGTAAGGCCGAGGAGGCTGTATGGGGTGTGCCCTGAAATACCACTTGCGACCCGTGCGGAGTTTAACAGAGAAATTACATGACCGAAAAATTTCTTATCGGGGGGACAACCGATCGCAAATCGAGCCCTAAATCCTGCCCAAGTTGCCAGATCAATATTCTCAGCGAGGGACGCCAGTGGACAGCGCCTCTTCTCCAGTGGGGAAACAGGTAGCAATCTTTTTTTCCCGCCAAGAAGGCATCATCGGGTGCGGAGGATTCAATGGAAGCTACTGTGGAATTTTACGGATTGCGCAACTCGGCTGAAACAACTCTTTTGCTATCAGTATGCTGCGAAAAATATGCGCCACGTTGGATATTGACACTGCAGATTTTAGTTTCCCTGCTAAAAGAGGCCTCTGCTAGCTGGGAAGTTTTTAGTATACGTCTAGGAGAAAAGCCCCATGTAGATAGACTTGGAGACTTTTTGAAGCAGTGTAGCTGCTGTAAAAGGTAAAAACAGTAAAGCCGAAACATCATGTTTTTCATATAGCGAAATTGACTCAATTCGACTAAATTGAGTGAATTCAAAGAAATATGGTTTGTTTCGCGGAAGCGTAATTCCACACCAGTATATTGATGTCCGTGGGAATATAACTTTCGAATACGTCTTCCAGCGTGCTAGCGTGAATGCCTTAGGGTATAAAATTCACCCAACTGCTATATCTTATAGGGGTGTCCAAAGAGTATGCTATCCCTTACAGGGGGTCTCACGCCAAAGGTGACGCGAGAAATTCAGCGACAACAAGAACCGCAATAACATTAGGATTTTCTAAGCCCAATTTGCTATCTCTTAGGGGTAAAATTCACTGATGACCACATCCAATTTGCTAATCCCTTAGGGGTTAAAATCAAGATTTTCCCGACGAGCATCCCCATCCCCCCGGGATTTCAAATAGTTATTCATTTCAAGATTGTGAGATTCGTTTAGTAATAGATGATGAAATACTTGTTGTAGGTTTTTAGATCATGAACTCAAATGCATTGCACCCCGGTTCCCTTCCTGAATAGTTTCTAGGAAATACTATGGAACTCGGACGCAACCGCGGGACGTATGCGACTTTTACGGGCTTCCTGTGGTGCAACTAACAATGCAAATGCGTGCCATATACTTGTATAGATTCCATTAAACGTTTCTGGCTTGTTTCTGACTTGTTTCAAACGACCTGTTCTATTTTCCAAAACTGAGTACACTGATTAAACTACAAACGTTTCACAAAAAATAGATAACAGTATTTGGCAAAAATAGGCCCACTATGTGTGCATGTGGCTCTGCACATAGCAGAAATGCATTATTGGAACAACAACAACATAGTACAGCACAGGAAACCCACAACATAATACAACACAGCACACACGGTTACAAATTAATTACTTATTAGTAATTATTATAAATTACTCCACAAGTCTATAATTTTGTTTACACAACCGATCGCACGGGAGTATCTATAAAACGAACAATATTGCAAGCCGGCATTTTTAAGGTGACTCCACGAAAGTCCAAGCACATTTTCTGTAAACATTTTCACATAGAGGACGCGTGATGTTGGGAGAGACACGAGAACGTTGTAAAATCAAGAGCCGCAGGCAATAGACTAGCTTATTTTGATCTTTATTAGCGGTAATACTTTTTATTTATATCTCAGCTACAGCAGACCCTACAGCAGATTTTGCTGCAATTTGTTGCTTTCTACAAAATCTCAATTTTGGTTTCGCCAAATTGGTTACGATTTTCCAAATATCTGAGGCAATTAAATTCAACACCAATTTTGAAATTTCGTGCAAAACTGATAGCTTTTTTTTTTAGTCTAGATGTCTGAAGTGGAAAAAAAAATTACTGAAAGTATTAACGCTAATAAAGATCGAAATGTGCTAAACTATTGCTAAATAATACCTTTCGTGGAGACAACTTAAAATGTTGAAGGACTATGAATGGGAGACATTTAAGGAACATATTATTTAATACTAACATATTTTTTGACAATAACTTGAACTATAACCTGAACTATAACTTGAACTATAACTGTATTGTAACAACCTTTGACGTATTACTTTTGAAACCGTAACTTAGGCATGAGCGTTCCTACAAGCCTTCTTCGTTAAAGGAACTGCGTGACTATCTTCGCATATTTATCTACAAGAAGTTTCTGCTTTTCAGCTTTTAGCAAGGCAAGTTTGATGTCATTATCTGACATCTGTTCCAGTTCTGCCTGGGCACCATTTAGTGTAAAAAAAACTTTGCAAAGCATCATTGAATGCAGAGTATGACATGATTTTTTGGTCAATCTTAATAGACAATTTGCAGACAAGTTTTGGTTTCAGAGTTTCAGCCAGTATTGTTGTTTTGCATCCTTTGCAACAAATTATTTCTTGATCTCCAGTTGGTTCGTTATTGGTGGCGTTGCATAATGGACAAGATGGGTTGCGAATCAGGTCTATTCCTATTATTTTGCCCTCAATGACAGAGTCTTGGAAGTCGGCGATGCATACATCTGTGTCATCTACATGAATGACGTCGTCAATTAGTTGGATAATTGTGTATTCATTGGTGTTAATGTACTGTTTGTCATTGAATACTTTAACCTTGATGTTCTTCAGATGATATGACTTGCCTCTTTCTATCTTATCAATAGCAGACTCCCAAAGTTCTAGCCTAAGTGAAGCT
Source organism: Scolanthus callimorphus (assembly GCA_033964015.1). NCBI lineage: Eukaryota > Metazoa > Cnidaria > Anthozoa > Actiniaria > Edwardsiidae > Scolanthus > Scolanthus callimorphus. The sequence continues at coordinate 29,867,980 of CM066913.1, forward strand.
GTCCCATCTGTTACTGTGCAATCAGTTTTAAAGCATGTGTTCCCTCGTACAATAATCTTCTGCCTTTGCTCTGTTTTAGTAAGCACTTTAACTTTAACGTCAACTGTGTCCATTGGTGATAATGAAGGTATTTGACTCAGGCTGACGAGGTTATTTTCAAAAACAGGGTCATAGGCAAAGTCTACAGGTGCAGACATAAGCTTTGACTTCTTTTTTAAGGTAAATTCCAGTTTCGTAGCATTTCTTTTATTGGGACTCAATTGTCCATCACGCAGTTGTACTGACTTGTGGTGTTGATGGTAGTTGAGCAGGTCCCTTCTCTTATCAGGCGAATAACATACCACAGGATAGCAATCATCTGCTGAAGTCTGTAGTTTGAAATTGAAGTAAGATGTCTTGAATTCATTGTGGGCTTCTTTTACTCCTGATAACTGATGTACATATCCAGTGATAGTAGCTAAAAATAAATATACAAGTGTAGCATTAGAACACATAAAATGAAAGAGTAAATAGAACGAAAACCTGTTTTATTTAAATTTTAAAAAGCAATTCCTTTGCAATACCAGTGGGATTGCAAGTGCTTAAACACAAGGTTCTGCTATAAAAGGAATATCTCCTCCCAGCCCCGTCCTTGAGAACAATCAGTTAACAATTAGCTGCCAAAGACTCAACATGTCAGAACATTGCTTTGAGTGCTAAATTCAAAATTTGATAATCAAATCAAAAATAAATATCTTACCTAAAATCTTTCAGGGCTCGAAATTGAGAAAAATTTGAGCTGAAATTTTAGGCCTAATCCTCAAAAATTTAGCACAGGATCCCTTATTTAATTGATTTTTTTTTTGGCTACCTTTCAGGCGCAATTTTATGCCTAAGTGAAAATTTTTAGGCATAAAGTGAAATTTTTTAGGCATATTTACACCTGTATCAGGTGCAATTTTAAGCCCTGTGTTTCTAATCATCGTAAAATAATTTTATACCAAGCTGTGTGCTCTCTAAAATATGAGCATTTTCATCACAGTGCGAGAATAATTTATGCAGATATGTTAGAATATTGATAGCATGAAATTTAAAAATTTCTACCTTTAACGTGAGTAAACAGCAAATAACTAAGTTTTCTAAACAGCAATGCCTTGTTATCTGTGCAAAAATGATTTTATTTAAGAGACTGATACATTTGTGACTTCTTGCATGTCAGTGTTCTGATTATAATTGTAAATTTGCATGTGAAAGTGGGAGGAGCTATTCCTTTTATAGCGGAACCTTGTGTTTAAAAAACAGCGTAGTCAGATGTACTCATAATATTAATAAATTATTCATAGGGTTGGCTTACAATCCCTGCTCTCCAAGTAGTTTGGTGATACCACCTGTAACCCCTGATACAACACTGAATACTAATTAAAGCAGGCTTACCTTCATTACTTGCAGCATTGGAGGTAGTGGATGAAGCTTTGGGTGTAGAAGTTAGAATGCTGGGTGAAGTTGGAATGCTGGGTGAAGTTGGAATGCTGGGTGAAGTCGGCATGCTGGGTGAAGTCGGAATGCTGGGTGAAGTCGGAATGCTGGGTGAAGTCGGAATGCTGGGTGAAGTCGGAATGCCAGGTGTAGAAGTGTTGGATGGAGATGTTGTCTTCTGAGATGTTGCCATATCTTGTTACTACAATGTGATAATGAGACATGGAACCTATTACAATTTGTTATTAAACTTCATGTGACAGTCATTTTAATTTTTTAAAACATCTAAAACATGAGTCATAAACATAATGATAAATGTAGACTCAAGAAAAACAATAAAGCAATGCATAGATTGCTTTATGATCACTGAAATATGTTTCTAGACTATTAACCTCTTTATTTTGTGTTTCTGGTAGATTGGTATAAATGTGATCAATACACGTTTTACTGTCTGTAGTGTAGCATGATATTAACTGTCTATAATAATTATCATTCACAAACAAATTATATAAGGGTTGTCTTTCTGTTTCATTTAGCCAATTCACATTGAAATCTCCAATAAATATTTGGGTTTGCTCTAAAGGCAGCATCAAGACTTCTCGTAAAACTGCACATAATTCTCTGATGGGAACTTTGGGAGAACGATAAATCGCTATAATTGCTATGTGTGGAATTATCATCAGTCTTATTACAGTGACTTCAACACCATTTCGATTGTAGCAGTATGGATAACCAGGAAAGTAGTCAATTCGACTGTAGACTGCAGTCCCACCATATGGCCTCTCATTATGATTTGATATAGCATCATTTCGAAATAGTGTGTATTGACCAATTTGAAACATAGAATCACTATCAGTTTGTTTGAATCGTGTCTCGGCAAATACACTTACATCTGTACTTAAGTAATTTAAGTCAGCACGTATGTCGTTAATGTGCTTATTCATTGAACGAGTATTCAAAAAACATAATTTTATTGCTCTTTTGTCAGCATTGTATATTGGCGAAATGCAAAGGTCAAGTTTTCCCTCATTTCTGAGACGTTCCATTTCTTCCTGAACGTGTTGATCGACAGCTATTTTGTTTTCACACAGTTCAGTGATATAAAGACCTTCTATAGATTTAACTCTACTTAGCCCAACATAATGTACATGAGGAATAGTTCTTTTGGTATCAAAATTAACAACAATTCTTGTCTCTGTATCACCTTGAGATCTATGAATTGTTTTAGCAGCAGATGGTCTCAGTGGAAATTGTTTCCTTACAACTTGAACGGTTTTATTTCTGCCAACAACAAATTGTGTAGTGATTGGTTTTATTGGAGTCCATGATGGGTCAATACCAGAGGCATATAATTGTCTGTTTTCATGTCTAGTTTTTGCACCAACATCAGCATGGTCAAACTGTACCCAGATTAGGCCAGATGGTGTTTCAGTTTGATTTATTTGCATAAGTTTAATGACATTCCCAGCACCATTTGTCATGCCATCATCTGTCCTGGTGTTTAAGGATATTTCAGTTCTTTCGCCAACTGCAAGGTTTAGTAAACCATGTAATTGTTTTGTTTTCCTAGGGTCACTAGGTATTTGCCTCAATATTTTATCTCTGAGCTCTTGTGATTCTGTTCCTATAACACTATCATGTGCGTTAATACTATACTTAGTGCCAGTAATAGCATTATGTACTCTATCATTGAAATCATTTACTTTGGCATTTTGTATGAACAAGTGTGGAGCATCTAATGGGTAATTAGTACTGCTAGGTTGTAATAATCGTTGTTTTAACTTTATAATGTCTTCTTTAGTATGCTTTCCTTCTCTTAACCTGTTAAGCATTTCTGCAAATTCTTTGCTTTCTCTTTGTCTCATGATTTCATGCAGCTCAAACATTTTAAAAAGTTCCTGCCATAGATTTGGAGCAAGAATGCTATATTCATTATTCATTTCTTTGAATATATAGTTATCCATGACTGGCTGCAGCTGGAATAAATCCCCAATAGCTACAATGCTAACACCCCCAAAAGGCAAGGGGCTACCTTTGATGTCCTTTAGTCTGTTATAAATTTGTACATTAAACATACTGTTTCCAACCATTGATATTTCATCAATAAATATTAATTTAACACCACCAAGCTTACATCTTAGAGAATTGAGTCTGCTTGAGTCAAGGCGTTTGTAAGTCTTCAATGACTGGCATGCTGGTACTGCTAGTGCACTATGTATGGTATTACCCTTGATATTATATGCAGCTTTACCAGTTGGCGCTAGCATTAGTACTTTTATTTCACTAAAGTTTATACCAGCTCTAGAGTTATAGTACTTCAATGCTGCTTGATACAAGGCCTTTGTGAGATGCGATTTGCCTACACCAGCCCCTCCAGAGAGAAAGCTGTAGAATGCTTTATCCGATGTTTTAATTAAATTTAATGTGTGATAAAAAAATTCCTTTTGCTCTTTATTTAATGTTTGTACCATATGTCTATACTCATCATCTGGTAATTCATTAAGTATTAATGGCTCAGTGTTAGAATCAGCCGATGGGATTCCTATGTCATCTGATAAATTGTAGGTCTCATTAAAGTCAGGATGTAAATCCAGAATTCCTTCATTATGGTCTTGTTGCTCAATATTTTGTGTATAAGGTGCTACGGAGTCATAGATTTTATCAGCAGTATTGATGTCTTTTTGTATTTCATTGAAGTCCTCATTACACATGACATATTGTTCCATGTGTTTATCAATAACTTTAGAGAGTGCTCTAGCACGTTCTTGGTAAGAAGAAAAATTACCAAGGAGGTCAGATTCTTCATTTCTCCATGGAGTAAACAACATTAACAGCTCTCGATAGTGCTTTTCTGGTTCAGCTTCCTTGTTGAACCATACACTTCTAATTATTCTAGCTTTGTTTCTTTTTTTTGTTCTGTTGCAGGAGTTCTTACTGACCTCATCATCATCATTTAAATAATTATCCATGGAAGATTCTAAAGGGAGGCCATCAGCATCTGATTCATTAGTATGTTTTACATATGATCTTCCACTATTGTCATACCATGCAGCCCAGTCTGCAAGTGTCAAATGTTCAAGTTTTACTGGACGTTTGCAGTACCTTTTTAACAGACCGCTTGTATAGATGTCTTCACTCTCATCATCCATTTCTTTAATATCATCAAGTGGTTTTAAAAATTGTACCCTCTCTTCAGGAGGTGCAGTATTAATGAAAATTATATCTCTGGATGACTTCCGCATTGGCAGTTGTAACACAATATAAACAGCTTCTTGTGCACTGATTTCAACATTATTGACAAACTTACTTCCGATATCCCGGACCTGTTGTTTAATGTTTGAATTGCCTTTCCTTGCTTCAGAACAAGCTTCACGTAATAGTTCACTCATTCCCTTTTGAGCCTTTGAGATATAATTTACAATGTATACAGCACATGCATACACATCAAGTACAAACTGAATATCCATATTGGCCCTCCATGCTCTGAGACAAGCAGGATTGTAGTTGTTTATCCTTATTTCATTGGGATTTCTTTTTAAGAATATGGTAGGAGCATTAAGTGATGAGCGTACTGCAAGTAAATAGTTTTCTTCTGTGACTTTGAGTTCTTCAAGCAACTGATCGAAAGTTATGTCTTCACCTTCTCTCATGTCATCTAGATGCTTATTGATTGATTTCCACGTATTTTTGTGCACTTCAATTTCACTCTTAGCCATATCACTGTCTAGATTGTAAAGGATCTTGGTTTCTCTCATGGGAGGTTGTGGATAGTTAAACCTGCATTCACTTTTTGTGTTCTTTCGGCAAGTATGTGAATGTCGGTGAACTTGTCTGTTGACTAGATTGAGCAGTTCAGGATTGTCTGTGGGTTTTTGACATGTTATTATGCTATCAATAAATGCTGTTACTTCTGAATCACTATCAACTTGAAATTTCGGTGCTTGTTGATTCCAGGCTAATAAATGTATATGAGGTGAACCACGACACTGATACTCGACTCTATAAAACCAGTCTGATATTTTCCCTAATGGTTCAGAAGAACTCAAGAGGAAATGTGACAGAAATTGGCTGACTTGATAATCGAAGTGCCTAGCACATGTTACAGGGTCACTTTGAATTAATCTACACCTTTCCTCCCAGTTGAGATTGATCAACAAGTTGGCCAAGAATTCGAAGTAGGTGATACCATTGTGTTTCTGCTGACGAAAAACTACAGAATAAGGTAGCTGGTCCTAACTGCCTTATCATTGCAAACAGATCTTTTTTGGCTTTCTCAAAATATGGAGGTGAACCTCGCAATGCCCGTAAGAATTGAAATCCTTCATCATATTTTATTAACCGTTCTATTGCACCAGCTTGCTTTAATTGGTGTGCATTGATATTCTTGTTATTTCCCTTGCATTTTCTGAGAGCAATAAAGGATTTACCTAGAAGGATTTTCATTTGCAACTTCTTTGCTTTGTAAAAAATATTTTCAACATTCATAGCTGCTCTTCTGTCTGACCTTCGAAGTTCTGATTTACAGATATCGCTATAATGCACTGATTTATTTAAGGATCGTGGTTGACCAAGAAATATTCCAGGATAAGCTAATTCTTCACAGTATTTATCTCTGAAAACACTCAAGGGTCTATTGCCTTCTGCCGGTGCAACATTAAGTATGTACTGGCGCTCATTATCTTCTAAAAAATCTGTTGATGTCAGCATGGTATCAGTAACACCTGCAGGTATTTCAGCTTCATCTTCACTAAAATTATCTTCATCTGCATTTTCAGACTCAATATTATGGCTATGTTGATCATTTACTGCTGATTGATTATCATGGTTATTGGTGTTCTCATTTTCATGCTGTATAGATTCATTACTGTATTGAATAGGCCACTGCGCATTCAATATAATCCCCTCATCTTTATAGAGACTGCTATTTGTCATAAGCCATTCTGCAGCTTGCATTACCTTATGAGGTCTTATATTTAATGACAATGCTGAACTCTTATATTGTAACTTTCTTTTCAAATTGACTTTGATTGTCCCTACTTCACTTGGTAACCGTGGCAGCATACTGACAGTGTTAGTTACATCTGCAGGAACATTAACAATATTACCATGTATTTTAAATTGTTTTCCCCTGGCAGCCTGCATAAGCTTTTGAAAGGCAATCCTTGGTGCTAGTAATCGACATTCTAATTCATTTAGATCAAAGAATGTTGGTTTTTGTGGAAATGCCATCCCATTAAAAACAGCACATGGTGGGATCTTGTTCTTAGCCAAATGATTGTGGCATGTTCTACAAATCCATTCAACATTGTCAACACTTCGGTTTTTAGTAAGGTATTGATCTATATCAGGATTTGACTCTATAAGCTTCTCTGCTTTCTGCACACTATGCCTATACCATAGCTGGTCGCAACATGAACATATATAAAATGGACCTTGTGCAGCCATCTTCTGAAAGTTTGAAATGCTTGAATTAATTAGATCAGTATTTTGTTTCTTAGATGCTCTGTATGTTTTCATATATATCCTTCTTCTTTCCTTCTCAGCAGCATTGGTTGTTTTATTAGCTCTATATTGTTTCATGTATTCTTTCATGTATTTAGGCTTTTGAAATCTTTTTTTTTTACTAGGATTGCTTAATTCTGCATTGTTATCTGAGAATTCAACATCAGAACATGATTGAAATTGTAAGCCACTTATTGATGGTTGCTTATTTTGGTTTACTGGGACATTACTTTTTCTTTTAAGTTTGCTTGCACGGTAATTTTCAGAGATAACTCCAAGCAAATTTTCACTGGCTATATCATTTGAAACAGTCTGACATAAAACTGGAACAGTTGCAACATAGTGCATCTCTCCAATGTGTCCAATATATATAGACCTAGAATCAGGGACCGTATTTTGTCCCTCGATCAAGGTTACCTCAGAAAAATTTTCATTAGATTCTACAACATGAATTCTCAAATTCATGGAATCTGCTATTGCTTGCATTATAATGTGATCACCCCATGTTCCTTGCATAGACATATTAGATAAATATTCAGACCAAGGCATGTCGTAAACACCTTCAATAAAGCGTTCAGGATTATCTTGTAAATATTGAACACCCATCATTCTAATTTCAAAATGACGACTTGCATCATTGTATAAGGTATGTGCAAGAGTCTTAAATAAACAATCTCCTTGACCTCCGACATCTAGTTGTCTTAACCCAAGTCTATGTAATCTAAAATTAAACACATCAGGACCTATATTGCATAACGTTGTAGATGGTAAAACATTGCATGTTATTGGTCCGGGCTGAATCTCAACATCTCCAGAGAGCAAGATATGTCTTTGTGATAGATTATAAGTAACTGGAATAACTTTAGATTTCCCAAAATATTTGCTAAAGAAACTATCCTGTCTCTTAGCATATGTGACAATCCATTGCTTATGATAAATAGCAAAGCTATAAAGGACAGATGAACGAGGAACTGATTTCTTGATCAATAGCTTGCATTTCTTTCTCAGTTTTCTCCTCTTTAGGGAGTTCAGAACTCTTTTTAATGACACTCTAGATGGTTCTCTATCTCTATGGCGGGAGTGAATTGCTGATGGTGTGACTGGCCGAGAAAATCTTTGGCATAGATTTGAAATATCCACATATTCAGTTTTTGCATCATAACTAGTGTCTGTCTCAGAAGCAAGTGCATTATTATTACATCTGTAGCGAGATACAGCTGCCAGGCATGTTTCTCTGCCCAACAAGTTATCATTTGCCCCATGCACAGCATCATGCAATGTTGTTTCAATAAATGCTTCATTCTCAATAATCTCTGCATTTGCGAGAGTAGAATTCGCTGTGCATTGAAGGGATATTTTGATTTCATCATGTTTCGTTTCCATGAAGAAAGAACTACTTGTGTCTCGAAAGACCTTATTTGTTTCCTGAATGGATTCCATAACGAAATTGTTTGCCCAAAAGGAATCTAGGTTTGTGTCTCGAAGGACAGTGTTTGTTTCCCAAAGGGAAGTTATTGTTTCCCGAAGGAAATATTGGTTCCCCGGAGGGAATTACATGACCCTATTAAAGGGTTAGAGATAGCTTGATGCTGGACATGGGGCATTTCGCAGTGCTGCGCTGTTTTCAATCGGCGACCATATTGGTGGCGCTCTTTCACACTCGCAGATTCACCTAGCGTTTTTCTAGGGAAAACTCTGCTCGCATCTGAAAAAAACTTCAACATTTCTTTCCGGCGAAACACAGGAAACAATGCCTGAATGTTGTACCTGGTTACGTGTTCAAAATAGCACGAAAACATAGTGAAATATAGCAGCTTTCTTACCTTGATCGAAGTCGATTTGAGAGAAGCGAAACGTACATAAAACGTTTTTTCCCAATCACCTGTACCATGTACCAACTCCCACAATTCTGTGCGGCGCACGCATGAAACCGAGGTAGGATCGATTCCAGGGTCTTCTGGGTAATCTTGCTACCCACAAAACCCTGGGATCTCGCATTGGGATCGCTGTGGGTATTCGAGGAACGCCTTGGACGTCTTACGTTACATGCACGACGACATTAGTGGATCTGCTTGAAGCAGAGCCACTAAAAACTAGTCTAACGTGACGCGTGACACAATTCATAGCGTGTTCAAGCACACCACCATCCCGTCGCTGATTTCACGTGCTTACCAATAAGCGTCTTTTGCAAGCATTTCGAGATATTTCGAAGCTAGATTCTGTCAACAGAACCAATGTTGCTTATTACGAAGCAGGGATATGTTCCTTCTGTATTTTCTGGTCTCTTTGCCTTGTTTTGGATGGATTTGACCTCGACGGGTTTGCTTACATTCTGCGCTAGAAAGTTCGTATCGAACGGAGTTTTGAGAAGCTACGCAAATGCACCCAAGAAGCAGATTTTTGGTCGGAAATCCAACTCTTTATCAAGGTAAGCCTGACTTTTGAGCAAATACGGTCGAAAGTAATACATATCGTCCCATTTCTGGGCCGATCGATGTCTTTGTTTACGCTGTAAAGTAATTTGATCGGGGTCAACTAAACTATCGAAGGAGCAAATTACAGGAAATTGACCAAATTGGTCGACCTAGTCTGAGGCGCTCGCTTAAAAACCATGTTGATCATACCTGAAATGTTGAAATATGACATCTCTAGAGCTCAAAACCAGATTTTGGGGCTATTTGAAGAATGGCCCCCTATGTAGAATTCGAGTTTAATTTTGCCAGTAAATCACCTTGTTGTCAAGTGCCCGCCAAAAAATGCTCTTGAACACTGTCACGAAATCCGTACTTAATCCGGAAATCCTTCTTAGATTACTGTCAGCTATACGGTTTTGCTGAATTTAGTATTAAATCATCCGTAAAGAGTTTATTTGGCCGTCGCGAAGCAGTTTTGTAGATCCATGAATTTTGCCCTAATTTGAGGCCTCAAACCGTAGAAACCGAAAATCTCAATTTTCTCGCAAAATTCAATCTGATTATCAAAATAAACCCCATAGCCTTTTTAATCTTACTAAAATCTTCCTATAAACGTAAAATACGGGTAGTTTAGATTTTGAGTTGTGGCCGCACCTTGCTCGATTTTTGTGTGCATTCACTCTTAAGTAGCTCTAATCTTTCTCCTACTGTTCTACCAAGATAGGTCCTGCATTCGTGTGTGTCGTGTTTTGGATTTTCATGACATAGACATTTGTATTGTTTTGATGGACGGTCAGTGGTTTGATTAGGCGTAGGCTGGAATTTTTCCTCTAATTCTGAGTAATGGGCGGAACCTCTAAGTTTTGGATCAGTTGCTCTCAATAGTGACGTGTTATACTCGATAGCTCGTTTCTGACCCAATAAAAATTCAAGTAGACTCGGGAACTTATCGCTTTTGTCCACTTTGCTTCCTTTAGAGCTAACAAATTTGGCCCATTCCTTTTTTACGTCATTTGGCAACTTTTTCTCAATAATGCTCACAGAGCTAGTTGTGGTTATTTCCCTTTGTAGGTTTAATTTCAATAGGTCCCGATAGCCATCCTCGACAATATTAATTAGTTGGAGAAACGCCTCATCATCGTCATCCTTGATTGTTTTCACAGTGTGTATTGAACTCATGATAATATCGGCAATTTTGGTGGGATCGCCGTATTTTTCATCGAGACGTTCCCATATTTCCTCGATGTCATCTACTGAATTAGCGATTTCTAATGGTTCCGAGGATAAGCATGTCCGCAGCACATAAGATGCGTCTTTACTGTTAATTGTAGGCATGACGTGATGCTCAAAATCATGTTTGAATTGCGGATAACGACGTATATTCCCATCGAATGAAGGCCTCTTGATTTTCTCTAGCTGTAAGGCTGTATTCTGTTTGGGAGCGCGTTCTAATTGATGTTTATTCTTGCTAAGTGCAGATTCTATTTGTGTATTGATGATGTTATAGCGCGCGTGCATATCGCGTATCCATGCTATTTCCTGTTCGGCGCTTTCATTGTCTAGAAGCTCGAGCATTTTATCGTGTAACTGCTTGCATTCTGACAAAGCTAATTCTAAGTCTTTTTCTGCTATTTTAAGGCTGCTTGGTTATTTTTCTCTTGATGAGAATTAATCAATTCATGAGCATTTCCAACAAGGTCATTAAATGCCGTATCCAATGATTTTTTCTTTCGGTTAAACTGTTCGGTTAATTTCTGGAAATTTTCATATTCACTTCTCTGAAATTCTTGATTTTCAATTTCCACTCGTTGTTGCCTTTCTAAACTGGTTTTCTGTGCTAAATATTGAGAATATACATCTTCTGCCTGATTGAATAAATCTTGGATTTCTTTTATCCAGGCTTCGTTAACTTCGATATCTTCTTCTTCTGTGCTTAGTGTATAGATATCGTGCTTACCTTCGACTGTATTGCAGGCGTTATTTAAATCAGTGAAGGCGCGTTTAACGGTTTCAATACCTTTGTTCTCTCTCACGAATTGCAGGAACTCGTTTCGTTTTCTTATGAATCTTGATTTGGCGACGGTCCTTATCTTCTTTGCTTCCTCCGCCATCTCCGACTTCAGAACGGAATTCGAATGTTTCGCGGTGCGATAAGTGTAAATAGACCAACGGTTTCAAACTTGTATTTTACAAGTTTTATTTCGTGGATTCCTGACTTAGTGTACAAATACATGTGTGCGGTTCGAATTCTATAAAAATACATAATCATGGGTTAGAAATGATATCTCTTGTTACAATCAATAGTCAAAATGAAAACAAATAAGTAATATATTTACCCCATGGTCTTCTTAGTTTTAGATCGTAGATCTTCTAGTGTTCATTAGATTAATTAGCCTTTATGACGTATCGCTATTGCGTGAAATTACATTTGATTATATCAATTAGCCTGTTAATCAAAATCCTTTTGTTAAAACGAAACACTAGGATTCTCAGGTCTGTCAATCAAAAACGTCAATCTCAAAGGCGAAGCTTCGGGGCCTCCTATCATTGGATGGTGAATTTAGCGCCTTCTCCGTGGCAGCAGGATTAGTGCCCAAAGGAGATTGTCTTATTACCCTTCACTTGATTTCAAACTTAGTTTAAAAAAAAAACAGAAACTTCACCTTGAGACCGGGTTACTAAATTGCTGTTCTAGAGGTAGAGTGTGGTTAATATCAGAGTTTGGTTCATATAATACTCAATTCATTATTGATTTCATTATTCTATCCAAAAATGCAATTTTCAATTCAATATTGAAAATTTTGTTTTCTAAATAATTTGGTGAACAATTGGTTATAATTGTTTTTTTAATAATGAATTGAAAAATGCAATTTTTGGATTGAATAATGAAATCAATAATGGAATTATGAATTGAATATTCAACTGTGGGGGACACACTTCATATCTTTTGACTGTAAATCCTAAAAAGCACTTATTAATTCAATACTGAAAATTCTTGACCCAGAGTAGTTATAACAGATAAAAACCATTAAAAATTCAGAAACTAATGGATTTGGAGAGCCATAACAATGAATGGGTTCTAGCCAACTGGAATAAGTTTTTGACAAAAACCAAGTAAAACTGGAATGGGTTTTACCAAGTTTTACGTACAGGCATGCTTCACTAATTTAGTGTGTCAGCTGTTTAATGGGGTATATGTTCTCTGTAATACCTGGTAATACCTGGTAATACAGAGTAATAGTGTTCCTTGTGCTTGTTCCTTCAGCAGTATTGAATGAGTACAATCTGTCATGGGCAATGCTGGGCTGCATTCTCTCATTTGCTAGCTGTCTAGCAACTGCCTCATCCTCCAAACTAACACCATGCTTCTCACAAAATTGTGTAACACAAACAGGCATATATTAAGTTGGGGACGTATACCAGCCCCAGGTCAATTCGTTTGTTCAGGATCTCCCAACGTGCTTTAAGCCGGCCAAAAGCACATTCAATGGGATTCCTGGCACTTCGTAGCATGTTATTGAAATAACCTCTTCATTGCTGTTGCAGCTTGCAAATTCCTTAATGCAGTATGCCGGGTCCCCAATAAGCATGACAGGAACTTTGTTGTAACCCGGGAGCAGCTCCTTGTACATCATGGGTAACCTCTGTTCTCGTAGCAACTTTAGAATTGCCAAATACCCTGCCATCATGTACACTAAAAGGCCATTTTACTTCAACATCATTGAACATACCCTTCCAGTCACAAACAGCTTGGGCATTGATTGTGTACTTTTGTTTGTAACTGAAGTAGTCATGTGGATTTTCAGTCGGTTGCATAATGGCAATGTGAGTGCCATCAATACAACCAAATGCTTGCGGAAATCCATATCTGTTTTCCATTCCTCTGACAAGAAGGGCCATTTCTCTTGTGGTATTTGGGAGTTTCATATAATTTGTTCCCATCGTTTCAGTGATAACCTCGCACACTTTGCGCACCACAACTGAGACTGTACTCACTGACACGCCAAAAGTATTGGCAGTCATCGCTAGGCTTCCTTGATCTTTTAGGAAATATAAAGTTAGGGCGATTTGCTTTTCGACCGATAGAACATCGAGGCCACGTGGGCTTCTCCCTGGTTGCAGATACGGGGCAAGTTCATCGGCTAACTTCATGAATACCTCCCGATCCATTCGAAAATTCTTTTTCCACTCTGATTCCGGTAAAATACCGTGAAATAGATTGAGCCACCACTGCTCAGTTCGCCCGGGTTTGTGCAAACTCTTCCTCGTCTGCATGCTTGTCTTGGTGCATCTCGCAGTCGAGCTACAGCAATGTCGTATTGATTTGCCATTTGAACTCCCATCAATTCAAGCCGCCGTTTCTCGAGAATGAGATATGTTAACAACAATCCACATAATTGAAAAGCGGCCACAAGAGAAGAGAGATACATTAGCATTGCGATCGCAGCAGCGATTTCTCGGCGGTCCGCCATGTTTACTAGCACTGCTAGCTTGGTGACCGCTCCATCTATTGTTTGCCCTTGCCCCTACCAGGGAGGGCGCCCCTACCTAGCGAAAACTTGTCATGTAGAACGACGGTATCCTCAACCCTATTAGCTAGGGTGCCCCTATCCTCCAGGGGCGCCCTCTTTCCATGTAAACAGGCCCTAAGTCACACGAACAATAGATCGTGGCCCAGTTTCGTTTGAATTTCGCTGCACTCAAGACGTCTTTGCTCTCTCGATGCTTTTGTAGTTACAGCCTTTTCCACATGGTACGTATCTACTCCTCACTTTACGGCACGTTAGTTCGCTTCGTTTTACACGGTTATAACGCGCGCCTTACATGTTAGCTTTGGTTTTTCACAGTCAGGTTGGGGCCTGACCTACAGCTCGCACTACACGTGTTCCTCGCTAGTTGTTTACTCTGCTCGGCAACGTTCAGTCCCATGTGTTCAAGTTTTTTCACAGACTTCGTTGCGGTCGGTTGTCCCTTTAGTTAGGCAACAGTTATTTCCTAGGCTCTTAGTTTGTTTTCTTGTTCTTCTAGGGATTCGTGTTTATTACGCATTGGTTCACGGCATTTTAGTTGTTTTATTTCGGCTTGCCTCCATTTTGCATGCTCCACTAGTTCGCAATTCATAACCGGCGGTGTTAGTTCATTTTTCCTCGTGTTCTGCCTGATTTGCTCGGTGTTTATAGTCCCGCTATTTACTACACCATAAAGTTTTTTAGTCTATTGCGTATTGTGCCAGGTTGCTCGTAGTTATTAGCCTTAACTTCTACAGTGCTGGTAGTAATTATTCGGGTAGAGGCCCAATTATTTATTCATAACAGTGGTTATTTTGGCTGTATGGTTGCGACCATACGGGTAGAGGCCCGTTATAAATGAAGGGTTGAGACCCAAAATTGGAAAGAAAGAAAAAAAAAAACATGGGGTAGAGGCCCGTTATAAATGAAGGGATGAGGCCCAAAATTGGAAAAGAAAAAAAAAACATCGGGTAGAGGGTCGTTATAAATGAAGGGTTGAGGCCCAAAATTCAAAAAAAAAAACATCGGGTAGAGGCCCGTTATAAATGAAGGGTTGAGGCCCAAAATTGTTAAAAAAAACCATCGGGTAGAGGCCCGTTATAAATAAGGGTTGAGGCCCAAAATTGGAAAGAAAAAAAAACATCGGGTAGAGGCTCGATATTTATTTAGGGCTGAGGCCCTAGAGGAAAATATTCGTATTTATATATCGGGTGGAGGCCTGCTACGGATTTACTAGGGTTGAGGCCCAAAAATGGAAAAATTATATATGGGCCGGGGTAGAGGCCCGGTAGAAGCCGCAAAAAGGATATTGATAATAATAACAAGGAATGGTTTAGGGATATTATACATTTTTAAAACACACTTTCGTTTGGCCTTTTTTTTTAAGGGGCCCCGTAATGTTGTTCCAGGTGCGGGCTTCTACGCCTTTTGTGGGTCAGCTGCCTTAGACCAACATTTCGATGGGGTTTTCCCTTCTTCTCCTCTGCAGTGTTTTAAAGTAACTTAAAACGTCCACCTTCTGTGGAATTTACACCCTTTTCAAGTTCTATAGCATCTATATCATAGTAGTCATACGCTTCCAGTTCAGCTCGGTGTGTGATCCTGGTTGGTTCTCACGGATTTGGTGGTAGTGGAGAAGGGAAAACCCATTGGAATGTTTGGTCCGCAGCCTTGTGGATAGCAAATAAGTAATAGTTATTATTACTGATTATAGTTATCTCTTCCTGTGGCGGCTTTTGAACTTTCTTAGCATAGAAAACCCTACGCCATAGGGTAAATTAATTTACAAAAATGGTCTGTTAGTTGTAACGCATTCCCGCAGAAATATGTCTTTTGGAAAAAGGTAGCAGTACATTATACGCACATTGTCTATTAGTCCATCAGCCGTTTAACCCTTGGGCTTAGATTCGTCTTTTATTTCCTTTTGGTCCCGTCGTCTACTGTTTTACCATGTCACAATCACTCTCGAGTGTGTTACATCTTTTTGGTACTCCCTATGCTATTAGGTAAACCTAGTACCTACGTGGTCACATAGCGCTTTTTGGTGTAGGGGACTTATAGCGCAAAACACAACAACGCAACATCAGTTGTCAGAGGTTACTCAGGGTATTATCAGAGAGATAGTTTTCAAAATCCTAGTTACACACAGTTTTGTCTCCTATTGCGCTCGGGCTGTTATAATCTCTAATGCTCTGCGCAGTTCCGCATTTTGTCGGCGTCTTCAAACAGTGTGCATACGTCTGGTCCAAATACAGGGCAGTGACCGTCGTTTCGTTTAGTACAAGTTAATTGCCTGTTGGGGTTATTATAATGAAGTTTCCGTTGTCGGGCTTGGCCTAGTGATTGCTTTTCACGCTACTCGTATCAAACCTCCCCATTTCCTCTGCGCGAACTAGGGAAGCTTCTAGTTGTACTATTCCTGTGCGTAGCCATAAGACGAGGTGTCTGTTGTTCAGCAATCAGGCCGCCCCTCCGCGCGTAATGCCACTCATAGGCACCTGTGAAATAGTTCAACCGCCCATGACACACCTTTTAACGGTTTGGAAAACATCTTGCGCTCTCACTGACTAAGTAATCAATGACGTTCCGTGTTGTAACCGCAAGTTCTCCGGCTGTGTAGGCGCGTAGGTCTCATTTCCAATTCCTTTTTTATTTTATTTTACTGGCATTTTATTTTACTGCGCTTTAAGGGCAGTGAGAGCGATACAAGGAGTCCTGTCATAATGAACCCCTCATGGTTATGACGTCATCTAGTGTAGAGATTTAAGTCTATGAGCCAATCACTCGTTGCAGGGTTTATGAGCCAATCACTTGTCGCAGGGTTGAATCAGCGGAATGCCGTACCCATAGCCCTCTCGCGAGCATGTCCTTGGTAAAATAGTTAATTTATAGATTAAGCCACTGGCTAAGAGCGGAGCTCCGGGTTACATATTTTTCTGTGTTAAAGGTGCGTTTACCTGTCTTTTTCGCACGCGCGCGGATCAATGGCCCGTACTGCTCGCGCACAGGGACTATAACGGCAGTATATGGTCATAAGATAATATCACACCCTTATTGCTTAAAAAAAAAAAAATCCAACATCGCGTAGAATTATATTGTTCTGCGCGACATCGAGCTTGTTATGGCCTGAAAATGACATGCAACCAAAATGTCGCAATGCCTAGCGAGCCTGTCGTTGGTTACTCCGATAACTATTTACATCTAGAATGGGAAGCACAAAAGGAATAAAGTCCTTTGCCCTTGCTTTTGTCTCACATTCCTTTGTTTGTAGTCCCGCGGGGTATACATACTTATTTTTTGTAATTAGTATGCGGATTTGGTTGGTTAAAGGCCCATCACCAACCGAGAGCCTTTGCGGACTCTTAGCCAATCAGAGCACCCGAAAAACAATGGATCAATTTGAAAACAAAAGAAAACGGGGCGCAAAGGCTCCCGGTTGGTGATGCGCCTTTAAAAGCAGAGTTGCCTCACAAAGCTAGTTTCTCTTGTATAGTAGAACGAATGATGATGAAATACAGAGGGGCCTCTGGGAATGGTTCGAATTACAGCGAGGTAAACCCGAAAAGCGGGACAGTTCAATTAGTTTCGAGCACTTTTATAGGGATTGAAACACAAACATGTTCTATTTTCTGAAAGGATTTAAACTTAGAAACCGCCAAACTACCGCCACTGTTATTTCCAACGTCTATTCTTGTAGCATTGTGGTGATCAATATTATTTGCAATCGTTTTCAACGTAATTAGACGAGCTATAAATCGATGCGGTAGCGAATTAAATATTCACCGGCGGGAAAGTCGAAATTATTGGATGGCGGAGTATTTCGAATAAACTATGAGCGTAGAAGAAATCTCTGGATGGCGGAGTATTTTGAATAAACTATGAGCGTAGAAGAAATCTCTGGGACGTTCTTGGTGTTGCAAAATGTATTGTACTTTGGATTAGATAGATGTTTTATAAACACGGTAGTTTCATCGACATAGCTGGTTTTCATAAAAGCTATTGTATTGGAGCTATTGTATTCCATCTTATTGTTTCGTTCTACGGTCTGCTGTCTTCTATTGTCTTTATGCCTCCGGTGCCTTGCAACATCAAGAAAGAGCCAAGTCTCTTATAGGGGAAGTGAAGTAAACGTGCCTCGTTTAAAAAGCGGTATTATTGACTTATACACATTCAGTTCTAACTATTGTTGTTTGTAGCATTTTATTTGAGCTACCATTTTGGTCAGAAACTGGTTTTGGTTATTTTCCCCGTTAGAAGTTCTTAATATCTATATTTTTCATTATCTTTAAAATGCCATATACAGCAACCTAGAGCTAATAGTGCTCGCAGTTTTACAATATTA
Source organism: Scolanthus callimorphus (assembly GCA_033964015.1). Classification (NCBI taxonomy): domain Eukaryota; kingdom Metazoa; phylum Cnidaria; class Anthozoa; order Actiniaria; family Edwardsiidae; genus Scolanthus; species Scolanthus callimorphus. The sequence goes on from CM066913.1 coordinate 29,886,201, forward strand.
TAACCAAGGTTCGCCATTTCCCTCGTTTCCAATACAATTTACACTGAGAATTTTAGCTTTTTAACTTTTTATCAATTATCATTATTCACTGTTATTCACTGTATTGTTATTGTAATACCTTGTATGTTTCTAGGAGTTAAATAAAGACTATTATTATTATTATTATTATTCCTTTGTGACTTATGGCTCGTTGGCCTTTGAACCTAGCGCCGTTGGTTCATCAAGTCCCGGGTGATGTCGCGGGATTCTTCCCGATACAGAGTACTTAGATATCGTAATAAAATCTATAAATAAGTCACTATCGCGGGCCATAGTGTTCTCCTCGCGGGCCATTGTGTTCTCCTGCCCTGTACGACGTCGTTTGAATGGGTTATGTGGCATCACAACCAGGAAAACGTAGTCAACAAAATTTATTATGTCATGACCCTCACTCCAGTACACTACTCGAAGCGTTCCTATCCCGTTCCTATAGTGGCTCCCCTATCCAGATTGTAAGTAGGTGCTTTATGCTCGCGAATTAAACAATGTTTGGTGTATGGACGGCAAAACCCTTGGAAGCGGCCCTGCCGCAAACGGTTTTCTCAATGTTCGGCGTTCGCAACTAAGAATAAAAGAAACAGCATTGACCCTGTGAGGTTGATTGTCGACCAGTTTTAACTCGTTCAGTTGGACGCGTTTGTGATGAGGACTAGTGTCACTCGCTCATAGGTGCGTGGCTCCAGTGTGGTCCAACCCCAATCCGATGAACTTTAACTGAAACTTCTGAACTAGAATTCCTCACCAACAGATAAATCTAGGTATTTCTATTAGGTAAGGTGGATATCCGAATTCGATCGCAATAAAAACCAGCTAAAATGCGACGCTTTACGCCAGCCCTCTCGACTGCGAGCCCTAAGCTACCACAGGAATACCAAGGCTTGCCTACTAACCAAGGCTTAAAATTTTAAAACAACATTCAGTGAACGTCCTCTGAACGAGTTTGCTCACAGAGCTCATTGATTGCGTATGTCAGCACACAAACGGTTAGATTTATGGTCCCTTTTTTTACGGCTGGGCGTCTCCCTTGCGCTTTGCATTTGGCTCTTATGGGCGTGGAGAAGATCTCTTATTTCTGCGACATAATGACCTGTCCCGGTTGTTTAATAGCAATGCTGTAGGGCACGGCTAGTGTTACATTAAATGGTATGTGACCATGAAATCGGCTGTTAGTGCTGATCGTTAGGAGAAAGAGTCCCTTCGTTATTGTTACACTTTTCGATACTCTTTGCGAGATTAGCCAATATTCGCTCCTACAACGCGCATATAGCTACCGATTTAATGGGTTACTAGGTTATGCACTTCACGTCCGCCAATGATTATAGTTTCGGGTGAGAGAAGTACGTCTGGGCCATCAGCTGTCACGTGAGTGAAGATGTATTAACTCAGTCTATGCAACCCAGTCTATCAACCACGTCATGATGCTAAAAATGCTAGCATGTTACCCACAGATGCGGATTTCATATGTCTGTTATATAAACTCAGTCAACTTAAACTTCTTTAGGTTCATTCATGACTGTGTTGTGTGCATGCGCACAGTTTCTGCATCTTACCTCAAAGATAGCTCGAGAAATAGGAAATGGAATCAGGTGTATTTTGTGTTAACTCTTATCCGAGTGAGTCATAAACAGTATATAACGTCGCCGTGGGGTAATCACTTGGATCACATAACACAAAGTCCTGAAATACGGAATATTAGTTACGGGACGGGCAAGGAGAGGCATAGTTATGGGAGTAGGGAGGAAAGAGTTTTAGTTACGGGTATAGGGTATGTTTAGGGGGACATACTTCCACCTGCTTAGAGTGTACAGAGTATTACACTGTAGTGGTGACCTTTGTAACATTTGCTACAATCTGACGAAGAAAATAAAGTGTCCAGCTTCATTTTCTGACAGAATTTTTCCTCCCCTCCTTAATATTGTGAAAAATGAAGTCACATTTTCGGACGCAAAACGGGCTAAATTTCTACTCGCAGTGCTCTCAACAAGTAGGGGGCGGTGAAAATGGACACTTTATTATGCGATCAGATTGTATTTGTATTCGATACTACGTGATGTAACGCTAAAGGGGGCAATTTCGAGTTGTAATGACCAACGGCGAAGCGCAAAGTTAACGGATTTATATTTTTGTAGCAGCGCATAGTTATGGTGTGTAAACTTGTTGGTGTAATTACTTAGTTTAGTAGCTCTAAGTAATATAAGAAAAAACAATGAAAAGAGTCGAAATATGTGTATATTTTTCTGGCGCCTTTTTCTTTGTATGAATTTCTAGAGAACATATACTCAGAACATGCTAAAAACCGGCGAACAAATTGAAACTTACTTTATTGTGTCGTGAGGGTATTGAGCGTTACCTGTGTTTTGGTTGATAGGCGTTTGCTGCTAAATGGTTTCCGAGGGGAGACAGAAACTACAGTTTTGTGACTAGTTCTAGTTTGAGACTTCGCAGAAATCATTCTCCTTTCCTACAAGATCCTCTTAAACACGACCAGAATGCTTAAAACATTAATCAAGATTTAGCTACAAAGTTTTCATTTTAGAGATAAATAACAAACAGACAAACATAAACTTGTCAGTAAAGTTGTTTATACTAATGCGCTTTGTGCTTTTACATGCCTTGTAATCGAATTTGACGGTGCGCCATTCTTCAGAATACAGTTATTAATTTTCCTGCAAATATATTCAGTTATGAATCTCGCAGCCTTATAGAGTAAAAATTATCGAAGGCTCTACGCTATTCAAAGCTTATTCAAGTTCTAGTTTAACGCTAGTTTTTTCGACTTTCCAGTGGCGCAACGTCGGTTCTTCAAGAAAAATGAGTAGACGTGTTTCTATTTTTAAACTGACGGTGCGCCACGAAAAATTGATCTTGTACGCGTTATCGAAAATTCTAGTCGCAAAGAAACAGGATAAAACTTTTCGGGTAAATTTGTGTCTAGTATAGAATAGAGTTAAAATTAGGAATTTAGTTAATCAAGCTTTAAAATTGCAATATATTTGTGATGGCTCACCGTCCCATTGTGAATTGTACGCATAATTACATTGTCATGTGACGAGCATTTTTTTAAATGGCACCCGAATGTTAACATCAAAAGGTAATTCTCTTTTTTGACAAACAACTGCATTTTGACTGATTTGTAAGACTGTTGACTTTGATACATCGCATAATTTTGACACTTTTCTAAGTGACAAAATAAAGACAAAATAAAGACAAAATATCCTAGCTTGAGCTCGTTGGAAAACGTCTTTACAATGGTCATAGTTTTCAAACAATGACTTTTTGAAAACGCGTCAATTTTTAAGTTTGACAACACAAGGATACTATTCCAAGTGCACTCATGCGTAACGGCAGCTATTTAAGTCACACGAACAATAGATCGTGGCCCAGTTTCGTTTGAAGTGAGAGACACGGAAGGGCGACTGGATCTTAGAAAGTGTGGGTCAGGGCTAGGTGTGGGGTTGGGCCCGGGTACCGTTATCTAGTCTTTTAAGGCCCGCCCACCCACCCCTTACTGTGGCTTGGCCGCATGTGCCCTTCTGCCCTCTTGCCTGCGGACTCGCGGGCCTTCCCACAACTTAACCTACCAGTCCGTAAGCAGGAGGGCAGCTGGAATAGAATACTATTCATGACTTTCACGGACTTAGTTTTGTAAATGTGTCATTTAGACTTAGCATGACTTAGCGCGTGCTCCGAGGGAAGCAAGGTAGTGTGTACGTTTGTTGAAACTAGAATAAAAATTTTCTCAGCTCAAATCTTTCAAGTTAGAATTATCCCTGCACATTCCTGTATGTAATCTGTAAGATAACCATTTAGGTTTGAATGTCAATGGTGCTTTCGTCTGCCCGAACCGAGTTCTTTTTTAGTTTCTGTGGGAGAATTCAACATGACGGCGATGGCGGCTTTGTCCCTCGCTTAAGAAATCGCTTGAATTAGAACTTAGCCCGAGGTGAATCTTTTCCAACAAAAACACGCCCACGGTCCAGATTTCCACCTTCCCTTCGGGTTTGCGAACTTCTTTTGGCGGCACAGCTTCACGGCTAAGCGGAGCGAGTGCGGACACGATTTTCCTTACGGTATTAATATACAGATGTAATCAAGATTTCACCTTCAGAAGAAAGATTATACAATAAATCACCAAGAAAATATAATTTGAGTCGTCGTTTTCGATGCGAAAGTAAAAAAATCAGGCGCGAAAAACTGCCCTCCGTGACTAGGAGATTTTGGCGTTTTGGAGGGCTTCTCACCCGGTCAAAATTAATGAAACTTCCCGAAAATAATTACTGAGATCCTTAAAACTGCATTTTGGTAGTAGGCATAGATAGTACTTTCTGTGATACAAATATCAGGACAGGTTTGTTCCGAACCCGAAATCGAGTGGTCCGTTCTTACAGAGACAGCCTCTTTATTGTTCCCCATCCCCGTCGCCCAAGACAAGTTTTATATCATTAAAGAATGTCTCGCTGCCTCTCTGACAGTTTCTCCAGATTCACAACTTGAATTTGGTGAGCTTCTTATTCTTGGTGTTTCTCCCTGAGGATTCTATATTACACCCTATACCATCTGCTTTGTCTGGCTCATTAACTCTAAAATTTGTCTTTTAATGCTTTCATCATCTCCATCACTACGTAATCTACTCACTCGTCGCTTATTCGCCTCATATAAAGCCAGTGCGTCTTTCTAATTTGCCGCGTCTGGACAGCTAAATACAGCTCTGAAATTCTGAACATCCCCCTGTTGTTCCAAGAGTCCAACACGCTCCCCGTATATCCTATATCATCTGACCTCTGGTCTTGCAGTAGCATTCTATTACAACTATTACAATCTTTTTTATTGTTACCTGCATTGCATTACAACTATATGTATATTTTCGTCTCCTATTCTTTTTTACAATATACATAAATATTGATATATCAATTCTTTTGTTTTGCTTTCGTTGAAGCTGAGGCAATGCTAGGCAGTATTATACTCCTCCCCCTCTCCCCACCACGTTTTCCACAGAGGCACCTCCTCACAAACACCCACCGATCCTCCCTCGATAACACCATATAGACCTAAACCGCTAATCAACCAAATACATACAATGCGTTCTATTAGCGGAGCTCCTTGCACCATACCTAAGAAAACAGCGTCAAAAACTGCAAATATACTATTGGGTACCCCGTGTGAGTTTACTGAGTAACCTATGGAGATTGCTAGGGGTCGATCCGATTTTTGGACGTCTCAGCAAGTCCCGGATGCTGTACGTTTTCCTGTCTACCCTACGTCACAATAGCCCTATTGTGACGTCAAGCATGCTCAACTAACGGGGGAGGGGCGCGTTGCCAGGAGGGAGGAGGGAGTGCGCAACTAACGGGGGGAGGGGCGCGTTGTCACGGGGGTGTTGATGCTCACGTGAAAGCTAAAATCGCAGGCACAAACAGACAACAGGGCTAGCTGCTAGCGGCCGAAAAAACGACCTACAATAATTACTCAAAGGAGAAATGCCAGAAGAAGAAAAGAAGAAGCCATGGAATCCAAAGAGTTGGTAGAATGGGGAATAATAATCAAGTTGGAGTATGTTCTTTGCCGGCTTGCTCCTGAAATTCTTCCAGTCGGAGTTTCAAGGCTGAGAAAAGACACTAACTGCAGAACCGTGCTATCACTTAAGCCTCAAAGGATAAATATACGCGAAGAGGAAGCCATAGAATACAAACATTGGGTCGAGGGATGAGGAAGGGATCGAGGAATGATAAATTTGGTTAAAATTATCTCTAGTAGAAGAGCAGAAAGAAATGGAAGTACTAGAGAGACCTAGACGGAAATTGCGCCCGGGGAAGAAGGGGGAAGAAGCCGGGCAAACATAAGATCAGAGCAGAAAGTAAACCACCAAAGAGAGGCATCCTGTTCTTGCCATCATATCTTTTTGAGACTACTCGATAGTCGAGGATTAACATGGAAACGGTTTCGTTTGTTCCCCTTGCCCTTGAACCACAAATTTTCGGCTCTCCTCGACAGGTGATGGACTAACTATTTTTTTGAAACAGAAACTTTCGGTACCTTGAACTCACAACGCCTGACGGGCACCGAGGCCGAGCGTGGTATAATTGGATCTCACACCGAAAATCACAAACTTCACTTTACAGGAAGCGGAAACAACTTGAAACAAGTTTCAAAGTTTCTATTGACAAACGTCTTTGTTCATGACCACCACGTGACCCGACGCGGCAAGATTAGATTAGTGAAAGTTGTAGTTCCTACACACGATAGCCTGCTCTACTCTGTTTGTTTTCGAGAGGAGTCGTTTTCACGAGGAAAAATTACAGGCTGCAATTCTATTTAATTAGACACATGTTCTACGAAAGTGTCAGGACTATAGCTGAATTCACAGGAACTGAAAAGGTTTGTCACGAGTTACAGGACAACAACAATGGCGCCCAGATCGAGCGCGGGAGTTTTCGTGTTTTGCGGGTTCTTCAGCTCCCTAAAGACATGGAATAGCTTTGAAAGTTACGGATATAATGGGTGCGGTGTGGATTGGAAACTCACTCTTCGCTGGAGTTGGACAAACATTCAGTATGAAGTGGACTAAACTGCAAGCTCTTTACTTAAATTGGTAAGAATCTTTTCTTGTTTTATGAGAAATATTTTCTCTGACTAGACGATCTCTTCAGGAAATTTGATTCCTCGGCCGTACGATTTAGAAAAGATGATCAGACTTTCAACTGTGTTTTGGCCATTCATTGAATTATAGAATTGATTACTTTATTCTTTCTATTCATAGCTATCTATTATAAGTTATTTCTTCGTGAGTAATCGGTTTGTCCCCAGTCAAATATAAGTTAAATTTGATTCATCAATAATATTTTCCTTGCTCAAAGGAAAGTCAGCAGAGTGCACAGAACGTTTTCCCATTTCTGTTGGATCAGAATAAAGAGAGCCTCTATTACATGTTTCTGCCGTAGTTTCATTTTTTTCACCTCTTTCTAAAACCCAATAGAAGTATCTTGATCCAAGTTTTTCAAACTTTCTCAGGGGGAGCATGCCCCCACAAACAGAAATTATTTTGTTTTTCTGTCTCATTTCTATTTTCTCTCCAACCCATTTTTTGAGTATTTGAAGTGCAATTAGGTGAAATTCAAGTACCTTTTTTGCTTTTCTGGAAATCTTGAAACTTCATGAATTTCAGACACTTCTACAAAATTGCTCCACCCATAATATGGAGTTATGTATTTGGAACACTTTGGACATTGCAGCCTTCTGCTTAACACCTGTATGGCCAGGAGTATAGTGTCTGGTCTGCCTCGTACCCAGGCGCGTTCTAGGTTCAATATATTTTGTGTCTGGTTCAATATCTTTTGAAGGGTCGTCTGCACGCATTAGTATAGTAACTTGTGTTATTTCCATTATGAAATCTAGATGGCAACCTGTTTCAATATACAGCTAAGGGTTGGTTTTTATAAAATTGGGTTGACATAGAGTTTCATAGTAGTACTCCAGGGTGGAGAACTTTGACATGTTGTTCATGGCATACATTTAGTTTCCAAAATAGACCAAAATCAAGCAAGCAATTCTAAGTGTTTCAGTAAATGGATTTTTGGCCAGTTTGCCAAAATTACCCAGAATCCTGGTAAAATGTCTCATATTTATTTCTCTGGTGTATCTAACAATAATATTATCTTCTGAAATTATTCCACTTGCTATTCTGTCGGATAATGCAGTTTTTTGCACCAAGGAATAAATGTTGTCCTGAATAAATAATGAAAGTTATTGTGTCCCCCCTGCCCAGAAGGGCATTGAAAAGTGGCCCCAACCCCTATGGAATTTCTAAAAAAAATACAGTATTTGTATGGAAAAGAGCAGGGAGCATGCTAATTCTTACTGTAAGCTGTGGGACATGTGGCAAGCAATAAAATAAATCAAGCCAATCAAGCAATCAAATTTATTTGAAAATCTGAAAATTTAGTCATTACTAAATTTGAAACTGCAAAGTTTTTTTAGGGTTGAAAAGATTACCAAATATTTTAGGGGGATATTTTTCGCAAAGGCTTCATAGAGTTTTGAAAACCGAGGCCTTGTTTGGGAGAATTCGAGAGCAGATCATGAAGCACGAGATGAAGTCGAGTGCTTCATGATCTGACTGAGAATTCTCCCAAACAAGAGCATTTCATAAAATAATTTTTAAAGCGGGAACAATAATCATACGCGGGAGAAGTTTCAATAGCGCATCTGCAAATTTGCCACGTTATGGCGTCATTTCTATGACCTTCATAGAGTTTTGAAACACAGCTCTCGACCAAACAGAGCGCGCGAACTATCTCAATTATTTTATAAATCATCATCAATAAAGACATCATCATTACCATACCATCACTGTCATAATTTTCTGCTTTGGTAACTAACAAAACAAATGTGCTATCTTGTATTGTTACATTGTGTTAAACAGCGACTACAGCTGTGCCAGCATGTCGTACACATTCTCGAACACAGAGCTCCCCGGCTAGTCACCTCTCGGGGGAGGCTCTGGTGACAGCCACTGAGGCATGCGCGAGATTTGATACAGATTGGAGTGAAATTACTTTCTGCACATGCTCCAACGTTCAAAATCAGTGAAGGGCACTGAAATGGTTGCAACCAGAGCCTCCCACGTGGTTCACAAGTCAGGGAGCTCTGGTTAGGAGAATGTGTCGTAACCAATATGTGCGCTGCGCAAAAAGTTTACCCGAAGAGCTCCCCGAAGTGTTCCCCGAAGGTAACGTTAAAAAAGATCATATGTAAATGCTGACTACTTCATGTTGAGCGTATCTGAAACGTAGATACAGCTAGAATACACAGTAGATACCGAATACGCGTGTCAAGTTTTCCATAATGGGTTGCCGCAATATTTGTCTAATGAGTCGAAAAGACTCCAAAGGCGCGCTATGCAAATTATTTTTCCAAACACAGATTACGTTGACGCCCTACAGAAAGCGGGCATACCTACGTTATATTGTAGAAGACAAGAGCTGACAAGGAAACTTTTTACTGAAATTCTAGACACTAAACACCGACTACACCATTTGCTACCCGAGGAAAATAAGAACTCAAGAACACTAAGATCTACACGCAAGTTTAATCTGCCCTTATGTAAGACGAAGAGATTTCAAACCAGTTTTATCATTTCCAATGCATCTGCTTAGTGCAGCAATTCGGGCATTATATCCTTTTTTTTTATATTTTCTCATTGTATATTATATATCTTATGCATTTTATCAGTAGCTTTTATATCAATCTTTCATTGTTTTTAATATTTTTAGATTGTTTTGTATTTTAACCATAATGCAGCCGTTTTGGCTGGCAAGGTTTTAATAAAGTCATCTATCTATCTATCTATTTAGATAGTTAATCGGTAACTACTCGAGCTAGTCATTTAGAGAAGGGTGCTAAAGAGGGTGAGATTTCGCCGCGAGACCTAAACAGCAAAACATATAGTAAGATCATCATATTACATTGCATTGGTGACACAATGTATAGGGACACATTTTTGAGCGATTTGCCTTTCCGACGCGCTAGTTTCGGAGAGACCTAAACAGTTCTAACAAAATATAAAAAATATACAAGATTCGGCAACGGAAAAAGAGAATAAGAACTTACTTGGCGATGTTGTTAAGGGTAATGTGAAACAACTTGTCCTTTCGAAAGACCCAGCGTAAGACCTCAACGTTTGCTGTAGAATGGTATGTGAACGCCGTGCGATACGTTGACCCCTCTTTCGGTAGTTTTGCCCACATTACAATAGACAGCGACTCAACGGTTACTGCATTGTCAATGGCGTCTTCAACGAGAATAGAAGAGTCGACATCCTTGTTCATGAAGTAAGCAGCGACATTTGGCAAAACTGAAACATAAACGGAGTTGGCGCAGGTACGCGCCTTCTCTTCACAAGAAATGAATTTCTCAATCATTGATGACGTCACATCACGTAACCGTGTTACAACAACCCCTTTGTACCATAGACAAAATATCCCAAGTATGGTTATCTTAGCAGCATGTTCCCTTGAGGAGAAAGATGCTTTTTTCTTTGTATACCACAGGGTTTCCACGTGTACACGTACGGACGGACGTGTCTACAGCTCTCGAAGGGAAGCTTCTTAGTCTAGGAGCAGCTACTGGAAAAAAATCGCGTCGTAGCACCCAACGCGCAGACCCAGGAAGATAACATAGAAATATAGGTACATGCCTAAGGTTCAATTTGATCCGTATCACACAGACTGGCTTGTGGGACAACACCCCGATATTTGGCATTTTGTTCCCCTGCTGCTCACGTGTCCTTTGCAAATACGCCTCTAAACCCCTCATTCAAGGATCAAATGTATCCAAAACTTTGTATCATTGTAAGAAATCACACACTTTTAATTCCGAGCTGTAAATCTGCCCTTAATACCCACTCTAACGTCAGAAATAGAAATTAGAAATTAGAAGTTGGCAGCCATATCAGTTCTTTGTTATTCAAATGAGTTGTGCCTCCTCTCCTGAAGACATAGCAAAAGGCTGTAGCGCTACAAGTACATCGTGCCTAAATGTGTGTGTTGGCAAAAAATATCCCTTCAATGCAATGAACACTAATGTGGACATTTTACTGATGTCGTGTGTTTTCTGTGATCTCTGCTGACATAAACAAAAAATTATAGGTTTATTAGAAAATACCAAAAACATTTTTCTTATTCAAAATTACCTAGTTAAATGATTCAAACAAAGTCGGTGAAGAGATACCAGACCACAAGAGAAAATGATATAAGAGAACATATCCCCGTGCCCTATGAAAATCCACAATAAGAATCTAAAAATAGATTTCGAGCGACTTCCGGTCACGAATCATGACGTCATATGCGTCACACAAGGCCAACGCGGAAAGGAAATTTGTCAGAGGATTTTTTGTGACAAATACAGCGAAAAAGCCAATCTTGACATTCAAAACCATTTTTCTTGTAAAATTTGATAGGCTTATTTATTATTGTGGTACACTATATGATAGTTTGCAAAAGCTGGTTACAGTTTTTCCCAAACCTACCAAGTTTTTGCAGCTCAAAACAAAACTGAACTCAGTTGAAAACTCAAGTAAAATCAAACGAAACGTCGATAAGTAGACAACATCAACTAACAAGCGGCGATGTTTATTATTATTTTGGCTTTTCAAGCACATCTCATAGAACAGAAAGTCATGTTTTGTGAATGCAGAATATGTTCCTAGCCCAAGCTCATTTAAAGGAAGGAGAAATGATTTATTTTTCAATCATGTTTTTGTCTATTACAACACAATTTCGCCTTAGAAACAGAATGTTCTAGCGGAAAACGAAGATATTGCGACCCGCTTTGATCTTATTTTAACAAAAATGAAGACAACAAGCACCTAAAAATTGGGATAATTCACATAAATTTGATTAGGTCTAAACTGTATATTCAAACTGAGCTTCAGTGATGTAGAGGAGCTTCAAAAAGGCCGCTAACGAACAAACGTCAAAGAAATAGAAGTGACAGAAACAAGACAACAGACGATGAAAACACGCTTACTTCTACTTGTCCTTCCGGATCCCGTATTCCACTCTTTAACAGCAGGACGGCTTTAAAAAGGCTGTAAGTAGTTAAGCTTATTCCAAGGAAGCTCTATTTGAAGAATTAAAGTGGGTTTTTCCCATAGTTTCTCATGTTTGCGAACAACGCCAAACGAGTGTTCAGCCTCGTAAAAGTGTTTTTCTCAGGAACGACTTCTTCGGCGGGCAATGTTCTGTAATTCTTCTAGTCTCCTCTTGAAGAAGTCTGTAGCTCCAACTCAGTCTTTCATTTTTCTCTCCAAAGTTTGGTGAAACACTGTAGAAGTCTCCATCTATGGATGGAGATATTTCAGGCAACGGAAACCTGACCCGACCGGGGAAACCAACAAAACAAACCAGCAACAGAAACTCAGTTTCAGAACTTCTATTTTCTTACTCGGCAAACTTCCTTCTGTGAGCAGTTACTTTTGTTTTGCATGGATGCAGTTAGTCAGGACTGAAACCTCAACAAATACCACAAAAGCAATGCCAAAGAACTCGGTAAGAGGACCAAACAACTCAGCGATGCCAAGAACTGCATTCAATCAATGAAAAATCAGGAGCAGCGGCGCCCAAACGGCGGGAAATTGTTGAAGGCATTGTGTGACACCGTGACAGCACTCGTCAAGGACTGCCAACTTCCAGTTTCTAAAAATAGATTCTTATTGTGGACTTTTATAGGGATGGACATGAGTACGCGCGATGGATTCTCTTATATCATTTTCTCTTGCAGACCATTAAAACTATATACATTAGGCCGGGAAAGCTGTACAGTCTTATGTCATTCTTGACTTTCCAGAATTGAGGAACTCATGAATAACAAAGGAAACTCATGAATAACAAAAGGTTCAAAATGACCGCCGTCAGGGACATCCCTTTAACCTTCATTTTTACAGTACGTACGGAAATTACGGGATAAGTTTGCATCTAACCATTTGAAAAGCATTTATTTCTACACGTATGCAGAGTTTGATGTGTTTCTTGATAAAAGCTTTAAATTTACAGGCTCTAAATTAGTTTAGAATTTTACAAAGAACATGTGAGCAACTTCTAAAAAAGTGTCCAAAATCGGAATGTTGTCCCATGGGCTCATTTGTAACACCCGGCCTAAATTAAACCTTATACATATACCTATCATCCTATGTTTCTTTCCCGGGTCTGCGCGATGGGTACTACGAAAACCACTTTTAGGCCCCTTTTCAAAATCTGCTCCTAGACTATCTATAGAAGCCAAACTTGGACAAACTTTCAAAGACCATAAGAGGAAGAGGAACTCTACACCAAAGTCACGTGCACTCACGTTATCAATGACGTCATCAAAATGGACCATAATGCACGTGACGTTAAAAATGAACTCCATGGGTTACTGTATACGTTTTTCCCTTACCTATGGTGCTCCGCTTCGCGCCGCGCAGGAGCTCCGCTATTAACACTTTCTGTGACAATGAACGATTCCAGCTATAAGCGCGCGCGATCTTTTTTCTACAAGAATGCCTTTGGAATGTAACACAATTACCAGGATGCAACGCGCGCATACAAAGGCACTTGATTCGTGAAATCTAACACAACTGGGAATCGTCCATTAACAAAATGCATGCAACATATGCTCACATGTGAAAGAAAAGATTACCTCGACAACTTGTTGAAGGTGCTACGGCGTCTACCTTGCCTTGTCGCGGTGCTTCTCTGAGTATCCTCCAGTCCAAAAGGTTACCATGCTAAGGAGGAAAGCACTATCATTTTGGAATAAACTTAGCCGTTACGACGTTCCTTTGAAACACAACACATAATTCAGACTACTGTAATCAGGTTACACTGAAAAATCTTACCTCTGCCACGTTGCAAGTTGGGTTTTTGGACATGATAGCTATTTTCTCTACACTAAATACGCTATCCCAGATATTAAGTTGATGAAGGTTTCCTTGATACAGGTCTTCAGACGCCAAAACGGTCTGTTGCGCTTGCCCAATAACCAAGGTTCCTTTTGCACCGACAGTATGACCTGACGACAGACCATTACCATTGATCGTCTGGATTCCATCAACATATAGTTCCCACCTTCCTCCAGCGTTAGACCAGGTGACGCAAATAAGATGCCATAGATCGCGATTAATGAGAGTGGCGTACATGGGAGAACTGGTAAAAAATGTTATATATAAGTCGAATCACGCTTAAGGAGGCAGGTGACTTAGCACATTTCCCATAGGGGTTTGCCAGATCAGGGGATATACTTGTTCGGTTTGGGCGTAATATTCTCCCGTTTCAGATCACTTGCATTCATTTGAGTAATATTTCTTTGTTTTTTTTTTAAAGCTTCCTAGCCTAAATACGTTATCACAGATATGAAGTTGACAGCGACTTCTTTGATACAGGTCTTCACAAGTCAAAACGCGTTCTTGCGGCAGCTCAATAACCAAGGTTCCATTTGCACCGACAGTAAGACCTGACGACAGACCATTACCATTGATTGTCTGGATTCCATCAACACGCGAAAACATTTATTCTAGCCTGCTTGCAGGAGGATGCTGGCGTTTTATATTGCGGAAAACCCGGTCCGTTCGCAGACCAGAACCGTGTCCTTCTCCAAGATGGCGCCTGATCTGCGAACGGACCGGATTTCTGCGATAAAGAAAACCAGCAAACGCTTGCAAGCAGGATAGTGCTTCCGTTTTCACATACTTCGGTGCGTAGCAGATAAAGAAAGAAAGAATACTCATGGGAATGCCCTAGCCGAATACGTCTATTGGTAAGGCCAACTCGTAGAAAATTGCTTCTTTCAATTGCGTGTTACAAAATCACTGACTTTTGTCTACCTCTGTATCACAATTTGGATGAGTTTGGCCCTTAGGGATACTTTTTTTTTGCAGTCATTTCTTTTGCTTATTTCCAGTAAGTAAAATATATTGCGAAAATGTAGTTTCTATATTCAAGCCAACCATTATTGTTCTAGTGAGTTTTCCTCGAGGAAGCCAAAGTCGTACTCTTTGGGCCTTATGCCAGCATCTTTTCGGTCCGGATTGGCCACCGAGCAAATCTTTTTCGCCCATATAAATCACAAATTCCAACCGAGAGGGAAAAAAATGGCTCACAGAAAGAACTACATGATTTCCTAATAGCGGAGCAACATGCAGGAGAAAAAGAAAACAACACAAAAGTGTATATGCATCGATCTATTCTGTCATGGACTTTCGTAAGTACTTCCGTTCGTATAGTTCCGTTGTCGCGCAGGCAACCCATGACAAGTTTTATGGCGGAGCTAAATAAAAGGTTTATATCGTGCGAAGGGATGAACCTCAGACAACCAAACTTGGGTGAACTTGTCTATGTGGCAGGGGGGGGGGGGGGGGGGGGGGGGGGGGGGGTGCAACAGCGTGGTTTCGTGGTATGACGTCAATCAATGACGTCATCAAACGGGAACAGTTCTATATCTTTGGAAGGGATGAACCTTAGACAATCAAACTTGGGTCAAGTTGTCTAAGTGGCAAGGGGGAGGGGGGGGGGGCAACGGCATGGTCACGTGGTATAGCATAATCAAACCAGAATAGGTATATATATCTTGGAAGGAATGAGCTTCAGAGAACCAAACTTCGGTGAAATTATCTAAGTGGCGTGTGCAAGTGAGGGTGCCACTGCTTAGTCACGTGGTATGGCGGTGGCAGGCTATGTATAATGGCAACCTTTTTGTCTCATTAACACAGGAAAAATATGCAACCGGGAGCTCCGCTTTAAGCCAGTGGCTAAATCTATATATAATATTTTCCAGTAAGAAGCGATTTTCTACGAGTCCGTCTTAAAAAAAAGTCGGCTATTTATCCTGAATTGCCCTCCACGGAATTCCTTAAACTGTGATTTGGCTTTGTATCCCATATCGACATCACATTACGTGGGAGATCGAATAAATGATGATTTCTTATTATGGAAAGACACATTTACGACCGCAAATAATGTAAACCAAATTGCGAAAAGGGTCCTTATACTGTATCTTGTAAAATTTCTGTTTTTAAGAATGTGTTGGGTAGCTACTTTGTGTATCTAAACACTGAGCATATTGGTAAAGTACATTTCTCGCAGCAAATCAGATATCTTGCAGTCTAAATGTCCAAATTTATAAGGATTTGTAAGGGAATTCCGCGCTTTTTTGCATTTTTCTCGAAAGTATGACATTCTGTATAGGGGCTCTTTTCGCTTGACGGGGCTCATGTAACAAGCTGTGGGCAACAAATAATACATACTAAGGAAAAGGAACCCACGTAGAAAGGCTGGGAGTTAGTGGTTATAAGGATAGATTTTTATGATAATAAATTTACCTTGTAACTCCGTTGACGGTAAAGTAGCAAAGGCTAGCTGTGCACCAAAGGACAAGCTCATGTATAGAAGATATTAACGAATAAGAGAAGAAATTCTGTTGATTTACAGCACTGTACCGCAGCCACAAACAAGCCGTTAAAGCAGTGGCAGGCCTGTCAAAAGCCTCGAGGACTTTCACTTTATTTTCTGTTGAGCGCCCAAGGAAGTGAAGATAGAAGTCTCCAGCATCGTCTGAAAATAAATCAAGCCATCGAAAATAAGCATATATTTTGGTATAAGGCGTATCGACGCCTGACGAGAGTCTGAACCATGGGTAATCAAATTGTTGGCCGCAATCAAAGCTCGTGATGAGCGACATGTACGTCAAACTTCGGGCCCTACCCTACCTTGATTATTTCCAATGCCTAGTTTCACGCTTCAATGTACCGAATAGGAATTTACAAAATAATTACACTAAAGATACCCAAAATGTCATTTGAGTACGCTTTGCACGCCCGTCTTTTCCCTCATTTCTAGTAACTATGTTAACTGTTCAAACACAGACGAACACGTATAATATAACATAGTAAATAATACGTAGTACCAAATTGCTGACCCAAGTTGCCGGTTATCTAGGCCACACCAAGAGCGGGAAATGTATGCAGGTACAAACAAGATTTCATGCTACCATGGTCCACCGGTATCAGGATTATTATTTCACCAACCTGTCCAATGCTCACAAAATTCTCCTTTATGCCAATCAGAGCATGCGCATTCAAATTCATCATGTTTAGTCTTGAGACAAATAGACGTTTTGTAGCAAGCATCCACGCATACACCACTTGGACTTTTCGACTCCAAAGCCTTTATTACAAAGTAAGACATATAAATAAATGACATGTTCGTGCATTAAAATAGTGAATTTGAATGAAAAAATGGTATTTTTTTTTTCGTGGCCAATGGCTAACTCGATTTTTTATAACTTTTAAAGTATCACCCAATCTGCTTAGAAAACGGCAAAATATCACATATTATATGGGTTTGATACAAGGCTATTTGCACAAGACACCTATTATCCTATATTTTAACGTCTTATAATAATGATGCAGCAGTTTAATTTTAAACCAGTGTCCCTAAAGGTGTCAAAATGTAACATAGCGTCCTCCCTTTTGCAAATGACGGAATAACATTTTATAGGTGCAATGATTGATTGGTCTTGTTTTCACTCTCACTTGATCAACGAAATTCTTAGTTTACAATTTGTTCTACAGAATTTTTTTTGAGTAATTTATATTAATGTATTATGCAATAATTAAAGATGCAAACTAGAATTATATACAATTGCATTATAAGAACATTTTGTTTGCTGCGTTCAAAGGAAATTTTTCCTACGGAATGAAACTTACATTTAGGTTGTGCTTTTCTGAGAATTAGCCATGGGCCACGTTAGGGCACGAATTCTTGGTGTACGGTAGTCATATTTTGTAGGATGTAACATTTCATGCCAGTGTATTTTGGGGTACACAATAAGTATCTTCTGATTCCCTTCATCATTACCCTGAGTACATCCCCAACCTTCACTTGACGTGTAATAAAAAGTAACTTCCTTTTCATCTCATACGTACGATTACTTCACTTGTTCGCATTTTCCATTCACGATGAGAATTACCTGCAGGTTACTAGCAGCATAGCTGAACCCTTCCGTTGGTTTCAATGATGTTTGATTTTGGTCATATATCTTCTTATTCAGTTCACACTGGTGACTTGTGGTTGTACTAGTGTCTTGATAGTTGTAGGACACACATTCGGGGTGCTCTAGACATTCGAGAACGCAGTCAAGTCGAGAGACAACATCAGTTGTTTTCAACACAGAATAGCGAAAAGCGTATCCTACGAATAACAACCAACAGAAGGTAAATTAAATACGAAATAGGAAAATCAAAGGACGCCAATGGCTACTCGTGAATAAAGAAGAGTATGCAGTTATTGGTCAGGGTCAAATGACTCTAGCACAAATTGTACCTCATCAAAACAGGTTGTATCTTCCCGCTACATCCCGCTACAAAATTCCCGGTCAAATCCCCCCCAAATACCCTTATGCCAGCTCTTTCATCGTAGTTATGATATTGAGCAAAGTCACAGTGGCCTTTGGAATCGATTTCTGTTCGTAAATTATTTCAAGTTATTTGAAGGCGCGAAGGAAAGGAGAGGGACTTGGCTAGAGTCACACAGAGTGGGCCACTCGTCCAGTGATCCTTTCGGAGATTATATTTGTCTAAAAAATCAATGTAGATCTTGATGTACAACATTATAATAGCTAGTTTGGATGGAAATGCATTACTACACATGTTCAGCGAGAAACTTATCAAACGCGCGTTTGGAAAGTCCAGTGCAACCACCAAAATTCGGGGAGAAAAAAAGAGGAAAAGACAAAAAAAATTGTAACCGCACCGGAACTTGAACTTGCAATTCCCGAAAGGAAATCCCGAATCCTGTCAAAATATTTTGCATTTTCCCGAATCCCGCTCCAAAATTCGGTCAAATCCCGATCCCCCAGACACCCTTCCAGACCCTGTGAAAATGGCAGTCACGGTGGCCTTTGGAATCGAGTACGACCAACAGTTTGCAACGCGGGTTGAGGGAAAATGCGGGGACAAAAAAAGGAAATGCGGACGTACCGGGACTCCAACTTGATACCTTTCGATTCCAAGGCCCACCACTTACCTGGGCTAACCCCCTACGATTCCAAGGCCCACTACTTACCTGGGTTAACCCCCCTATTAGGATTCTTGAGCGTTAATGAATTCAACTTATTATGAAGGCGCGAAGGAAAGGAGAGGGACTGGGCTTGACGCACACCGGGACTACGAGCCCACCTACCACGAGCGAGTGACGGAGGTCACCCATCACAAAACTCGTTTCTAAGCTAAAGCTTATTCACTCGTAAAAACTAATTAGATAGTAAATAGCAGCTTATACCCGTAAACGGTTCACAGGGTGTAACAAATGAATGAGTAATAGTTTACTTGTATCCTCTTTTATAAAAACAGAAATTCTTTCCACATGGGAAGTATGGCTAGCTGTACTAGCCATACTTCTCTTATTTTTATTCACTGGCAAACCGAGAAGGCTTCATAAAAAATCGACCTGTCACTCGCAAACAAAAGTCATACAAAAATTTTGTATTCATTTAGTCGCTGGCAAAAACGAGTAAAGAGCTCGACACAAAAATATTGCTGAGAAAAAAAAAGAGATCAAAGGCACGTCGTAGGCCAATAGTCCAGTTTCGAATTCTCTAATCTACCGCTGAATAGGCATCAACGGCGCATAAATACAGTGGGAGCCTCGGTTTCAACCCGAAAGTTGCGAATACCAACGAGTCCAAAACGTTTTGCCTATTGTCTCCATTCAATCTTCATCAGTTTCTCGTTGGTATTCACAACTTTTGCTACTTCAAACCGAGGCTTCCACTGTATTTATGCGCCGCCGATGCCTATTCAGCCGCAGATTCTTGGTGTTCACCTCCGGAGACATTGTTTTATTTCGAACAAAAAGTCAATATTCTTAAAGAGAACTATATCTTCATTAGATTTGCCAAGTTTTAGACTGGTATCTCCTATCACAAGCAAGATATAAGCGAACGAATGTGCAAACTGTTTACTGTAAAATGTATGGCGCCGCCATGTTGGAGTCCTCGGAAGGACTCCAACATGGCGGCCAAATTACCACATGCGCCGCAAGGCCACAATAGGGGGATTTCGTGTTTACAGTTTGGGCTCATTTGCATAAGCAGGGTCTAGATTCAGAATGTTTGAAGGAGTTCGAAAATAATCAGCACTGAATATGAATAGCGGACAGCAAATGAAACCTACTCTGAAAATTTGAAGGTTTAACATTCGAATGTAAGGGCGTAGTTAAATGTTTATTTTGGTGAAAATATGTGGGCTAATGAACCGTTTGCCACATAGCAATCCACTCATTTTTAAAAACCTGCGTAGAGCCTCCAAAACGAAACGTAAACGTCAATATGTTCTTAGGAATAGCAATTATTTCATCTCGCGAACATCTTTATTACATTTTTAAAGAGCAGAGGCATTTTCAATAGCCTTGAATTTCTTGGGTGGCAAGAAGCTCATTACCCCTCATGTTTTCTGTAAATTGAACTTATCGCCATGCGCTCATAATTTGAATGACGAACGTAAAAATTTCTAATTACGCTTCATTCACCAAGCGCTATTGAAATTCAGAACAATTATTTTTGTAGCTCCGTTACGCTTGCTGATTTTCACGGATGCTTCAAATATGTAAACACTGACGTCACAATAAATCCGCCTATATGAGCTAGCATGTCCAAAATGTGATTAGTTTGCACTTATTTAGCATGTTTGCTTTCACCGAATGCTCAAAACGGGAGAATTATCTCAAATATGGGGATAAATCAATGCCTAAAGAAACGTGACTAGTGTTGCGTGATAGAAATTGCAGCACCGATATCTCCGGAGCTAAAAACGGGAATCCGATGAAATTTGGTGCTAAGACTCCTATCCAGAAACTGTAACTGGTCTGAAAAACACAGTTTCACAGAGTCCATAGCTTCAAAGTTAGAAGTTGATGACGTCATCTGAACACCAAGAATTAGAGAACCCGAAACTGGACTATTTGTGCTTTTCTTCCTGGAAAACGTATGGAACATTTGACAAAGCTGCGCAGTGCATATTTTGGCGGTATACTCTCTATTCTTTTATGGATTTGTCATGCATAATAACTCCATGTTGGTATTCTGTCCAGGGATCTCGTTCTGCTCCTCATATAGTTAGGAAATCCTTATTTATTGGGGCAGTAGTTACAAGTCGACAGGCCCGATTAAATTTTTCCACATGGATTAAGCCTGCGCATTATCCAGATATTTCAAAATAAAAAGGCAGCGTTTTTAAAGCAACCAGCTTTTGTGCATGCGTCTCATTGAACCAATTTTTACACCCCCCTTGTCTCTAGGTGCGTTGGCTTTGCATGTTGAACCTTCTTATGCTTTTGTGTAGGGAAATGCTAATATATAGCATAGACTGTGTAGCGCTAATGGTATGTAGATAAAATATATAAAATTTGGATTGTAAAGCGTTTAAATATTAAACAGACGTTTCGTGGCTCCTGCCACTTCATCAGTGTAACGGATAAAATATGCTTTTGATGAGCCGATTTTGAGAGGTTTAAAAAAAAATTCTGGTGATCGTTAGTGCAAACCTGTAATCTGTAACGCTCACCTTAGCATGACCGAAAATGAAAAAAAAAAATCAAATTTCTCAATATTTTCAGACAATGTAGGCCTGGATGACTTATTCATGAAAATAAAGCTCATACATAATCATAGTTCAATCGAATCTATATTTTCGCGAAATCGCAGCTTTTCCCTTTCCGCGTTCATTTCATGGTGGTTTTGACTATTTACCAAAACAAGTTTCCGATAACAACATGCTATAAGCGTTAGGCTAAATATTAAACTAAAATAATTCAACTCGAGATACATATGGAATATTTTAGAGATTTTCGAATATTAATTATCTGTAGCGAGAACCTGAATTTAGACGCAATGAAAGCACAATAGTGGATGTACCTTGTCAGCAGCCACATCACCGGTAACATTTGACAATGTATTTTTTAATTCGTTAAAGAATTACGCTCAAAAGAGTATTCGAACTAGTGTTGATTGGGAATGTAAGTTTCGGTGGTTTTTGTTGCTGAAACCTTCTGAACGTGTTTTTCGCGAGAAGAGCTACTAATCACGTCTGAAAAAAAAAATCAAACATTTTGCCGTACACGCTACTAAACAAAGTAAATTGCATTTAATTGCATTCCAGTTTCAGAACTCACGCGCACAACAAACTCGGAACAAGCGTAGGTCCTCGGAGGTTTGGATTTTACGACGTTGGCTTTTTTAAACAAGGAAAATTCTGGTATTTACGTTGCATCGTCTCAGTACTGATTCTCTGTATCAATGCACACGGCATGACTCCAGCAAGGAATTAAACTGGAAATGAAATGCGATCCACAAAAACGCGATTTACAAAATTATGCGAGCTATAGATTGACAAACAAACCGCGGCTTGACTTCCGTCAATCAAACGGGTGAACAATTCTCGGTGATTTCACGGAGGCAGATGATAGATCTTGTGAACTGATAGGGTCTAGCTAGGCTTTTTCACTAATATATAGATTTAGGCACTGCCTAAAAGCGGAACTCCAATGTTTATACCAAACCAAACTCAGAAAACATGTGTTGACTTGACTTGAATGTTTGATGGACGGAAGCCAAAACGCAGTTTTTGCATTCGGGAGTTCGCAGAATTATGAAAATCGCAGTATTACTCTAAGCAAATAAGGCGATTTACTTTTTGGCTGTTTTCTGGTGAATGAGATTGCGCCACCTTAAACGAATTAGCCATGGGCCACCTTAAAAAAGAATTGTCAGTGTGTGTGTGTGTGTGATAGTCTCATCATGTAGTGAAGTATACGGTCGTATACGGCCAAGTATACGGGATATTTTCGAATTACTCTTGGCATTAATACAAACTCAACCTCAACGTTGTTGTTTACGAAACTTCCTGATCAGAAATTGTAATGCACTTTTGTCCGATTCAGAGGAAAGATATCGATATCATCATTGGGCCTCTGATGTATCTGAGAGATCCCAAATACACCCACGCTTTAGAAAACAACACGTTTTCAGAGTAGGAAACTGTCTTTACAGTTGTTGTTCCATTTGCTCCACTTCTATTTAACTTTATTGTTTCACCTATGTAACCCGTTATCAAAACAGTACAAAAACTTCCAATACTCCATAGCGAAATCAGAACAAATATTATTGCTTGCCTTCTGTAGTGCCTTATCAATTATTTACAAGGGCATACAATTCTTTTTTTTTTTCATTTAATTTACAAAATGGAGAACAATGCTTACCTCTCAACAGAGCACAACCCTTTAACCCACATGATTAATAGTAAGAAAATGCAAACAGCATTCAGGAATCACTGAATTGGAAGGAAAGAGGGATGCTAAACAAGGAAGAAAATAAGAATCCAAAACAGGACAAAATAAGAGTCAAAGAATGTATACCCCTGTATCTCCTGCTTCAAAAAGTTAGTTACTTGCAATTATTGCTGATGTCGCTGCTGATATGTAACTACACAACTGCCCTATTTCAAAAAATCTAAACTCAAAACCATAGCAATACCATGAAAAAACAGTGTTGTTTTATGACGATTCGCCTCATTTCTTTTTTTGCAACTACGTTTTATCAAACAAATCAAAGGAATGACTTCAACTATACAATTGACTTTACTATTTGATATTAAGGCTCCGGTTGAAAATACCTACCTCTTTTTGGCACCACAAAGTTAGCAAGACGAAGAGAATCACTTCGATGGACTGCAGCATAAACTGTTTTGAGACAAATGCTATTGAGAAACATCAGAAATATATTCGTTATCATCTTGGCAGCGATCGCCTTTAAGAGATACTTTATGTGTCTTCTCTCATCTAACTGTGACATCAATTAATTATTAAGGTTGGACTGGAGCAAGGCGTGTGCCTATTAACGCGAAGATATTCTATGCCTTTTTCAAAATTGGTGATTACCATACATTTTATTGAGATACGCGGAATCAAATATTCTGTCCTATCGAAACACAAATAAATGTATTTCTTGAAAGTCTTGAAAGGTTTTTTGCTGGAAAATACTTTACAGCTAAAACCGTTGCATCGCGATTTCACGATTTCAAAAGCATAAAGTTATGTTTTGATTCTGACTCTGCTGTTCCGCCAATCAAAACTATCTGAGAAAACTAGTGCAGTCAACTGGCTTCCCTCTGAACTAAAACCAGACAACGTCGCGACGAGAAGCCTTGCGACGGCACTAGGCGAAACAGAACAATAATGCGACTGGGTGATAAGATTTGACTGGTGGAACAGCAAAGTCAAAAACAAATCGATGTATTGAAAACGCGGGTAGCCATGCAACGATTTTATCTGTAAACATAGGGTTTAGATATTGATCTTCCTGAAAAATGGCATTCTTAACCGTAATTTTTAATCAATAATTCTCCCAAGACCCCAAATCTCTTCTACTGAACTAGTGCAAAAGTTCCTCAGTGCAATTTTTTTGAGCAAAAACCTGACCATCATTAGAACAGGTCTTTTTCTTTTATATCATAAAACAACATACTGGGGTATCAATACACTTTATTTGCTGATTCCCTTGTTTTGTTACAGATTCGACGAAGCCCCTTTTCCCCATCCCTCAAAGAAGAATTTATCAGCTTGTTGTTTCACACTTGAGAAAACGAAAGCCGGGTTTCTTTCTTTTTTGTTTTCATTTGAAAAGCGAAAGCTGTCACTGTGTTCAAACTGTTTAACATGTGCCAATGCTTTCCTATTTTTTAAGCCGAACATGTAATTCGGAGAAGTCGGAGAAAATAATCGTGTTTTCGTTCGGCCATCGTAAACCAACTTGTACGACAAGGCTTTGGACGGTTTAGGCTTAATTTGACAATCAGTTAAGATTGCGAAACCCCTTCGTGATATTTTTCGTTAAAATGGCATAATTTCGTGAAAAAAGGGAAAAAGTGAAAAAAAAAAACATGAATTCCACTTCTTCGATAAAACTGGGTGTACAAGAGTTCGGGCGTGGGTCTACATGTGAATTAGACCAAAGCACCGTATGGTCCATTCTCGCATGAATTTCCATGCGTGTATCCTGAATGCAGCCCGTCTGTTACTGTTTAAGCGGAGCTCCTGTTTTACTGTTTTAGCGGAGCTCCTTTGCGGCCGAAGGCCGCAGAGCGGAGCACCATACCTAAGGAAAAAGCGTCCAAACGATCGCAAATAATAGCGCATGTATGAATTTCCACAGGGTACCCAAAGCATCACAGGTCGCAAAGGGATGCGAGTGAATTTTCGACGTCGAGATTTCCCGCCATTTTTCCGTGCGTACCGTGAAGCCTAACGTCACAGATTGGCATGACGTCACAACATGGCGCCGCCAAGTGAGTGACACCCGAATGACTGGGGAGGGGTGGGTGGTCGATGCTTTGGTGATGGCCGCGCGTTCGCGATCACTCGCCGGTGACGTCACAACATGGAGCCGAGCGACGCGACAGGGGGAGGGGTAGGTAGTCAGGGGGGCGCTGCTGGCTCGATACTGACGTCACACTACAGGAAACCAAGAAAGAAACCGAGAAAGATTTATAATATACTTCGATTCGTGGCCAATGCACAAGACGAAACTACACTTGGGAGCGGCTGTGAGAACCAACTAGAATCGTACTACGCAAATTTCGGAGCAACAAGTGTATGTAGAAGTCAAAAGAGTTCTTCTCGTTGACAACAAGAAGCCGAGAGGCGAGATTCGGCGAGCAGCCAACTATGACAAAACATGAAACACTACAGTCGTGGTCTAGCGGGCATGAGGCGTTTATAATAGAACAGTGGCTTTTCGGGGGACTAAAATTACATGGAGGAACCGTAAAAGGTGGGTTTTTATTCACTTTGTAATATTGTTGTCGACTGTCGCCGTCTTTGTTGTTTTAGAGCGAAGCTAGCCTGGAGCCTGACCACATGAAAGTCATGAGCTGAACTATCCAAATACTGCTTTGCTAGATTACTTCTTGGTTAATTGAATAAAACTTTGTTTTGATTTCCACATAACGGTAGTTAAGTGTTAATCGATACGGTTTGATAAGTAGGAGAAATAAAGTGTGAGGGGAGACGAGTTCTTAAGTTACTAATGGCGGCCATTGCGAGTTGTTTAAACTCACTTGTAATTTCTTTATAGGGAGATGGGAGTTCAGGCAGGATACACTAAAGTTGTTTCTACACACAGGAATAAAGGTACACGTCGCTGTTCATTGTGTATATCGAACATTGCATTTTGATAGTTTGAATCCGAGACGGCTCGCGAATCGGCAGGATCGGAAAGGAGTAACTTTATAGGATTTGACTTAACTTAGAACAGAACAGAAACCTTTATTTAATTAATAGTCCAAGATCGAACGACCGAGTTGTGTCATGTTTTGGAAAGCGAAGGAATGTCACAAAATGAAAACTAGAAGAGAAAAGCAAGACTTCGAGGCAAAGCTAGTATTTTTGGCACCTGCCAACTTCCTCTCACAACTGCGGGTTATGCGGGTTTTCCTCGCCTAAAATTCGACATTCTGGATTTCCTCTCCTAGAAAACACGGTAAGGATGGGAAAATTATGTCATTTGTTTTTGTTTTCCTGCTACCACATGCCTCTCTTCTCTGCATTTCACAAGTTGACATGTCTAAGAAGTAGAAAACTGAAATTGAGTCTAATAACTCAAGGAAACAAAAACTTAGTTACAAAACTACGGTAATCCTATTGTTATTTGCACCCATGTTGGATTGTCAGACTGTCAGAGTGGCAATTTTACGTGCAGTGTACTTATTGATGAACTAATCTCTTTTCGCTGCTAACTTCCTGCTGTTTAGGGACCGGTCATTATTTATCGAGGGGTGAGGGGGGCACTGGTGCAATTAAGGGGTGGGTCACCACTGTATTCACCTTGCTCTTGGCAAAACACTTTATTCTGTTCCATATTAATGTTTCTATGCCCAAAAAAAACAAAGGTTTCCCTATTTGAATTTTATTATTGAACACTTAGTTTTTGTGCATCATAATAACACTGGTACAGTACATCTGTAACATAAAACTAGTACCTAGGTAATATAAACACTAAACTGTAAGGCTGCATTCATTATGTATACTACAGGGGGGGGGGGGGGGGGGGGGCAGGCAGAGGATTTTGAGGGGGGATCTCAAAATTTAGGAACCCGAAAAGGGGGGATGTCAAGTTTTTTTCATAACATGAAGGGGGGATGCATATTTTTATGGCAATATATTTAAGACAAGGTTGTGCAGTTTGATAGTAAATGAAGGAAGGCTATATTATTGAACACCGAGTTTGAACCTCCTGAAGAAATATCACTTGCACTACTATTCTCGTGTATTTACCTTCTTTCAACTGAAATGTTGAAAAAAGCTGCGCGCTTCGCGAATAAAGAATTATAAACTTAAAAAATCAGAAAAGGCCTTCTTGTTTTACTGCAATTCCTCAAAGTTGGATTTGCACTTGGTCACGGGTGAGAGCGGTCACGTTTCTTTACCAGCATGTCGAAATCGAGAAAAAACAAACCTCCACCGTCCCCAATATCCCCAGAAACACTACCAATGGGAGAGGATATTGCCAAAGTAGTTAGTAATCTTTTCGAGGAGCATTTAGCGGGACTCAAGAAGCATTTCTCCGAAGAAATTGAACGACAAACAACCTATCTCACTGTCTCCATTAATTCATTACAAGACACCGTAACTGGCCTTAAGCAGAGCCTAGAATTCAGTCAGGCCGAGATTTCTGAGCTTAAAGATCAAGTTGCAACTCAGCAAGCTGACCTTGAGAGCAAAACGACTGAATTGTCTAATTTAGAGACTACAATTGCCAACCTCAGTAAGAGGCTTACATACCAAGAGAATCAGAGCCGCCGTTGTAACCTTCGCGTGAATGGTCTCGAGGAATCCTCGACTGGCAAGGAAAGTTGGGATGCAGTTGAACAGAAGCTAAAGCGCACCTTAGTACGGGCACTCAATCTCACAAGAGAGCCGGAGATTGAGAGGGCCCACCGTGTTGGAAGTATCGACCCTGAAAGACCCCGTACTGTTGTAGCTAAATTCTACGATTGGAAGGAGAAAGAGTTTATCCTACACACTGCACGCAAACTAAAGCCTCATGGTATCTATATCAGCGAGGACTTGGCAGAGGTGACTAGAGTAAAAAGAAAGGCACAACTAGACACGCTTAAAGAAGCTAAGGACCAGGGAAAAATTGCATACTTTGTTTGGACAAGCTGATAATAAGAAACAAGCCAGCAAACCGGCAGCAAAATAGAGCCGCTCTTGCCGCGGCGCTCAGTTAAGTTGTTTATTTAACATTGTCTATTCTGCTATAAATAGCGTCACATAAAACAAGTGAAAATGAGCTTCTAAAAGCTCTTCCTTTTCATCATTTGAATGAAACTGCTTTTAATATTGTCCTGTATGAAATGAAAAATGGTTCTCTCAATTACGAACATGAGCGCCTAGAAACGCTTTTATTTAATCCTATTGAGCAACCAAAAAGTAAATCGTCCTTCAATTCTCTTTTAGACCCAGACTCTAACATATCATTTTATCCACCTGAGAGTGATTATATGGTAGAAGAAGAATTAAACTCGAGACTCTTGTCAAATCAAGATAACCCTAATATCTCGTTGCTACACCTCAATGCATGCAGTTTAGCGGGTAATTTTGATAAGTTTAAATTGCTTCTATCGCGCTTGAGTGTCCAACCGCTTGTCATTGCGGTTTCAGAGACATGGCTCAACGACCTCACTTTAGATAATGTTGATCTTCCAGGATATAAATTTATTTCAAATCACAGAAGTGAAAAACGGGCCGGTGGAACCGCTCTTTACTTGCACGATAATCTTGAATACAAATTGCGTCCTGATTGTAATTATTCAGATCCTGAGGTAATTGAATCGCTGTTTGTTGAATTGAATATTCCTAAGGAAAAAAATGTAGTGGTCGGTGTTGTTTACCGTCCACCTAACTACAATCTCTCCTCTTTTATGGACATTTTTGATCAGATTTTGTCAAACATTACTAAAGCCGGAAAAACTTGCTTTGTCGCGGGAGATTATAACATCGATATTTTACACTACAATGATCATGCACAAACACAGGAATTTGTTGACACTTTATTCTCGCATGCATTTTTTCCGCTCATTACAAAACCTACACGTATTACTGCAAATTCTGCTACGTTAATTGATAACATTTACACCAATCACTTCTCTGATAACATTTGCAATGGAATCATTATTAATGATATTTCAGATCATCTCCCTGTTTTTGCTTCTATTTACCACACAAACTATAGATTAAATAAAACAAATATGAAATACTTTAAACGCGAAGTAAATGAATCTAATTTATCTAGCTTTCGGGAGGCGCTTTCAAAAACCAATTGGTCTACAATTTTGGTAACTGATGACCCTAACATATCATATGATATTTTTTTTAAAGAATATTCGAAGGCATATAATACTTTTTTTCCTCTCAAAAGCTTTACTGTGAATAGGAAAAAAATAGATAACCCGTGGATTACAAACGGCTTGCTTAAATCCATAAAAAAGAAGAATAAACTTTATCGAAGACTCATTCTCGAACCCAACGAAGTAAGAGAACATCAGTATAAAATGTATAGGAATAAATTGCATCGTGTCATTCGCAATGCTAAACGTCAATATTACGACATTAAGTTTGAAAGCGCCAAAGCTAACCTAAAAGAAACTTGGAAACTCATAAATCAAGTTATAAACAAAAAAAAGTCGAAGTCCGCATTGCCCTCATCATTCAATGTAGCAGGAAAAACTGTTACTGATCCAATTGAAATTGCTAACGGTTTTTGCAAATATTTTTCAAGTATTGGACCTAACTTAGCTCAAAAGATTCTTCCAAGCAACGCCTCTTATTTGTCTTTTCTTTCAAATCCTACTGATGAATCCTTTATTTTTCAACCCTCTTCCTCTCAAGAGGTTGTAGATATTTGTAAATCTTTCAGATCAGGAAAAGCTCCTGGATACGATAATATTTCTATGGATATTATAAAAGAATCTTTAGATATAATATCTAAACCGTTATCCGAAATCATTAACTGTTCACTTAGTTGCGGGAAATTCCCTGAGAAATTAAAGATATCCAAAGTTGTCCCTATATTTAAGGCAGATGACCAACATCTGTTTGCAAATTATAGGCCGATATCATTACTACCTAATTTTTCAAAAATCTTTGAGAAAGTTGTACATAATCGTTTTATAGCTTTCATTGAAAGACTAGAAATTATGTACCGATGCCAATTTGGCTTTCGCAAAAAATATTCCACAGAGCTCTCGCTTGTTTACTTAATAAATAAGATTTCTGAAGCTATTGATAAAATGAGGTTACTGTTGGGGTGTTTCTTGACCTCTCGAAAGCGTTCGACACTCTTGATCACAAAATATTATTTAGCAAATTAGAACATTATGGAATTCGAGGAGCAGCATTAGATTGGGTCAAAAGTTATTTTTCTGAACGTCTACAATTTGTCCAATACAACCAGACTTCTTCTTCCATGCGTCAGATTCAGTGTGGGGTCCCGCAGGGATCAATTTTAGGCCCATTATTTTTTATTCTATACATAAATGATTTGCCTAATGTTTCTCAACTGACCGAAGCTCTTCTTTTGCAGACGATACTAGTATTTTCTCCTCGCATCGCGACCAAAACCATCTTATCACTACTTTAAATGAAGAACTTACAAAAATTGACGACTGGATGCGAGCAAACAAATTATCAGTAAATATTAAGAAAACAAACTATGTTATTTTTAAACCAGCTCAAAAGAAACTAACAATAGAACTTCCGGTTATTCTCGGCAAACAAATATTAGAAGAGCAAAAGTCTGTTAAATTCTTGGGTACTTATATTGATAATAATCTCACATGGAAGCCCCATATAAACTATTTATGTAAAAAACTTTCTAAATCGATAGGCATTATTTCTAAGTCACGTTATTTTCTATCAGAGAAAACTTTACTCTCTCTTTATTACACTCTAGTATATCCTTATATAACCTATTGTAATACTGTCTGGGCCTCAACTTATCCGACTAATTTAAATCGAATTTATCTCTTACAAAAACGGGTTGTTCGAGCAATAACTAAATCTGATTTTTTGGCACACTCTGCCCCTTTATTTAGTCGTCTGAAGGTTTTAGATATTTTCCAGGTTAATGCTTTTTATGTTGCAAAATTCATGTATTTGCATCAAAATCGCTTGCTCCCTCCAATTTTCCTTGATCTCTTTCAAACCGGTAGTCAAATTCATGACTACAACACAAGACAGGCAACTAACTTACGCCCTCATAATTGTCGAACAAACATTAAGAAATTCACCATTCTTTCCCAAGGTCCCAAAGTATGGAATGCTATTCCATCATCAATATCTTTTTCCCTTAGTCTTTTCTCTTTCAAAAATAAACTAAAAGAATTTTTACTAAATAGATCTTGACTCGCACACCCGTGACCCACACTTTTTCACTACTTAAACTGCAAGCTTTTCGTATTGAGGTGTCCTCTCTCGTAAAAACCTGCACGGTTTCTTAGAGGGCACCTCGCCACTCTTTTTCTATCTAGTTCTCTCATTTTGTAAATACTTTATTTATATAGTGGCAAATAAAATGAAATGAAAATGAAATGAAAGTCCTTCACTCTTCAGTGACTTTTGTCTGCCAGACAAAAACGCCTTTGGACTTTTGATTAATAATCTTGTAGCTTCATTGCCAAATTTGTGGCGCGCTTCGCGCGCACAACGGAAAACATACCAAACAATCAAATACAAAATAAATGATACTCAGCCTATGTGTAGTAAGGCTCCAATCGAGGAGCGCACCAGATCAAGGTAGAAAGTCACTACACACAAAAGAGTACAGCCACCTAGGATTTTTATTTGCATTTTTACGCTTTGTATTTTTTTATCAATGAGCCTTGTTCTGCATCTTTGGAAAAAATGTTATTGACGCAACCCTACCTCGACATATAAATTGAAAAACATTTTTTGGGGGGGCATATTTTTTCCTTTTGACTAAGAGGGGGGATTCGTAAAAAATATGTTGTGCCTTGGGGGGATCTGAAAATTTTGCATTGTCAAAAAAAAAATCCCCCCTCAACCTACCCCCCCCCCCCCCCACCCCCCTGTAGTATACATAATGAATGCAGCCTAATCCTAAATAGCTGTGGACCCGGGGGCAGTGGGTGCTGACATTTTTAACTGGGGGTGGGGGCTGAGCTTTTTGAAACTATATATTTTTTGTATTCACACGTAAAAAAGAAAAGGAACAGAAGAACCTTTTTGTTTGTTGTTTTTGTTTCTGTTGTGACATTAGGCTCAGTAGGGGTTAAGATTACATTGTGACATATTTTCTTCAAAATATATGTGAGGTGAAAACATGGAAAATAGAAATAACATGCACACTTCATTTTTGCCTGTTCGGCACCCCCACTTTTTAGGGTGCTCTTCTGCCCCTGTGTTATCCCAACTGTTTGGGAGGTAGTATGACCCTGAAGGGAAGATAATACCAGACTGGACTATTTAAGATACCAAGGTGTTTATATCTGACCTAAATGAAAACTCAGGTTGGATTGAAGCTTAAATCTGAGATCCGAGTGGGAATGTGTGAATTTCCTAACTGGGATAAAAAAATTTCATTTTGGCATAGGTAGCATGTTAATTTAGTGAATACAGAAACAACAACATTGTATTGGCATCCATTCAGGGCTGTAACTCCCTCATACAGCCATATTTTCATTACTGTAGTGCTGTATGGGGGACATGTGGCAAAGGGATGGCAAACACCCTCCAGATACTCCAAAACAGGGCAGCCAGGGTTTTGACCTTCTCAAATTATGATAAACAGTCAAGGGATTTACTGGATGAGCTACAGTGGGACAATCTTGAGACCAGGAGGGACAAACAGCTAGCATTGATGATGTACAAAACCCAAAATGGAGGAATCCCAGATTACCTCTCAAATATTTTCTTGTATTCCTATCAAACTCATAAGTATAATTTTAAGTAGAGTTTTTCAGCTCCTGCTTAAAAATTAAGCCTTAATTAATCTTAAAGAAAACAATTTTGAGCTATCAGAATTGTCAATATATTAAATATAACTTTTTAATAATTTATGTATTTTATATTATTCATTATCTTTGTATCTACCATTATCCCTATATTTTATTGTATATATATCTTAAATTGTACATAATATGTAAGCTAGATTATATTAATAGTTAGATACCATGTAATGCGCTTTTGGTCATTATTATGTTAAAAAGTGCACTATAAATCAATAAATTATTATTTATTATTATATAACTCAATATATACTGAGTGTACATTACTGCCAAGATTTTTGTGATTGCATCTAGAATTTAGGTTCTGGTCATTACTACACTTTGAATATTATATGTCTTCACGGGTTTAGGAAAACCACTCTTGAAACTGAACATGGAATTAGTCAATCATAGACAAAACAATTAGAAATCATTTCATTCATTCTTGATTTCATGAATTCATCACTAAAATGTACATGTATAGTATCCAATTAGCCATGCATGGTATTATTTAAGACTGGAAAATAGAAGATTTGTCTTTAAGCTTCATCAGACTTATTGCTTTTCTCTTTCAATTTCAGCGACAAAGCAGCAGCCAGAAATGGCTCTTGGACAGGCCAAAATTATATAAATAGTATTACATGGACTGAAAACAGACTTTGAAGTTCATAAGAGACTATGTTTGGCAATGAGAGATAAGAGGGAATAACTTTACAGAAAACAGCGGAAGGGGAAGGGCTACCCCCCCCCCCCCCCCTCCTCCCCTCCCCCCCCCCCCCCTCCCCCCCCCCCCCCCCCCCCCCCCCCCCCCCCCCCCCCTGCCATCCATGAATTAGAATACAATATGTAATGGCTCTGTCTTGTGTTTTTGAAAAGAAAATGTATCCATGATTGTTAGATCATCTGGTTTGTGAACATTAAAACAATAGATTGCTTGCTTTAGATTTCCATGAACTGATCAAGACTCCTCATTTTCACCATATAAATCTCCAGCTTGTTAAATTTTTGTTACATAATTGTGTTAACCAAATTAACCATACATCATACATGGTGTTTTTGAACATAGGGTAGGTAGTTTTTTTTCTTTGGGAATTTCAGCAAAGTGTGGTTCCACAATATATACATTCCCCTCCCCCATGGAAGGGATTGGAAATTCTGGAGGGATGGGGATCAATTTACCTGATCTTTTCCATACAAATACTGTACGTATTTTTACCACCGCTTCGAGAGGGAGGAGTATGGATATTTTCTGGGACCACACAATTTCCTAGTCGATCACATGCACAATTAAAAAAAATGCCCTCTCATGCGTCTTTTAGGGAAACATCCATGTAATGTGCATGTGATCGACTAGGAAACTGTACAACTCTTCACTCTCCTTTGTGTAATGTTATGTTCCAAGCCCTCCGAGAACAATTCCGTAACTCATAAAGTGGTACATAGCTCTTAAAAGGACAATTAATGTAATGGAAATGGTTCTTCCCCTGAAAAGCTCACGAATTGGGATGGCCCTCCCCTTACCATTCCTTCCCTTACCATTGGAATTTCCAATACATACAAAGCAGGATAAATACAAATACCAAAATTGGGAACCAACTTTTCTAAATTTCTCTGCTCATTCCATGGTGGGTATTTTCTTGAATCTTTTATGAATATCTTGACAAATAAAAGCTTTTATTTTTTTCCTCTAGGGCACGGTAACGAATCCTGCATTCTGATTGGTTCTTAGAGCACGCGCGCGGGGGCAATATTTTCTATCTCTGACCTACGTCACAGTAACCATTTTCGCGCGCTTGTTTTCATCGAAAAAATCAAATTTTTGAGTTGGAAAAAATAAATAAGTTATTACCGGCTTTAGGTCGGTCCGTATATGGAAAAAACTGTGACCTCCGCCTGGAAAATGTGGAATGGAACATTTTCCAGCCCTCGGTCACAGTTTTTCCCTATACGGACCTCCCAGCCGGTAAATAACATATATTTCTCTTTAAAAAAAATGCCCTCTCATGCGTCTTTTAGGGAAACATCCATGTAATGTGCATGTGATCGACTAGGAAACTGAACAAATCTTCACTCTCCTTTGTGTAATGTTATGTTCCAAGCCCTCCGAGAACAATTCCGTAACTCATAAAGTGGTACATAGCTCTTAAAAGGACAATTAATGTAATGGAAATGGTTCTTCCCCTGAAAAGCTCACGAATTGGGATGGCCCTCCCCTTTACCATTCCTTCCTTTACCATTGGAATTTCCAATACATACAAAGCAGGATAAATACAAATACCAAAATTGGGAACCAACTTTTCTGAATTTCTCTGCTCATTCCATGGTGGGTATTTTCTTGAATCTTTTATGAATATCTTGACAAATAAAAGCTTTTATTTTTTTCCTCTAGGGCACGGTAACGAATCCTGCTTCTGATTGGTTCTTAGAGCACGCGCGCGGGGGCAATATTTTCCTATCTCTGACCTACGTCACAGTAACCATTTTCGCGCGCTTGTTTTCATCGAAAAAATCAAATTTTTGAGTTGGAAAAAATAAATAAGTTATTTACCGGCTTTAGGTCGGTCCGTATATGGAAAAAAACTGTGACCTCCGCCTGGAAAATGTGGAATGGAACATTTTCCAGCCCTCGGTCACAGTTTTTCCCTATACGGACCTCCCAGCCGGTAAATAACATATATTTCTCTTTATGGTATGTTTGTGCTTTGTAGACTAGACGAAATATCAGAAAATTGCAATATTTAAGGCGCATGAGGCATTTTTTAGTAAAAGCTGGCAACAAGAGTTTTCTTATGTAATTTTTCACGCTGAATCCGAATTTTCTTGTTGCCATCCCTGATTTTGCATTTTAATGAGTGAAAATGACGTCATCATGATTGACAGCTGTTCGCGAACCCTTAAAAAAGTTTTGTCGCTATATTTCAAATTCGAACGAACATTTATCTTGAACAGGATAGTATAGAATGTTCTATACGAATGATTGTCGTATTATTCGGATATGGCGCTGCTGTGATATTCAAAATGGCGGATCCAAGATGGCCGCCATATCGTCAAATTTGATTTTTAGAAACGATCAGTCTGGTAGTCAAAAAAGACATGGAAATAAATACCTGACAACGAATTCAAGGTATCACAGTATGAAATGCAGTGCTGCTGGTCGAATGAAGCCATATTAAATATATAAAAGGCAAATCAATATGAAAAGGTGAATCATCCTTAGTCCCGGCAACAAAACTGTGCCTTTGACGTCCTTATATCAAAAGTTCGTTCACAACGATCATGCAATCTGCTGACCCAGTGGCATAATCGAAAAATAGCGGAAACCTCTCAGGACCAGCAGAAAACCTCAAAAGGAAACCTCAGACAAGAAAGGGGTTGGAATAGGATAAGGGCTTTCAAGCATAGAGAGGAAAGCTACTCCGAGGACAAATTAAAGTCTTACATTCGCTACTTTGTTATAAGTTCAAAGTTGCTACCACCAGGCTATAAAAAGAATTCGAAAAAGGCTGGAGCAACGCCTAAATTGCCATAGAATGATTTCCCCCTTTATCCCTGCTTTTTTCTTATCATTATTATTCCTGTGTGTTTAAGAGGAATATTCTGCATGCATTTAAAGTAATAGTCGTAGATGTATTTGACTCAGTGATAGGCTTTGAAATCAATAGTCATATGAGAACTTTTACAGTAGGGACGACTAAGTTGCTATAATTTTGTGGATTGCGCTTCCTACCTAAATTCACTAACAACAATCATATATTTGCCTATATATTATTCTCTTTCCACCATAATCGTCAGTTGCTACTTTTATGTATTGCAAAATCGTTTAAGTTTTGTTTTTATATTTTTTTAAGTTTAGCCTTTGAACGTGATGGCCTCAAACAATCAACAGATATCCAAAATGGCGGCACGGCGGCCATCTTGGATCCGCCATTTTAGATGACGTTCTACGCCCATCAGTCACCCTATCCCATAATATACATACATTTTTTTAATATCACATTGCCACTTATACATTTGAATTTCACTGGCCGTTAAAATTTGAAAAGAAAAATCGGCGAAAAATTCATTGTAGAGGTTTGTGTGACAGCTGTCAATCATGACGTCATTTCACCTCTTAAAATACAAAATATGCGTTGGCAACAAAAAAATTCGGATTCAGCGTAAAATTTCGCATAAGATGGCACTTGTTGCCAGTTTTTACTAAAAAATGCCTCATGAAGTACGATTTTCCGAAAGTTCGTCTAGTCTATTGTTAGAATCATTCCATTGGGTAGGTTATAGTCTTCCACACAGCCAGTCCACAGTGACAAACAATGTACCCATGACAACCATGTTTATTCTCACGGAAACATGTAACCGGGAGCTCCGCTTTGAGCCAGTGGCTAAATCTATATATATAATATACAGGGTAAAATCAATGCTGATTGACTTAGAGCGAGGGCACTTTTTACTCATTCATGCGCGCGCAGCGCAAATGAAGGAGTATTGGTATGATGTGGGACTTCTGCGTTAGCACAAGTTGATTAGCATTCACAAGTTGATTAGCATTCAACTCAAGTCGACTTCTAGCGATCTAGCGATTGATCACTTGCACGATTCCTAATAAAAGAAAAAGAAATCATAATCCCGCGCCCAGCCTGAAGTCGAACCCGTTACCTTTCAATTTGCAACCTGGCGCTCAACACATCGCGCCAGACTGCGAAAGATAGCGACGCTTTGCAATTTATCTGCGTCAATCTAGCGATCTAGACGACAAAGCATCATGGGTATTTTAAATAATAGAGGCCGGAAGCGAGCGAGAACTTTCCCGGTTACATGTAATATGTATTTCACACCAAAGAATTTACAAAAAGTCGAAAGAAGAAAGCTAATGAAGAAATGAGAGTATGCACTACATCTTTAACGTGATAAAGGTGGACGGAAAAGCTCGCTATTGCTTCTTGAAGCACGGAGAATTTAAGGTAAAATCTGTTTAAAATATTTGGAAAGAGAAATAGAGAAGCTTCATTTTACTTGCAATACAACACCATATTTCTTCTAATTGATTCGGATTTCTTTCGAATTAAATTCGCTGCATTTTAAAGGCTTATAATGTTAAAATTTATAAGTTATTGTAGCATTATAATGGAGGCTCAAAGTACTTGACAACTGCTCATGAGCAGAATATCAACATGTTCTGATTCTCACTAGGAGGAAAGTAATACTCAGCATCCCTGTTTTGTTTAGGTATACTATTCGAGCTGAACTAACTAATTAGAACATCGCTAAGCGTGTTATAAAATAACTTTGTGACCCCTAGGGGGTTCCCACCATGCTTTGCGGCCCTTGGTTAAATACGCCCTACCTCGAGGTTTCATTTCACACAGTCAGCGCCTTGGACGGGACGCTCCGGGTTTTTTCTCCACGTTTCGTTCCTGTTAGTGCTACAACCAACACCAGCCCTCTGCAATGGCGGAACCTGTTGGAAACCTTCCACCGCTTCTTCCTGTCGTGGCCCCTGTTCGCCCTGCGAATCCTATTCAAGTTCAAGAGCCGCTAGTAGCAAACCAAGCTGCTGTCCAGCCGAATGTTCAAGTTGGTCCGGCCGTTGTTCCACCTAATGGTCCAGTTCCTGTTCAGCCTAATGCTCCAGTTCCTGCTCAGCCTAATGCTGCAATTGCCGTTCAGCCTAATGCAGAGGTATATATTTTTTGGTCTTTATAGTTCTGTTTAGCTTCAGTTACTAGGATTTGCATTAGTGTGTTCGCTCGGGTATAACGGTCTTTTCAGTTTGTCACGTCGTCTTTTGTTAAGTTTTACTCCTTTGCGTACGTCTTGGTAGCTCATTAGTTCATTGTTTTAGCTACCGTTTCGTCGTCTTAGCTCTTCGCTCGTTTTTGTTTTATTCGGTTTAGTTTTCGTAGTGTTCACTCATCATCTTTTAGTTTTCCGTTAGCTATCTCTATTCAGGTGTTTTTCTTATTCTGTATAGTATTTTTAGCTTAGGTAAGGTAATATTTAGTACTCGGTTGTGGTCTGGGACGAGGGAATGGACGGAACTACAAATGTTATATATGGATTCTGCGCTCCGGGAGCGTGATGGTCGGGGACCATGAATTTTTCGCGCTTTTCCGGGACCACGGAATGGACGGGATTAAGGATAAAAAACGGGTTTTGTGCTCCGGGAGTGCAGCATGGTCTGGGACCACAGATTTCAGGAAACGAATTTTTTCGCGCACCGGGTGCGCAAAAGGATCTCGGTCCACGGAATGGATGGGACTACGGATAAAAACGGTTTTTGCGCTCCGGGAGTGCAGGATGGTCTGGGACCACAGATTTCAGGAAACGAGTTTTTTCGCGCTCCGGGAGCGCAAGATGGTCCGGGACCACGGAATGGACGAAACTACGGATAAAACGGGTTTTTGCGCTCCGGGAGTGCAGGATGGTCTGGGACCACGGAATGGATGAAACTACGGATAAAACGGGTTTTGCGCTCCGGGAGTGCAGGATGGTCTGGGACCACGGAATGGACGGGATTAAGGATAAAACGGGTTTTTCGCGCTCTGGGAGCGCAAGATGGTCTGTGACCACGAAATGGACGGGATTTAAACGGGCTTTTCGCGCTCCGGAAGCGCAAGATGATTTGAGATCACGGAATGGACGGAATTACGGATACAAATGGGTTTTTCGCGCTCCGGAAGCGCAAGATTTGGGATCACGGAATGATCGGTTAGATGGCAGATAATTTACGTATTTCTGAGTTCTAATCCGTACTTTCTTGTCTTCGTTTTCTCAGCCCGCTGAACGCATTAGAATTCTGGAAGAGAAGTTACGACTCATGGAGGAAAGACAACAAGAGAATTCAGTGGAACTTTCCCTTCAGACAGTTAGGCAGTTACTAACAAAACCTGAAGTTGTCTATGATAAATGGGAAACAACAAGTTATGTCGAGGCCTTGGTAAAGGCGGCAAGGGTATCAGCGCACGATAAGGCTGACTCATATGCGGCTATCCTAGGCGAGATCAAGGGAAGACTGGATATTCACCCGCTCGCCCATCGGCGTTTGGTGTTAGGGTTACTTGGCGACCCTGTCCAGGCAAAAGTGGCTAAAGATACAGCCGCCATCCTGAAGTCCGTTAGAAGTGAACACGGAGGGGCGGAGTCAACATACCGTCAGTTCAGGCAGCAGCAGCCGCGCTACCGTCAGCGCTACCAGCCTTACCAGCCTTTTCGGGGTCGTGCAGGTCGTGGAGCGGCTCAGTGCTTTAGATGTGGAAAGTATGGCCATTTCGCTAGAGATTGCTCTAATAATGATGTGAGATCGCGTCACTCTTAGAACGCGTCGCTTCTAGAGAACGCGTCACTCTGATTGTAATGCGTCTATAAGCTTGTTCTAAAATAAAAGGTGTTATCTATTCATAGTGTGTTTATCTTTCCGCTATATTAGGTGCGCGTAATTTTTTATTTGACCCTAGGGGGGCTTACTGAAGGTCCTTCACTGATTTTCCAGTTCCTGGGGTCAACGTAGGTTAGGTTCCCTTGCGCGGCGTATCCACTCCCTCAGTTTTTCGTTTAAAGTTTTTATTTTTTATTTTCCCTTAGGTGGTTTCTGGACAAAATGACGTATGGTGTAACGTCGCTGGGGAACCTATAACCTTCGTTGGCCCCACCATTCCTATCTCAGTCATCGCAAAAAAGCCTCATCTCGCTAGGGTTTCGGAACTTCGGTTTAGAAATCCAGATCGTTTCCAAGCGGGGAATATACACAGGCATCCTGAAGTCTGGAGTTCTCTCATCCATCACCATGCCTGCGAACACGCTGACCTTATTAAGATTGTTGAAGAGGGTGTGCGTATTACTGATTTCTTCCGGCCATTTTGTGGAAATTTTAAGGGTCGCTCCTACAACTCTCCTACTCCGCCCTCTGCTCTATTTAGCAATTCCGTCTCTTGTGAAGAGTTTAAAGATTTTGTTTCCTCTACTGTTAAGAATTGGCTGGAACAAGGTGTAATTTCCCGTATCGGAAGTGTAGGACAGTGCGCCCCACCGTATTTGGTCCTTCCCCTTACAGTAGAACCCACAAAACCTCGCTTGTGCCACGACGAGAGGTTTTTGAACCTGTGGATCAAAGATCTCCCTTTCAAATTAGACCACTTGTGTGATCTCCCTCGATACGTACTGCCAGGGCATTTCCAGTCTTCGTGTGACGATAAGAGCGGTTACCAACATGTCTTCTTACATCCAGACTCTTACAAGTATTTTGGTTTTGCTTGGGATGGGATCTATTATGTTTTTGTCACTCTACCATTCGGTTGGAAAGCGAGTGCGTATTTGTACCATAACCTGGGTTTAGTTATTACCAGTGCTGCAAGGTCGCTTGGCGCTCCGGTTTCGCAGTATATTGACGATAGACATGTTGGCCAGTTGTTTCCCTTCAATTCTCAGCAGGTGCAGCCTAGTGAGCAACTGGCAGAAGCAAGTCTCTATATTGTACTATCCCTGTTAATCTCCGCTGGATATTACATTAATATTTGCAAAAGTTCTCTCAAGCCCACCACTTCCATCCGTTTTTTGGGCTTTATTTCTGACTCGATTTGCCAGGCGTTCTTTCTACCTAGTGATAAAAAGCAGAAATTTATCGCTTTGCGAGAGCAGATTTTACAGTCTGATACAACCTCTCTTAAGAGTTTACAGCGTTTCGCAGGGAAAGCGGTGTCTTTTAGCCTAGCAATTCCAGGATGCAGACTTTATGCGCGAGAGATCTTCAAGGCTATTGGGAAGTTTGCCAGGAATGCACGAGTTATTCATGTAGAAGGACCGTTGAAGACAGAGATCCTGGAGTGGAGATTCATCGATAACTGGACTGGGTGTTTACCATGGCGTTCAGAGAAACACCTCGCTATTAAGTTATGCTGTGACGCGTCCAAGAGGGCGTGGGGCGCGATTTTGTTTTCAGAGGGTCATCAACATACCGTGCGCGACTATTGGCTAGACCCAGAGGCTGATATCAATGTTCTGGAGGCTAGAGCCTTGAAGTGTGCTTTGCACTCTTTTCATGATGCCATCAGTGACAAAAGAGTTGACGTTTCTACGGATAGCGCCACGCTCAAGGCCGCTTGGGAAAATGGTGGCTGTAAGAGCTCCTGTGTTAATGTGGAACTGAAAGAGATCGAAAGTTTGTCCCGTACCTTTAATTTCGCACTAACCATGAAGCACGTCCCATCATCCGAGAACCCCGCAGATGGCCCGTCTAGGGTGTGTTCCGGCCTCGATTCTATGTTGTCCAAGGATGCCTGGGTCTTGGTAGAATCCAAGTTTGGTCCTCACACTTTCGATCTCATGTCTTTGGACAGTAACTGTCAGAGGGATCGCTCGGGGCGTCCACTCCCCCACTATACGCCATGGAGAACCCCCCTCTCAGCTGGAGTTAACGTCTTCGCGCAGCCTTTCCCTTCACGAGAGCACAACGTCTATGTTTTTCCGCCCTATGTGCTCATTGGTCCACTACTAAGGTTTCTGTTTGACTTTCGTCAGGACCTTACGTTCACTATCGTAGTTCCACGGCTGTTTCCGCTTCGCTATTGGTGGGCTATGTTACAGTCTTTTGCGGTGGATAGCCTACTCCTTGGAAAAAGGGGTTCCAAGTCAACACTTCTTTACCCCTCTCGCGCTTCCCCTGTTTTCGTACCTGCGTCTTTGCCTTGGGACTTATGGGCCTTCCGTTGTATCCTTACTACATGAGTGTTTACACCTATTTTTCATTATAGACTCCACGCCCTTGGAAACCTGCTTTGAAATGCAAGGCGTGTCTCTATCCTAACGATAGCGACGCCAACTATTGTCAAGCTTGTGGGTCTACAACCCCTTTAGGGGTTTGCAACAATAGTGACAGTCAAGATATTATTGATTTTCAAGCAATCAGTCATCGCTTTGAAAAGTTTAAAACAACGGTCCACGAAAAGCCCTATGAGCGGCAAAAGGATGCTTTAGAAGTCAGCTTAGCCAATTTCCTTAGTCGTTTGGCTCCACCGAAGGTGTTATTAGCCGCTACAGCTGATGATTTGATTATGTTTCTAATTAGTAAAGATAAAAAAGGAAAACAGATATTACACGAAAGTGACTGCTTGGGAAGTAGTTGTTCCTGCCCAAAGCACCTGGCAGCTGGCACTGTAGACAGTTATGTAGGGAAACTCAGAGCAATTTTTAATAGATTAGGTCGCACAGATAACTGTAATCCTGCTTCGCATCCTCAGGTGAAGGATTACATTAAGTTTGTAAAGGAGGAGCAAGCTCAGCACGCTGTAAAACCGCGTCAGGCGATTCCTGTGTTTTACGATAAGTTCTGCCAGCTCGTTTCACACTTACGGGGTGGTATTGCGGGGAGTTCTCAACTTTCTCCTCTAGAACAATATATGCTTGTCAGAGATACTACCTTTTTTGTGACTGATTTTTTCTCTGGCGATAGAGCGTCAGATTTGGGTCGTTTGCGTTTTGGCCAGGTCTTTCGTTTAAAGGATCGTGAGGGTTTCCTACTTCATTTCACTTTTGGTAAATCTTTGCGTTCGGCTGGTGTCTCTAGATCTTTTGTTCTCCTATCAGTTCCGGACAAGAGAGTATGTCCGGTGTTTTGGCTCACTTATTATATTACTTCTTGTACAGCTTTAAACGTTCCTTTTGATAGTGAGTCTTTCCTCTTTAGGGTCACAGAGAATAAAAAAAGAGTGTCCACACGCCCTTTTTTGAGTTCAGCGGTTTCAGGGAGTTTGCGTTTGCACTTCAGAGCTGCGGGGATATATGGCGGTGAGACACCGCATAGTTTTCGGGTAGGCTTATCTAATACCCTTAAGCAACTTGGCTGTACATCGGACCAGATAGCG
Source organism: Scolanthus callimorphus (assembly GCA_033964015.1). Classification (NCBI taxonomy): domain Eukaryota; kingdom Metazoa; phylum Cnidaria; class Anthozoa; order Actiniaria; family Edwardsiidae; genus Scolanthus; species Scolanthus callimorphus. The sequence continues at coordinate 29,929,680 of CM066913.1, forward strand.
CAGTATATAGGATGGCGTAGTACCTCCATGGCAGAGCATTACACGCGCGCTTCTTCGGTAAATGCCCTCCTATCTTTGGTTGAGGAACTTTCTCCGCAGCTCTCAGTTGGCATTCAGCGGGACAGTTTTTCTCTTGCTATTTAAACTTACAAAAATAAAGAGTTTGATTGGTTTATATGTCTGATTATTGGGTGTGGGATATCCCCTACGTTAGTTTTGGGGAGGGATCGTTTTGAGTTTTGGGGTAATTTGGAAGGAGTTTGGGGATATTTAGAGAGATTTTTGGGGGTGTGTCGAGTAAGTTACTTGGCAGGCGAAATTAGTCAGCCAACGTATAGGGCACAGCAGGGAGCGGATCTCCCATAACTTAGCTTCGCGTTGTGATAATAGGTAGTCAGCGAGAATATATTACTATTCGAGCTGAACTAACTAATTAGAACATCGCTAAGCGTGTTATAAAATAACTTTGTAACCCCTAGGGGGTTCCCACCATGCTTTGCGGCCCTTGGTTAAATACGCCCTACCTCGAGGTTTCATTTCACACAGTCAGCGCCTTGGACGGGACGCTCCGGGTTTTGAGCTCGTTTCGCCCCACCCTCCTCCCCTGGTGTTGGTTGTCCTGCAACCTTACAGCTTCTCGTTTGCCTGCCTATTACCACAGCAGTCCGCGGATCTCCCATAACTTAGCTTCGCGTTGTGATAATAGGTAGTCAGCGAGAATATATTACTATTCGAGCTGAACTAACTAATTAGAACATCGCTAAGCGTGTTATAAAATAACTTTGTAACCCCTAGGGGGTTCCCATCATGCTTTGCGGCCCTTGGTTAAATACGCCCTACCTCGAGGTTTCATTTCACACAGTCAGCGCCTTGGACGGGACGCTCCGGGTTTGAGCTCGTTTCGCCCCACCCTCCTCCCCTGGTGTTGGTTGTCCTGCAACCTTACAGCTTCTCGTTTGCCTGCCTATTACCACAGCAGTCCGCGGATCTCCCATAACTTAGCTTCGCGTTGTGATAATAGGTAGTCAGCGAGAATATATTACAAATTCAGGTTGCAAGAGACTGGTATTTAAAAGCATCAACTTTTTCATGGATAAAATGCATTGTTTCGTGTTATCCTAATTCTTTCAATTGATTTTACGGTTTCAAAAAAAAAAACTGTGGATCATGGTTTTCACATAATATTTACTTGTAGCGCTGAACAATTAAGAAAAAATTGAGTGACAAATTCAGAGGATCGGGTACACCAAAATTGGACGAGGCTGTAGATCGAATCCAATTTCATTGTTGTTCCTACTAGGAATTTTTTGCATTCATTTTTTCTTAATTGAACAAACATGGAGTCCTGATATTTATCAATGATAAAGCATTCATACATAAACTTAAACTATTCAATTTCAAAATATTCGGGGCACTATCCAATTTAAAGATAATTGGATACCTCAGCAAAATTCAAGAAAAATCAATCTGCAAGCACTATTGGATTTTGAGGTCATGTGTATGGTTGTCATGCCCATGCTAGGGTAAACCAACTGGAGGTCTCCTTCAAAGGCAGGATACAACAACATTTGTAAAAAAATCAGAGACGTTTTCTTGAATTGCCAATATCTTCCATGTGGCTACTGATGAGAACAGACCACATGCCTGTACCCAGTATTCTCCTAAGGGGGGAGACTCCCCTATTTTTGGTGCAGGGGTGCTCCTAATTGTCTTTCATATTTTTTTACGAGGGAAAATATGTCTGAAATTCAGGCTACCAACAAGTGTGATTTGCTTCATTTGCTAGAAGGGGCGAGGTACCTATCTGGAAAAATTGCAGATTTTACCTAGGGAGGGAGTCGGGGCGAGCGAAAACTGGAAATAGCGCGGGCCTCAAGGCTACCCGGGCTAAATTTTACCCCTAAAAGGTACCAGAGGCTGTCCCCAAAATAGGGGAGTCTTCCCCCAGGGAGTATTTTCAACATTTGAAAAATTATCAATTCACTAATTCCAAATTCATGAATGAGTTGGCTCATAGAGCCCTTTGATTCTTATAATTGAGAGCAAAATTACATTTGCTGCGATTGACTTTGACTGTTGGCTTTGCGTCAAGACGCGCGCTGAATGTTGCCGTTTTATATCAAAAACATGTAATCGCATGTGTTCCTCGTAAAATTTGGGATTTCATTTGCGTTTTTTTTTAATTGCCCACGCCGCACACGGGCAATTTAGGGGAAAAATTGAAAAACACTCGTGAAATTAATTCCACATTTTACTGGCGCTCTTTTGATTACCTATACTTATGTAATAATTCCTCCAAAATACATAGAGGATATTACACGGTGGCGCGAAGATATGGATTTTATTTTCGAGTGGCAAGAACAATATTTTACGAACGAGCGCAGCGAGTGAGTAAAATATTGTTTTTGACACGAGAAAATAAAATCCATATCTTTAAGCCACCATGTAATGTTCTTTTTATTATATGGATAAGAATTGACATAGCGGCAAAACATAACAAATTGAATAACTCACTTGGTAAAGTCGAAAGTGTTTAGTTGTGAAATGCTCCCTCTTTCTGGTTCCCAGTGTCGTTAAGAACTAATTTCCATTTTTGTGTTGCTGTAGCATTCTCTGCCATAGTTGAAATAAGGTTTTTCTCGTTAGAACTAGAACAAAACTTAGTTTTGTGGCTTAAAACTCGAGTGACCGAGCGAGATATCACTGCAGACGAAGGTGAGGAAAACAACACTGCAAACGTGCACATCCGGGACATGCGGTACATAACTTTTTCATATTTTCACTAGTGAAGATATGGAAAATACGAGTGTTTTAGTTTCCGGTAAAACACTGGCATCCATATAATAAAAAATTTCATGTCTGAACATGAAAGGTAACATGTCGTCTTAGGCTGCATTCATTATGTATACTACAGAGACATTTTTTTCAACTTATATGTCGAGGTAGGGTCGCGTCAATAACATTTTTTGCAGAACAAGGCTCAATGATAAAAAAATACAAAGCGTAAAAATGCAAATAAAAATCCTAGGTGGCTTTACTCTTTTGTGAGTAGGTGACTTTCTACCAAGTGATCTGGTGCGCTCCTCGATTGGAACCTTAGATTGGAACTACACAGACTGAGTATCATTTATTGGTTGTTTGGTTTGTGTTCCATTGTGCGCGCGAAGCGCGCCGCAATTTTGACAATGAAGCTACAAGACTATTAATCAAAAGTCCAAAGGCGTTTTTGTCTAAGTTTATCATTCTTTATGCGCGCGAAGCGCGCAGCTTTTTTCAACATATCAGTTGAAAGAGGGTAAATAATACAGAGAATAGCAGAATAGTAGTGCAAGTGATATTTCTTCAGGAGGTTCAAACTCGGTGTTCAACAATTGAGCCTTCCTTCATTTACTATCAAACTGCACAACCTTGTCTTAAATATATACAAGAAAACAGCCCGTCACTTCGTGACTCTAGAAGACCCAACCTAAGTCCCCCTTCCATAAACTGCTCATTTACATTTGTAATGACCTCCTTTTTGTGTGTTTGTTTTGCACTGGTCTCCCTGATTTTGGTGGAGAAAATGACGCACGTGTGTGTGTCTTGGTGAGTCAGTCCGGTTCTCAAATCTGTCACTATGAGTTGAACACCTATGAAATGGCCATGAAAAGACTATGAAATCTGAGGATGCTATGAAATATGCAATGAAAATATTTCATAGGACATTTCATAGCCCTATGAAAGTTTGAAACATATGAAAATACCTACGAACAATATTTCACAGGTTCTTGTGTCCTGCAAAATTCTAAAACCTATGAAAATGAATATGAAAAATATTGCATAGGTTCTTTGATCCTATGAAATTCTAAAACCTATGAAATAAGCCTATGATAAATATTTCATAGCTTCTTGAATACTATGAAATTCAAGATCCCATGAAATCGAGTCTATGAAAAAACATTCATAGGTTATTTAATCCTATGGAATTCTGGATCCTATGAAATAGAATCTATGAAAATAATTCATGCTCTTGAATACTATGAAATACTGGATCTTGCATAAATAGAGTCTATGAAAAACCATTCATAGGGTTTTGAATGGCAAGAAATTGAGGACCCTATGAAACAGAGTCTAGAAAAGCAAATTCGACATTACTACTGTGAATCCTAATGAAATTTTGGATCCTATAAAACGTAGCCTATGAAAAATATCTTATAGGTTCTTTACCACCGAATTCACAGACACCCGATTTTGCTATTTTCATGTTTAGTAGTTGTTCTCCGAAACACATTTCATCAGTTTATAAGGCATTTGCACTCTTGTTTCTGTCCCCTCCTTACTGCATTAAACCTAATATCTATGTTTATTTGCTGATATTGTTTTGCATATTTTATAAACTTATAAATATCTATTTATATTTAAGCATTAGAGCACAACTTTCTATGAATTTATCGGCGCAATAGAGCACGCATAATGTTGGGAGAGACACACATTGTAAAATCACGAGCTGCAGGCAAGTGATTTTAAAAGTTTCGAGTGTCCCTCCAAACATCACAAGTGCTCTATTCGATGATAAAGTCATAGAAAGCTGAGCTCTAGTGCTTTATTAATGATATAGCGGGAGAGAACCATTACTTTATTGGTGTAATATAGCATATATTTTGGGCCAATCACAGCGCACGTTGCATCGTGCAGCTATATAATGTATAATGTCAGACTCCATGACGAACAATATTGTATTGAAGGATATCCTGTATTTTAATAGATGTATGAATGTAAGCTACCACACATGTGCAGGACTAAAACTTGTGTAAGAAAATATAATTAATTTGGCTCTACTATACTAGAAATATGTGTTGGAGATGAGTTGATCTTTCAAATTCTGGTGCAGGCACATGGACATTAGTTTTAGTGACTGCAGACAATTCCAAATAGCCAAAAAACATCATGTAACACGTCGACCGCATTTCAGTAAATCTGGTGGTAATTTTGCAAATTTGAAAAAAAAATAGAGGTTCTTGTATCATATGAAATTTTAGAACCTATAAAATAAAGTCTATAAAAATATTTAAGAGGTTCATATATTGTGAAATATGATTTTTGAAAAATATTTCATTAGGTTCCTAGATTACTAAAAATATTATAAATCCAATAAAAAATGAGGACATCATAAATTTATTTTATTTTATACTGTTTTTATAAGAATGGGTTGTTGGGGATTCTTTAGCCTGCTCGCAGGCTAGGGATTCTTTGTCATGAGTTTGCCCGCGAGAGCTACTAAGTAACTGGAATAGAACAATAAAACATGATTTGCCATCAAATGCTTTATCAAACAGATAATAGCAACAATGTTCTTTCATGACATGTTATTATCAATAAGATCAAGTACAAGTTTTGGCCTATCCAATATATTATGTACATTATGGCCCATTTAAAAACTTGATGGAACTTTAGAGCCACATGTTTTGTGGGTTCAGTATATATAAGTGTCCACTCATGAACGAAAATTCAAAATGGCAATCACATTGCCGTTATGGATAGCAGTGACTAGCGGTCTCGACATAGCATTAACAGATGCAGGAATGACTACTTGCTTCCTCTTCTGTGCATCATCAATCCAAAACAATAGGGATTCATCATCAAATCTAACACACCTCCATCAAAAGCCTCTACAAGAGCGAATGTCTTTGTGGCACTGTCCTCCTTAAGCTTGTGGTCAAAAAAATATGCAATTTGCCCAAATGTAGGTGTGGGCTTGCCAATCATGCTTATTATGGAGGAGACTCTTTTTGAACAGCTGCCTTCATCCTCAGAGCACCTCCATTCAACCAAGCGCCCGGACACCTGCCCTTCAAACCTGAACTTCTTTGTGATGGATGTTAGCATGCCATCCACATCAATGCCACAGGCACTGTAATGGCGGCTCAGGAGAGAGTGGGTATCCTGTGTCAACTCTTCAAGAGTCCTCTTCTTTGTTGGGGAGAAATCAAAATCCCCATCCATGTCAACATCAGGTGGTGGAGGCAAAGATAGGGGCTTCTCCTGCTGGATCCGCCCAGACATTTGCATGTACTGGCACCAGTCATAGATCTAGAAAATACAACAAAATAAAAGATATGATTATCAGATATCTAATAAAATATTGCTAAAATTCTGAATCCTGAGTCAATTACTTTTGCATAAATTCGTCAGAGCTTATTATGAGTGAGGACAGTACAGATAATTCTCTACCCATGACCGAGCCGCAGGCAATACTTCATTTAAAATTATCAAGTGCAGAAATTTCACTGTATTGACCAAGCAAAAATGAGGATAATCAAAGTTTTATTATGGATTTTTTGTCATGAAGTGAACTTGAAAAAATTAGCATGTAAAGGACGTATTTCAACGGTCAAGGTTGGGATTTCCGGACTGCTCCTCAGCCAATCAGAGCACACATACTATCATAGCCATGTAATGGGGTAAACTATGATCCACAATGATAAACCTACTTGGTATGTTCTCAGAATGTTGGCTTCTGGATCTCTTCTATGCATTACCCTCCTTGAGAGTTGAACCGCTCATACTTCCACATAGACCAGCTATGTGTTGGTCCTTGAGACTTGATGCCATCTACAATATGTCTAAGAATATGCAAGCTGATCACCTGACAAAAGAACATAAATGGCCAAACAAATGTTATTTCATACCTAAATTCAGTTCAATTCAATATTGATTTTTTAAATTGAAATAATTAATCAGGAGGAAGAAATGCACACTCAGAATTTGATTATTTAACATTTTTAATATTGAATTGAAAAATGCATATTTGAATTGAGTAATGAAAGCAATAATGGAATAAAATGAATTGAATATTTGACTCAGGCACACCTTGTGTTTTTGGAAGTTATAGGAAAAAATAATTAATCTAGCAATCATGTTATTCTTCAAACCTGAAGGCTGATTGGGAAATCCCTTTCCAACAGAGCACAAGCAACATTCACTTCCTCTGCCAGCTCTTCAATACTCTCTTTGGTATGCTGATCTGCACATAGTTTTGTAAGAATGTCTGAGAATTTGCAGAGAGTTCCCCGTTGCTCAGCACCAAGAGCATCATGAAGACAGTACTTCAAAATACCTTCTGTAGCCACCTAAAGAACCATAAATAGCTCAAACCGAATGTGACGGCTGTTATGGCAAGCTATGGACTGAAATTTTTCCTTGTAGTATGGCCCAAGCAAACGAGGTTAATAAGATATTTTTATTATATAACATTTTTGAAATTTGTTCCCTTGTTTTTGATCTGTGGTCCGTACTGTAAACTATGGGTTGCAAATCAACCAATGATAGCGTGCATACTATCATTGCTATATATACAAGAGAAGTATGATTTAAAAATATTATCACAAATAACATGAAAAAGTCAATGTTTACAAACATCTTACAAAAACTTTTAGAGGAAAATGAAAAATTGATGCCGGTTTTGCCCTTCCCGCACTATGCTCTATGCACTATGCTTGTTTACTCGATTATGCTAGTCCAAAGGTGACAAAAAAACAAGTTTACTTTTTTATAACTTATTTGGAAACTTTAACATCAAGGTCCCTTTTAGTCGACCAAAATTGATTGTTTTTGTGTCAAGTTGCATACATTTTTACAAATAAATAAGAAGGGAGAAGTGCTTTTTTAATCACAAATGTGATATGGTGTTCTGTGGTATAATTTTATACAACAAGTGTACGCATTTTACAAATCAAGAAGGGAGACTTGTGCTTTTAATCACAAATGTGACACGATGTTCTGTGGCATACATTTATACAGCAAATGTACAACATTTTTAGAAATCAAGAAGGGAGAAGTGCGCTTTCCATCAGGCAGTGACTTCAGCCACGTCCCAGGGTATTTTGGTCATTTCCAAAATGGAGGTTGACCCTGAACCGTCCAGTCTTCGACTACAGCCGCCGAATATGTCCCCATCATACTCTCAATTGCCGTATTGCCATTTCCAGTTCCTATGTCTCCTCACCGACGCTCGAAATGAATCTCAGGGTCCGTACGTCAGGCCTATCGAAATTCACTTTGCAGGGACATCTGCAAACACTTGGCAATTTCAATTGGATCCAGAATCAAGCGAGAAAGCTTGAGAGTATGATGTCCTCCGTATCGATATAAATTTCTCAAAATGGTGACATACTCGGTCATACAAATGACCGAGAAGACCCTGGAACGAGGCTGAAGTCGCTGCCTGATGGAAAGTGCACTTCTCTCTTCTTGATTTATAAAGTGTGTGTACACGTGTTAAAAGTATACCAAAGATATCATATATCCAAAAAAACACTTCTCCCTTCTTGATTTGGAAAAATGTGCAACTTGACACAAAATCAATCAATTTTGGTCGACTAAAAGGGTCTTTGATGTGAAATTCTTCAAATTTAATATTAAAAAAGAGAGCTTGTTTTTTTGTCTCCTTCGGACTAGCATACTCAAATATACTTGTAACTGTTGCCTTAACTACCTCTTTCCAGTCATGAGCTTTCATGTGGGAATAGTTACAGAACAGTGCATTAGGGCTCCATTCAAAGCCTACAGGCACTCTGATCTCAGCCATCCGCCTATCTGCAACAAGAGCTTGCTCCTTCGTCAGGCGGAATGGAGCATCAGGCATAGCTTTCTTGGCATTCCCAACTTTCCGTTTCTTTCCTTTTATGAAGGAAGTCTGTCCTGGATTAATAGAGATATTGTTAATGACAACCGAAACTTGTTATATTTAACAATTAGAGATTACGAGCCCGAGATTTGTATGAGCGACGAGTCAACAATCAAGCTCATAGTAAAATCACACTCACGTACACTACCTTCGAATAATGAAACTTTTAATTTATGTATTTCTTTTGTTTTTCTTCAAAACGTTGGCCTTTTCAAAACTCACTATCTATGGCTCATTTGAGCCAAAACAGAATGCAGGATTTGTGATAGTGTGTGGAGTGTTATTTTACTGAAGTTGGATATACTAATTGTAAATGTAACTTTTCCTGTTTGAGTAAGAGCATTTAAAAAAAAACATTGAGGTACAATAAAAGGAAACAATTTTGCATGGTAATGAATCACTTATTTGATTCTGTGCGGCGATTCCAAACATCTTTTTTTTTCCCAAAATGTTTCAATCATTTTTGGCATTTTCTAAGACCCCGAAAATTTGAACCCCCCGGCCTCAACCCCCACAAGAAAACTTATAAGGAACTCGCAAAATATGGGGGTTGATCAAGGGTGCATGGATTTTTCCTATAACGGTCACATTTTTTTACAGCGCGAGAAGCCCAAGTATGGCCACCCGATAATTAATTCGCATACTTTCGCCCGCGTTAGCCAATCACAGGCGGGTTTTTTTTACAAGTGAGCCGGGCTTAAACCACAAAACTGCTCGAGTCACGATGAGTGTTCAAGTCATGAAATACAGCGGAACTTCCTAGGTTTTCTATTTGCTCTGAGCGGCTAAAAGTTATCTAAGCTGATGTCCGTTTTCTGGCGGGTCAAGCACGAAAAGCCGTCGACTGAGTTTGTCTCTCCGCTAGTCGGAGGTCAAATCATTCGCCCGCATTTCCCATTTATACTCGGCACTAAACCTGCAGGCATCGATACATGTAATAATTTATATAATTTAGAAATGAGCTTAGAATCATACAAATTATAATGTTCAAATAGCAATTTACTTTTCAGATCCTGGGATGATAAATAAACTCACATTGCGATTTAAACTTGCAAGAACCCGCCTACTACTGAGTTGTTTATCAGATGTCAAATTATTCGCGAACAAGAAACTATTCTCTTTCAGGAAATGGTCAATATGTTTTTCGAAAAGGAAATTTCTCAATTCATTTCTAAATTATATAATTTTTTATCAATGCAGGTTTAGTGACAAGCATAAATGGAAAATGCGGGCGAATAATTTGACCTCCGACTAGCCGAGAGACAAACTCAGTCGACGGCTTTTCTCGCGCGCTTTGAATTCCGACTACACCTGTTTACTTTGTCTTTCTAGTACTTGACCCGCAAGAAAACGGATATTTTATATTTGATTTCAGCTTGGATAACTTTTTTCCGTTCAGAGCAAATACAGCAAATAGAAAACCAAGGAAGTTTGGCTGTATTTCATGACTTGAACACTCATCGTGACTCGAGCAGTTTTGCGGTTTGAGCCCGGCTCACTTGTAATAACCCCAGCCTGTGATTGGCTAACGCGAAAGTATGCGAATTAATTACCGGGTGGCCATACTTGGGCTTCTCGCGCTGTAAAAAGAATTGATACAGATAAAAGAGAAAACAATATGGGTTGGTTTTCACTAGCGACATAAGCAGGGCATAAGGCGTAAGCACAAGGATCAAACTCAAACTATTGCTTTTCAATACGACGTAAAGCGTAAGCATAAGGATTAAAGGCTTCCCTTCTTCTTATGCTTGCGTTGCTTATGTCGTAGTGAAAATCAACCTTATGAAACAAAAATAAGGATTAATTAAAGCTAAAGTTAACAAAGGCTTTCACCTCTTATCGAACAAGAATTAAATGGGGTGATGCCAAGGGTTTTCGGATCGAGGGTGGTTGGATGTTTCTCTATAGTAATATTATATCCAGGCTAGTTTTTTTTATTTTTGCAAACAGTACATACCTTTTGAGGGTAAATTTGTATCTTTGCCATCATCATTGGAAAGCGCCCAAGCTCAACTTCTTGCATGCTCACCTTTACAGTGTCCTCTCTCCCTGTTATCAGGTCAACCAATGCAACAACTACATTCTTCAGAGCATGCATGATATCTGGGAATGCCTGCTTGGTTCTATCATGCTCAGGGAGTAGCATTAGACTGTAGCAAGTTTTGCAGCCAGTTGATTTTGCTATAATTCTGGCCTGTGTCGGATTTGGCGCTTTTTCATATGCCAAGGAACTGAACATGATGTCAATGAAAATCCTTTGGGATGGTGGGGTCCTCTCTTCTGTGCATTTGTCAGGAAAACCTTCTTCGTCATATCGCAGTTCTGATGAGGTCTCGAGGTACCTTCTGTTCTCCAAGTAAACAGTCTTATCCAGAGTTGACATGTGTTTTCCTACAGAAAATAAAAATGGTTAAACATAGCTTTTTCTAGTGATTTCACCTGCACAAAGTATTCATTCCCATGTAGAATTTTCTAGTTTCATTTGGATGTTTAATACATAAAATACAAATTTCAAATTTTATCATGTGTTTTGATACCATGTTACTCATGAGAATAACGCATAAATATGGCTTACCCAAGAACAACAGAGCATGTTAACTAGAACACTTGAAATATATAATCTATCTAGAAACAGACCATTGAGCTTTTACTTTTTCATGTACAGGGTCTCAACTACAACTGTTACCCTTTCCATTAATTTATATCACCTTTACTATTGAGGGGTCCCCCTTTGGGGTACACAAATAAGAGCATTATCACATTTTTCCATCCAAAGTCAGGCAAGCTATATTGGCCTTGGATCATGATACATACCTTGAACTTCGCACCACATGCATCCCTGGGTTGCATTTGCACCACAGGCACTAAAAAGCTTGTTCAGCCCTGGATAGTCTAGAACATGGTTTAGTATTACGACCTTCAAAGTAAATATCTCTTGATGATATCCATCATACATTTCCTGGCCACACAATTCCAGTATCTCATCAACAATAACCTCTAGGTATGCATCTAGCTTTGTATTATCACTTGAGCCAGGGATAATCCCAACAAGCATTATACTACTATACAAATGCCGTAATGCCTTGGGCAAGTTCAACACAGTCAAAGTGAGTGGCCACATTGAATATGTCCCTTGGCTGAAAGGGTTCATTCCATCGGTGGAAAACTGCAAAGAAAGTCCCCGTGGGTCTCCCTTAAAGGGTCCTGATTGTTTATATGCTTCTTGAAACTGAGGCGAGTCATGTATATCTGTTAGAGTGCTACCATTACCACTACATGGGCCACCATGATCCTGGAGCAACTTGGAAATAGCTGGATCCCCAAACATTCGTCTCCAGCGAGGACCCAAAGGAAAATAATAAAATCTCTGCTTTGGGTTTTTGCTTTTCCCAATGTACCTACTTGTGCCACAAACCGGGCATGCCATTAACTCTTTATACTGGTAGCGTGGACTATTCCTGTAAATTATGCATCCACTTGGGCAGGAATGAAGTACTTCAAGAGGCAACAAAAAGGGCTCTATAAACTGAAAGGCGTCTTCATAAGACCGAGGGAGACTGTTATTCTTTGGAAGTATGTGGTTGTGGTGCATTGCAAGCAGATCTGATAAGGAACGTTTGCTGATACCCGAATGATCAGTAAACCACGTGAAGTAACGACATAATGTTTCTAGTACCGTTGCATCGCATCCTTCGTAAAGAAGCATTTTAGCACGCTGTGTTTCATACAATTCATCCTCGTACGTCCCTCCGCGTGATTCCACTTGAGCGCCTACTTCATGCCCTGGAAAACTGTGATTTCCATCAGAGGTCGTCTGGCCTGCACAACTCGTTTCATCGTTTGCGAACAAGTCATCAACAAAGATAGGGGTGCCATCTTCCACATATTCGTCGCCATCACTCGAGCTTTCGCCATGTTTATCAATATCACGGCCCACAGAACGCGACATATTTAATGCCTCGTCGATTTCAAGGGGTTCAAGATCCCTGTTTTGATTATCCTCTGCACTCAACTTGCTAGAGTTTTCGTATTTAAGCTTAAACTTATCTGCGACGACTGCATGGTCCATTTCGCCATAATGTTGTATGTGATAAACTGCCACTCTGGCTGTCTTCGTGTGCTCTCCTTTACATATCAGGCACCAACATTTCACAAGCTTACTTCGGTCTTGGCGTTTTCTTGCTTTTTCTCGCTCCTTCCGCCCGATCATTTTATTGTATTTGCCGACATTACCGGCCTTAACCGATTTACTTTTATGTTTGCTGGATTGTGGACGCGTCCGCGAGTAAACAAGGCAGCCGTAGCAGCGCAAACCTCGATTTGGGCGTCCAATCACAGCAGGCTATTACTACCAAGGCGGGATTTCGAAAGGTTCGGTTCATTTCTCTCTTTCGATCTCTCGTCTCCATCTGATGCTCGATCTGCTTCGGATTCATCTCCATCATTCGCTGCTTTTTGTCTAGGTTAAAGAACACAGGCTTCGATTTATTTGCGATGAACATTACAACTTCTAGCCCGTCTCTAAATTTGTCTGGCGATCAGTTGCAGATCGCTTTGGGAGTGTTAAGCACATTAGGTTCTTTGCATACAAGACCTACAGATCCTACTACCGGCCGGCCATCATTTTCTAACGGCACTTCTAATAATGGAACGACCACGACGATAATCGAAGACAAGGAGAACCAGGTCACCCAGTACACGCCTGCTCAATTGCTGAAACGCAAGGGGAAAAATACAAAGTCATCCCCAGCGCAGGCGTTCTTTCTGGTACGTTTATTGCTGCTGTCTTTGCACGAGCTGTACTATGTCACTGCCGACTGCTCCCTCGGGAAACAGTTTTGTTTTCCTGAGAATTTCGATGAATTGGCCGGTTAAATCAATCCTTATGCCCTTAAAGGGAAAACAAAACTAAAATGTTTCTCGTTCGAACAGTTGCTATGCTGTAATTGTGTAGCTAGTGATATATTTAGACCAATTTTGCCTCAATGGTACTGTGAGGATGACAGTAAGACTCGTTTTCCCGCCTCGGTCTATCCAAGATGGCGCCTCTCAAATAGCCTGAATTTCATCCATCTGTTCGCGCTCAAATATTTTTTTCGCCGACGAAGGCGTAAAATGGCAACTCGACCGAAAAATCGATTGAGTAAAATTCTAATTTGAAAAATAAATTGATTATCCGAATTTTAGGCCTCAATTCTTCTTCTTCTTCTTCCGTTAAACTCCCCTCCTTATTCAAATTTGAAGATTTTTGGGAGATTTTAATTTTGTAATTACACAATCTTCCAGAGGATGGGAGGACTGGGCTTTGGAAAACATTTGCATGCTATTTCTTAAGACGTAAACAAAGTTTCAACTACCCGAACATTTCTAGTCATAGAAATTAAAATCTTAGTTGCAAAAGCAACTCATGCAGGAGCAATTTTCCCTGCCTTGCATTCTATCAAAGACAAATTTCTAAAGTTATATTATCCCAATCTTAGAGAATTTGGCCTAAGGGACTGTATTACAAGACATCAGAAACATATAAGTTAGTTGAAACGTGTAACAAACATACATTGCTTTAGTGCCAAGCTGCGGAATATTCACATAATAAACAATTGAGCAGATTATGAAAATGTTGTTGCAAGGCTTCAAGATGTTAATTGTTAGTTAATTATCACTTACTGTTGTTGTTCTACTTAAGGTTACTGAGAACCTTCGCACACGTCCTCGAAAAAAAAATCCTATTCTTCCTTAGTTTAACCAGAACATGTCAACCTATATATCATTGGAAAGCTTATAGAATGGACTAGCGGGCTATGGCAAAAAGAAGTAACTTTTTAATAATAGAGTTTGACATTTTCAAGAGCTATCGCTGCAGACCTGCTTGGACTCCCAAGAGACACATTGTTTTTAATCCTTAAAGGTGTTTCTCAAAAACCGCTTCTGCGTTTTTTCAAATTTGTTCAGTTTATAAGTTATTAATTTTTTTAATTTTTAGAGCGTGAAAATTCTATAATATTTGACCTTGGAAATGTAAAAGTTCAATAACTTTTGAACTAAGCAAAATTTAAAAAATGCAGACACGGTTATTGAGAAACACCTTTAAGGATTAAAACAATGTGTTACTTGGGAGTCAAAGTCAAGCAGTTCTGCAGTGATAGCTCTTGAAATTGTCACACCCACATTTTTAATAAAAGCTTCAAAAAAATTGTATTTATTAAAAAGTTATTCCTTTTTGCCATTAGCCCGCTAGTCCATTCTATAAGCTTTCCAACGATATATAGGTTGACATGTTTTGGTTAAACTAAGGAGTTGTATAATTTTTTTTCTGAGGAGGTGCGCAAAGGTTCTCAGTAACCTTAATTTGAGCAAAAAATGAAATATTAGGAAAATAAAACCTGATTGGGTTAGCGGACGAGAGTTCATTTTTGACCAAATATGGTCATAAATTGCCAAGAATAATCCACAGTATGGTTCGCCATTACATGTTTCAACTAAGTTATATGTTTTTGAAGATATTGAATAGCGCTGCGCACAGATGACATCTCACTAATTAAAAACTCAGACAAACAAATACATGTTTCTCCCATTTTCCCAGTTTTCTCTCTAAAGAACGATACAAAATGAATTGGTAAACTGGTAGTTCCACTCATTATAGCGGAGCTTGTATGTATTCCTGACCTAACTCATATTTTGAGCATGATCCTTCTTAAATGGGATTTCAGAGGGATCGTTTGTCTGAAACTCGTGATCTAATTTTAGAATCTTTGTGCAGCGCCATTGAAGGAGTGCAATTTTATGATATTTTATACAGTACCATGTTGTACCATGCATTTGATTGCTCTTATTCAGTTCACAGTACGTGAGTCGACCAAACAAGTCGGCTTATGGGACACCACCCCACGCTTAAACCAAATACCATATGCAACTCTTGAAGCCTTTGAGAAGAAGGTTGGTGTAAAGCTTTGAGTGTATAAACACAGGTACAATAGGCAGGGAGGGATGCGAGTTTTGAGAGACAGGAGGTTTGACTTGAAAGCAGCTGTACAATGAATCTTGTCGAATCCATTTTTTTAAAAATCTGTCAAAGGTGTTTTTCCTGGCTCCTATAGCATTCAGAACTGTGATCAGAACATGCCAGCAACTGCAAGACTTCTGCTGGTTACTTAACTCAAAACCCATCCAAATCACCAGCTACTTTTGTAAAATAGTTTGTTAAGCACTAAGAACACAAGAAAAAACAGCCACCTTTCATGAAAATCTCAGGTGTATTAAGGCATGGGAGTTTTTCAAAAATTCGGAAAATACTGGAAAAAAATTCCCTAAGGTAGACAAAATGCCTTGCGTAGAATGTTTTTCATTAAGGTTGGTGAGACGTTTCATTTGATGTATTTGGTTACCATGTCAACGGGTTGCGTGACTTGCAAGAGCGTGACAAAGGCAAAATTTTCTTTCAGGTCTCTGCATTCGATGGGAATCATACCAATGGTTTCCCAATGTGTCTTATTATGACCAGTGTTGGGCGTACATTACCATTCTAACGAGGCTGGGTGTACAAGTTATTCATATTTTAAGAAAAGGGGAGGTATAATATTACATCATCACACATATAGCTATCCCAAAAAAACACATTTCCACCCAACCTTGTAAGATCAATAATCTACACTAGACAACAAACACTATAATACACTCAGGAGAACAATTTAACTTTATCCCCATTGAATGCAGAGGCCATTTTCCAAGAAATTAAATTTCAGGTCAGAGGTCATACATTTGTTGCCATAGAGACCAACATTGATGAAAATGATCGAGAATGATCAAAGGTATCAAAATGTAGATTGATTGGATCCCTCAGAGGCATGGGTTTAGAGATAGATTACCCCCCTCAGTTTTATGTCTGGCATTTTGGATTAGGCTTCCACCCAGGCCTTAAGTTACCTGATATGCCATATACTTCAAAACCTTCTGACAGCTCTAAGCATTACCCCTCATCTACATCCCTGGCGGCAGCATTTTTTTTCTTTGGGGGGGGGGAGGATTTCGTAGGCTATTATTAGCCTTTTCAAGCTCAGAAGAAACTTTAACAACTAAAAAACATTCAACAAATGTTTATAACTGAAAAGAAACCTAATTAGGCCGACTTGACTCATTTCGCTTTGATGAGATTCTAATTTGAATTTCGCGGGCGCCGCCATCTTGGAAACATGACGTCACTATGATCTTGTGCTATAAATTATGCATGTCGAGGAATGCGCTGAAAAGAGGCTTTGCTCGCTACACTATAACCAGAATAACAGCACCAAGAAAATAACTTCTATGTTGAGAGGGTAAAATGCTGTCCGCACTAACAAATGCATTATTTTTTAGCACAAGAGTGACGTCATGTTTCCAAAATGGGGACAGCCACGAAATTCAAATTAGAATGTCGTCAAAGGGAAATGAGTCGCGTTGGCCTATAATTGGGTTTGTTTTCAGTTATCTTCTGGCGAGTGTTTTTTAGTTGTTTAAGTTTCCTCTGAGGTTAAAAAGGCTAAACAGCCGGGATTCCTTCAATTTTTAACTTTGGAGACTGATTGTAGTTGGGGTTGCAAAATTTTGCTCTATTCTGATAGGTCGTGCAAGCTTTACCACAGCTGGCTGGCTATAGAGCCCAGGTCCGGGAGAGGCTCTCACGCACACTTATAAATAAAGGAACCAGAAGAAAAATGTGATTAAGTGGAATCGTACCAGAAAGGTAAAGATTATCACTGATTGTTCTTTTTTAGGTATTAATTTACAATAAATCTTCCATTTCAAGGCAAAAGTTGTAGTATTTTGGTGAAAGCACCTGAGAATTCATGCCAAGAATACGTTCTGCAGATTGCAAGGGGGTTTGTTTCAATCAATAGTTTTTTAATAAGAGTCTGAGTGATGGCAAGTGGAAGTTTGGGAGTGCTAGACCAGACCTCTTAAAAGGGACCCAAGGTTTTTTTTCTTGATTAAGGGGGGAGAAGGTAGTCTTTTTTTGTAATTTTCAAATTGTATCGTGGTTGTGCCAGATACAAATAATCACATTTTCCGTAAATCTTCCAGGCAGGAGAGAAGTTCCTCTGGTTGAAGAATCAACTACTCCTACTCCGACGTTCGGGCAGTGAAAACCCCAGCCAAACACCAAAACCACGGAAGCACCTTTGAAGCCCCGGCCAAACACCAAAACCACGGAAGCACCTCTGAAGCCCCGGCCAAACACCAAAACCACAGAAGCACCTCTGAAGCCCCCGCCAAACACCAAAACCACGGCAGCACCTCTGGTGCCCCGGCCAAACACCAAAACCACGGCAGCACCTCTGATGCCCCGGCCAAACACCAAAACAACAGAAGCACCTCCAAACTCCAAGCCAAACACCAAAACCATGGAAGCACCTCCAAAGCCCCAGTCAAAACCCGGGTGGAAGGGCTATGTGGAGGGGCTTATGGAAGATAGGAACATTTTTGCGGTGCATGTTTTGGCTGATGGTGCCAAAAGGAAGAGAGTTATGTAGTCATAATTGATGAGGTACCCTGTTTTGAATGTCATACTGCAAATTTTGGATGTCTTTGTACGACTTTCATTCCACACATACACCGCCCCTTTGAATGTTTCTTTTCTATCAGGGGTACTATGCAATTATGATATACTAGCTAATTTGTATTATAGGATCCACTCCGGTGCTTGATTTTTTTGTTTTAGTTTATTCAATTCACCATAGCACTCAATTTCTGGTCTGGGTTACCTTGTTCACTATGCCTTTTATATAACCACATAACAATTTACTAATCACCTGTGGGAAACGCGAAGTTAGAAATTTTAACCACCTGGACAAATATATATTCTTTGGTTACATCTGTCGAAACAGCTTGTTGTAATTTCAAGCCCTCTGGGGAATTCTGCATAAAAGGCATGTTGGAGAAGCCAGTTCAAGACACGTAAGATGTTCATTGATACCTGTACGTTGAGTTTATTCTAGGGCACTCATGGGAATGTCATCCTGACATATCTGAACGATGAGGATATCAAAGGAATATTCACGTATCTGAATGATGAGGGTATCAAAGGAATACGTATGTGACAATACTATCATTTTTGTAAAGAAAAAGCAGATTTCAGATGCTGAATCAAAAGGTGAAGTACAAAAAAATATTATCTGGAAACTGCTTTTTAACATAATTCTATTTGAATGGGGCACCATAATTTTCAAAGCGTTCACTTTTGAACGATGTTATCAAGTCAAGTTTACAAATCAAGTTACGCTAGAGTATATTAATCAATATTTAACAACTATCCCCCGAAGGGGAGGTGAATAGCGGTGGATATATCCACCGCTAGGCACCGCGACCCTGAGCTCCGCTTTTAGGCAGTGCCTAAATCTATATATTAGAACCATTTAGGTTTGAATATCTTTCAACATGGCCGCGATGGCGGCTTTGCCCCTCGCTGAAAAAATCGCTTGAATTAGAACTTAGCCAAAGGTGAATCTTTTCCAACAAAAACACGCCCATTGGAGAGATTTCCTCCTTCTCTTCTGGTTTGTGTCCTTCGTTTTGCGATACAGTGTCAGGATTTATACTTAGAAAATATTATTCATGGCTTTGTGGCATTTCGCCTTAGCGTGCTTCCAGAAAGAAAGGCGGTGTATGGCGGTGTACGTTTGTTCAAACTTGAATGAAAATTTTTCTCAGCTTAAAGCTTTCGAATAATAATTATCCCTGCACATTCCTGCAAGTAATCTGTGACAGAACCATTTAGGTTTAGATGCATAACGGGCCAGAGCCTTTCCGGAAGTTCGATTTTTGTGCACTAGGGTTGCTTTGATTAACGTCATAATCCGATAATAAAGCTATCATCAGATGGGTTATTAACGCCTACAATCACTCAATACTTTGCTGGCGTCCTCTGCGATAATCCGAACTATTTCAGTTTTTGATGTAGCTCTGTTTTCTTTAAGGGGCCGGGCCTGAATGCAAAACTGACACAGGCGCCTAAAAATAGTACCCACGAGACACAAGCGATATCCCACGCTCGCTCTTAGTTTACAGAAGTACTTCTCCGGGATAGATTAATTATGCAAGTAAAACGGGTTTTTCCTCACAAAATCGAAGACCCATCCTTCGAATACCATCGTAGATGGTATTTATTGACTCCTGAAATCTGCGGAGGCAACGTTCAAAACTTTAGAGGGCGATTTGTGGTGTCACGATTCAAGTCGGAATATAAAGATGTGAACGCGGAGGCCATTGACGAACCAGTTTTAGATAGGAGGATCAAGGACGGGAAGCGAAGGGCTGTAATTGCCTCTGCCTTTGGCATTATTGCTGCCTTATTGAGGCAGAGCAATAAGAATATGGACAAAAACGATTTGAGTTGGCTGATCACGAAAATGGACTCCCTGAACCTCGAAGATCGGTATGAAACAAACATGGCCGCCAGGGAAGAGAACACTGACAACAACGAACTCAGCCCAGAGAGGGCCAAGGCAGCACCTGATCAGTCAGCCAAGCTTACCTCGCCGATATCATTCCAACTGTCGCAGGTCAGCACAAACGAGAAACGCGAATCTTTTAGCAACAAACAGATCCTTTCAGCAAAAGTAGACGAAAATGGCGCGAAATGCGAAGCTTCGCCCCCCGTAGGGGATGATTCTGCAGACATTCTACTTCAACTGGAAAATATTTACGACTCCATAGCTAGAAAATCACAAGATCCGGAGATCCAGTCTCGGCTCTCGGCAATCGCAAGTTCCCTTGTTAAGGAATGCGGCATTCAGGCCGCATTCAAAACACTACTTGGCGACACTAACGTCGTTCAGTACTTCCAATCCCTTCGAGTGCCGGACTGGGTCTTGCTATATTTTAAGTTAGAATCGCGAACGTCAGATGAAGGCTGGCAAATGATGCTCAATCTAACCAAACTCAGACGAACAAACGTAAGTATCTTTTTGTTTTTTTGTTCTACGTCATACGCTGTCATAATATTGAGTATTTTCTTACTTTAATTTATTATTAAGCTTGATAACTAAACAGTAATTAATGGTATTGCATTTATATAATTAAGGCCACAGGATGAAGCTACGGTAGGTGCCACTGGATGACTTAACAGACAAACTGGATTATTCCATTATTGATTTCAATCCAAAAATGCAATAATATTCAATATTGAAAATTTTATAATCTAAATAACTACTCTGGGTGAACAATTGCTTATTCAGAAATGAAAATTTGAGCATATGAAAAAAAGTTTTGAATTTAAAATGCAGTTTTGGATTGAATAATGAAATCAATAATAGAATATGAATTGAATATTCCACTCTAGGGGGGCACGCTTCATGTCTTTTGACTGTAATATTGACAACAATATTTAACAACTATCCCCCGAAGGGGAGGTGAATAGCGATGGATAGATATGTATATATCCACTGCTAGGCACCGACCCTGAGGGGGATAGTTGTTTTAGTATATACCAAATCAGTAGAATAAAATATAAAATAAAATATAAAACGGTGGATTAAGGTTCAAAACGCAATATTGTGTGGTT
This sequence comes from Scolanthus callimorphus, assembly GCA_033964015.1. NCBI lineage: Eukaryota > Metazoa > Cnidaria > Anthozoa > Actiniaria > Edwardsiidae > Scolanthus > Scolanthus callimorphus. The sequence continues at coordinate 29,950,877 of CM066913.1, forward strand.
CCAGAAATTATCCCCCCCCCCCCCCCCTAGGGAAGGGCAATGGAAATTCTGGATGGGTGTGGGGGGGTCAATTTACCTGATCATTTCCATACAAATACTGTATTTTTCCTTGGAAATTCCAGAGGGGTGGGGGGTCACTTTTCAACACCCTTCTGTGGAGGGGGTACGGATATTTTCTGGAACCACACATTGTGCGCAAAACGAGCTGCCATTTTGAGAGTTTTCTCAAAACAGTAAATAGTTAGCACTTATTCTATTTCAATTGAGGTGGATAGTGGCAGAATATTTACCGAGAGCCGCAGGCTCGAGGTAAATATTCCTAAAGCCACTATCCACCGAAATTGAAAAAGAATAAGTGTTTTAGTATATACCAGCAAGGCAACCTGCCGAATTTTCAGTCGGAAAACAATAAGAAAAGTTGTGTTAGCGTTTTAAAACTGCGTGCGTGACAAAACTCACGCAAACTTTATAGGTGATTTGCATAAGCACGTTTTCGGTCGATTTTGACAGCTCTAGAAAGTTTGCAAGCATTTACTTCGAAAAGCTGCGGAAAAAAGTGGACAATTCAAGGGATTTTCAACAAATTTGGACATGTAGCGAGCAATATATTGCATCATTTCAATTCAAGAAGGAATATAGCTGCAAATTGGAGAGCATTTGTAAGCAATTCGCCAAAAGTTTCCGAGATGAAAATTATTTGTCGGCAGCCACTCGTTGCACAAGTAATTATTTTAGTTTGCTGGAAAAATGGAGTGAGCAAACACCGTAAACACTGGATATTTGAGGGAAAAACGATTTAGCAGGATAAAACAACTACACGAAACCTTATGAAAAGGCTTTATGGGGTTATCATCAGGCAAGAAGATGGATAACTAACTACTAACAGAAGTCTCCTTTGTGGCGGACAATTCGCTCGCAAAAAAACTACAAGAAAGCTGCCGATCAGTCGTTGCAAGACACAAACCATCCTCAGGTACTTTGAAAATTAGCTCTTTCGACTGTATTTTCTCGACATATTGTAGATTATAATTTTGATTTTGTCAAATAAATAAAATAAAGGGAAAGTACATGCCGAAAAAGAATTTTCATTCATGCTTTGCCAGCTAAAGTTTTTCAACTCGGGTTTCACAGTGCAAGCGTGTTTTTCACAAACAATGCTCAGACGATTTGTGAGACATATTAAATCCAGAGAGACCGATTTTGAGACAAAGAAATCTAATTTGTTGCTTCTTTAGTTTTGTTGACTGACATTTCTTCGCCTCTACATGAAATTTGCTTGCCAACACAATATCTACTGTTTCGGAGGTAAATAATGTCTCAGATTCCGAGACTCTAAACCAATCAAATTGGTCGTTCTTAGGAGGTTGCCGAGTCTGACACTCCAGTCCTACTCAACAAGAATCATATGAAGGCAATCAGGAAAATGGTGTTTTCTGTAGTCAGACAGGGCCTACAAATAACACCACTTCCAGATGATGCACCACCAGGGTACAAAGTAAACCTACATGAAGCAGTGTGCTGGGCTGCACGAGAGGCTAGGTTACACGATCCAAATCTAAAGAGCCTGGAAATTAACATGAAACTCGACGGGCGGCCTTTTTTTGGTAATTTTAATTTTGCTTGCCATTTTTTACAATCTCAAACAGTTACCTCTAGATGGCAAAGCTTGGAATTATACCTCAACGTTTGCACTTGGCTAGAAGTATTATACCAAGCACCTCTTGAAAATTAAGAAAAGTCTAAATACCATAGATAACAACAACTAGGGGTACAACTGCATGTACTGATGCCTACATGTCAATGAATTGTTTGTGTCCTCCTTATTGTACATTAATCAAACTTAGTTTCTATGAGGTGTATTTCCAGAAAATCCATACCCCCACAGTGAAAGGAATGCACACAAAGACTCCCCAACCCCTCTGTAATTTCCAAAGGAAAAAGAGTATTTGGATAAAAAAAATCAGGTAAATTGACCCCTCGATATTATTTTCATGAGGCTAATTTCAAATGCAAATTGTAAATTTTGTGCTCAGGACAATTTTTACTGTAATAGCCTCAGTTCATTTTATTTGCCATGTAATTACTTCAAAAGTCCCCTTTTTCCTTTTTTTATTCTGTTTTGGATCACCATAGAAATGCTGTGTAAACATGTAAGACACTGTATAGAGTACATATTAAGGTTTTCAAAAAATGTAATTTGCTTTTACAGGCAAGCAGCAGGTTATGGTTGGTATTGTACCAGTCCATGTGAGCCATGCCTCAAGCCAAAGTGCAAATAGTGTATACCCAATAGCCATTGCTAACTGCTCAGAAAACAGGTACTCATTCTTTTTATTTTTCTATTAATTGTTCATTCCTTCAGGCAGATTGGCTGGATGGACACTAATATTGGCTTCACTTGAATGGCTTTTTCAATGATGGGAACTTCAGTAAAATGTGCATATGTTTTCAAATGACTGTAGTGAAACCAATCGCAAAGTAATTACACCAATTCTGATGAAACCTGGGTTTTAAAACAATACATGTGACTGACTTTGCAGGGAAAATGTCAAGGCATTGCTGAGAGACATAAATGCCCAGAAAGGTGCAATCAAGGCAAATGGCATCATTGTTGATGGGGAGCATTTTACTGTCAAATTCTCAGGTAATAATGATTGCTCCAAATCAGGAATTTTCAAAACATTGATATTTTATTTTTAATATGTTCTAGCTGCTCCCACTTGTGAGATATCAAATTGAACACTGGAAAATAAATTCCATATCCTTGCTCGCCTGTATTATTCTCTATGTGTACAATTTAGGTCAGAAATGATGAATTTTGTCTCTGCATAAATACTAAACAATAACAAAGTCTCTTATGTAGTTACTCTGGACTACAAGGCTCTAACAATGCTTATGATGTACAAAGATGACTCCAGTGCTCCCAAACAATTGTGCGGGAAAGGCCTTGATGTCGAATGCTGTGTGTTCTGCAATGTTGTGAGGGTAAATGACAAAACTTTGTATTTACAACTTACCAGGGAGCCTGAATCTTATGCTTGATCAACCTCAAATGTCTATTTTTATTTCTGTTTCTAACATAGGGTTGTGCCTGCCCTAACATAGCAAAAGGAGAAGCTTGCCCTGAGTGTTTTGTAAAGAGCAAGGCCAATGTTGGAGTGTAAGTGTGTAATTTTGTTTAATGATGCAGGATATATTTTTGGAATAATTAAAACCATACATTTTCTTATACAGGAAAATTACATGTACAGTCAACCCCTCTTAATGGGCACTCTTGAAGGGGGACTTTACACTATAACATCATGGGAACCTTTTGAAATTCCCATAGGCATCGACTGGCATAGGTACACACTGGCCAATATCGAGTAGGCTCATTCTCTCCTGACTGCTTTTTATGGAACCTGACGTCCTTAATAATAGATATTTTTTGTCGGCTCGTGCTGCACGCTCGCCATGTATAACATCAAAATGTATTTTGAAAATTGAGTAAATTTACTATCAGCAAACAGTAAATAAAAGTGCAGCAATGTCAGGAAGCGCATTTGTTAACATCAAGTTCTCATACTCCTGGACTTTTCCCATTCTCTCAACTTATATGTCCACAATTTGCAGTGCGCTTCGCGCACATAAACAGGATACTTTGGTGTAGCATTTAGAAACTAAAACATTGTACTGTGCTTTTTTTAATTTTGGAAAATTTCTATTATGTTTTTCCATGACTCCATTTCTTCAGCGTGATTTTTATGTCTCAGAAATAAGAATTTCATTAATCGCGTAGATTGATGTTCAAAATCGCAGCGCGCTTCGCGCCCATCCAGAAACATACAAGCAACCATCTTCATAGTAGCGAAAATTCTGATCGCAAACCAATTTCGTGAAATGATACAATTGAATTTTGATCAATTGTCGTTTTGATGGCGATATAATTTAAGTGAAATCTCACACCATCAAAAGAAATATCAGCAAAAAAGATCGTGCACAGTACTTACATCACTGTATTTACTTAAAACACAACTTTGCATAATCGTTTTTAAAATTATACTTCCGTGATTCGTGAAAAGTGTTTTCATAACTCTGTGATCCGTGAAACAACGAAAAATCGGTCCGTGATTTGTGATCGCTACCCCCCTTCACCCCCCTGTGGCTCCCTCAATAATTTGAGGGGGCCATATCCCAAATAATGTTCAGTTTTTGTTATATGCTTTTGCTCGCCAAAATAGTGTTTTGTATTTCTTGTTTAGGTGGAAAGGGATCAGAGATGATTTGATGTTTTTACTTGAGGAAGAGCTCCCAAATATCAACATCTGTGTCCTGCACTGTGAACTCCGCAATACTGAGCAGCTTTTGGTGTCCCTTGGGTACTTTGCCCATGAAATTGGGGCACTGAAAGAATGCAACACTGTGCTGGGACAATATGGACCAGAGAGCATGAGCGGAAAGGATAGGATAACTGTCAAACATAAACCAAACCCAGACAGCAGGACTGAGAGAAAAGACATACAAGTGAAATCATTTGGAGGTTAGGAGAACCAAATTTTATAAAGGTTGTACTGTCTTAAATGAAACGTATTGTGGTTCTGGGCTACATTGTACAGCTACGTCTGGCATTCAAAGAGATTCAGATTCTGATAGTAATCTGAAACACAGTAACCAGGAAATTGGAAATTGGCCTGGTCATGTCAAATACATTTGTGGTGACTTAATAATCTATTGTTCTGCATCTCCTTTTTTAGGTGCCACCAAGAGAAGCTACATGAAGAACGGAAATGCAATTATCATCAACTCATTGCCCCTGCACAAGCTTACAAGCTTTTTTAAGAACAAAACTATCGTAGAAAACTACCTGCTTAACAAAGTTACCTTCACAGAAGAAATGGTCCAGGTACATAACAAACACATCTACAGTCTGAACCTATTAGCATTAGCAGGGTATAGATTCAGAATGTGTTAAAGAGCTTGAAAATAATCAGCACTGAATAATATGAGGAGGGGGGGGGATTCGCCAGGTGCAATTGAAATTTCCTCATTTGATAATTATGGAAGTCATGAGCTAAAGAGCTACATGTATGTCATCAGCAGCACCTGATACATTTACTGTCAGTTTTGGTATCTGGATGACAATACAAACTCAGTAACCAATCAAGCACATAAAATAATCATTGCCTAAAAAGCATTTTTACATGTAGCGATAGACAGGGGCATATGCAGTATATTAAAATGTTGCACTAGCAGCCTTGGGCCATAAACAGGATTTTTCTCATATCTGCCAACCCTGAAAACTGAAAGCTGGGAGATTTTGTCTCAAATACAACTATATGAGAAAATCGCAAGAAATTTTCCTGGGAGATATACAGTAAATGTATGGGAAGTTTAAATTTTTTCCCGGAAGACTGAGGGTAAAAACCGGGAGTCTCTCACGTAAACCGTTAGAGTTAGCAGGTATGGGCCAAGCTCACGGATGCAGTACAGTACACCAAAGTCGTCCCAAAAATTTACAGTCCTGCAGTACCTACAGGCCTATAGGCTGTGAATGCCACTGTTAGAATGTGTGTATTTAATCTTTTTTTGTTTGTTTCAGGAATTATGATAATGGTTCTTTCATGCCTTGAAAGAATTATACAAGAGAAATTCTAAACCATTTGCAGTTTGGCAAAAATCTAAGTTCAAGAAGTTGATCAACTTAAAATGGTGTCTGTTGCAAACAAATACAGCTTGTTGTTTATACCACGTGTAAACAGCCCAACAGTGAAACTTATTTGAAAATATTTCAGGTAAATGTTTCAATCAAATGTTATTTTTTTAATAATCTGTATCTTAGCTGGGATCTATCCAGGAAAAGAATCTTGTACTTTAGCATGAATTAATGCATTGGGAACTCTTCCATGGGATTCTTCCATGCTTGCATATAGTACATGAATGTCTTGGGATACATATTAATTTCTAAAACCTGAAACTGTTTTGCTCTGTATCTTAGCTGGTTTATCCAGGCAAAGGCTCTTTCATGTTAGCATGTCTGAATGCCTTGGGATACAGAAGAGACTGTTTTTTTGTAAAATCAAAAACAAATTTATTTTTATAGGTTTCATTTTGTATCTTAGCTGGTTTATCCAGGCAAAGGCTCTTTCATGTAAGCATGTCTGAATGCCTTGGGATACAGAAGAGACTGTTTTTTGTAAAATCAAAAACAAATTTTTATAGGTTTCATTTTGTATCTTAGCTGGTTTATCCAGACAAAGGCTCTTTCATGTTAGCATGTCTGAATGCCTTGGGATACAGAAGAGACTGTTTTTTTTTGTAAAATCAAAAACAAATTATTTTTATAGGCTTCATTTTTTATCTTAGCTGGTTTATCCAGGCAAAGGCTCTTTCATGTAAGCATGTCTGAATGCCTTGGGATACAGAAGAGACTGTTTTTTGGTAAAATCAAAAACAAATAAGTTTTTTAGGTTTCATTTTGTATCTTAGCTGGTTTATCCAGGCAAAGGCTCTTTCGTGTAAGCATGTCTGAATGCCTTGGGATACAGAAGACTGTTTTTTTTTGTAAAATCAAAAACAAATTATTTTATAGGTTTCATTTTGTATCTTAGCTAGTTTATCCAGGCAAAGGCTCTTTCGTGTTAGCATGTCTGAATGCCTTGGGATACAGAAGAGACTGTTTTTTGTAAAATCAAAGATAAAAAATATTTTTATTGGTTTCATTTTGTATCTTAGCTGGTTTGTCCAGGCAAAGGCTCTTTCATGTTAGCATGTCTGAATGCCTTGGGATACAGAAGAAACTGTTTTTTTTTTGTAAAATCAAAATAAAATATATTTTTATAGGCTTCATTTTGTATCTTAGCTGGTTTATCCAGGCAAAGGCTCTTTCGTGTAAGCATGTCTGAATGCCTTGGGATACAGAAGAGACTGTTTTTTGTAAAATCAAAGATAAAAAATATTTTTATTGGTTTCATTTTGTATCTTAGCTGGTTTGTCCAGGCAAAGGCTCTTTCATGTTAGCATGTCTGAATGCCTTGGGATACAGAAGAAACTGTTTTTTTTTTTGTAAAATCAAAATAAAATATATTTTTATAGGCTTCATTTTGTATCTTAGCTGGTTTATCCAGGCAAAGGCTCTTTCGTGTAAGCATGTCTGAATGCCTTGGGATACAGAAGAGACTGTTTTTTGTAAAATCAAAAACAAATTATTTTTATAGGTTTCATTTTGTATCTTAGCTGGTTTATCCAGACAAAGGCTCTTTCATGTTAGCATGTCTGAATGCCTTGGGATACAGAAGAGACTGTTTTTTTTTGTAAAATCAAAAACAAATTATTTTATAGGTTTCATTTTGTATCTTAGCTGGTTTATCCAGGCAAAGGCTCTTTCATGTAAGCATGTCTGAATGCCTTGGGATACAGAAGAGACTGTTTTTTGGAAAATCAAGAATAAACCATTTCCAAATCAATGTCAAGGTTGCCTTCTTTATCTTGAGAATGTTTTTGTATTGAAAAAGCATTTGAAACTCAACAAACCTAATTCATTGCAAACTTTCAAATTTATTTGTTTGGATCAGAAAACATTCAGAATTGATTAGGTAGTTCTCTTTGATAAGCGAAGAATCAGGAGATGAAAAGCCTAATTAAGTGAATGTCTGTTTTTTAAACCCCCATCCATAATATGTTGTTGATTTCCATGCTAATATCATTTTTTTTTTACTCCTATAATATAATATTTTTAGTATTATACATCAATGAAAGCAGGGGGAGTTTTTGAGAGAGACTATGGGACACACCTGGAGAGAGTAAATCTCGAAGGCACTGGTGAGTACATGAGTACTAATCACTTTTTATTGAATGATATCTTTACTGTATCTCACAAAGCTAGGGGAATTGTAGACATAGAGAATATTGTGATCAACAATTCAATGCTCCCAAATTGTAAATGTAGAACAAGCAATGTCGCTAAGGTTTTCTTGCCAGTAAAATGATAATGATGCTTGATTCCAATTTTGCCATTAATTGGAAACATCTTATTTGTAGGTGTACATATTGTAAGCTCTGATGCTGTATTAAATGCAATGACCATCAGAAAGGGAGGTCATAAAAAGTCTCATGTGTGTAGAGTGCAAACAATTAAGTATAAACAATTAATTACTAATGTTAGTACTATTTTGTACAATCTAGTGAAAATAGTTGAAATGAACCACCACTAAATGGACCATTCCATTTACCGGTACTATGCACCCGCCCAATGGCCCAATCTAGTGAAATAGTTTAATCTTACTAACTTCGACTTTCACTTTGTCTCATTTTCTGACTGCAGTAGTGGTTGAGTTTCCCTTTGAGCAGAGGCTACTTTTGATCTCCCTGCATTTTCTTTTACTTTTAATGATTTCTTGTGTTTTCAACTAGGCAAAAGTAGCCAAACCAGTCAAGTAAGTTATGTCCACAATGCTGGACGAGGTTGTGACATTTGTGCGCTGCTAGTCAGAATCAGTAAAAATGGCTTTCATAGTGTATAGCAGTGCATATTTTGTCAGTATCTATTTCACAGCCGGATGAAAACCACGCTGCAAATTTTGTTTAATAGTGAAACTGACTATTCACATTTTAGTTACTAATTTTTCATACTTATACTGTTTGCACTCTACCGTTACAACAGACTGCTTTAAGTATTATAACCGTTTATTATATAATCACCAATGAAATACCAGGTGATCTCCCGCGCAAAAACGTGATATTTTCACATACTTGCCTTTGCTGAATGCTCGATTTTTAAGCTTAACTCAAATAAAATTTGAATTTGGTATTTCATTGATGGTTATATAATAAACAGAACACCTAATTACATGACCGCTTGGAGATACGAATTTTATCTTCTCGTGTTAAAAATTTATCTCACTCGTGAGATAACTTAAATTTTCAACACTCGAAGATTATATTCGTATCTCCGCGCGGCCATGTAATATCCTCTATATCTAACATTACTGTACCTCTATAAACATGAACAAGAACTGAATAAAAATCTTGACCATGTGTCGGAATTGTTTTTTAGTTCGTTTGCAGCAGGCAATAGACGAAAAACTCAGCATGTGGTCAGAGAAGCAGAAAGCCATCGAAGAAAACTTTGCTTCCATACAGAGCTCAGGATTTTCTGCTGGAGTTCAACACTTTGTTGCCCAATACCAACTGGAAGCCTGTCAAAACGTAAGTAATAGAAGAAAGTTCAGTAGTTTCAGTAGGTATTCTCCATGCAAAGCTCTTACTGAGCCTGCTGTCGCAAAAGCTGTCGCGTCGCGGCTACACCTAGTACCAGTCTCGCTTGATTTATAAGGAAACAGGGAGCCCGTGTCGAGATTTAGTCAGCAAAATAGAATGATGGGAAAAATCGCCGTCCACCCCTAAGTTTCAGTCAAAGTCTCCGATAGTTCACTACATACCTGTTGTTATCTCTGAAATGTCGTCTTCGATGTGTAGAACCTTATTGTTAATTTGCCATAGTCACATGCGTCTGGATACATGTCCGGCCACCATATCAATTCTAATTCACGCGTTCTTCTTCCCTCGCCGGGGGACACCACTAATTCGGATTGGCTTGTTGGTGTTGATCTTTCTGTCAAGTTGCTCGTAAATCGCGAGAATGCTCTCTTCTTTGCTGCCTCTACGGCAGCGTTTGCGCTAGCGTACATCTGAAACGGCACTTCCTTGGTGTATCTGAACGCAGCGCTTGTTTTAAGAGTCACTACATCCTGTTCCTCGACTGCAATCTTAAAAGCTTCCACGTCATAGATTTTAAATAAAAATCTCCTGGTGCTTTCCAGAAACATTGGTTGCTTGAAATGCTTAACATCACGCACACGGTCTAGAGAAGGACTTTGGAGTTGATGTAGCAGATACTCGAAGAAAGACCTAGGCACGCGGTAGTCGTCTATTTGCTGCCATCCAGCTATAAGAATGTATAAAAGGGTTAAATCACAATGCAGCTCGTAGCTACTGACACGAATGTATATTATTGCAAACTAACTAAACATCGGGTTGCGTGCTCTTACCTTTAGCCTTTGAATTTAAGGCTCCAGTCATACGATTGACTAGTACAACGAGCCAGGTTTTGTAATCCTCTAGCTCTCTGTCACTTTTGATCGCCGCTGCTAGCGGCACATTTTGAACGGCTTGACCATCTGCGTCCGTAAAAAAAGCTCCAGAAAATTCATAACTGCCGTGGCATTGATTGTGATGTTTGTGTAATGAGTATCCCGTTTTAAAACATCGACGACAATGCGGACAGCTTGTTACGAATGCCATCATTACTGGAGTGCTGGTCAGAGAGATGTTCTCACGCCGACTTCAAACTTAAAAATTTAAATCTAAGAGGCGACGCTGTCAATCAGAATATGCTTTATTGTTAATACTGGAAACGGAAATCAACAATTGTCTTCGTGCCTATGAATAGATCAAATAAGTCCTCTCTTGCCGAAGTATTTTTAAGGCACATTCCGGTTATCCACTGATTATTTTTGTTTAAAAAAAACTTTGAGGAAGTTTTAACAAGAACCGTGTTACGAAACAAACATTTGTGGCAAGATTTTTTTTTGTTGGTGCGGTCCGTTTTTGTACAGGCGATTTGCGTGAACAATTTTATACAATCGCGCCATAGTTCTATAGCAGTATTATCTTCGGTTTTACAGCTATTTGGCTTTCGAAGTGGTCATGTATCTTGATTCTTTCGCGTGAACGTTTTTTTGTACCGCTGTGCATGCTGTAAGGCATTCAGTTTTTCAGCTAATTGGCTTGCAGCTGGTCTTGTCTTGGGTATTTTTCGTAGGCATTGACTATATACAGGAAGTAGCGCATCTGAAGGGAAGTCGTCGTGCTTATAGTGAAGGGTTGAAATTAAAATTCCAAAGGAATATATGTCCGATTGCTTGCTACAGCATCCATTTTCCACACCTAACTCTGGCGCGAGATGCTCGAATTTGTCTAGTTGTGCGGGAGTCTTGTACACTTTGGGCTTGCTTAATTCCGTTGCCTTACCGAAGTCAACCAACACTGCTTCAGCATTTTGAATGGAACTTCCGTCCAACACAACATTGTTTGTCTTTATATCGTTATGTAGAATCTTTGAGTCCTCGTGAAGATATTGTAAGGCATTAGAAATACCGGAGATAATATTAAGCCAGTTAGGCTTATCTTCTAGTTCCAAGTCATGAAGGGAGAGTTTTCTCTCTACAACACTATAGAACGGCATAACAATATCTAGTCCACTGCCCTTCTCTTCCACGCCAATTATGTTGATTATATTTGGATGCCGCAGTTTTGCAAGTATTCTGCTTTCTTCTGAGGCCACCAGGATTTCGTTCTGCTTTTTTACTACAACTTTTCTTGCCCCATATTGATACAAGTAGCAGGTTCCAAAAGAACCACTTGCTAATTTGTTGAGTTTGTGGGAATGTTTGAGTGATAGTCGAGGCACATTATGTCGTTCTGCTTGTTGCCATTTGGCGTAGAAGTATGTCGCGTGGTTCTTATACCTACTGGCAGAAGCAGCAACAGAATCTACTTCTTCCGTATTTGTCGGCAAAGGATGCTCCGGCTCGTGCATTTGGTTCACGTCTTTATTAGACGGTGGCTTGTCATGTCGTATGTTCCGCTTTGACAGACAATTACTAGTGCCCTGGCTGGCCGTTACTGGTGGTCTTTGATTTCGTCTTCTAGCGTCCCGCTTCTGCTTATATAACTGCTTTCCCTTCATCTTTTTTCTTAACTTTCGATTTTTGGATTGTTCTTTCTTTCGCTTTAGTCCTCTAGATTCTTCCTCCATCATTAGTGCCGTTGTGTGTTTGTAGAGGAAATCTCGGGCCGAAAGACCTGAGCATGCGCACATGCCAAAAACAACAGACCGCGCCCCCAGAACCCCGACCATCCGGAGATTATGATAATGGTTCTTAGATTATCACATGTTAGATATTTTCTAACCTTGAATGCATGTATTTGATTTAATTGAAGGTATGGGAGCAGTGGGAAAGCATCGCCATGTGTATGCGGCGCACGGAGTACACAGATGACATGGAGGAAGACATTGATATATTTGATGTAGAGGTGAGTGTGTCCGATGTCCAGCAAAAGTCGACTTATTGGCTATTAAGAATATTATTTTTGCCCGGTGTTGAACGAACAGAAAAAAAATCGACTGGGAAGTACACATATAGACTGGTTTCCTCTATATGATCGCAATGATCGTTATGATCTATGCAAAAGTGTATCCCACAAAGTGTGGAATATCGCTTCCTATGTCCGAAAATGCCTTGTGTTTCTCGTTGTTGCGCACTGAATTATCAACTCGTTTTGTTCCGCCATGTTTGAAATTAAATCCCTCGAAATTTCCGCGATATCGTTTACCACCTCGAACTTTGAACGAAGCCGAACGATCGCAACGATCATATGGAAACTACTTGATCGCTGGGATTGTTACGATCGCTAGTCCCTCGATCGCGGTAACGATTTTATGGAAACCAACCCTAAGTTGCATACTAATGGTTTTTTACTAATGATATTCTTATCTTAGTGTAAAGAATGGGGATTTTGCCTGCGAGATGTGTTCGGACTCGGCCTCGGGACAGGAGACTACGGTCACATCGTGGTTGAGCATGCGTCTATGCTCTTGAGAAACTTTCGGTCCTTCCGGCACTATAGCAATCAGGGATTCGAAGCTGCCCACAAGCTGCAAAAACTGATGTACAGCAGAGCGACAAACCATGATGGGAGTGGCACAACCAGCTCGTGTAAGTAGAACTCCTTTAGTGTATGATAAAAAGGTGGCGCGTTGCTAATTAACGTTTATTGGATGAGGTTGAGCATGATAGTGAGATTTGTCAACGGCGATATTTGAGCTATCTGCCGAAGCGAACATGAGGTGGATAACACTAACTCGATGCGTTGACAAATTTCACCGTCATGCGAAAACCGAATTCAATAATTGTTTTATTATTCAGCGACCAGCATTTCTTACCTAGCTAAACGAAGTCGATGATGAGGCCTTGCACGGCGAAAAGGTTGTTCACTACAGCTTACGTCCATTGGTATTTTCCACTTCGTATTCAATTCAAATAGTCAGATTTGATGTTTAGATATCCTGAGCAATGATCTCTCGGCAAAAATCATAACAGATTCAATGAGAAGATTGGCAAAATCGGCTTTCACTTCCGAAATGAAAACTAAGATGGCGGCCAGACCTATTGGCTTGCGTTATGACGTCATTAGAGTGCATCAATCCTAATGTCTAGAGTATGACGTCACGCACTGAGCGCCAACACAGTTTCGCTGCGTATTCTTAGCCAATCAGAACCGAGATAGTGGCCTGATTGAATAATAATAACCGGTAATGGTTTCTCGAGACATCGAGCACTTTGGTCGCTAGAAAAACGGGTACAGTTTCACGTCGCATAGCCTTGTATTTAGACGATGTCCGTTCATTTGTCTTCCAGTGAGCCAAATATTGACGCACCAGTATGCTGAGAAGCTGTTGTACCTACGACTGTGCTTTCGCAATGCACTAGACTGTATCAAGAAAGGTGAGAACCGGCCAAAAGCTTGATAAAAATATGATGCCATTAATTATTACTCGTGCTAAATGGCGTTACTGGTAGCGCAGTGAAAGGCCGCCCTGAAATGTTTACCCATCTTCGCGCTCAGCCTGGTTCACTAGCTACATAACATAAGCATTGCGTCAGGTGAACAAAATTCTCCCATTCGAGACAGAAAATGTACTTAGATAGAGACAAAGTACTGTAGAAATGTAATGATATCCTGCGTTAAAGGGGCTGTGCCACGACTTTAGGTCTAATTTTGGGTAGCTAAAATACAGTCAAATTCATAAGAAACGAGCAAAATAATCGTCTACGTTCGTTAAATAACCTTTCAACTGCTAGTTAAGCACGAATTTGGAGTATTTTTGCGTGTTATCGAGTGGATGGATTCGGATTGCGAAATGGTATTTTTGATTTCTTACCAGGCTATCTGCTGAACATATAGGCTGAACTGTTTTCAAACGGCGATAGGTAGAAAATATTGTGTAAGATTGCCTATATAATGCAAATTTCAATTCCTTTTTTATTCTAAGGCTAGGTTGAAGCATAATATAGGATTCTTAGCTATTTCTACAGACCACAGGCCGAGTTTTGTTAAAACAACCGTGACGTAGCCCCTTTAAAAATGCCGTTATTTTCCCACCCTTTTGCCGCTGTGACAAAAAGTCGTTATGTCATTACTAGTGTGAACCAGCCTTTAGTGTCTAATCATGCTACTCTGGAGATTCCCTTTTTTTTTTTTGCAATCTAGATGACACGACTTTTTTTATTTTGTTTCCTGTATTTAGGAAAGAAATTCACCTTTCGTGGTTGCGGATGGACAAACCCCGCCAGCACGAAGAGCTGGAGTATTGGGCACAGAAAGTGGTTAGAAACAGTGGACGAGCTTTTCACCTCCATCTTTGCGGGCGATTTCCTTGAGTACGACCTAACGGAAACACTGTGCTATGTGGTGAACCCTGACGCCATGCCTAAACTCCGATTTAGCGAGTGGGAGGATGTTTTCCAATTGAGACTGGCGGAGCGTAGAGAGGAAACACCACGAACTCGGAGAAAGCAAAAGAATGGAAAAAGAAAGAAAAAGATAAAGAGGCGCCTATTTAGATCCATGCTGAAGAAGTCGCAACCAAAGAGACCTAGGCGCCGGGCAACAAAGACAAAAGCTTCATCCAAGCTGCAAACGTCTTCCTCTAGCAGTTCAACGCCCAAAAAGAAGCGCCGCCTAACGATCCCAAGCACGCCAACAAAGTACCACCTGGGGAAGAGGAAAAGATCGTCATACAGCTGTTTTAGAATATCAACTCCGAATACAGACATGGCGCCCATGCCCTCAGCCTCCTTCCTAGATATTTCTTCTATCATACCCGATATTGACGATCCGATTCCCTCGAAAAAAAGCAGTCGTGGAAGCGCCCCATCTGCAGGACCAAGCAAGGATGTCATCGGCTTTGCTGGACGATATAACAAGAAGGGACGACAATTTCGTCACGCCACGACGAATCTTGGCTTATCAGCACTACCCGCCCGTGGACCCGAAGCTCAATACGTTTGCTACCCTCCTGACGCCCCTGCCGCATCTACAAATGGATCCTTTAGCCATAACGTCTCTCCCACTGCTCTCCGTCCTCCACGAATGCCGCGATGAGATAGTGTCCATGCAGTCCAAACAGCAAGTGGACCCAACTTTACGATGCGTTGTCCAGTTCGATAATTATGGTCTTCTCAGCATGGGTGATCTTATCGTTCAACTCCATAGGCTGCGAGATATATCAAGGGAGGTACGGGAGGAGCTAGCTTGGATTCCTTCTGCGTTCAAAGATATCGGGGATCAAGCAAAGGCTACAGAAGCTATCCTTGACACCGGGAGTAGCGGAGGCTCTTATCTCATCGCGAGTCATGAGCTAACAAGACAAGAGTTTTCACGCCTTTGCTGCGAACGCTGGTTGTCTGATAAGCTCATTGACCTCCTTCTATCCCTGTACGCATCAGATGCAAACAAGAGAGAAGGAAAGGTGGCATTCCTAGCCTTGCCATGCATAGTCTGGTCCTACAGGTTTGACAGGATTATGGCAAATATTTGCTTGAACACCCGTATGCAAGAGGTGAAAAAGATATTCTTGCCCATGTGCATCCAAGAGAAGCATTGGGGTATGACTGTATTTGACATTTCTTCAGGCACAGTCGAGTATGACGACAGCTACCATCTCCCAATTACTCCGCCTATGGTTCGGCGAGCCAAGCAGGTGATTTCACAGATTTACCAGGAAACTGGCCTTTCAGAGTTCAATCCTGCCATATGGCAAGATTTGAGAAGATTCGCCGTACCCATGCCAACCCAGCCAAAAAGTGGCGACGGTTCTGGCAGTTGTGGCCTTGCAGTTGTTTGCTGTGTCAGAGATATGTGCACCGGGCTTGCAAGGTTTTCATGGGACTTTAAAGACACGCGAAGCCTTCGTGCGAAACAGATGTTGTATATTTTGCAGAATGTCCCATGAGATAAGACTATCTCATAAGATAAGACTATATCAGATAAAACTGTATGGAAGCCAGCCTGTAAGCACACACGCAACTATTACAGTCGTCTTTATGGTTGCCCGCACACAATGAAATACATGTTATCTAGTTACTAACAAACTTGCTACGAAAAATATATACTTGGGGCTCGAGAAGAGTGGTCCATATAGTCAAGTTATTCTAATTTTCTTTCAGTTTCATTGTAATTTCTTTAAATTAGAAGCGGCGTTAAGGCTGATATTTACGAAGGGTAAGAGTCTTGCGTCGCGTGAAAAAAAAAAAACCCGCCGGGCTCGGCGTAAGCGATATACTGAAAAACAGAAGATTAGACATTCCTACGTCTATGCTTACGTTTACGTCGCGTGAACCGTAGCGACATACAAGCGTATTCGTTAGCATAGAGGCAGCATAAATTTCTCAAGAGGTGATGTACATTAGATTGGCCATTGCGTTTTTCCTCACCTGTTAGACCAAGCCGAGTGGTGATCTCCACAGACATTAGCTGTAAACATGACCAGAAAACGAAGTCCAGTATCAAATCAGCACATCCGTATTAGAAAAAGTGTTTTTTGATGATTTTTGCAATAAAATTTATGGTGATAGCGCATCGATGCGCTACCAGCCTCTTTTTTGTGCTTTTGTCAATGAAAAAAAAGGTTTTTAAAATTCACATCTTAGCCCCTTTTCCAGTAATTCTTCCCCACAACTCTTCCAATACAGATATGCTAAAAATACTGGACATCGTTTTCTGCCATAACTACAAAATATTATTAAAGCATATCTAGGTGATAATGGCCTATTCGTCTTTTTGACAAACCAGAACAATAAAAATCATATGATTATTATCATCCCTTCTATTAGTGTGGCAGACAACCCTCGATTTCAAAACGATATCCCCGATTTAATGTATGCATGTTTGGAATTCTTGGTCATGGCGAATGATAGTGCAAAAATGTATCAAACAGTCGCGGGCCGGCTCTCCTGTGGTCAGAGGTGACTCATGCCTATTGTTAGTGTATACTGCAACATCGAAAAATTAAATAATTCAATGCTGTATTTAAATAAAACTGTGTTTGCTTTTTCTCGAATGTGTTTGCGGCGTGCGCGGGGTTCCTGTGGTGTGGTGTGGGGAATGCAAGGCTTTCCTGTGGATTTTTCCCGCATAAGAAAAGCCGGCTCAAAGGCCACTAACAGAACCCGACTGTATTATCTCCATCGATATTATAAAACAATGGAATTCTAGGGACCGAAGCCTAGGCGGTGAACCGTTACAACGATATAACGACAGAGCCATATTCATATCACATCCTATAGTTTCTTGCCAAGAGTTACTGGTGGTTTCTGTTCCGTCCGTATATGGTGTCTGTTGCAATAAAACCAGTCCTTACTACAAAACGTTCATGATGCAGGAATGCCGTTTAGTTGTATATTCGGCGGTATTCCATTCAAACTTCCCATCTTTTAAGTAAAAAACTATCGTGGGCGCATAGTGCAGACGATCCCACTTTCACTTGTATTTTCTTTATAGCATACATGTTCGCCTGAAGGCTCGTGTGTTTACAAGAAAGTGCAAGTGACGCGTGGGATATTACACTGATTATATGCAGTATGCCACTCAGAAAACTAGTATGAAGCGCGTCCAATTAGCTTATATTCCCTCTATATTATGCTCAAATTCAGCCCAACGGCCGACGAAAAAAGCCAGGCCTTTAATAACCGAGCTGAGAGAAACTGGACTGTGTTTCGGGCCGCTTGTGGTTCTGGTGTAGGCCTTGTTGCACGGCGTTCGTCCATAAGCGTCGCGGCTACACTTTAACAAAACAGAAAAACAGTTCATAACCGCTTTCATACTTTTCGATGTCCAGAGAATCATTTCAATCCTTTTGTCATGCAATCGAGTTGCTCAACGCTGCCGAAGCTCAGCCGGATCAATAAGCCGAAATTCAATTTAAAGCGAAACTACTAGAGTATTGTAGATGTCCAGGCAAAGGCTGTGATGTGATCAGTGTTCATTTTGAGCACGACAAGCTTTGACTGTTCCACACAAAATAGGCATCCCTCTTTTACTTGGCTGTTTTGATCACAATTTTTTGGCTGCACTAGACAAAGCTCTTTGACAAAGCCCGATCAATGCTGACAGATAGAACGCACTAATTTTCAGTTCAAGTAGTTCACACTTGGAGATTACGACGCCTAGGCGTTAGGCTGGAATGTTGTTATTCACTAAAACTCTGGGTGCCACCCGCAGAGATCTAAAAAAAAATCCAGATCTCTGCGGGATCCAGGGCACTTAAACTTGGTAGCTAAGGAGCTCTGGCTCCTTATGCTATGGTGATTTCGGTTTGTTCAAACTTGAATGAAAATTTTTCTCAGCTTAAAGCTTTCGAATAATAATTATCCCTGCACATTCCTGCAAGTAATCTGTGACAGAACCATTTAGGTTTAGATGACTATGGTGATTTTGGCTGTGCGAACTGAGTTCTTTTTTAGTTTCTGTGGGAGATTTCAAAATGGCGGCGATGGCAGCTTTGTCCCTCGCTTAAGAAATCGCTTGAATTAGAACTTAGCCCAGGGTGAATCTTTTCCAACCAAAACACGCCCACTGTGGAGATATCCACTTTCTCTTCAGGTTGGTGAACTTCGTTTGGCGACACAGCTTCAGGGCCAAGCGGAGTGAGTGCGGACGATTTAGCCAATCAGAAACGTTTGCGCAGATAACCCGATTATAATAGTATAGATAATACCTCAACAAAAATATGCATCCCCCTTCATGTTATGAAAAAACTTAACATCCCCCCTTTTCCAGCTCCTAAATTTTGGGATCCCCCTCAAAAGTAGTAAACTTGAATAATGAATGTAGCCTTACTAGTTTAAAGTTATTCCCGTTTTGCACGGCGCACTCTGTTCTGCGCATCGACGCGCGTAATCGAACGCGCGCGCAAGCAAAAAATACTCCCATTTCAGCGGAAAAAAACGAAGAAGTCGCTTTTTCGGAGATTGCGCGAAAAGAAGAATGGACACCCCATTCTACTATTTTGATAAGACTATCGTTTTCCTGATATAAAAAAGTTTAAGGCTAAAAGTTTTGAGCTATCGTCATACAAAATTCCAAAATGAGGTACCAAAGAGCCTTAAATTATCACGGGCTGCGCGCACATTTTTGCACATTTTCAAAAGAAGCGTCAACAAACAAAGAAGTTAAGTTCAAACTTGCAAGAGAACTGCATTGCTTCATTAGTGAGCGTTTTATCACAATTTCCTTGTTTCAAATAATCCTTTACAAAATAGGCCTCTCGCACTAAAAGTGGGGTATGTTTCCGCCATCACAGTTTCTAAACAAGCATAGGCACCCCCTCTTTTTCTGTCATATTTTCATTTCTTATATACTTAATAGTAAGTAGACAAATTAAGAAACGAATTCTATGACAAGGATAATTTATTCCATCGCTATAAAACTGGAAGTATATGGTATTTAAATAACATATGTTGGTCTACATACACAATTGCTCAGCATGGGAAGCTATCATCATGGTTCATGCTTTTTCTATTTTCATCAAAGAATCCGATACGGATTAACTCATTTTAAATAGCCTGGATGTGTTGTTTCCAGCAAAAAATGTCGTGAGAAAGGCTTAAGTTTTCTCCCACAGCCTGGGTGTGTGGTTCCCCATCTATAAATTGTTGCTTAAGCCAAGGTCAGGCTAATTTTTTTCTTACACACCCTGGTTGTGTTGTGGATAAAACTCAGAATATCATGGACGTATTTGTCCTGCCTAGAAACTCGACCTAGGCGCTGGGAAGGCTTAGCAATTTTCTACCATCCTGGATATGTTGTTACCTTAGGTAGTATCAACCTCCTGCACCACTTTATTACTAGATTTTGCCTACCATTTATATAGACCCCCACTCAACAGCAGGACGTCGTATGATTACTTAACGTGCTTGGTCTTTCAATTATGTACCTTTCAGACACGTGGAGCAAAAATTAGCCAACCTTAACAAGAACATCGAGTCCCTAACTAAAGCCAAAGCTGACGGTGACGTTGAATATGCACTCAGGAATGTGCGCAAGGGCGCCTGAACCTTTTGACCCCAATCTCGCCCTATCGTCTCTTGAAATCCTAGTTGACGCCGCCAAACTCGGTGGTCACAAGGACGCAGATTATTAAGAATCATGCCTTCGGGCGCCCAGAGAGCACCTTAACGACGGAAACGTGAGGACTTCTCTCCAGAAACTCGTAGGATTTACTGAGGAAAGCAAGGTGGCTACTCTCACAGATAAATGGAAAAAAGTAGGAAAGACTCCACAGATGGCCACACCCTCACCAAACACCTACCACCCACAGGCCTTCACCTTTAATTAGCTCCGATCAAGGTTGCTTCGGATGCGGTAGTTTACTGCAAGTACAAAGCTGGTTACTGCCCGTTTCACAGACAACAGCCTTGTTAGACGCCGGTACAGGGGCTCTAGAAGAGGGCGCGGAGGCCGACGCCCTTATCCGTATTAAGCGCTGGGGATAATAACATATTGCATTCTCCTTATACTTCTATATTCCCCAGTAATATTCCTATCATTAAAACTGGACTTTTGTCTATACCTCTGTTCTCCCCCTTCAAGCTCTCCTGCGTGCGACACAGAAAGTACATAATTCTATACCTGCGCATGCTCCCCGCTTTACTATCCCACCTCAGCCTTTTCAGAAAGTTGTCACGGCCACCAAATATTCTAGCCATACGGTTTTGCCTGTACCTCACTGTATTACCCGCATTTCGTTATTTGTTCCTGTGGCTTACCGGTAGTTCTTTATTGATTCGCTGTCGGTCAATTTATCTGTTCAACCCCTATATAAGGTATATAGAGACCAATTTTTAAGCCAGCAGGGCACAACCTTTAACTATTGCGCAAAAAACCTCCTATAGACGGAATGCACTAAGGGAGCGCGCAGTTTCGAATGTCATGGAAACGAGGCTTATTATGGCAATCGACCTTCTGTAACCTTTTTGACCGTAATCGCGTTTGGCTGAAGTTTACATATAGTTAAGGTCGCTCAATTTTCTCGAACTTCGTCACTTTATCACAAATATCGTATATTCTTGAACTGCAGTTTCTTTATTTTTTCATTTCTCCATCGATTTCGGGAGGAAATTCCCCCAAAGTCTATTGCTTTCCAGGACTTTGTGTAACGCTACCATCGCAAGTGTTGAAATCAAAATGGCGCACTGTCATGCCAGCTATGTGCCTAAGATCTTTTTTTTTTCGGAAATTCTTTGAACCATTTGCCTCTTGACTAATAACTTTTTCCATCATATTTGTTTATTTATAGGGGAACACAACAAAGAAAACTGGCCATGATCACTGAACGTGCCGGGTCAACAAAATCGACGAACGAAGGCACTACAGTTTAGTTATTGGGATTGCCCCAACACATTTTACACAGCTGCTGGTCAGAGAACGGCGTTTCACTACTTTTGTGTGCCAATGGAGAATCCTAGGAAGCAACAGGATAGGCAAGATAGAACGGACGGCTTCAAAGTATCCAGTAACACGAAGGTTTGTCACTTACATTTCAGCGCGCAGGACACTGTTAAAGTCCCTCGCGGTACTCGTTGGACCCTAAAGCACAGCACCCCAACACCGGCCAAACGGAAAATCCTTACAGTCCGAACTGAATATGCAAAGCCAAGAGAGTTGGAATTTGATGACTCAGCTACACAAAATCTGCATCAACCCAAGCGACTGGCTGATATTGCACTTGAGGCGGTGAAAGCGAGTGTCGCAAAAATCGCTGCTGAAAACAACAGGATGAAGAGTGAACAATTTAAAACAGAACTAGAGACAACGAAATCAAGCTTCAAAAAAGAACATTTGGAGTAGCTCAAAACAAGAAACTATGTAATATACTGGCCTTCCTAATAACGAGAGATTGATGACTTGCTACAATTCGTTAAGACCAGGGGACGAAGGACAGCATGCGAGGAAGAGTGGAAAGGGATCACAGAGGCCTGGGGCAAGGGCACTATCTGCAGAGGATATTTTTATCTTGTTCTTTTAAGTTGCGGACAGGGTTTTCTAATCTCACTCCAGAGGAAAGCATTGTATCAAGGACAATGTGTTCTTGGATAAACTTCATGTTTCTGCAGTTCTATAGATTGCCTATATGGCCTTCAAGACAATAAGTCGATGACTCAATAGTCCAGTAAATGAAAAAATATTTTTACTTAAGGTTGGACAAAAATGGTAACAAAGGTTTCTCACTTGAAATATGCTTATTACTGGTACGTTACTACACACCTAAAAATCCACCCGAATCCAACGATGGGAACATAATTTTTTCTAGCCTGGAAAATTCTCGCTTTTCCTCTATCCAAGATGGCCGCCGTTTTATATAGAAAATGCATACTTTGGGAAATAATGAGCACATCAACACGTTATAAAGTGTGAAAGTTTATAATTTTAATATTTCAATTGTTTGATGCTACTTTCGAGGTCAGCCAAGGACAGGGTCAACAGTTAAGGCCAAGGTCAATTCAATAATAATATGCAAAAAAGGCTAAAATTGGTGAAAATTATGTTTGTCGTTCTTTGGTCTAAAACTCAGTGTCTACAGTTATGAAACAAAATCATGAATATATCGGACTAACTAATCAATAAGGGCGGATCCAGGAATTTCAGAAAGGGGGGGGCGGGGGGGGGGGGGGGGGGGGGGGGCGGATTGTAGAAAAGAAGGGGGGAAATGGCCACCCTAAATCCGCCCCTGATAAACGATTATATCGGGGAGGGGTAGCTGGGGATTATTGACAATTTCTGATAAGTGGTTTGGGAAGCATGTCGCAACAGTCGAGCTGTTCAGGTGATAGCCGCATAGTAAATGACGCTATAACAATATAATGTGTTTTCTACTTTTTGTTCTAAAGATTGGTTTGAAGTTATCTTCTTTGTTTCACGGAAAAACATTTTATACGCGCCCTGCTGCGATATGACATATTGTTCCAAAGTTTGGGTCCGACCCTGGAGATATCGACTTCAAATATTCCTCTCAGAATATTACTTTCAAAATCACCCAGGCCGGACCAACACTCAGGGTCTTTTCTAAATAATTGAGGGGAAAGTGCTGCCTAATCTAATAACTGCAAATGGTTAGACCTTGCGCGTCTTCTTTGGTAAGCTCGTTAAACCGTAGGTCCCGTCTCTCACATACACTACAGGAAGTTGCCAAGTCGGAAGTTGCCCATCCTCAGTACAGGTCTTACAACTTACTAACCTCGATCGACTGTGAGGATTTCCCGGTCCTCGGGCAAAGCACAATAAATAGCATGAAATACATTAGTACGTAAATTGCTGTACAGAATAAGAGGGTGTGAAAATATACTTATGCTGCGCGTTCAGTCGACTGTCTTCTTGATGACCTTAGAGTGACAGGCGTCACGAATTCATACCATGTGGCTCACATAACTCTGGGAATAAAGTCAAGGTTAGTTAAGGTTTAAAGTGCGTTTTAGTCTCAAATATGAACTTATCTTATTTTTGTTTAAATCAAGAAATATTCCATGTTACTCTCCTTTGGTGTGTGGCAACCGTGTAGCCATATGAACTGTCTAAAATACCCTAACCTATGCTCTAACACAATGTTTCGTTTAGTGAAGTTTAGAATTCCCAACGCTTTTTAGAACTTCTCGCACACTTCATTGCGTTTTATTACAACACAAGCTCAAACGAAGCTTGGTTAGATTGTTGATGGAAAAGTGAAATTATCGCCCTTTAAGTATAAGTTGTCTAGATGGTTTGGTGAAACAGTGAAGTTATAATTCTAATGCTTGTTAGAACTTCCCGCCAAAATGTGCATATTTTGACTTACTGTTAATTTATATACTTCTTCCCTACAGATCTCCAATGAACTATTTCTCTGTCGTGAAATTATTGCGGAATTCGGGCAATCAAAGACAATCTTCTCTAAAATATCTGTGTTCAGCTTGCTTAATCATTTAAATCATCTTTAGTTTCTTTTGGCAAGCATTTTCAATCATAACAGACAAAATAAGGGTCATATTCACAGATATCCAGATATCCAAAAGTGAAATGTGAATAAAATGATGATGATGATGATGATGTAGTGGCAGATTTCCAGCCAGATATAATTATCTTGGAAATAGGCACTAATGACTTGTCTGTTTCTGGACCAGAAGTTCTCGGCGTACATATAAAGGAATTTGCGCCGCAGTTTTTGTATGATTGGAAACTCTGAACACCATGACAACATATTCATTCATCAACGCTTTGAGACGGTTCATCGCATTAAGAGGAAAAGTTCGCGAGCTACGATCGGACCAAGGCACGAACTTCGTCGGCGCAACCAACGAGCTCAAGGCAGCTCTCAAAGAGTTAAACCGAGATTCAATCAAGAATCCACCCAACAGTGCGACTTGATTGACTTTAATATGAACGTCCCACACGCTTCTCACATGGGAGGCGTATGGGAGTGCCAAATTCGCACGACACGCTCCGTGTTGACATCACTGCTCCAAGAGCATGGTTGTCAAATGGATGATGAAGCTCTACGTATTCTGATGACTGAAGCGGAAAACATCGTCAACAGTCGTCCTCTTACAGTCGATAACCTCACAGACCCACTGGCAGTAGAGCCTCTGACACCCAACCACCTCCTAACTCTCATGAGTTCTACCCCCACCTGGCAGCTTCGAGCGCCCCGAATTATACTCCAGGAGGGGATGGCGTGCAGTACAGTACCTAGTCAATCAGTTCAGGCTATGGCGGCGACGAGAGTACTGCGCACTTCTACAGAGCCGTCAGAAGTGGATCCGCGCCTTATTGCAACCTACGAGAATTGCGACCCAGATCTGCCTAGGAACAAATGGCCTCTCGCCCTGATCTCCAAGGTGTTCCTCAGCAACGACAACCTCGTGTGCAAGGTCCAGGTCGCCACCGCAATGGATGGTCAACACTAGTTCTTCGAGCGTCCCGTTCACAAGCTCATCCTACTACTTGCTAAAGAGGACAAATAATTAGTTAGTCTAACTCAAAACTCTTTGAACACTCTCAGAGACTTAGAATCATTACGACTATTTTATAACTCTAAATATCACATCATTTTTATAAACGCTTCATTTAATATAGCAACGAAATTAAATATCAAGTAATTCTTATTACTTATTCTTAATTTATTCAATCAATTTTGCATATCCGATGTCAGCTTTGTAATCACGGTAATTCGATTTCATATTTTACAGACTTTATGCAATTGATATACATTTCGTTTATTTTAGTGAATGTAATCACATTTAGGGAAACAGTGTAGCGGCACCCGTATGCCTTAGATTTTCCTTAGTTATTTTTATCACGTCGAATCAAATGTAATGCTAGCGATCACGTGCCCTCAGCTTAAAACCGCAACCGATATTTGTTAAAGTCCCAAGGCTCACAGAAATTCGACGAGTTAACACGGGTTAATGCCGCCCCGGCTAAAACTGTAAATTTTCTCAAGATGCTACACGCAAAAAACCCTCGCCTTGTGGAATTCGTGAGTAGCTTCAACAGTTTCCCGGATCTCTCCGCCAACGCGGAGCTGATACCGCTACACAGACCCTACTTCTTCGGCAGCTGCTACGACCTCAATTGTGCTACATCCAGAACGGTTCGCTCTAGGGACACAAAGAGCATGTCTAAGAATAATAATGTCTAAGAGAAAAAGTGCACACCAGTTCCGACCATGGAAAAAAAGAAAAAGAAAAACATAAAAGATAGTTGACAACCGTAGAGTAATGCTACTATGACGTAGAATTTCAAGCATGCACATATACAGGATAAGCATCCCACATGGATAAAGGTTACAGGTCGTGCGCTTTGATTGACAAGATTCAAGTTTGAAGACAAGGAGAGCCATTGTTCAAGCAAGATCGAAGGAAAGCCATCTTGTGTTCAAGCTTCGATCTTCCGAGCATCAAGATCAAGATCTTTAACGACCCTACAGAGAAGGAACACCAAAAAGTTCACAAGCGAAGACGACGTTGGTTTAAGACCCTTCAGATCCTCGGATTTGAAGGGGGGACTTTTCACTCTTTTTTCCTTTTTTCTTTTTCTTGCAAAATTAAAAAAATAATAATTGGCGCGGAAACGATTAAGTAATTAATATAAAGTATTAACTATTTACCAATTATTTGTGAAGTACAAACAAAAGTATCAAGGAATTAAATAATAGTCAAGACTATTTCTACTTAAAAGTAGAAATCAAAATATTAAGTATATCAAAATATTAATATTAAGACGTAAGAATCAATTTATTCATTATGGTTACGCCGTATAAGGCGGCGCAACCAAACACATTGACTCTTTCCTTATCAAGGGGTTTGATTTTCAAGGACATAACCAGGGTCCTTGTAAAACAAAAGATCTTGTCCATTGTGGGCAAGGACTCGATTCGCTGCATCCAGCGCTTTCCTACCTCTATCTTTCAAGTCACCCTAAACGATGACTTTGCCGAAGAAAGGGAGTCCCTTCTTGTGTCACGCTTAAACTTTCAGGCTGTGAACCACTATTTAGTGGAAACAGACCGACCCCAAAGGGTGGTCAAGATTCAGCGCCTGCCTGTGAGGTGCCGGATAGTGTCTTATGTCGCTTTCTTTCACAGTATGGCGATATTTATTTTTGTTCCCGTGAGAAAGATAATGACGGCCTTGAAATTGGGACTAGGTTTGTAAAGATCTTTTTAAACTGGCATATGCCAAGGTCTCTTAAATTAGGATACTATTTCTTGGATACATCTATCTCTAACCACTGTAACAAGTGGGGACATGTTGCCCGGGAATGTCCCATGCGCGGAAACTGCAGGAGGTGTGGGAAGACGGACTACACTGCGGGCCGATGTAAACAGGCCTGGGCTCCTCCACCTTCCGTCCTGACGCGAGAGTTATCACCTGGGTCCCGTGTTGTCGAATTCCCCGGGCCCGTTGTTATTTCGCCTAATGCGACTCATGATGTTGCACCAGTTTCTGTAAATAATAATGTTATTGCTGATGAATCTTTGCACGAAAATAATGTTTCTAAAGACACTAGTAATGAAACCTGTATCGATAATTACGTAGATAACGTTTCGGGAAATGAGGTTAATGATGCCTCACAATTTTCCATCACTAAGGCCCTTGAGCCGGAAGTGCTTAAACCTGGTCTGATACCGAATCCTTCCTCGATAGTGGAGACACCTGACGCTTCACAAGAGTTGTCACCACCTGCTTCTTTTAGCGATGATGGACTTGTGGCATCATTTTCTCCTGATGTTCTTACTGAAGATTCTTCCAAGGATATTGAAATCTCTCCAAGCCCGCTTGACCCTCTTGAGTTGGTACAACAAGTGGCACCTGGTACCCCTAGTCAAGATTTCTCGAGGGGTGTTGATGACTCTGACTTTGAATACGTATCTTCCGAGGAAAGCGATGATTCAAATTATGCGTTAATTGGGTCCTGGTGGCTAACCGCTAAGAGGCAAAAAGCTAAATCTCACTCTCGTTTTCGTTCACGTTCTCGATTCCATTCGCCAAAGACTCGTTCTCCGCGTGATTGATCTCCCCCCTATTTAACTTGTTACATACAATTGGTCAACCTTTTTTCTTCCCACCTATGTCTCTTTACTTTCAATTTTTTCACCATTAATGCTAATGGTTTGAGGAAATATGCCAAACGGCAGTTCTTCCTAAATTGGCTTTCTCAGTCCTCTTTTCCTTTGGATGTTGTTTGCATCCAAGAAACACATTGTGTTTCTGATACTGAATCGACTTCTTGGTTTTCCAATACTAATTATTTTCCCGTTCAAATAAATCATGGTTCAAATAAATCCTCTGGGGTAGCAATTCTTGTTTCCCCACGCTTTGTTATTAAAAAAAATTAATGGGTGGATGGTGAAGGTCGATTTCTTCAACTGGAACTCTCTCTAAATGGCAAGTTTCTTCGCATTTGTAATATTTATGCTCCCAATCGCAATCTAGAACGAAACACTTTTTTTAAACTATATCTTCCTTTATTGACCTCACTCATCAAACCATCTTGTGTGGGGATTTCAATGCTGTTTTCGATAGATCTCTGGATCGTCATGGTGGCTCGGACTGTCCTGATCCTCGTGACAGTTCCGCCGCCCTCCAGAATCTTTTCGATAACTCTTACTGTATTGATTTCTGGCGCCATCGTAGCCCTCTTGTGCGAGCTTTCACATGGACCAGCTCTAATGGTCAGCTCGCATCTAGAATATATTTCATCGGCCTTCCCGTCTCCTGGATTCCTTCTGCCACAAATTGTGGTATCCTTCCTTGTCCGTACTCTGATCACGACGGAGTTTGGCTTTCAACTGACCTCTTCCTAGAGGTCCGGGCTTTTGGAAGCAAAATTGAAAATTAAAGAACTTTCGTTCAAGTCTCGTTCTATTCGTTCTATTAAGTGTAGCTAATTGTTTACCATATTTGATTGTGAGTGTGCCTCCTGTAATTGATCGCGCATGGTGTTTTATACTGTGCGGATCGTTTGGTTTCCTCTTTTGGTATAGACATGGGAGATTTGTCAAAGTTCATTAATTCTTATGCTCCAAATGATGAGGCCTCGCAGATTACTCATTTTACTAAAATACAAAGCAAGATACAGTCCATGGACTATCCCGCGGCAGCAAATATTGTATAGGAAGGATATTTTAATTGTTTTTTTTTTACATCGATCTTGAAGCGGCCTTTGGAAATTCTAAGTTAAAATTGAAAACAATTTCAACCTTGGCACAATAATGGCTGATGTTAGTTTATGCGACATTTGCAGGCTCCGTAAACCGTTGGTAAAAAGATACATGGCGTGGTCCCGCACAGGGTATTCGCAGCAGTCGTGGACAAATTCTACATAGGCGTTTAGACTATTTCTTGGTTTCAGACGATCTTCAAGCTTTTACAAACAAGTGTGATAATATTCCTGCATCATCTACTGATCACTCAGTTTTGCGAGCTGCTTACGATGATCAAAGGGCCCTTCGTATTGGAAATTTAATAACTCTCTTTTTTCGAGAAGCCTATGTGGAGGGTTTGAATAAGTCTATCAAAATATGGAAGACTAATTTAGATAGTGAAGGAATTAGCAATCCTCAACTAAGACGGGAATTGTTAAAATATCAGTTAGGAAATTCACAATTAGGTACTCCAAATCCCTGGCACGTGAACGTAGAAATAATTTCAGTAAGTTGGAGGGGCAAGTAAAAAATATTGAGAAAATGGATAATTCGACTTAAGATGAGGTGCTAG
Source organism: Scolanthus callimorphus (assembly GCA_033964015.1). Taxonomy (NCBI): domain Eukaryota; kingdom Metazoa; phylum Cnidaria; class Anthozoa; order Actiniaria; family Edwardsiidae; genus Scolanthus; species Scolanthus callimorphus. The sequence goes on from CM066913.1 coordinate 29,980,228, forward strand.
TGTTAAATCACAATCAACTAGTTAGGGAATTGGAAGATCATAGTAAGTCTAGCTGTCGCCCGTGAAAAATTCACGGAGTGAATGTATTATTCGCTTAAAACAAATGGAAAATAATGAACGATTATCGCAGTGGTAGCAACGTAGGATTCGTACGAGACTTGCTACCAGCAGCAACCAATAAGAAAGCGACAAGATAATGACGTCACTACACTGAAAGCTCCCACTTCTCCTTCGAGTGTAGTAGCACTTTTAGCTTATAGTCTGTTCAAATTATGTCTCGAAAAAGAAGAAATCTGAAAATATTGAAAGATACATCGCTTCATCTGGCAGCGCAGAGGATCTTTCCTCGTTTTTAAGCCCGAACGTGGTTGCAGGAGCTCGCCTTGCAGCAGAAAACGAGGGGGCAGTCCACGTTGTAACAACTGCCCGAAGCTATGAGCTTCGTCTTATAAAGCTTGAAGAGTTTGCTAGAAAAGAGGGTGATGATGCCATACTGTTCGGCCCTAACAAGAGACCATTTTATGCTGCAACCATAAAGACGTTCATGCGTAAGTTGAAAATTTTGTTTTAATTGTTTATGTTTAGAGGTTAATTCAAGGTTAATTCGACAATTGTCTTTGAAAGTCCTACCGGTAAAGACGCGCTTAACTTATTAAGCTTCCTTTGAGCCCTTCTTCTTTGTTCATTAGAGCATATTTTAGTCGTATTTTATAATAAAAAAGCAAGTTCAGGGCAGAATCCTTTATTTTTTTTACCTAAAACATAACTTATCCGATGATTGCCGTTGTCATTGTTGTATTGCTTGGCCTCACACTTCAGCGAACACTAAGTCTTACTATTAAGTTTATATTGCTTTGGGCTTGGCCTCACGCTTCAGCGGACAGATATTAAATCCACAAGCTGCTATACAAAACACGTATAACTATAAAGGATCTGATAAGACTTAACTAAGCTTACTTATTCTTCTCCCAAACAACCGGAATTTCGTTGTCTTTGGTCGTTGCCCTTTGGTCGTTGCCCTTTGGTCGTTGTCTGAAATTGCACACGTGTTCTTTATGTATTTTCAGGGAATTTGCCTCTGTTAATGTTCTCATTACTTTGGATTGTTTTATAGAGTTTTTGTTGGAACCGAAGCGGAAACAGATTGGCTCCTTAAAAGGCCAGGGTATAAAGGTACCATCGTTAAAGGGGCATGAGGCAGCGTTTAGGTATGTCGAGGGTGGCTTATGGATGTTGTCAGACAAACGTTTCAATTTTTGATGGAGTAAAGGGTGTGGGAATCCATCCTCTCTGTTAGGCTGACTAACCACTGAAAACAAATCTTTGGGACCGAGAACCCAGCTTATTTTCTGTGTATATTTTAGTCTCTTTACTTTATAATTTTGCGAACTCTTGCTGGCTTCCGCCAATCAAACTCCCGAGTCTTTTCGTCATAACTCTTTGTGCTTTTTGATTGGCCAACATGTAACCGTTGTAGCCAATAGGGGCTGGTCAATCAAAACGCACAGAGTCAGTAATGACGAAAAGACTCAGGAGTTTGATTGATGGAAGCAAGAAGGCAGTTTGACGGTTGGAAATCAATAGTGAGAATTCACAGAATTGCGAAAACTGCAGTAAACTTTGAAAAAAAAATCACCCATTAGGACACAAACAGAATGGGATATTTCCTTGAAATCATAATCCATCTGTGATTAATATCTGATCAAGTTTGAAAGCTAAAAACGAGTAGGGGAAGTGCATTGATGAGTCGAGTTGGCCGAGAGTGAAAACCACCAAGATCACCAAACAAGCCTTCTTTGCAGCAATTGCTGTGTACATGAAATAAGGTGACCAATTCTAAGGGGCAGTTCTAGGCCCAAAAGTTACCATATAACCCTTGTAGTGCTTGGTTGAGGTATGAATTTCAATGAAAACTTTGCAGTTTGGTTGTATTTTTATCAAGGTTCTGGTTCCAGAAATTTGGCCATGTTGGTACATACAGGGAGAAGGTTGTGCGAGATCCTTCTGGGGAATCACTGAGGTGATTCCAGAAGGTAACCCTATGGATGACCAAGGTATGTATTTATTCATTGTGGGAATTTCTTATTTTTCATTATATCACTCTGAATTAAACAATAGGAGGTTCCTTGTAAGTCTGAACAAATCCATTACCGGTAGTTACATTAGTGTACCCTGTGTTAGCTTTGATCCCCTTTCAAGCCACTGTCTTAATGCTAATCTGTCTAATCTGTCCTAATAGGAAACTTTATCAAAGAGTACAGTGCAACACAGAGCCAATGTCAATTGTTTAGCTTATAAATTTCCATCTTGAAAATCAAGCTAATAGTAATATTAATATTATCCTAATATTTTTTTTTCTTTTTATAGGTGTCAAACAAACCATTAAACAGTTAGTGAAACGGGCAAAGCGCCTTACTCAAAGAGATATTGCATATGGGATGAGGCCTTATGAACCAAAAAAAGCTCCACCTTTTGCAGTCAAGGTGGACTTTAGTTTACAGTTTATCCAAAATTGCTAAAACGTTTTGTACATTTTAATGGTATAGACTATAATATGCACCCGCATTAGACCTTGTCTCAAGGTTAAACTTTTGCTACATTCTCGTACATTTATTGTTTCTCTAGCACAACTTTATCGGATGTTTCTCATAAATTTGTTGCATTTTCTGACAAAAAGTCCAGATTTCTAAGTTTGAGGGTTGACAGCTATGCCACTCTTGGTTCAGAATCAAAATGTCTGTAGATGACAATGACAATGGAATTACCATTGAAAACTACAGTAATTGTCTGGTAAATAAAAGGCACCTCCACTTTTAAATTCCAAGTCACTTCCATGTGGGAGGTATGGATTTTTTGTAATCACACAATAGACTGTCCCATTTTGTACATGATTTGAATTTTATAATCAATTTGCTTGGGTCTGTCTTTGATTGATAGACTGGAGAGTCTCTAATGGATAATTTGTTCATTTTCAGGGCCTTCGTGGATTGTGGCTTTGGACAGTGTCAATCTTTTCTTTTGGGCTATTTCTACGAGGTGAGGAGCCTTTGCGCCTCAAAGTCAAGCATGTGAAACTGCCTCCCCATTTTGACAGTGAGTATAATAGATTGTTTTCAAGAACTCTGTGAAACTCTGTGGAACTCTGTAATTGAGAAAAAAACGCATCCATGCATTTTTAAAATGTTGATATTAAATGGTCTCATTTTTTCTGTGATTGTGAAATTCCAAAAAAAAACCTTTTCCTTATCAAAGAGGGAATGTACTTAAAATGCATATCACCCCTGAAAAGAGCTGTATTACATTCCCTATAGTTGGGAAAAAACAATTAACTTGTTCCTTACTACAGTACTTGATCCATCTGTTGATATATATATGCATTTCCATCGCTTTGGTATAGTAAGTTTGAGTCGGCCAGTTGGGCATCACAACTATGACTTCTGCTTGATCCATAGCAATCTTTTGTAAACACCGTCCCAAGAGACTGAACGGAGGAAAACAACACATTAGTGGACCAAGCCAACTAATTGTAAATGCATCAACATGAGCAGCTCTAGGGTCAGACTTCCAGGAATGATAACATACCAATTTTGTATTTAAATAGCTGGCAAATAGGTCAATCTCAGGCTGACCTAATTTGTTAATTATCAGTTGAAAAACATCTGGGTTTAGTTCCCACTGAGTGTAGGTTTTGGTCGAGGGTCGAGTGTCGAGGGTAAGACGTCGAGGGTCGAGGGTAAAATGTCGAGGGTCGAGGGTAAAATGTCGAGGGTCCAATTTTTTTCTGCAAATAAATGAAATATTTTTTTCCCGTAATACATGTTGAAATATTTTTTAAAGAATGCAAATTTTGGTTTTCCTGACTGATACGTGGATAGACTCCGACACAGTTGTGCTGAGAATTTTCCCACCTTTTTCGACCTTCGCGAAGCGGGATAAAACAAAAGGTTTTCCGAAAAACTCCAGGCGTAAATTTCGGGCAATCTTTTTCAAAATCAAATTCCCTCAAACTGTGCGTGGCAGATTTGTTGTGCTTTTTCCCCAGGAGTTCTCCGAAAGGCTTCAGCGTACCAAGCGTGTAAAGCTCGTGGATCTTGCTCAAACAGGAGAACACAAATGAGAACAACAATAAAATCTTTTGGTCTGAGATAATATCAAACCAAAGGAAGTCCACTCTACGTTCATCGAACTGGTGTTTTTCGAAGATTTTGAACACGGCGTTCTTCAACTGGCAATGAACTGGAGCGTTGGTAGTCCCATTGTGATATGCTGCCAGCGCAGAAAAAGCAATCGCCGACGTGATTTTATACCCAGCACTTACTAGTTTTGCTTCCATGCTACTCATTATACTACAGGTAACTTTAGGAGACTCAGGGATAGGTAGCACAATAAAACGAAGCGAAATGAAGTTAGGTCGAATATCATTTGCGATCTTTCACGAAGCACTCTAGTGAAGTGAGCGGTTGTGAAAATGCCGCGGAAATCTTGGTTTTCCCGAAGAAAGATTCAATAAAAGCAAAACATTAATATCTTTTCTTGCCAAAAATACTCAGACTCGGCAAGTTTGCTTCGAATTTTGCTGTTTAACTTTAGAGATTTCCACGGTTAAACAGAAGATTTTGTCTCCATTCACGTGCAGTCTAATTAGCGAAGCAAAAGGTTTGATTGACAAATGTCTGCGATAAGAAAACTTGTAGCGGCAAGTCTGAAGAAGCATCTGCAAGAACGCTTTCACCAACATGCGGGCATGTGAGCAAATAAAGAGGGGAAAACCGAGAATTTGCATTTAAAAAAGAAATCGACCCTGAGAAAATGAAAAAAAAATGGACCCTCGACATTTTACCCTCGACCCTCGACATGTTACCCTCGACGTCTAACCCTCGACACTCGACCCTCGACCAAAACCTACACTCGTTCCCACTCTGTACGTTCATTAAAATGACGTGATTGGTAATCTGCTTCAATGTTTGTTTTCCCTGGGATATGGGTAGCTGTAATCCAGGTGTTATTTTCTATGCACCAATGCCAAATTGTTTTAGCAATATTATTGCAAAGAATTGAATGGGTACCTCCCATACTATTGATATAAGTTACTGCAGTAGTGTTATCACACTGAACAAGAACATGTTTGTTTTGAAATGTTGATGCAAAGCACTGCAATCCATATTGAATAGCCAATAGCTCAAGAGCATTAATATTTCCTTTGTTTTGGTTAATTTCTGATTGTAAAAATTGTCCTTGGGCTTTATCTTTATTGCAAACTGCTCCCCAACCTAGCATAGAAGCATTTGTGTTAAAAACTTTGTTAGGATTTTTACGGGATATCAGCCCATATGCAGGATCAATGTTGTTTAACCACCATAATAGATCATATCTCATTTCATCAGTAACAAGCATAACAGTATCATAATTGCCTCTAGCTGCTGAAAGAGCTTGAATTTTTTCTATCTCTAAAGATCTATAATATAATGGGCCAAATTGAACCGCTGGAAAACTAGAAACCATTTTTCCAATTACTTGGGCAATTTTTCTAATAGTAAGCTCAGAATTTTCAATTGTTTCTTGAAACAATGCTTTTAGCTTGCATTTCTTGTCAGCAGTCAAAGATACAGTCATCTGAACTGAATCCAAGACAAAGCCAAGAACTTTGACTTTATGACTGGGTATACTCAGATTTTTCTGGATGAATTAAAAAACCTAAACTGCTAAACAGCTGTTTACATGCTTCAATAGAATTTGATGCATCATTAAAGTCCTGACTTTGAATATAAGTATCGTCAATGTAACCAGATACTGTGTACCCAGATGTCCTCAACTTTGCATAACAAGGTTTTAATAATTTTGTAAAAAGTCGAGGACAAGACGAAAGCCCGTTTGGAAAACAAGTATATTCATACAATTTGTCTTTCCAACAGAAACATATAACATTCTGTGGTTACTAGTTTCATAATGGAATGCAGAGTATCCATTTTAAACTTGTTATACTCAACACATTTATTTAGACGTTTAAGATTGAGAATCATTCGAAATGATCCATCTGGTTTTGGCCTGAGAAATACATTCGAGAGATATTGGGAAAATTGAGAAATTGGAGTTTCCTCTAAAACTCCTTTAGATAGCAATTTTGCTATTTCCTGGTCCATAATAACCATTTCCCAGTCAGAAAAATACATAGGTTTAGGAATTGAACGTTGTTGAGGAAACTCGTTTCCTTCAAATGTTATATGGCAACCATTGACCATGTCTAAAATAACATTATCGCTTGTAAGTTTCTCCCATGCTGGAAGAAAATTCTGGATTCTACCAGCCACTCGTATTTCATTTACCTCTGAACTAGAGATTATTTCTTGGTTGTGGTTTCTGTTGAGGTTGACGTGTTCGACCTGCCCTTGTGTTGAAAGGAATGGTGATACTGGCTTGATCCTCCTAAAAAAGGCCTTGTATAGGGCGTAGGACGATCTCTGCCATAAGCTGATCCTCTGCCATATGTTTATCCTCTGAAGGCTCCTCCAGCTCTAGCACGACCACGAAAATTACCACGAAAACTTGAGCCTCGTCGCCTCGAGTCTAGTAGTTTATGTGTCACTTTATTGTCATCCGTTATATCCTTGATTTGTTTTGTAACATTTTCTCCAAACAACAAATCAGTAAAGGGAACCTTTTGCGCACACAAATGATTATAATCTCTTGAAATTTGTGGCTTCAATGCATCTCTGCGCCTTTGTACTAATTCCCAATTGGCGGCTCCTAGGCAAACTAGAGCGTCTTCTTTAACTTTCCAAATCTCATTGAACAATTCCTGAGTTTGCTCTTTTTCTGTTGAAGCTTGAAGAATTAAGTCTGCAATCAAGGCAACATTTGTAGTTCCTTTTACTAAATCAGTTTGAACGCGTTGCATTTTGACATCATTCGTTCTGGCCTCAGCCGAGATACGATCCCAAATTACCTGATTTACAGTAATTTTTGAAAGGCCTGGACAATTCTCCGGACGATGAATTTTATCCAAGTGATTTTTCTCGAAGTCGTCTTCGGGTTTTTGCCGCATTAAGGCAGATACGTTTGTTGCTAGGTTTTCATTGATTTTCTGACCAGTTTTGTCCTTATTGCTAGATCTTTTCTCAAGGCTAGCCAAGAGACTCTTGACTGAGTCATTTTGCTCTTGTTCCACGACATTTTCATTCGTTTTTGGTTGTTCAGTACAAGGTTCTTCGACCTCATGTTCATGTTCGTCGTCCATCGATGAGCCTTCTTCTGGCTGGTATGAAAACTGTTGTAAGTTCTCATTTAGTATATTCATATTCTCTCCGAGAATACTAAAGTTCTTTGTCAAAGACTCGTTCAGAACCTCAAAATTTGCTTTTAAGGATTCTGTAATACACTTGACTGCGTCAAGTGGTTGTTCGCTGTCACTAGAATTAGGTTTCTTCTTTTTCTTTCCGCTCGTAGAAGTTGAGCTTCGCTCAGTTTCCACAGATAAAGTCTCCTCTTTATCACTCATTTCTAATTGTAGTATTGGTTAAAACAAAATGTTTGATTAGTAAAGTCATGAATCGAACGCTTTAGAATAAAGCGACGACTTACCAGCGACCGGCTTCGACGAGAGTGAACGCAAAATGTGACCGGTGGTGGCGTAACGCAATATCTCATGTGATCTCCAGTCACGTGACTGTGAGGTAGAATACAAGTGACACATTGGATATTCTTGAAACCATTGTATAACTAGTACATGGCCTCATGGTCATGGACATATATATTCATGCCTAGTGTACCATATTATTGAGTCAACTCAGTCTATGCATGGCATTTGAATTTATTAGGATAGCTATTTTACTTGTTTGTTATTATGTCACAATCACAATTTTCATTTCTTTGTTTAGCCAACTGTGGAAAAATTCCTAGCAGAATTTATATTAAGATCCCTTGGTCTAAAGCTGACCGCCAGGCAAAAGGTATTTTATTTTTTGTTTCTTTCTTCAAACAACAAAAAAAATCATGTGATCAATCAAGACTTCTCTCAAAATTAAGGTGCAATATTGACCCTCTGGGCTAACCCACTTGACCCAAAACTTTGTCATGTGACAGCTCTTTTTGTGTGGTTGCTTTCTTCAGGTAACAACTTAATTTAATCTAATTTGTGTGGTTGCTTTCTTCAGGCCAACTTAACTTTAGTGTCATTATTCCCTCCATTTTAATAAGTATTTGTTGTTCCCATGGCAGACACTTTGTGCCAGTCATTCAAGTGCTGTAGTTGTTTAATGTAAGGGAGCTGTTTTTATTTGTGATAGCAAACAGAGGAGTGTAAATAAGGAGCTTGTGTCAGATATCTTTAGACCACTTTTCATTTTTAACAACAAGATGGACACTGAGAACCTGAGACATCGAAAACTTTGGTCCAATTTTTGCAAGTCGGTGGTCTTTCGAAATCTCCAATTTCTCAAGTTAATGTCACGGCAATAGTATTCATTTTCTATTTCGTGGCCTTTGTCAAAATCAGGGTACGAAATTTTGTGGGTTCTGTCATAACAGAAAACATCATCTATTTATAGTGCCTTTTCTTGACTTTTTGTTCGCAGGAATATGTTCTGGTTATCTATTTCCAAGAGTTGCCACGAACAATCATAGTTGTCTTGCAAGCCGCCGCGGAGTTTCATCATATAGGAAAGCTTTTGCTAAGGTATTAAGTGGTTCGTATTTCAATTGAACATATTTGCCCTGTCTTTCCTTCTACCAAAAAACATGCAGTTTCCATATGGTTTCAAAAGATAGCATAAAATGCCTCGGCACATCAGAAAATCATGTACTTTTTCTCTTTTCAAAGATGACTGAAGAGCTCTTCAACAAAGGCTATACTACTCATAGTATCAGGCGATCTGCTGCACGATGGGCTGCACGCTGTGGTGCGGATGACAGCACTATCAAACGAGCAGGACGATGGTACGTGACTTCTTATTTGTGAATAAGTTTATAATGTGTAGTTACAGAAAGTACCCATACCCCCACCACAGAAATTCCTGGAGGGTGGGATTAATTGGAACCAAAAGATTATAAGAGTTTAGCTTCAGATCCTACTCTACGCCATATTGTTGTTATTTCGGAATGGTGTAAGAAGTGGCTCAGTAGAGAACAGATTTCGCCAGAAATTGCAAATTGGATTGATTTTTCGTAGGCTAAGCCGGGAGTGGCCTTTCAATCAACTCTATATATCTATAATATAACTAAGTTATATGTTTCTGGATATACGTTATAGCATACTAGTAGTATGAGTGTCGGCTTTGAAAGCCAGAAAATGCCAAATGACCAGACCAAAAGACGTTTTTGGCTATACAAATTTGCCTACCAGTGTGATATGACAAATATTCCTAGCCCATTGATTGTGATTTGACATATATGACATTTTTAGAGATATGTTCATTTTCGCGTGCGCGCTTCTCTTAAACAACCATTCTCTTCTTGTATTTCTACAGGAAATCCAACAGCTTTGAATTATACACTCAAAGCGCTCGTGCAGATATGATCAAAGAGCACCATGATGGATCCGTTATCAATGACCATTTAATATGGATGTTTAAGCCATTGCGCTGAAAGTCTTCGACACGCTCATATACAGAGACGGGTACCAACGTCTGAAAAGTATATACAGCGTTACCATTATCCTCTTGAGTATATTTAACCTCTATCTCTCCATTTGTTATTGTTCAAAAGTGACGGGTTATTTTACGGTTACAGTAACTCAAATGCATTACCTTGAAAAATGTATGCAAGGTGCCTCCGTCTCCGTAAGCCGAGCGAGTTGAAGCGATATGCATATTAAAAGGAAGAAACAAAATAACAGTGAACATCACATGATAAGTTACACGAAACAATATTCAATCTCAGTCCTTGGAAGCTCGAAAACCCACCTATAACGTATAGGGTGCGGTTGTGGACAGGATACGGTTTTTGGAGACCGCTGTAACCGCAAATTTCAATAGAACGGATATGTCTCGGCGGCTCAAAGACAATAGACCAGTTGCCGGTTAATTCCACCATTGGCTAAAACTGTCAGTCACTGGAAAGAGCTCCCAAAATGTAGTAGATATGGCAATCTTTAACACCATAATAGCATGGAAGCTAGCGAAGATATGGCTTTGCAAAAGTCTGAACTTTTACAGGGGTTTGTTACAAACCATTCTAAAATCTTTGAGCTTTTCAGGATCATATCTTCGCTAGTTTCATCCTATGGTGCTATAAATTGGCATATCTACTAAATTCGCTCCTATCAAATGGCGGAATTAACCAACAACTGGTCTATTACTTTACGCATGACATTTAGTCTCTCAAAGCACTGAGGCCGAATGAAAATAAAAACAATAGCTTCAAATCACGCCAACAAAAATTGCTAATAAATCCCTAAAACTCGCAGGCATATCTTGATATCTTTTTGAAAAGCGACTATATGATATGAAGTTGTTTCTCCCGTACTGCTAGTAAACACCGCTGGCCAAAAGAACAGATGGCGCACGGCGAAGTGGCGTGAAAACATGGAAGCGGGGCATTTCACATATCTAACGTGCTCCAGCAAAAATAATAGTCGAAAACCCCTTCAGGAAGAAATTTCTGAACTTCTTGATTTAGCGATATATAGTTTCACCTGTGTTTGTGGCTTAAGAGCAGACCAACATGTTAGAGGATCAGGAGTTATCGAGGGAGTTACCGCTTTCTTTCGCCGCCTTATCGAGGCTTCTTCGGGGGAGACAAAGAGCCATTTTGATGAATTGGCAGAGCGACTCAACGACTGGAGACCGGCATTCATCCCACCGATGAGTTAAAAAGCATAATTTCATCGCGCATGAAGCATGCTGAAAAGAATGGGAGGCTGCTGGAGACTGAAAATCCCGCGCCGCCAGACATTTTGATAACCAAGGTCGTACATGTGAACGAGCAAGAGCATGTGCAGACGAAGTTATTTCCGCGCTGCTGGCGCTGCAAAATACGATGTAGGTCGAGTCGCTTTGTGCGGCCGCTAAGGATTGATTTCCGACCAGAGTGAGTGTGGCAACGTATGCCCATTGCTTGTTGGCTGGCATTTCTAATTTATGCAATTTAGTTACTTCTGCAATGAGCACAAACCCTAGTATTAATTTGTTTTATCCACATGATATGACTAAGGCCCGTTTCCCACCGCTGTGGTCCAGGATCGATTCCCGGCTGGGACAGAGGAAATTTTCTGTTCGATTCGTGATTGAGACAAGATCATATTGTGAGTTGAACTTAGTTCTACTGTGTTTCCTTAGTCTTTCGGATGAGACAATAAACCGAGGTCCCGTCTGCCTTCCCTTCTACCCCTGTTCAAGGTGGACGCTAAATAACCCATTGCACTCTTCGTAAGAGTAGGGGATTGTCTCCCGGTGCAATGGCCTGACTCTCGGAGGCATATGTACTGTTCAACAGTCCTCATGATTGTAAGCTGCGCGGCTGCAATTTGCGCCATCTAATGCAGCCCGCTAAGTCCTCCAACCTCTCCTTGTCTAGCGGTTGTGTACTTTTCAGCCGCTTTGAGTTCCCTCACGATGAGGAGAAGATCCTTTCTTTCTTTTCTTCGTTTCAGACGTCGTGCTTCTCATGTGCCGAATGTAATTTGGCAGATGTCTTTTCTCTTGGTAACATCCAAAAGAAAAACACACGGCACAAACTAATTCAACATTCCAATTGTTTTCGTTATAGGTTATTTATTTTCTTATGTTTTTACCGTCTCTGATAATTGAAACTATTTCTAAGCCCCAAATAATATTCAGGACAATTAGATTCGGCACATGAGAAGTACGACGTTTGAAACGGGCCTAAGACGGTTTTATGATATGACCCAAAAAAAACAGCTTTCTATGACTTTATTGGCAAAATAGAGCATGCATGATGTTGGAAAATGAGACATGAGAAAGGGGGGGGGGGGTCAAACAGAACAGGTGAGTGATTTTAAAACATTTTGGGTGTTAAAAATGCTGGTCACATGACATGTAATTATGCGTACAATTCACAATGGGACGGTGAGCCATCACAAATATATTGCAATTTTATAGCTTGATTAACTAAATTCCTCATTTTAACTCTATTCTATACTAGACACAAATTTACCCGAAAAGTTTATCCTGTTTCTTTGCGACTAGAATTTTCGATAACGCGTACAAGATCAATTTTTCGTGGCGCACCGTCAGTTTAAAAATAGAAACACGTCTACTCATTTTTCTTGAAGAACCGACGGTGCGCCACTGAAAAGTCGAAAAAACTAGCGTTAAACTAGAACTTGATTAAGCTTTGAATAGCGTAGAGCCTTCGATAATTTTTACTCTATAAGGCTGCGAGATTCATAACTGAATATATTTGCAGGAAAATTAATTACTGTATTCTGAAGGATGGCGCACCGTCAAATTCGATTACAAGGCATGTAAAAGTACAGAGCGCATTAGCATAAACAACTTTACTGACAAGTTTATGTTTGTCTGTTTGTTATTTATCTCTAAAATGAAAACTTTGTAGCTAAATCTTCATTAATGTTTCAAGCATTTTGGTCGTGTTTAAGAGGATCTTGTAGGAAAGGAGAATGATTTCTGCGAAGTCTCAAACTAGAACTAGTCACAAAACTCTAGTTTCTGTCTCCCCTCGGAAACCATTTAGCAGCAAACGCCTATCACCCAAAACACAGGTAACGCTCAATACCCTCACGACACAATAAAGTAAGTTTCAGTTTGTTCGCCGGTTTTTAGCATGTCCTGAGTATATGTTCTCTAGAAATTCATACAAAGAAAAAGGCGCCAGAAAAAAATACACATATTTCGACTCTTTTCATTGTTTTTTCTTATATTAGTTAGAGCTACTAAACTAAGTAATTACACCAACAAGTTTACACACCATAACTATGCGCTGCTACAAAAATATAAATCCGTTAACTTTGCGCTTCGCCGTTGGCCATTACAACTCGAAATTGCCCCCTTTTGCGTTACATCCCGTAGTATCGAATACAAATACAATCTGATCGCATAATAAAGTGTCCACTTTCACCGCCCCCTACTTTCAATGTTGAGAGCACTGCGAGTAGAAATTTAGCCCGTTTTGCGTCCGAAAATGTGACTTCATTTTTCACAATATTAAGGAGAGGAGGAAAAATTCTGTCAGAAAATGAAACTGGACACTTTATTTTCTTCGTCAGATTGTAGCTTGGATGCCGCGAAATTTGCATATCTCTAAAAGAAAACCTTTTGCAGGTTTATAAGCACTTGCTCAACGAGTCAGCAAGAGGCTAAGCGTGTGATCAACGAAAAATGTTGCCTTTTCCGCGCTAAACATGGCAATAATGTAGCCAGAAGTGGCTATTGGAGAAGCCATTGCTGCGCACAACAAAGATGTTTCAGATTAGGTTCAGAAGCATTTGTTTGTTGCTGCAACATTGTTGCCTGCACGGTTAGTTCTTCAGTCTCTAGCCAAAATGGTCAAAACTGAATCACCACCACCTCTTATTTTGAACAATTTTGTCATAGATAAAAGGATTTCCGTAAAAAGAGAGGATAGATGAAGTTGTTTTAATTTAATTTTGAAGCGAGCAATGCTGGCCACGCTGAGTGCTGGCCACTTCTTTGACAAGAAAATAGCCAAATCGCAATCCAATTCAATCCTCTTGAAACGGGTCAAAACAACCTAGAATTGCATTTGTCTAACAAATGAAAGGATTTTCTATTAATCTGGAGCATTATTTGATTACTACGGGCAAATGTGCATGTGTTTTGAAAGTTACAATTTTACTTACGGTAGACGAATATTAGGTGCGAGAGAGCCCTTTAAATCCATCTAGCCTGTTTTTATGAATAACTTTTCTCCCGGTTTTGGAAAAAATGCTCCGAATTTGCATCCCTTGTTGTCTGTCCTTGTTGCATCCCTTGTTGTCTTATTTTTGCAATAAATAGAACGATATTGAGAACCATATATAGTAAGATAGTAAAATGCAAATGTTAACTATACGGTATTTCTCTAAATCGATTGAATTTCTCTCCAAGTTTCACGCAATGCGCAATAGCACGTGTTGATCTTTTTCACTTGGCACACGAGCCAGGAGAACAAGCGGAGAAAATTACACTAAAAGAAAAAACAGGGAATTAAACTAAAAATTGTTTGAGCACAGACCATTTCACCCCATGAATACGGCTAATAAACAATTTTCAATTCTATAAAGTGCGATTCCTATATCAAACTTCGCAAAGGCATCGTAACTCGGTAAGCTTAGCGAGAGGTGAGTACGCCGATTGTGTATACAGCTATTTCAATAAACGTTGTCGGTCTTGTGAGCGCTCTACGCGCCCAGACCGAAAGGCAGTTTGGGTAGAAACAAACTATCCTATTTTGATGATACCTCGCTGGTCTGAGTGCTAAATTCTACGAAAGAGAGCTTTGTTTCAAGCTAGTAATGTCTCGAGTAGTTTATTAGAGTGGTACTCAACCAGTGAGCCGATTGAAGACCTCCTACCCAGACAACGTTGCGGTCTCTAGGGCGCGTACGTCTTCCGACGTTTTTTGAAATAGCTGTAGACAACAGAACCTGGGCAAGGCTGATAGAAAGATGGTAAATTATCCTAGGGCAAAAAAAAACATGATAAATTTTAAGGCTCGAAAAAAAAGTATGGGATACGGGACAATGCCAGACACAAGGAGGCACCTTTGCCGACATGATTTCAGCGGCCAAGTACAGCGAGCGCGAAGCGACAAAGATTGCGGATGGTAATTCGACCAAGACCCCTAAGAGTGGCGCGAAACTACATGAAACCCGCAAGCCTGAATGGGTGCAAATGATCGCACGCGAAGTGAAAGAGGAAGTCGCTGAACAAGCACAGAAAGGTAACAACAGGGAAGTCGGGGAACAGGGAAAGCCACTGCATAACCAAGGTCAGTCAAATAATGATAAATATGGATACCCTGGTGATTATAACGATGAAGATAATAATGCGAGAAGTAGTTTCCAGTGTTACCGGTGTGGGAAGTGGGGTCACATTGCAGTGGGTTGTAGAAATAAACCAAGGCAAGGATATGGGTCCAGGAACCAAGGACACGGACAGAGACCTCCCCTAATGGGCTTCAGGAGGTCTTGAACGTCAAGGAAACGCCCCAATTCGAGAGTGAATTGCAGTGAGAACGGTTGGTGGGGAGTGTCAATGTGTGCTCCGCATTAATTGAAGGACATCCTTGTAGAGCCCTTTTGGATACGATTAGATCCTAGAATATGTGTTGTTGGCTTTCACTTTGACAATATGATTTGACATGAACATGTTGCACCTGACAGACGCAATTATTGTACAGTGTATTAGTGGACTTAAAGGCTAGTTCTCTGTACTGTAATGCAAGCGAAAGGATTTCAAACTCATAAACATTTCCTTCCTGTTGGTAAAAAAGAAAGAAAGCAAATATGCAAGCGTAAGAAAATCGAGATGTTGCGTTCCCTGGCACGTGTGCTTGCATTGACTGTTTTTTTTTCACAAAAGATATCTTGAAGATCTCTAATTACAAGGGTGGTGGGACAAAAGGGCTATCAAGCCCTAGATCCTGACGTCACTAAAGCAATAGCAGGTAGGGTTTTTAATAGTAAGTTAATAAATTACTATTGATACAAATTACATTTTTAGTGGGTATAAACCTTGTTTCCAAATGAAGTCTGCAAGTCATAGAACCCTTATCCAGTATTTTGTTTAGTAAAGTGCTCTCCATGTTTCCGTTTTATTTGCTACTGTAGCCAAAACATCGAAAATTCCAATCAATTTCACTGGTCCTTTTTACATTTTTTTTTTTTTTGCTTATGAAAGCAATTTAACATTTCTAATAAAAATTTCTATTCAAAAGACATCTTTCCTTTTTGGTAGGATTTGTAAGGGAGCAGTTCAAGGCGAGAAATAAAAACATTATCAATGGGCAACTACATAAAGCATTTCAGGGCAAGTGCTGTCAGGCCCGCAAGGGCATAACAAAAACTGACAGGTAGTTATGTTATAGTGACACCAAGTTTTAAAAGGCGCTACTGTTAATAGCATCTACATCATCCCATACAGGATTCACATGTGTCTACTCTTGAAATATTAATGTTTTGACAGTTGAACTTCAATGACATTTAAGATTCGTGCTCACAAAACAAATGGTGATTCACAGTTGTTCATATGGGTGGGTAAAAATTGCCAAGTACAAATGTACAACTGCTAAAACATGGTTAAATGCAATGGACAGTGTGTTGTTTACAGTGTGTAAGTCAAGCAAAAAAAGAACTTATTCAAATTGGCATCCGTGATAATTACCAACAGCAGTGACAATTTCCCATTGCTGGAAACCAGTCTTTCCTTTTTTTATTTTACATCATGGGAAAGTTTTGCTGAATCACTTTGATTAGGGTTTTTCAACACGTACAAATTCAATAAACAGAGTGCAAATATTTGAAATATTTGAAAAATTATGAAGATTATGTAAATTATATTTAAAATGAATTAAGGTTTATTCTATCTACAGGCAGCGTTTGTATTGGCAAATATTATTTGATTTTTGACATTTAATTTTATAGTGACCTTGCTACGACACAGAAGGATTACAGTAGTCTTACTTGACCATTTAAAATTATACAGAATTATACAAAAAGCAGTAAGATTTTTGAATTGATACATAATTGGACCCCTGTGGCCTACATGTAAAAAAAACATCCATAAAAATAATTGTTTATATGTACATTTTTAAGTAGTGCTCCGTCTTAGAACTATAGCGGAAACAATAGGGCCGCGGAAACAGTGGTCGTCTAGTGATGCTCACACTCGATTTTCTTCTTGAACAACGAAATGCTATGAAATATCCGGAAGACCTACTCGGAAATAATTCGGCGCTGCAAACGAAGTATTTCGCTACGAAATCGGTCAAAAACAAATTTCAACCAATCAGAAGGCCAGGATTTGTTGGTTAAGCCAATTAGTTGTTTAGAAATTTAACAATTTAAAACTTTACACAAAGCATAACTCAAATTCCCCATAGCCGTTCACGCTATCGTTCTTGGACGGAGCAGTACTGCATTATTTTTACTAGAAGAAGTAGAACTTTAACAGGAATGAAAGGAAAAAAACTTTTCTATTGTTTTGTTTGCCTTAAAAACGCCCAGTAACAGTACAGATCTAAACAAACTTTTAGATCTAGAAACTATGTGGATCAGTAAACTTAGTACTGGTGTACCGGCTGGGCTTAATAGGGTGGATCCCTGTGCACTCCGCACAGGAATCTAGTGCCTATTTCTGTTCTTTCTCAGTATCACGCTGTGTGTGTGCCGAAAGGCCTTTAACCGATTAAATCACATAGCTGTTCATGGCGTTTTTCATATTTGTCTGTCTTCTGAATAACAGTAAATGACCACCTGCATTCACTAAGAATGTGTCTGCTGAAACACCCATGTCAGGTTTAATTTTCCAGCTGAAGGTTGTTTTCTCAGATGGTATATTGCTCATTGATTAAACACAACTGCTGGCCACGAGGTAAGCAATATATTGGTAAAAATTAAAACTGGAATATATATAGCAGCAAAGTTAACTAAGAGGAAAAGTATAACAATTAGGCAGGCAGCATTATTATTAGGGAAGAGTATAGACAAGAGTATAATGATAAGGCAATTGGGTACATCGTTTTCCGAGTATTGCAGTGGCGGATCCAGGGGTGGTTCCATGGGTCCCACGGAACCCCTTCTCGAAAATCTGACATTTTGAAAAAAAAAAATAAACGTGTACAACGATTAAGGTTTGCATTTTTTGGTAAGCAAACAAACACAATTATTGAGTTCGTTTCGTTCAGATACCGGGACGGTACATTTTCACAGCGGTCATTCCCTGCATTTCATTCGGGCTACCTCTACTTGGACAGTACTTGCGCAATTGCAGTGTCTACTCAGCAAATCAGCCATTTTCGCCAACTTAAGTACAGCCGATTGCGTTTGACTGTTTAACCCAAACAGTTCGCACGTTACGTTTGAACGTTGAAACGTTGTGTTGTGAGAGAAAAAGTGAGACGTTTCCAACGGAAACCGCCATGTTTATTTTCACTGACCAATCAGGGAAGACAGAACTCTTTGGTTCTCCATAGAAACGTCTCGTTCCATCCTAGAAACGCAACGTTCAAACGTAACGTACGAACTGTTGGGATTAAACAGTCAAACGCAATCGGCTTTATTGAGCACGTGCTTTTCAATGAGTAAGCGGAAAATTCCAAGCGAAAAACCTATCACATCCTTCTTTAAGAAGAGCAGAAGGGGTAAATAGAAACACTGGATTGCATTACTGTATTTGAACTGGGCCACAACGAGTTTTGTTCCAACAACAACAACAAGTCTTTATTTCCTCAAAAATTTACAAAAGTTTTATAATGATAGTTTGGAAAAAAGAAAGAGGGCTGGCTACCTAGAATAACTAAAGAGTTAAAAGTTTTAGGCAGCCAGTTATATACATATAGATTTAATACAAATATAGGTCGGCACACGAACACATATACAAAAATGAATAAACAACAAACAAAAATAACATTTAATGCACGATTAAGGGATGAATGCTTTCCTTCACTTTAGATATAGGAGAAAGAACCAAAAAACCAAAAAACGAGGTTTGCTATGGTTTTTGACATGGAGGTTTTTAGCGGAACTTCCCGTGCCAAAGGCACGGAGTGGAGCCCCATACGTATCATTCAACGTCACATGAGAAAGCAACCCATCCAAGCCAAAACGATACGTTCAGCGGCTTACGAAAACATCGCGGGCTCTTATCTACGCATGCGCACTTGCGTTTTTGGCGACCCGTGTACACAGCCAATCACAGTCCGTCTTGGATCACTGAGCGCGCGCGCGTCATTTTGTCCTCCAGCACAGCGCCGCGGTGCTTTGACGCGGTGCTTGGCAGAGGACACGGACCGGAAGTCGCTCCTTCATTTTCCCGCCGAAAAAACTCACAAAACACGCGCCCGCGTCGGCTCACTCGAGTTCATTCAGACGAACTTTATGTTGAGTCAAACTGAGACAAACTCGTGGGTGCGAACCACGCCAAATTTGCTCAAAAGAATTCTCTAGTGATTGTCAAAATACTTCGAATTCGATTCCTTCGCCGATATTTCATAATGTTGTTTAGTCATTTTGGAGAAACTATGAGGGAGTTGAAAAAGATTCAAAGGCTAGATTGCAGAATACCTGGCCCACGGCGAAGCAAGACGTGTTTTTCTGAAGAAAAACAACAGTTTCATTCGTCAAAGCTGCAAGCTAGTACAATGAGACAAATACTATGTCAAGTATTCTTTGTTGTGGATTTCGCTGAAAATCTTATTTTTCATTTTTATTTCTAGGAGATTATCTTTTGTCGGTCGTGAACTGCGACTTGTTAGCATATCAGAACGCGCTAATACTCTCATTGCCATATAATGGTAACATGAATTTTCTTGATTTAAACTGTAAAGGTGAGCTCCCTGTGAGTAAGGACGTGGGGTGTGTATGATTGGAGTTCCGCTTTTAGGCATTGCCTAAATCTATATATTATCGATTTGAGAGAGATTTGCAAGCAACACTTCGAAGCAATTATGATCGAGTTTGTTCCTAGAAGCAACGTGCTTATGAGCTAGAGCCGAAGCTTGAAGAGGAGAGGGAAGCTTACAGAAGAAGGGAGAACTTAAGGTGACTCATTCGAAATTCAAAATGCACCCAACTGTGTCTAGAGCGCAAATCTGCGTCGCCAAACTCAAGGCTATAACTTTTGTGTCTTTTCCCCTATTGTTATAATTCTTTTTTTCAAATCCTACTTTAATGACGTATAAATCAGTTATTAATAACCGATCTTCTTGGAAACATTTTTAGAAGTCACAATCAAAATTTTTGTGAGGCCCTAATTTCATATTCAGGTCGTACTAGAAAAAAAATTGCCGGTTTTTTTGGCTCAAACTCCAGGAATCGATTCCAGTTGAAGTAATCTCAAATCGAGCTAAGTTACAGAAAATTCGTCGGAACAGAAACGCGATAATAAAAATGCCGTCAACTTTGGCCAAATTAGAAGGCTGATTCAGCTTGGCTTGAATTGAATTTTAATAGTGCTCCGAAAACTCATTTTTTGGGGCTCTTCCTTCGGCACTATATTGTATAGTAATGTATTAAACTTTACCGAAGGTCAGATTGTAAACACCATGAACTACTAAACACATTTTAACGCGACATTCTTGTAATAAATTCATTGCTTTTTTTTTTTTTTTTTTTTTTTGCCATTGTTTTTTTTTTATTATTCACAATGTTTATTTCGTTTTATCGATACACAACATATATATACTAATACATGATAAAAGGACAAAAAAAAAATACTAATACAAGCTACAACCCTATCACATAATACTATACTAACGGTCAAAATACAGTCTACTCTTAGTAGAAAAAAAAAAAAAAAAAAAAAAGCGAAACAGAGAAACAGCTACAAAAAAACAATGAAAGTCTAAATTTAATCTAATAATAGACTTATTTTTTCCCATTTCTTTAAATCTATGTCGATATTATTATTTTCCCTCGCAATTAAGAGCTCCATGCTATGCACCCATTTTAATTCCTTCTTGAAAACTTTCAAGTCCGGTTTCATTCTTTTGTACCTACAAAAATAAATTACTTTTTTTGCAAGCAATATCAGGAAATTCAGAGTTAAAAAAACACCTTGTTGTTCAATGATCCCGAAAATAATTTTTTCATAGGATAAATTATTAAACACAAAATCATCACAATTAAACCAAACCGTTAACTCTGACCAGAAGGCCTGAACATATGGACAATCAAAAAAGAGGTGTCTAACTGTTTCAGGTTGTTCCTCACAAAACGTACAACAATTGCTGGAAACTAATTTCATTTTAAATAAACGATCATTTGTAAATAAATGCGCGTCAATATTTTGTACTGAAACTCTCTCATTTTAGTGCTCATCGTGATTATGCGAGGAAGCAAAAAATGTTTTCCCAGCTGCGTCCATTGTGCGACAAGTCACGTTCAAATTTTTGAATTGATACTGGGGGTTTAGAAATCCTATTAATGAATATGGTAGTGATTACTTTCGCACTAATTTTATCTAAATTGCTAAGCTTCAAACAAATATCATCAACTTGAAACTGATCGGGCGTAACCACATATCTACAAAGAGGGTAGACACTTTCGACTTTCATAGCTTTTCTCCATGTTTCCGGCACTGCATCGTAAATTCGTATGCAGTTAAAATAATCTAAATCAGTAAGTTCAGGAGCCTTCTGCTTCATCTTCTCGTAAGAGAGTAGAGAGCCATATTGGTCTACTAAATCCGCTACTTTAAGAATATTCTGCCTATGAAGTCTATGGTCCAATATACTATTTTTACCAACACGAATATACTTATTATTCCAGAGATTCTCATTGTAAAAATCGTTCGCGCTCTTTAGATCTTTATTTCTAAAAAGCTCAGACCACACGGATAACGATTCTCTATAGAATAACGAGATATGCGGAAGCTGCAATAAGTCAACATCGAAATTAGAATACAGAAGAAGCGAAGCCCCCACACTATGTAAGTATTGATCCAAAATATATTTCCATGTCGTTTCCTCGCCAAACAAATATTTAACTAGACAAATGATCCTTTGTGCTTTGACCATAGACTCTAGATGGGGCATCCTGAGCCCCCCAAATTTGTAATCTCTGATGAGGGTCAAGCGCTTAATTTTATCTTTCTTTCCATTCCAAACAAAATCGTATAGCAATTTGTTTACATCATTAATAACCTGTGCTGATGCCCAGATTTGAGCCGTTTTATAGACGACTTTTGGCAGAACAAAGGATTTTAAAACTTGGATACGCCCCAATAAAGTAAGATTCCTCCATTTCCAGAAATTGAGTTTTTTTTTAGCGAATGTAGAATCAAGTCGTAATTTAATTCCTTTCTCTTTCTCTCATCGTAGGAATAATAAATTCCCAGAATTTTGATGGGTTCATCGACTTTCTTGATGTCTAGCTCCTCACTAATCGCCTTTCTCGCTCGGGAACTACCTAACCACATAGCTTCGGTCTTGTCGTTATTAACGTTTAAACCAGAGACCGACGCAAATTCGAATAATGCCTTCTTGAGCTCAAGATATGATCGCTTATTCTGCAGAAAAACAGTGAGATCGTCAGCAAATATACTAAGTTTCACTTCTTTTTTACCAATCAGTAGACCCTTTACGTTGTTATTTTCTCTTATCGAAATAGCTAACACCTCTAGAGCAATAATGAAAAGAAAAGCGGACAGAGGATCGCCTTGGCGGACGCCTTTTGTGACAGCAAAAAAAACCCGTCTGATGACCATTGTTCATCACAGAACTACTAATATTAGTATACATGGTTACTATCCAACGGACAAAAGAGTCGCCAAAATTAAATTGTTTCAGAGCTCTTACAAGGAAATTTCGATTAAGAGAATCAAACGCTTTCTCGAAATCGATTGTTACAAGAAGACCAGGAATTTCACAGAGATTTGCATAATCGATTACGTCATCGATATTTCGAGCAGCATCCGAAATTGTTCGGCCTTTTACGTACGCATTCTGGTTGTGGTGTATAATCGAAGGTAGTATTGGTTCCAGTCTCAAAGCCAAAGCCTTAGACGCCATTTTTGCATCAACATTAATAAGTGAGATGGGTCTCCAATTATTTAGATATCTTCTATCCTTATCTTTTTTTTTCAAGTAATTTAATTATCGCCTGACGCTGTGAAATCGATAATTCGCCATGAATGTAAGAATAATTCAATGCATCGACTAAGTCCTGCCCTAGCTCAGACCAAAAAGCCAAATAAAATTCAGCAGTCAAACCATCGTTACCTGGTGATTTATTAAGCTTGAATTTTTTTAATGCATTATAACACTCGCCAATTGTAAGATGGCCCTCGCAGCTTTCTTTTTGCTTAGTAGATATTTTTGGAATATTTAACTTTTCCATAAATTCGTTAATAGATGGATGGTCAATGTTAATGCTATCAAAAGACAGATCTTTTTCAGTATATAGCTCAGAAAAGAAATATTCTAACTCACTGGAAATTCCTTTGGGATCAAATACCTGTTTTCCATTCCGATCGATCACTTTTCTGACACAAGATTGCTTAGTCCTTTTTTTCTCGAGACTCAGGAAATATTTATTGTTCTTTTCGCCTTTCTCGTACCATTCAGCACGGGATCGTATAATTGATCCTTGAACAACATATTCATATAACGATTCGTATTCAAATTTAGATGATTCAAGATTAGCAATGTTTATATCTGATGCGTCATCAGCACACTGCATTTCTGCTTCTTTCAAACGTGACTCAGCTTCCTGCAACCTATCTCTTCTCTGTCTAGCTTTCATTTTGCTAAATTTCATTGATACTTGTCTTATTCTATACTTCACCAAGTCCCATAGGACACGCTGATCATTAACTTCACAAAACTCATTCTTCCAAACAGGAATGCTAGTCTTTATAAGAGTAACGTAGTCGGGATCATCAGTTAAACTTGAGTTAAACTTCCAGTAAGAAGGACCTCTGTTCAGCTCAGGAAAACTTTTTGCTTGGAGAACGATGCATGAATGGTCCGATTTAATTGACGGTGTTATGTCTGTTTTTGAAATTTCTTCCTGAAAAGTACTATCAATCAACCAAAAATCAAGTCGTCTCTGAACAAAAGGCTTCCTTTGTCTCCACGTGAAAGCCTTTTTATCCGGATTTCTAATCCTCCAAATATCGATTAGGTCAAAAGTTAGCATCAAATCCTTGACTGCTTTAGTGCCCTTTTTAGGCTTAGAGTTACTACTGCTGTCTAAATCTGATGATAAAAAAAACATTAAAATCTCCGCCAAAAATTAACTTAGCCTCTGTGTTTTCCACTACAGCAGACACTTCCTCCTTCAAATTTTGAAAAAATGTTAATTGCTCGACTTCTTTGTCAGGTGCATAAACATTAACAATCACAAAGAGCACATCTTGAAAGACTGCGTGCAAAATGATGTAACGACCGTTCTCATCATATTTTACAGATCTTACATCCAAGTCAACACCAGGCTTTGTTAAAATAAAAAAAAACTCAACACATAAACAGAGAAAAATAAGTCAAGAACTTTACCATAATTTTCTTATCTTATAAAAAAAAAAAATTTTCAGCAGACTGGAGGGGTGAGATGAGCGAATGGAGAAAAAAAAATGTAAGCTTATATCTAATCCAACTGTGAAAGGCCTTCAAAAATTATAAGTTACATAATTCAATCTATTTATTACTATATAGGCGAAAAAGATCGATCAAGAAAAACATACTCAAGAATCAATTGAAACGGTGCTATTTGTCGATGTTATCTGTTCGGTTGGATCTTTATAGAGTACACCGTCTATATAAAGTTTATCGAATACTACCTTTGCGGCTTTGCCTTCGAGCTTGGCAGCTTTCATCTTTGCGACGAGCCGCTTCCTAACCTGTAGAACTTCGGGTGGAAAATCTTCTGATAGCGAAAGAGTAGACCCCTTCAACTTGTTTGCTTGTCTCAACACAAACTCCTTCTCTTTGAAGAAACTAAACTTAGCGATGATTTGTCGCGGGTTTCCATCCGTGCTCTTGCTACCAGTGCGATGCACTCGCTCAAGGCTCAACTCATCCACATCTTTCGCCGCCATCATGAGATTGGTCTCCAAGAAATCCCTAAGAATATTCTCTGTATCCCTCGGAGTTTCTTTCACTTTTTCAGGAATCATATAAAAGCGTAGGTTGTTACGTCTACTGTGACCCTCTAATTTGATACCCCTGGTAGTTTCACGCTGTAGGTCGTCTCGTAGATTTTGAAGAGTTGACTCTTGGTCGTGAAGCTGCTTCTTTAACGTATCTATTTCATGATAAGCAAACTCCAGACTGCCTTCTAGCTCCCTGTTCCTTTCCTCTAGTGCATCTTGTCTTTCCTTCAAAGCTCCTATCTCGTCAAGCCTTTGCAAAGCTATATCGAGTTTCCTGTTAATTTCACTCATCTGCTCGGCACATTGGCAATGGCCGCATGACTCGCTATTTGCGAGCGAGTCATCATTTGTATCCGGCGTATCGGTTTGAGAGCCTCTACTGCGTTTCCTTTTCTTTTTATCGTTTTCTTGCTTTTCAGCCATTAAAACAAAGATACTTTGAACTGAAAAAATATAATCAAAGCCTCTCACATCATGGAAAAGCCGGAGCTCTCGTTAGCCACGTCCGTACTCCATGACAGTCTGCAGCCCCCTGCATGCGCTTTCACGATTTCTTTCCTCGGTAAATGATTTTCCAACACTTTAGTAGTTCATCGTATTTACAATCTGACCTTCCGCAAAGTTTAATACATTACTATACAATATAGTGCCGAAGGAAGAGCCCCAAATAATGAGTTTTCGGAGCACTATTAAAATTCAATTGAAGCCGAGCAGAATCAGCCTTCTAATTTGGCCAAAGTTGACGGCATTTTTATTACTGCGTTTCTGTTCCGACGAATTTTCTGTAACTTAGCTCGATTTGAGATTACTTCAACTGGAATCGATTCCTGGAGTTTGAGCCAAAAAAACCGGCAATTTTTTTTTTCTAGTACGACCTGAATATGAAATTAGGGCCTCACAAAAATTTAGATTGTGACTTCTAAAAATGTTTCCAAGAAGATCGGTTATTAAGAACTTATTTATACATCACTAAGGTAGGATTTGAAAAAAGAATTATAACAATAGAGGAAAAGACACAAAAGTTATAGAGTTTGGCGACGCAGATTTGCGCTCTAGACACAGTTGGGTGCATTTTGAATTTCGAATGAGTCACCTTAAACTTTAAAAACATTCCCGAGCCGAACAAAGGATTTACAGCTCGATGTGTCTGCTATCCAATCTCACGCAGTCCACCGCGTTGGCAAAATGCAGTTCTGCGGACACCAAGGCCTAGCCCGATAATAGCGAGATTCCTTTCAACAGAAAACCCGGGATCTAGTGTTTAGGAAAAAGCAACTTTTGACAAAGTCAGAGGTACGAAGGGACCTATATCACTCAAGACTTCCCCAGAGAAGTTCAGAAAGAGAGGGGGGCTCTGGTAAGGGCTATGTTGAAAGCAAAGGAGCAAGAAAAGTCGGCTAAAGATCTGGGGAAGGGCAAACTTGGAAGGTCAAACTTACGACAGCAGCAGAATACCGGTGAACTAATACACGCAGTATGTTGGTTCCCTTTTTTAGGCAGCTTTTGAATAATATCTAACTTACGAAGATGCCCGAGATAACAAGTAGGTATTACGTTAACCTTTATGTAAAAGTATTATTATTTATGTTTTTTAATGCCCATGTTTACTCGATATTATGTTAATGATCTACGAAAACGACGGAAGCAAATGTGAATTTTAAGCTGCTCTCACTCAATGTCAAGGGACTCCAAAAATCGAAACAAGTTATTTAATTGGCTTAATAATCACGGCCTCCAAGAAGGGGTCGCGGGAATTCAAGAAACCCAAGATATCGATGACATTAAACGAAAATGGCGTTCACAATTTAGAGAGAAAGTAAAGGAGTGGCGATCTTATTCGGTGAAAACCTGGACTTTGATATAGCTTGAGAGTACTGTGACCCGTTGCACCGCTTCATGATAATATACTGCACAATACAAAACAAGCGATTTTTGCTTGTAAATTACTACGCTCCAAACACCGAAAAAGATGTGATTTTGCTTCAACAAATCATACAAAACATTTCAGAAGTTGATTCCACGCCGGAAACAAACATATTGTTTGGTGATTTTAATTTCGTCCCTTGAACAACAAACACTATCTACAGCTCACAGGAACGGCTATGGGGACTCGTACGGCAACGTCCTAGGCCAACCTCTTTATGGCCACACTTGAATCGCAATTACTACACTCAGCTCTACATCAACTACAGCTTTTATTATCTGGACACATGGGGACGAGCACTTAACGACTTCTTCACACACATCAACACATTTCGCCACACTATTAATTTCACACATGAACACTGTAGAACAAAAATGAACTTCTAAGACACATACATGCACCTCATCCATGATGGATACTTGAGGTCTTCACTATACACCAAACCCCCTGACAGCACGTTCCTACCACTCCTCGCACCACCCACTTACATGCAAAAGGAAACCATATACAGTCAAGCACTACGTTACCGCACCATCACCATTGATGATGATCAACTCCAGGCTAGCCTGGACAAACTCAGGGGAGAGCAGGCTTGATGTGAATGTTACCGAAGTTCCACATTCAGCTCAACTTCCCCTGCTAAAGCGAGAAACAGAAGCAGACCATTCAAGCAGGGAGAAATCCCCGCACTGTGCCCCACCCGAAGGGGAGGGGGCGGCGCTTTGAAATAACTCATGCGTTACATTAACAAACTCTGTAAAGACCTTTACCATTATGTCCGTGTTTTATCTAGGAAAGCTGGAAAAATAGCTGGAAAAATAGATTTTGACATGTCAGAATGAAGCCTGTTATCAGCTGTTTCTAGCGATATATTTTTTTATCTCGTTGCGATCAATATTTTCGGAGAAATCTGGCCGAGTTTAGTATTGGGTCGAATAAGGGGTTTGGGTAGCCTCCCGAGGCCGTTTTTACCGCACCAATAAAATATCAAAAATACAAACAAATGCAAGGCGCTTTGGAAAATTTAAGCTGGCAGAACTGAAGAGCACATAATTCTTGTCATTTTAAGCTATAAAACTTACTAGAATCATTTCCTCAAAGCTTCGAGAATATCAACCAAGCAATGCAAGCTCTTTACAACGCGGCACTTTGCAAGAAAGTCTTTGAAAGGCGATAGAGCACCTCAAAAGTCACCTGGATCTGAGCAGCGTTCTTTTGGAAGACACAAGCACCTTCACAAAGGAGGACTTCGACTACGCTTTCCGATGTCAGAGAAGCAGTTACAGAAAGTATTCAAGGAAGGGCTTGGAAATTCTAGAGTGGATTGGAGATTCCAGGGGAGGGGGGTGTCACTTTTCAACACACTTCCGTGGAGTAAAGGGGGGAGCATATTTTCTTCAATCACACACAACTGTTAACGCACCATAAATCCTTGAATTAGTGCCTGCTGGACACTTATCCACATAAAACATTCCTAAGCATATTATTTAATCTATCGGAAGCAACTAATTCCTAAAAGTACTAAATAAAAAAGTTCTCACCATTGCATAAGTACCAATCTGTCTAAAACTAATGCTTCCATTGCAATTGTTGGGCTGATAGAGGCAATCTGTGTGCCTCCCGAGCTACCAAACAGAAACATGGTAAATCTATTTTAAAGTGGTAAATCTAGTGAAAGACTGAATGTTATTCTTCCTTGATTTTATGTTTTCATTATTTTTATTGCTTTTACAAAGATAATGGGACTCCAGTATGTTTCGTTACTAAAATGCATAATAATATCCATAGCTATATGCTTTCATTTTGTAAATTAGACTGGAAAAGAAGGTATGTGTTAAAGTTTCATCAGACGTATTTCAGTGACAAAGCAGCAACCAGAGATCGCTCTTGGACAGGCCATCCAT
Source organism: Scolanthus callimorphus (assembly GCA_033964015.1). Lineage (NCBI taxonomy): Eukaryota > Metazoa > Cnidaria > Anthozoa > Actiniaria > Edwardsiidae > Scolanthus > Scolanthus callimorphus. The sequence goes on from CM066913.1 coordinate 30,008,781, forward strand.
GGCCTATGGCAAAAATAATATTAACATAATGACTGTATAGTTCAGTCATCTAATGAATTGTTTTCGGGTCAAGTGGGAACTAATTGCAAAAGAATTTTTTTTCACTGCCAGATGATAGGTAATAGTCAGTTAAGTAACACACTAAAAATTCCCAAAAATTCGCGAAAGGGAAATTGTTAAAATAAAGCATTTTTGTAATTCCGGACTTGACCATAGGGTACGCCGTTCTGTGATTTACTTCTTTTCTTTAATTGCACAACCAATTCCCAAGAATAACATACAACACCTAAAATGTATGCAAACTAAGTAATAGGACATTGGATGGTTTCTCTATGAAGTTTATACATTTTTTCGCCTTTACTATTGTAACTGGATCATTTGTGTATACCAGGTTAAGCCTGGTGTATGTATTTTGGTGAAAATTTATCAGTTTCTTTACGTTTTTCCCGCTGGGGTACTTTTTAGCGATGAAGCCTACCAATTCGCGGGAAGCGAATCGAAACAGGACTTCGGTAAGCAGGCCCTAAACACGCTCATGAAGCATTTAAACCATGACATCTGCAAAGACAGTCCAGTCATAATCATGACTGGATATGAGCTTGAAATGACAAAAATTATGAGAACAAATCCAGGCCTTTTCCGTCGGTTTATAGAAACATAAGGTTTGAGGATTATAATTCATATAGCATGGCCAACATCCTCAAAAAGGTGATAGCAAAAAAGAATTTCATCATATCTGAAAACATACTAGAGTCATTTCCTCAAAGCTTCGACAATATCAACCAAGCAACGCGAGCTCTTTACAACGCGGCACTTTGCAAAGGCGATAGAGCACCTCAATAGTCGCTTTGATCTGAGCAGCATTCGCTTGGAAGACACAATCTTCTTCACAAAGAAGGACTTCAACTATGCTTTCCGATGTCAGAGAAGCAGTTACAGAAAGTATTCAAGGAAGGGCTTGGAGATTCCAGAGGGGATGTGTCACTATTCAACACACTTCCGTGGAGTGAGGAGGGGGATATTTTCTGGAACCACACACAACTGTTAACGCACCATAACTCCTTGAATTAGTGCCTGCTGGACACTTATCCACATAAAACATTCCTAAGCATATTATTTAATCTATCGGAAGCAACAAATTCCTATAAAGCAACTAATTCCTAAAATACGAAATAAAAGAGTTATTACCATTGCATAAGTAGCAATCTGTCTAAAACTAACGCTTCCATTGCCATTGTTGGGCTGATAGAGGCAATCTGTGTGCCCTCCCGGGCTACCAAACTGAAATATGGTAAATCTATTTTAAAGTGGTAAATCTAGTGAAAGACTGAATGTTATTCTTCCTTGATTTCATGTTTTCATTATTTTTATTGCTTTTACAAAGATAATGGGACTCCAGTATGTTTCGTTACTAAAATGCATAATAATATCCATAGCTATATGCTTTCATTTTGTAAATTAGACTGGAAAAGAAGATATGTGTTGAAGTTTCATCAGACGTATTTCAGTGACAAAGCAGCAACCAGAGATCGCTCTTGGACAGGCCATCCATGGCATATGGCAAAAATAATATTAACATAATGACTGTATAGTTCAGTCATCTAATGAATTTTTTTTCGGGTCAAGTGGGAACTAATTGCAAAAGAAATTTTTTTCACTGCCAGATGATAGGTAATAGAGCAGATTTCGTATGACTGTGAAAAGTGCCGCGGTACGGCGCGGTACTGTCGAGGTGGCGGTACGAAACCTGGCCTGCTGTAAATGGAATGAAATCGCCAATGAAATCGCGTAGTCGCGGTACGGTCGCGGCGCGGAACAACTTTGTCACGGTACTTTTCACAGTCATACGAAATCTGCTCTAGTCAGTTAAGTAACACACTAAAAATTCCCAAAAATTCGCGAAAGGGAAATTGTTAAAATAAAGCATTTTTGTAATTCCGGACTTGACCATATGGTACGCCGTTCTGTGATTTACTTCTTTTCTTTAATTGCACAACCAATTCCCAAGAATAACATACAACACCTAAAATGTATGCAAACTAAGTAATAGGACATTGGATGGTTTCTCTATGAAGTTTATACATTTTTTCGCCTTTACTATTGTAACTGGATCATTTGTGTATACCAGGTTAAGCCTGGTGTATGTATTTTGGTGAAAATTTATCAGTTTCTTTACGTTTTTCCCGCTGGGGTACTTTTTAGCGATGAAGCCTACCAATGCGCGGGAAGCGAATCGAAACAGGACTTCGGTAAGCAGGCCCTAAACACGCTCATGAAGCATTTAAACCATGACATCTGCAAAGACAGTCCAGTCATAATCATGACTGGATATGAGCTTGAAATGACAAGAATTATGAGAACAAATCCAGGCCTTTTCCGCCGGTTTATAGAAACATAAGGTTTGAGGATTATAATTCATATAGCATGGCCAACATCCTCAAAAAGGTGATTGCAAAAAAGAATTTCATCATATCTGAAAACATACTAGAGTCATTTCCTCAAAGCTTCGACAATATCAACCAAGCAACGCGAGCTCTTTACAACGCGGCACTTTGCAAAGGCGATAGAGCACCTCAATAGTCGCTTTGATCTGAGCAGCATTCGCTTGGAAGACACAATCTTCTTCACAAAGAAGGACTTCAACTATGCTTTCCGATGTCAGAGAAGCAGTTACAGAAAGTATTCAAGGAAGGGCTTGGAGATTCCAGAGGGGATGTGTCACTATTCAACACACTTCCGTGGAGTGAGGAGGGGGATATTTTCTGGAACCACACACAACTGTTAACGCACCATAACTCCTTGAATTTGTGCCTGCTGGACACTTATCCACATAAAACATTCCTAAGCATATTATTTAATCTATCGGAAGCAACTAATTCCTATAAAGCAACTAATTCCTAAAATACTAAATAAAAGAGTTATTACCATTGCATAAGTAGCAATCTGTCTAAAACTAACGCTTCCATTGCCATTGTTGGGCTGATAGAGGCAATCTGTGTGCCCTCCCGGGCTACCAAACAGAAACATGGTAAGTCTCTTTTAAAGTGGTGAATCTAGTGAAAGACTGAATGTTATTCTTCCTTGATTTTATGTTTTCATTATTTTTATGGCTTTTACAAAGATAATGGGACTCCCGTATGTTTCGTTACTAAAATGTATAATAATATCCATAGCTATATGCTTTCATTTTGTAAATTAGACTGGAAAAGGAGATTTGTGTTGAAGTTTCATCAGACGTATTGATGGTTATCTATGCTCTTTCAATTTCAGTGACAAAGCAGCGACCAGAGATCGCTCTTGGACAGGCCATCCATGGCCTATGGCAAAAATAATATTAACATAATGACTGTATAGTTCAGTCATCTAATGAATTTTTTTTCGGGTCAAGAGGAAACTAAATGCAAAAGAATTTTTTTTTCACTGCCAGATGATAGGTAATAGTCAGTTAAGTAACACACTAAAAATTCCCCAAAATTCGCGAAGGGAAAATTGTTAAAATAAAGCTGGATCATTTGAAGTTTCATGGATCATTTGTGTATACCAGGTTAAGTCTGGTGTATGTATTTTGGTGATAATTTATCAGTTTCTTCACGTTTTTCCCGCTGGGGTACTTTTCAGCGATGAGGCCTACCAATTCGCGGGAAGCGAATCGAAACAGGACTTCGGTAAGCAGGCCCTAAACACGCCCATGAAGCATTTAAACCATGACATCTGCAAAGACAGTCCAGTCACAATCATGACTGGATATGAGCTTGAAATGACAAAAATGATGAGAACAAATCCAGGCCTTTTCCGTCGGTTTAAAGAACCATTGAGGTTTGAGGATTATAATTCATATAGCCTGGCCAACATCCTGAAAAAGACGATTGCAAAAAAGAATTTCATCATCTCTGAAAACATACTAGAGTCATTTCCTCAAAACCCGAGCTACCAAACAGAAACATGGTAAGTCTCTTTTAAAGTGGTGAAACTAGTGAAAGACTGAATGTTATTCTTCCTTGATTTTATTTTTTCATTATTTTTATGGCTTTTACAAAGATAATGGGACTCCAGTATGTTTCGTTACTAAAATGTATAATAATATCCATAGCTATATGCTTTCATTTTGTAAATTAGACTGGAAAAGAAGATATGTGTTGAAGTTTCATCAGACGTATTTCAGTGACAAAGCAGCGACCAGAGATCGCTCTTGGACAGGCCATCCATGGCATATGGCAAAAATAATATTAACATAATGACTGTATAGTCATCTAATGAATGTTTTTTCGGGTCAAGAGGGAACTAATTGCAAAAGAATATGTTTTAACTGCCAGATGATAGGTAATAGTCAGTTAAGTAACACACTAAAAATTCCCCAAAATTCGCGATGGCGAAACTGTTAAAATAAAGCATTTTGTAATTCCGGACTTTGACCACAGGGTACCCGCGTTGCGTGATTTACTTCTTTACTTTAATTGCAAAACAAATTCCCAAGAATAACATACAACACCTAAAAAGTATCCAAACTAGCCATACCCATATGTTCGTATAAAATAAAATTGATTCTATATCCGTGAAACTGAGTTTGGACTCTTCTTCGTGTGTTTCGTGTATGACGAGGAACGCCTGGTAGACTTGATGTCTTCGACTTTCCTTCGACCACTGTAAGTACATTGACATTGGATGGTTTCTGTATTAAGTTTATGCTTTTTTTCGCCTTTACTATTGTAATTGGATCATTTGTGTATACCAGGTTAAGTCTGGAGTATGTATTTTAGTGATAATTTATCAGTCTCTTCACGTTTTTTTCCCGCTGGGCTATTTTTCATCGATGTGGCCTACCAATTAGCGGGAAGCGAATCGAAACAGGACTTCGGTAAGCAGGCCCTAAACACGCTCATGAAGCATTTAAACCATGACATCTGCAAAGACAGTCCAATCATTATCATGGCTGGATATGAGCTTGAAATGACAAAAATGATGAGAACAAATCCTGGCCTTTTCCGTCGGTTTATAGAACTATTAAGGTTTGAGGATTATAATTCATATAGCCTGGCCAACATCCTCAAAAAGGTGATTGCAAAAAAGAATTTCATCATCTCTGAAAACATACTAGAGTCATTTCCTCAAAGCTTCGAGAATATCAACCAAGCAACGCGAGCTCTTTACAACGCGGCACTTTGCAAAGGCGATAGAGCACCTCAATAGTCGCTTGGATCTGAGCAGCATTCGCTTGGAAGACACAATCTTCTTCACAAAGAAGGACTTCGACTACGCTTTTCGATGTCAGAGAAGCAGTTACAGAAAGTGTTCAAGGAAGGGCTTGGAAATTCTAGAGTGGATGGGGGTCAATTCGCCTTATTTTTTTTCATTCAAATACTCAGCTATTTGCCTTTGGAGATTCCAGAGGGGATGTGTCACTATTCAACAAACTTCCGTGGAGTGAGGAAGGGGATATTTTCTGGAACCACACACAACTGTTAACGCACCATAAATCCTTCAATTAGTGCCTTCAGGACACTTATCCACATAAAACATTCCTAAGCATATTATTTAATCTATCGGAAGCAACTAATTCCTAAAAAGCAACTAATTCCTAAAATACTAAATAAAAGAGTTACTACCATTGCATAAGTAGCAATCTGTCTAAAACTAATGCTTCCATTGCCATTGTTCGGCTGATAGAGGCAATCTGTGTACCCTCCCGGGCTACCAAACAGAAACATGGTAAGTCTCTTTTAAAGTGGTGAATCTAGTTAAAGACTGAATGTTATTCGTCCTTGATTTTTTTTTTATTATTTTTATGGCTTTTACAAAGATAATGGGACTCAAGTATGTTTCGTTACTAAAATGTATAATAATATCCATAGCTATATGCTTTCATTTTGTAAAATACACCATTAATGTCATAATCACGCGTTTGTCGGGCGCAAAGAATTCGGGGGTGAACACATCCTAAAACTAATTTTGGTAGCCTTGAAACTAGAGTACTTAAGAGCCATTGTCTGAGAAAGTTTCCAGGCAGGAAAAGTGAGGGTCAACCGATTTCCTTCAAACTTGTGTCAGAAGTTAGGTTTGATGAGATATTACAAAAGCCACTTTGGTTTTGTTTTCTGGTATTTTGTTTCAAAGTTACAGGGGGGTCCTACTTTTGGCCCTCTGACCACCAAATTTTCATGTTTTGGGGAGTTGTATTATCATGGTTATTTCACCAAGACAATATAACTCCTGAAATAATAAACTACATGGTAACTATCTACTGTTAATGCCCTTTCAGAAAATATATGTGTCGTTGGCATAGCTTTGCTTGGACGAGCAGGGCCTCGCCCTAGTGTTAGCCAATTTTTGAGATGGAAAGAACTACTGAAAATCGCATATTTTTAGAAATTATTATTTTTTACCTGCAACAAGATCTGGCAATGACTTCACTTCCACAAATGACTTTGACCCTAGTACTAACAAAATCAGTTGAGAAAAAATTGGGCACTTCTGTATAAATTACTTTTTCAGGGCCATTTATTAGGCATGGTTGCACATAAGTCATTAGGCCAAAAGAGATCTTTTTATCACTAAATCCAAAGAATTCGTAGAAATAATAGCATCAATCACTTGTATTTGTTCTCAGCATATATCTGATCATCAATAAAAAGTGTCATTTGGCCTAAATCAAACTCCAATGTCCATGGCGATGCATAGAATACAACCGGAAAGCACAAAAATACCACATTTTCCAATGTTTCGACTTATTTCTTCTCGCCAAAAGCTCAATCTGATAAAATAAGCTAGCAATTACATCGACTAATGTTCCTAGATACACTTATGTTTACCTGCTTATATTGTCATGAGTCCCGAGCTTGGGAGCACAACATGGTCTGTCATTTGTGAGACAATAACACAGTCAAATTAGCGCCGCTTGTGCAAACATGTGCCCGTAATCTGCCTTCCTCAAGTCCTTTCCATCACTAAACAAGAATGTTCACGGCTATGGACCTTGTAACACAGCATGAAAAGTAAATTTCTTGACAAAATCAGCCTCCATGAAGACATATCCATAATGGATTCGCTGACCCGAACATCGAGGACCATTTCCAGGTAAACAAGACGTTGAAAATGAATCAAACAATACCAGATCGTGCTTGTAATAAAGGTCACGAGAAATAAGGTCGCCTGTATGATCTGATTTCATCCTGAAAAGGGTGAAAAGGCCGATTTATACATAAAAGCAGTTCAAGTCACGCCGGACTGCTCCATAATGCGTGGACGCCATCTTGGACGGGAGCGCAGTGGGCCTGGGGAAGAGCGCGATGCATTCTGCGAAATTCACTGTGATCTTTGTCGCATTTATGCAAAATGGATTGCTCCCGGAGTTGCTACTGCTCTTTTGGCAGCTCTTCGGATCCATGTGGCGCTGCAGATTGGGCGCTACACGAAAATGTTTTCGTTCCACTGCTGAGTTGAATCAAGAGAAAATGATCCCCAGAGAACGCAACCCCATGACCCATCTGAGTGGCAGCAGTTCTAAAAATAGATTCATTGCACACGGATTCGAACTGTTTTCCGTTGGTTTAGAAGCGCGCACGTGTTGATGCAAGCAGCGTTGTCTGCGCACACTCTTATTTACCATGGCAAATCAGTCAATCATATTACGAGAACAGCAACAGTGCAGCGTCACGTAGCATGCCGCATTGACCAGTGGTCACACATGCATCCTCACAGCGATGTCTGTTGCTAGGACACGTCCAATCAAAAGGCGTCGCTAAAAATAGCTCCCTGTTCTAAAAATAGAAAGTGTCACGCTCTTATGCCACTGTGATGGGGTTGCGTTCTCTGGGGATCATTTTCTCTTGGTTGAATTCAGATCTCACCGAGTGGCTCAAAAACACTAGTATACTACACGGCTCGGACGCGTCAGGCTCTTTCGATTAGAGCCGTCATGTTAAAGAAGAATGAAAAGGATTCCACTATTTCATGTATTGTTTCATATTATATTTTCAGTCGCCCCAAGGGGAACCCACAAGAAAAACGATTAACGTTGCCCTACCCCCTACTCTTAATTTTGTCATATTCATACTTCCATCCCTATTCTCACCGCGGAAATGTGAAAAGACCCTATAGCCGGCATAGGCAACATATTATGATATTTATATTATTCTGGGCATCCTCTCCCTCCCCTCTAAAAAATAATCATTTCATGTTGTTATTCCAAAATGTTCAGCTCAGTAAGCTACCGGTGCCAGAAGACGAGCTTGTTTTTGGGCGGCCCTTGCTGCCTGACGCGCCACAGTCTTTTTACTTGTTTTTTTTGACCCACTTGGCGAGATCTGAATTGCAACTCAGCAGTGGAACGAAAACATTTTCGTGTAGCGCCCAATCTGCAGCGCCACATGGATCCGAAGAGCTGCCAAAAGAGCAGTAGCAATCCATTTTGCATAAATGCGACAAAGAGCACAGTGAATTTCGCAGAATGCATCGCGCTCTTCCCCAGGCCCACTGCGCTCTCGTCCAAGATGGCGTCCACGCATGATGGAGCAGTCCGGCGTGACTTGAACTGTTTTTCTTCATAATTCGGCCTTTTGAGGATGAAATCAGATCATTCAGGCGACCTTCTATCTCTTGATCTTTATTACAAGCACGATCTGGTATTGTTTGATTCATTTTCGACGTCTTGTTTAACTGGAAATGGTCCTCGATATTCGGGTCAGTGAATGTGGATCTGTCTTCATGGAGGCTGATTTTTGTCAAGAAATGTACTTTTCATGCTGTGTTACAAGGCCCATAGCCGTGAACATTCTTGTTTAGTGATGGAAAGGACTTGAGGAAGGCAGAGTGCACATGTATGCACAAAGCGGCGATAATTTGACTGTGTTATTGTCCCACAAATGACAGACCATGTTGTGCTTCCAGGCTCAGGACTCGTGACAACATTTTAAGCAAGTCAACATATAAGTTAAGTGTATCTTTAATGCCCTAGGAACACTAGTCAATGTAATTGCTAGCTTGTTTTATCACATTGAGCTTTTGGAGAGAAGAAAAAAGTCGAAACATTGGAAAATGTGGTATTTCTGTGCTTTCCGGTTGTATTCTATGCATCGCCAGGGACATTGGAGTTTGATTTCGGCCAAATGACACTTTCTATTGATGATCAGATATATGCTGAGAACAAATACAAGTGATTGGTGCTATTATTTCTACGAATTCTTTGGATTTAGTGATAAAAAGATCTTTTCTGGCCCAATGACTTATGTGTCACCATGCCTAATAAATGGCCTTAAAAAAGTAATTTATACAGAAGTGCCCAATTTTTTCTCAACTGATTTTGTTAGTACAAGGGTCAAGGTCATTTGTGGAAGTGAAGTCATTGCCAGATCTTGTTGCAGGTAAAAAATAATAATTTCTAAAAAGTTGCCATTTTCAGTAGTTCTTTCCATCCCAAAAATAGGCTAAAACTAGGGCCAGGCCCTTCTCGTCCAGGCAAAGCTATGCCAACGACACATATATTTTCTGAAAGGGCATTAACAGTAGATAGTTACCATGCAGTTTATTATTTCAGGAGTTATATTGTCTTGGTGAAATAACCATGATAATACAACTCCCCAAAACATGAAAATTTGGTGGTCAGAGGGCCAAAAGTAGGACCCCCCTGTAACTTTGAAACAAAATACCAGAAAACAAAACCAAAATGGCTTTTGTAATATCTCAACAAACCTAACTTCTGACACAAGTTTGAAGGAAATCGGTTGACCCTCACTTTTCCTGCCTGGAACACTTTCTCAGACAATGGCTCTTAAGGATGTAGGTAGCCAAGAGAGAAGAGTAGTTGCGTGAGTGATAAGGGAGAACTTATACGATCATTTGGCTTTCTCTGTAAAGCGGTAAACTACACCGATCATCCAATAGAGAAAAAAACGTCTGGACAGACAAAGTCTAGTCACTGAAACATTCCCCGTGGACCCAAGACTCCTCTCCCCCATCCCGACTGCATGCCTCCTCATTTTCGCTGCATCTGGACACGTGTTGCGAGGTTGCTTGTCCCACTTGCCGTGATAGCTTCCCCAAGCAGGTATCTCAGCATAAGGGGAGATCAAGATGGAAGGATTTGTAATCATCAAAAAGTAAACTCAAACACGTACAAGCGACGCAAGTGTATGGTGGCCGAGGCGTGCCACAATGTTTTTGCTGGCTCTTCTGCTGCCTTATTTATTTTTCTTCAGGACTGTTTTCTTTTGATTTCAAAATTGTTTATATATATAGATTTTTTTATTTTCAATGTTTTCTTGTTTATTATTTTACTTTATTTTTATTTATTTTTCATTCCATTTTAATTTTTTTTCGAAACTACACTAAGATAAAAATTAATGAATTAAAAACAAACAAACAAAACGAAATAAAAAACGCCAGCAGCCTAGACGTGCGACACAGGTATCCCAAACCACAGGTATCCCAGTGAATAGACCATCTCGCACACGTGCTTTCTTGCTTCAGTTGTCTTTGCTTGCGCAGCGCTACCTACTACATCTTGGAAGAGAAAGAGAAGCTAGACCAAAGACAATGGCGGATAAACGTGCAAAGAATGAGAAATGGGATGGCTTCAAGAAGCGCCAAGGAGCGAAGCGGACGTCTAAAGAGAAGAAAGTCGTAGATTACATTACTGTCCAGCGTATGACCCCAAACGTCAAAGGAGCATGCCAAAAGTACGGCCGGATAGGGCCTTTGGCAATCGTCCCTTTTCCGTATGACAGCTTCACACTGGATAACATAAAGATGGCGTGCAAGGAGCACTTCAACATAGGAGAGTACATGGCATGCGATGTACTGGCGGGTGAGCGAGGCCCTTCTTTTACATCAATCGAGCAGATAAAAAACACAAACTTGATTCATGTCAGGTTTTATTTCGAGGAGCGCGAGGCTGCCGAGGACGATAAGCTCCTAAAAACCACACCTGGCTTTGGTCCTGTAAATAGTCAAGCAAGGGATCAACATGCCGCCGGTAGCAGTAAGAATGACGAGAGTCCGCCTAAGAAGCAGCGTGGAAGAGCACATGTTTTGTCAGTTTCAGAGTGCGATGGCAATACGACACCTCGTAAAAGGTTAGCCAAAGAGTACCCAAAGTCTGTCCCTCTCTGAAGGTTGCTTGGAATGGGGAAACTTGTTCCGGCAAGTAGAGATAACTTAATGGAGTGTATGATTGAGGAGTTTTCTGTAGAGGAACAAAAATGGTTTCCCCCGTCCTGCAAATATTTCTGTCTGCCAGAAACCATTCGCGAGTGGAGCATTCCGGGATGCTTTTGAAGCCCGTGTGGTTTCGGGCGTAGTTGTTGAACCTGGACGTTCCAAAAAATATGTCCTGAAGAAGTTTAAAGAAAGTGAGGTAGAAGACATCCAGAGATTGTTTAATTTAAATGATCTAGCACAGAAGATGGTACAGATGCATGGGATAGCCAAACACTATGCCCTTATACTTGAGAAAGAAGCAAAGAGCCTGGAAAACTATGGCGACTCTTTTAGATGTACCAGTTGCTACCTGGTGTCTCACGAAGGCTCTATGTAAACATTTGAGGAATATGTGGAAGGCGAGTTTATTAAGTACATCAATAACGATGGAGCCATCACAAGTGGCAGTTTCCTTTCAGAGAAGGCTCAAGCATTCAGCCATTTTACTTATGTAAAATCAAAGGAAACATTAATGGTGTTGGACATTCAGGGATCTGGCTTCCAACTCTACGACCTAGAAATAGCAACCAAAACAGAGGGAGATGACGACGAGATAGTGAACGATGGGCTTTTCTGCTGTGGCAATCTGCACAATGCTGCAATTAGTACCTTTCTTTCTGAGCATGTTTGCAATAGGTTTTGTCAACTTCTGGGCCTCCCATGGAACAAAAAATCAGCTGATGAAGGGAAGTAGTCATAGCAAGCCAAGTGTTGCTGTACAGAGCATTTGCAGTTTGCATCAGTTATACCTGGGCAGTGTTGGTGATGAATTGGTTTCAAAACATTTCTGAACTCATTATTGATGAAATGACATTCTTTGTTACTATTGACAGAATTTCTGAATTGATGCAGCCAGGCACAATTCTGAAATTATTTAAAATGTTACTGGCATGAAGCTGGTCTGTTTTTTGATTACACAAAATCAGCATGATTGGATTTATTTTATTATTGAAGGCCATGACTTGTTAATCATATTATTGATAATATTATGATGAAATCATGAAAGGGTTTTGGGATCATCTCCTACATTTCTGGGTCCGGTTCCTCAAAGCAGGGTTGGCACTAACCCTGGTTAATTACCATGGCTACAATTGATTTTGCCTTGAAATAACCCAGGGTTAAAGTTAATTCACTTTATAGGAACCGGACCCCAGAACTGTAAAGCTTGACATAGCAAGTGTACTGTAAAATAGCAGCATTTGCATATAATTAATTTGTTTTTCATTGTTCATATATATCACAAATCATGTATATAGTTAAAATGCAGTAATCTGTTGGTACTCAATTTTCTGACAATCTCTATGCCTGACATAACACCCTGATTTGGGTTTAAGAGTAAAAAAAAATTTACCCTAAAATATTTATTTTTACCACTTCCTTTTTGGTATCTTTTAGGGATGAAACTCAAATCCCCGACCAAACAATATGCCCCCCCCCCCCTGTTGCAGCCTCTTTTATGTGATCTACATTAGGAATGATTGCTTCAGAGCTTGCTCAAGAAGCTGGCTTTATAAAGTGGTTCTGTAGGTGTTTCTGAGGTGCCAGGTGAAATTTCCAGGTGAAATTGCTTTATTGGGGTGATTACCACTGTATGCATTGCTACGCGACCTCAAAAATCACTGTTGCGATGGGCGATTGGCGATTTTTAGCCGTCAATCAAAACTAAAACGTTGGATTCGGCTACTTCGGTGGGTCGACATTAATTGTAAGCTATCCTTTGGCTTTCTGTCCTAGAATTATGAACTTTCTGGATCAAGAAAATTTACATTACAATTCCTTTGCTGAGAATCGCCAATCGCAACCGTGAATTTTGAGGTCGCGTAGCAATGTATACAGTGGTAAATGGCACCGTGTAAATAATATTTTACATAGACATTACTCCAATAATAATTAATAATAAAAATACATAGATTTCTTCAATAATAATTTGTTTTCGCAGATGATAAATGGAATGGTCCTTTGTGGCTTTTTTGTTGATAAAAAAAATGTGGCTGCCTGCACTGTTATCAGGCCAAAAGTGAAAAATTGAGTTTGGAATATATTCAAACTTGTCATGATACATGGCCTACCTTCCCCACCACCAAATGACAATATTATGTTTTTTTTCAAAAAGGGGAATACATGCCTTATGGATTTTTTTAAAGAAAAACAGAAATGCTTGATGAAGGGGTGTAGCCAGGAATTTTGGTTGGGGGGGGGGGGGCAGATAGTGAAAACATAGGAAGGAAATTTTCAAATTTCCTCCAGCAAATACAGTAAATGTATGGGAAAATCTCCTGAAAAGGGGGGCTGCGGCCCCCTGGCTACACCCCTGCTATAACGTAGGAGTTTAAGCTACTGTATGTTCGCCTTAAGATATAAATAAGCATTAGCAGCTTCTTTGGGTTTTATGTCATCTGTATTGGGAATGACGGCTTCACAGCGTGCTCTAAATTCTGGATTTAAAAAGTCATCAGTTCCTTCTAATATGTTAGAAAGCTCACTAACTTCCTCTAAATCCTCTTCTCTGATGGGATGTCCACACTTTTCACCCCCATATTGTTCTGGGAAGTTATAGATGTGATCAGGCACACCAGTTGGAAGTTCTTTTTTTACTTGCTTTCTTGCTCGGTGAGTATTCCACACAGTCTCTCTAAAAATGTCAAGCTCTTTTTGTAGAACAGGAATGTATACAAAGGACAGGAGATCTCTGAAAATGAAAAAAAGGAGCACACTTATATATTTTCACAACCACTATCAGAGCAGCCAACCCACACAGCTCACTAGAAAACTGTAAATGTTTAACAGGGCTTGAAATAAAAATTTTTCTCAAGTTGCCGCTGGTATTCAAAAGTAGTCGCCAAACCATTATCTTTGGTCACCAAAAAAAAATTAGGACGCCAAAAAGATGGGTTGTTTTTTTCTAGTGTTTGGGTTCCCTTATTAAAGTTGCATGCGAGGAAGGTTTTTAATTTTTGCATAAATAGTCTATAAAATCAGCTAAGGGCCTGTGTTTTGTTATTAATCAGGGGTCCTTATTGCGTTTCGTTCATGGTTCGAATTTTACGACGAAAATCGGTGATAAGTGCGAAGGAGAGCCCGTGATCCTGATGCTGCTATTATTATAATGAGCCCACAATACTCTGTTGGGAAAAGCGGCAAAATTCAAAATGGCAAACGTGAATGATCAGATAAGCAGAATTTATTGCAATGTTATCGATTTTTTTTATTGGGAAAACAAGTCAGGATTGTCACACTAAATGAGAATTCTTACAAGTCGTCGCCAGATGGCGCCTAAGCTCCTATTTTCAGTCGCCAAGACCAGAATCTTGGTCGCATTGGCGACTCCTGAGTCGCAATTTCAAGCCCTGTGTTATGGAAAAATGTAGTAAATATATAAGAATTATATGAAGTAAGTTTGTAATATTGAGACAAGGCTCAAAATGTTGAGTTTTGAAGTTTGAGTTCACAGCCATAAACTTTAAAATAACTATCAAAAGGATTGTCCCTTTCATAGTCTCCATCTTCTAAGAGTTTCCTTAGCTGAGCATTGAAGAATGTCTCTAGTCTTTCCAAGAGATCTTTCCAGAAACGCTCAATTTTGTTCTCTGTAGATGGTCCATACAATACAGAGTCTGCTGCCTCTTCATCATCTTTAAACTTGCTTAATAGGTATGCATGCATGGTAGCCATGTCAACAGTTTCTGTCCCCTTATCCAGTCGCAGACGGGATGGCATAACTGTGTCCAAACAATAATTTCATCAATTAAATCAAGATCAAGATCATCCCCAAAAGAGAACATAATCTGTAAATTTACAGCCAAAGACGCTCAAGCGTCCCCTCTAGAGTGCAATAATGAGTTGATTCTTGGAATATTGCATCCATTATTCGATTCAATAATGCATTCAGCTTGGGAAAACATCTCTCAATTTGAACTCAGATTTCGGCTAGATTATCTTCCTGACACCACGCTCCAACACTCTTAAGTCACTGGCTTTATGCATCTTGGAATATCCCTGATAATACTGATCAACAATTTCTTCTCTAAATGAACGAGAGAGAGATTTACCAGCCTCGTAAAGTCTACAAGGCCTGCCAGATTGGAAACTAAACTTGCAAACAAACGGCTCCCTGTGGGTTATTCCATATGGAATCGTCTATTGTCCAATAAAAAAGCGAAAACCCAGTTCAAATCGAAAGACCTTTTCCCAAGCCGAATGCAATTATTGAATCGAATAATGGATCCAATATTCCAAGAATCAACTCATTATTGCGCTCTAGCTGGGTACGCTTGAGCATCTTTGACTGTAACTCCTAAAAGATATGACAATCATCCCAGACCAAAAAGTATGGTACATGTAGTAGAGGGGGGGGGGGGGGGGGTCAAATACAATTAACACCCTTCTGTGGTGGGAGTATGGATACGGTATTTGCTGCTTTTGCATGATTCCCCACCAGATCAAATTGGGAGTAGCTACATTCTTCTTACCTGCTCATGGGCTAATAGATCTAGTTCAATATTGTGTGTTTCCAGAAATTATCCATACACCCCCCCCCCCCCCCCCCCCCCCCCCCCCCACGGAAGGGATTGGAAATTCCGGAGGGGTGGGGGGTCAATTTACCTGATATTTTCCATACAAATACTGTATTTTTCTTCAGAAATTCCAGAGGGGTGGGGGGTATGGATATTTTTTGGAACTACACATTATGTTAAAATTCTAACTTGAGTACCATGGTCAGTAGGGGAATAAAGGGAAATTTTTTATTCATATTTAATGCTCATGCGATTTCTTTTGTTTTATTCCCCTCAGCCTCAGCCTCAAGTAAGAATTTTAAGATATTTAAATTGGTCTACAGTAAACACCCACATATAAGAACAGCCCATTTCAGGGTCAGCCTGTATATATAGAACTTCCATACGTATACTGTAAGGTATCTAAAATGACAAATTTCCGTCTGACGTTTTTAATCCATGTGTTCTTATATGCAGGTGTTTACTGTATTGTTTTTCCATAGCAGTCATCTGTCTTTGTCCTGGGACTTTCAGTTGTGAGCATACTCACCTCTAGTTTCAAATAAGTATTCCAGATAAAAACGACCTACAATTTTAGGGTTATTGTTGGATGTCCAGATCCGAAGAAATTGTATTCAACCACTATAAGTATCTTGTCCTCCATATATGTGAAGTGGAAATGTGGACTTTTGATAACCACATAACTTATCATGTCCATCAAGAGACAATGTCCAGTCAGAGCCCTTCAAAGGAAAAATTAATTTGCATACTCAGTACATATTAAGTAGTTTTTTGAACAATCACCATTTTCAGGTCTTTCTGTAGGTACCGGAGACTATTGTATTCTCTGTTAGCTTTGTTCTTTGTGTTACTTGGAGTCCTTTGTCTCGGGTCCTTTGTCTCTATTGAATTACGTAAACTGTGCTCCGGTCAGCTCTGGTACCTACAGAACGAACCCCATTTTCTCTCAACAGCTCTGTCTAATCTTGAAAGCATTAATTCAGGGAAAGTTCATTCATTACTACGAAGGGGGGAGACAGGCATGAGGTTATTGATGAAAGCAAATGAGGATGTTGATGAAAGCAAACTTGTGGTTATGAAACTATCTTATCTGTTAAAAAATCATACAAGAACACAGAAGGGACTTTTGATGAGAATAACAACTGACTTTATCAACACCCACCTGGAACAGATAAGTCAGTTGGGTGTTGTGTGAAAATATACAGTGGTAACTCCCCCCCCCCCCCCTACCTATGTCCTCCTATGCCGGGTAGCCACAAAAAAAAGCAGCTTTACCTTTGACTGGAAAGCATGTTTTTGGACGCCGATTTCGCTTGCCGACACGTCTGTCTTGAAGACCTGTAGGATCCACTTCCGTCATTACAGCATAAACCAAACCTCTTGGTACTTTAAGGCCGTGTATTTCTCTAATTTTTTTATGTAATGCGCGATAACCTAACAATTTTCCTGGTCCCTTCGTCTCTTCTTGCACAGCACGTTCTACCTCGTCCAGTTGAGTTTCATAATCTGTGTACTTGAGTTGAAAATAACTCAGTCGACGGCAAAGAGTCCTAAGACTCCAGGAATACATTGGATACTTCCTGGAGACAAAATCTAGTATTTCCTTTCTTTGAAGGTTCTGTTTGACATACTTTTGCAAATCATTCCTGAGCATCTCATCATTCTCCCAGTTTCGAACACCGGCCATGATGAACTCTCCTTCGCGGCCAGGCCTGCCTCCTACCTGTAATCCGGGATGCCTGTGGTGGTGGCACATCTAGGCTGCCCTAGATTTTCGTTTTTCGTTTCTTATTTTTATTTGTCTGGCACGCCTAGGCTCTTCTGAATTTTTTTTATGCTTTTTGTTTAAAAAATAAATAAACAAATAAAAAACAAACTAGAATAAAAATGAACACCAAGAAAAAAAAGAGAAACGGAAAAAATTTAAAATAATATAAATAAAAAAGTCTAATATATATATATATATAAAGAAATGAAATAATAATGTTGAACTGCGTAAAAATATTCAGTACAAAATGTGTTATCAAAGTGGCACGCCTCGACCACCATACAAGTGACATCTGGTTTGATGTGGACTGCTTCGCTGAAATAGCTGGGGAGCACAATGGACACAGTGGCTACGTCCTGAACGTCCACAAGACGGTGGGACCAGATGAGCCACAAATCTCGAACTAAGTGAAATCGTGGATAAGAGCAGGCGAGAGCATGCGCCCTAAAGAGGACAATTGGTCTTGATTTTACAATTACATGCTCTATCAGAGGCGCTATTAGCGCTACTAAGAACTTTGCGGTTGTGATTCTTTATCACGCAAGACATGTTAGACATGCAGCATGTTCTGGTATCAACTTTTCATGACAAGTATGAAAAGTTGCTTTACGAGAACGTCACAAGTAGTTGACTACCTGGACGCTTATCCTATCTACAGGGAATTACTACCCATACCGAAAGCCGGGCAACGACCCGTTCTAAATCGATGCCAAGTCAAACCACCCACCTTCCATTATAAGAGAGATACCGCGCTCTATCGGCAGGAGGATATCGTCCCTTTCATCTGACCGTGACCACTTTGACAGCGCGGCGGGCATCTACAACCAAGCGCTCAGTTCAAGCGGACACAATGAGACTATCTGCTACACTCAAGACACCCAGCTCGAAAACCGAAGGCGCAGAAATAGATCAAGAAAAGTCATATGGTTTAACCCACCAATTAGCAAGAACGTACAAACCAACGTAGCGCAGTCGTTCCTACGTCTAGTTGATAGGTACTTTAAATCTAGCAGCTTAAGCGTTTTATTTAATAGAAACAACACCAAAGTCAGATATAGCTGCATGCCTAACATGTCTTGCGTGATAAAGAATCACAACAGCAAAGTTCTCAGTAGTGCTTATAGCGCCTCTGATAGAGCATGTAATTGTAAAATCAAGACCAATTGTCCTCTTGAGGGCGCGGGCCTCCCTCGCAATGGTGTTTATCGTGCCACGCTCACTCCTGCAAGTGGTGACGTCAAAACATACAGCCTGAATACATTACCAGGCAGCTCATAGTAGGCTGCTGTAGTACAAAGCACAAATAAAACTGAAACATTACCAGGAGGGAAATTGCCTGGATGCTTGAGCTATTCATACTTCAATTGCCTTATGTGGTCCAGAACCAAAATAACCTATTATAAGCTAAGTACCTTATATTTGTTGCTACAGTTGTCGCAGCTTACAATAAGCTGAATAAATTGGGGCACAAATTTTCTAAACATAGCACACCCTTTATGCAAGGTATAAGGTGTGTTTGTCCAGGTAAGTAAATGATAAGATAATCTTTTGTTGTTGTTCCTCTTTTTTAATTTTTTTTCTTTTTCGTAGATTCATCATAGCGTCATAATGAATATACCCCTCTAAGCAACCAGCACAGCATACTCTTCAGTGGTTGCACGTTGCCATTTACTGATTTCATGTGAAAAATGATATTAAGACTTGACATTATCTACACGGAACCCCCATCTCTACAGCAAGCAACAAATCAAGGGAGTGACATCATATATTATTATTGCAGAGAATAAACTGTCACAGGAACCAAAACTAATTGTTATTGCTATCCAAACAAGGTATAAAAAATGGATATGGGCAAGGAGTTGTTGTGTCATTATATACTGGTAGCAAGGGGCCAAGTTATTGCATTGACAAATTGGAGACAATCAGCAGTGTCAGAAACCGACCAAGCATAGACACCAACTTCAAGGACTTTGGTAAAATAATGTGAAGAACTGTTTCGATGCTGTATCTCATGCATGGAAAGTATAATGCTGTTATTATTACTTATCTGAACCAATACCAGAACTGAACCTAGAAAAATGGCTGTGCAGCAAGAATATTAAACTAACACAAGAAACCAAGCTACTGCAATTTCAAATCCTTCTTTAGAAATCACGTTAGAAATCACGCTGAAACATACATGTACATTGATATTTATTGTGCAATTGTCTACACCCCTTATACATTTGGATAACTGCAACAGAAGTCATTACGTTAACGGAAGAAGTTTGCGAATATTTTTTAGAAATCAAATCACTGGTCAGAACCATTGGATCAACTGTTCACGTCCAATGTCGTGTTGCTAGAGGATTAGAGTAAACAATAACTCTGTTTCATAACAGAGCAAGCAGACATTTAATTGTATCAAGAGTGCTATTTTCTGAAATGTTCGTCAGAACTGTAGAAACATTCCCGAAACAACTACAAAAAAAAAACAGTTGAAATGTGGTTGTTTTTGGCAGCCTTCAGATCACATTGAAAGTAATTAAGCTTACAGTATGTATACAACTTGATAGTTTATTAAATTTCTTGCACTGTTTACGATATTCAGATGCCTCATTTCTTACACTTAACAAAACACTTTATGCAAAGAATAGCTTCCCCTCCGAGCACTTCACTATCTACATAGATACTACTAGTTTATATATATTTCTTTACAACTATTTGTAGGCAATGCAGGAGGAAATTAGATGCTTTAGACCCGCAGTTAAATGAAGGACCGATAAAGTCTGTTACATGTCTAGAAACTAGTGGACCTGTGATGGCACAAACACCAATAGGAATACAGGTAAGAAAACTAATTCCAACCGCGCCGCAGAAAATAACGGCGTTAGTCAGTCCAGTCGCAGGCAACTCTATGGGCATAAAAGGGAATTTAAACGGTTTGGGCTTCCTGTGTTTCGAGTTCAATGGACGTAAAGGATTGGGACGAAATGTCTCCTTTCCCATAACAAAGGAAGCCCGGAACAGTGTTTTCCACAACGCAAGAGTTATAATATTCGACAGTGTACGGTATACACTGCCTACAGACTCGTACCCAGTCGTTAGCAACGTTACGAGTCGGGTTTGCGTTACTGTTTGTGTTACGCGAGGTGTGCAATAGTGTGAAAAAGGCAAAGGCTTATGAGGACGTTCTTCAATCCCATGATGCATCGCTTGCTACGAAGAGCGCAACAAGAGAAGACTGGTATGTATACTGGTGAGGTTTCGTTTGCATTTTTAATATATTAAAGGAGCCCTCATCGCAAGAGTCCCAAGAAAGCAGTAATAGCGCTGCCATTTGAAACATCGCTGCTGCTTTCTTGGGACTCTTGCGATATTACTGGAAAAGGAGTCCAGCGAGCAAAGCTGAACGAATTTCTTCAAGCGTGTGGCGAAAACGTTCAAGTTGGACCATACAAGAAAATGTGGAACGAGGCCAAACCACTAGTCGTGGCTGGACTTAATGCGATTGCGCCGGGGGACGCGGCGTTATTATGGGAAGCGCTAAAAGAATCTAAGAGCGTCGAGATGGAACTAGGTATTCCGTTAGAATCGGGTAATGAAAGGAAGTATCTGGTAGCGCTGGCGGAAACCTATCTGAATGCATCGTGTTGCGATACTCGTCGCCAGACCTTATCAATCATGGCAGACCTCCTGCCGCTCAAGCGCCTGCGATATTATATACCGAATTTGAGCGAGCATCGCTTTAAAATGGCACGACGACATGCGCTGCAGTATGGGCGTGGAGCGGGAATTTCGCCGATGAAAAGTCCGCGGATGAGGGTTGAGGAGAAGCAATTAGATCACTTTCTCCTTTTCATTACCAGCCCTCATGTTACTCAAGACCTCCCGTTTGGTCTGAAGTCATAAAGCTATCTAATAATATGAAACCTAAGGGAATTATTAAGGGTTTAGAGTAGGCTGTAAGTTATGTAGATTGGAATATTAGGCAATACGGTTCATCGTTTTACGAGTATTGGAAAGGTTTAGATCAAATTGATAGTATTATTAATGGTTATTATAATGGTTTACAATGTAGTGAAACCAATCGCATAGTGATAACAATAACACCAATTCTGAATAAAATGTATGGGAGTAATTACAAAGTAATTGCGAATTACTCACGACAGTCATCTGAAAACCGCTCTAAACAAGGGTCAATTTAATTCCGACCATACAATTTAATTCCGACCTGCCCCTTGTAAAATGAGCGCTTCGCTTATTCCCCCTAGTGAAAGGGATTTATCGCGTACGTCACTTACAGAAGGAATTAATTAGATGCATACATGAGATACCTAACAGAAGGGATTTCAAGCGGTCTGTTCTTACCACTAGGGCACCTTTGACCTTGTGGTATGGATTTTAGTCATATATCCCTTGTGAAAGGCCTGATATAACTTGGGCAAGCCGACCTTTCAATTTCTTGGTAGATGCTTAACCATTCGGTAAGTCTCGAATGACGTGAATAATGGTTGAAGTTCTTCTCCTCTAAATGTATTAGCTATGTACAAAGCTATGATTACGGGCTAGAGGATCCTAGAGAAATAAATTTGGAGCAAATACAGCCGAATCTACCGAGTCAGAAACGAAGTCTCTAGGTGAAATCGGAACACCGGCATTATAAGAGCCGCCCGTTAAGAATTAGTCAACTTACAACGACTCCTGAAACCCCGGTATCGCCTCGATCACTCTAATCGATATATGATTCTTATTGCAGTTACTTTTTTAGATCCAATAATATGAAATTGTAGTACCGGCAGAGATTTGCGCGAAAAGAAATGTATTATCATCCAAAAGGACTGCGTTAAACTCGCTGCCATTTACGCCTGTGTTTTGCTTGTTCGTTGACCCGCGCAAGAGGTCGTGTGCGTTTATATTTGTGACACTAAATTAGGTCAAGTATGTTATTTGCGAATGCTCGAACTTCCCCGGCATTTCCTTGTATTTTTTTCCAATGAGAGATTTAAAAGCAAGACGTCCATGAGATTTTATGATATCAAAGCACCCCCATTGTGGGAAACCTAGTTTTTGTATATTTTGTTAGCATATAATGCAAACTGTCATGAAGCAGTCATGATTGCTACCCTGTACACAACCTCGAAGCTCTGCACACATCTTAAAAGGACTAATAAATATGCGAATTAATATTTAACCCATGTTCTTGAGATACTGACGGGCTATTGCCCTTTTCAATGTTTCGCCCAAACCCTAGGTGCAGTATTGAAGTGCTTACACCTTAATGTTAAGAGTGCACTATAGGACTGGATTCGCTGTCATAGACAGTTTAAGGCTAACTAAACCTGAAACAAAGGCTTCAGAAGAGGCAAACGACAAACGACAGGCCCTAGGACGCGGAAAGAAAGAGGGTTGACGCCAATAGACTGATTCTCATATAATCGTTACGTTTGTTGCGTTAGCTAGGATAGCCTCAAAATATGACCTGTGATTTTCATATGATCGCAAGGATCGCTGACAATATACAAATACAGCATTTTAGCTGATAAGTATGCTCGGGTTTGCTACTCTAGCATCCTGGAAGACCGGCTCTAGCCACACCAGCTTTCACCTTGAAAAATGGCGTTCACCAACGAAATAGAAATTCTCATCTTTATTTGGTGTTCTGTTTCACCTACTAGGATGTCCCCATAAAGATTCAACGACTCGTTGCCAATGTTGGTCTCCTAATTGCAAAGAAGAATTGCACGTCTCAAAGGACCATTTCTGCTGCAGAGAAGCTTATGGTGACCCTGGGATACCTCTCCAGCGGAGGAGACCAGCAACTTCTCTCTTTCAACTTCGCTTTGGACTGTCAACTGTCTCAAATATATAGCGTGAGACACTGTAATTATATGGTTTTGTAATTATATGCAGTGATTTTATAATTATATGCAGTGTATTCGCTATGATATGCGGTGCATTTACTATGATGTTCGGTGTCTTTGCCATAATATGCCCATAACTCGTAATTATACGCTGTAATTTGTCAGTATGTGCTGTGATTTTGCCATGATACGCTGTGCTCTTGTTAAATACTTACTGCCATGTGGTCATGCGATGCTGTATATCGCTTCATCCTTCACTTAGATGTGTGGTGTGTTTAGAAATGTACGATAAATTGATCTTTATATGCCGTACAATCGCTGTTGCGTGGACTTCCACAGTTGTTCGGTGCTTTACTCGTCATTAGGTGGTGGTTCGCAGGCTCGTTAGGTCAGCGGTTACACTTTTTAGTTTCAGGGCGATAGCCACTGACTTTAATACTCGCGGTCTCTTTGATGCCATGTGTAACACGCTCAAAAACCTCGAGATATAACTTCGCTCTTCGCTCGCTTTTTCCCTTCTTTATACATTGTTATGGAGCAGATACTGCTCCAAATCGGACTGGGGCATTTGGTCGAGACTAATACGGGTCAAAGAGTGGACGTGGAGGCGGTAATAGCTGCATCTGACGGAGAACTGCAGAGGTTAGGTGTAGAAACGATCAGGGACATGCGATTGAGAGAGGCGTGCAGAAGATCTAGACACAATGGCCAGCCTTCGTTGTCCATATCAGACTCAGGCAGACTCAGGCAATCAGGCAGAAAGGACGCACCTATTTAACGTAAGCAGACCATCTACAAGCCGACAGCCGATACGAGGCAAAAGCAATGTACGGCGGAACACCTCGAAGCCAAAAACGTAGACTGCAGAGGTTAGGTGTAGAAACGATCAGGGACATGCGATTGAGAGAGGCGTGCAGAAGATCTAGACACAATGGCCAGCCTTCGTTGTCCATATCAGACTCAGGCAGACTCAGGCAATCAGGCAGAAAGGACGCACCTATTTAACGTAAGCAGACAGCCGATACGAGGCAAAAGCAATGGACGGCGGAACACCCCGAAGCCAAAAACGTAGACTGTTCAGTTTTCTTGCCTGGCAGACGCTTGGTCTACTCGTGTTCCCACTGCAACACAAAAACAGATCCTAACAAAAGCCGGCTTAGGCTTGAAAAAATCTTCCTGGAAATCAATGATAATGAAGAAGCAGTGACTGCAAAAATAGTATCTGAAAAAGTTGATGAAGATGGCGAACCCAAAGGTTTTCCACAGCTTAAAGAAGTTGGGGGTTTTGAGATGCTGTACTGTGCTACAAATTCTCGAGACCTGTGTCTACTGAAAAGCTCTCGTGCAGAGCTCAAGTCCAATATTTCTGGTCAAAGCAAGACTTATCTAAGGCCAATTCAGATGAATTTGTCAACGAAGTCAAAACCGAAAGAGCGAACAGAATCTGTGATAAAAGAGGCATGCAATATATGCAACAAGCTTCTGCCAGTGAATGAAGTAAGAGCTCATTTTACCAAGTGTACAGATAGTGCCATTTCTAAGTCAGATAGTGAAAGTTCTGAGTAAACAGAGATGGTTAGTCGCTGTAAGTCCTAGTGTATCTGAACACTCCAGTGATGTACTACAGGCATCCACTGTATCTGTGCCTGGAGAAGGAGCTTCCACTGCAAGCAGCAATGTGGAACATTCTACAACTGAAGTAGTAGACCTCACTAATGATGGCCATTTACCTGACAATAGCCAGACAAGCCTTCCTTCAAGGGGTGTTCATGACCTAATGACATTGGATATCATAGCTGAAAGTACCGTGAAGTACTGCAAGGAGAATGCAATTGAAAATCCAGTGGAAATTCTGCATTACCTGCGGAGAGTCTTGGTGACAGGGAGACCTTTGGAGGTTCAGGATGACTCCCAGTGCATTCAAGGGGAAACCAATTTCATTATGGTTAACCGATATGTCTTAAAAGACATAGCATTCCCTGAGATTGAGAGCCTTGATGACTTACGAAAGAGGGAGCCTGAAGTAAACTCAGGAAAATTGGCTTTCCTTTTAAAAAAATATTATGGGTAACAGCATTCTCAGCAGCATAAGTTGTATATTTACTGTACTATTGAAAAATACATTTTGATTTTTAAATCACAAACAAGAAATTTGCTTCTTTTCAACTTTCCCCTGAATTTATCTTCAAAAGCTATGACCCTTGATAAAAATATGGCTCAAATAAACAATTGATTTGCTTGCTCAGTTGTGAAAATATACCTGGTTAATGAAGCAAACTTGTGTTTATGACTGTGTAAAACAAGTTAACTTGTGCTCCTGTAATCCGTAATGTGCCTGACTTAGCACCATCACCTATCAGATATATACCTACATAGCAATATTTCTAAGTTTCATGGGGATAGTGCCCCAAAATATTTTCACGGGTGCCAAAAATATTTTCAAAATTTTTACACAAATGTTTTATTTTTTCAGGTTGCTGAGGACTATGGAGGCCCCCGCAATGAATTTTTCCGCCTGATTTTGAGAGAAATCCAGGAAAGATTTTTCAACCATGGGCTTAGAGAACTGCTCTCCGAACAGTATACAACAATTGGAGTCATATTTGGTAAGGAATTCTGAGCAGCTAATCTTCCCATTTGTTTATGCAGCATGAAATAACTAAAGTTTTGGGAAACGCAATGAAATTATATTTTGTTTGATTTACAAGTCGAATCCAATTTTTGACATTTTTAAGTAGAAGGGATTGTTTTTATACTTTGCTGTTACAACAAAATTGGCAGGAATTTTTTTTTTCTTGTGTCCTTGGGAAACCCAGAAATACATTGGCCATTGTTGTATTTCACTTTGAAATAAGTGCAATATTGCCCATTGTTCAGAAACCTGAAGGCAGAAGTATTTACAGAAGTATTTAAACAATTCACCATTAATTATTTAACAAAGTCACTAAAATATTGATTTTCTTTTGTTAGGATTAAGTATACTCAGATATGTCCAACACTGTCAAATTGGGCCGATTCGCAGCTGGCTTAGCCGATTCGGCGAACCAAATGTCAGTTCGGGAAAGGGACATTTCAGCCAGTGTGGGTTTCCTTTAGTGTGCCACAATTATGCTAATAGCTTTAAACCGGAAGTAAAAGTCGGGCATAAAATAATGTCCCTCTTAAAAATAATGTCCCTCTTATTCTGAGTTGCCCCTTTTGCTGTTGAGGGGGAGTAGGGTCAGGATCCGTAGGTTTTCCACGCCGAGCGCACCGAATACTACAGATCATAGAGGAACGAGAGGACCCTGGGTACTAAGACCTCGCGCGGTTACAAAGCCACCTCGCCTCGACAGCCACCTCGCCAACTATTGCCGATTCGAGCCAATTTGGAAGGCAAGCGTTTTTATTTCTTAAATTTCTTCACCTTGAACCATATTACCGCCTTGATATTTAACTATTATGTTGAATATATATCTTGGGAATTGTTTTGAATTCAAATTGCATCTGATAGTCTACTATAAATATTTTTTGAGGCTGTTTTCTTCTGTCGATTCGGAAAGGACTGTTTGTCGATTCGGGGCTAGTTTGTGTCTATTCAGGAATCGGCATCATTTGTCCGGCCAATTAATTCCTTTGAACCATTTATCACATTGATATTTAACTACACCGTTGAATATACATCTTGGGATTTGTTTGGAGTTCAATCTGTCGATTCGAACTTGTTCAAGTGATTCCAAAAGACGATTTACAAGGGATTTAATATGGATCAATCAAGTCTTGCTTCCCTTTGGGATCGATCTTATTACCATTGATATCGTAACAGGTAAGAAGCTATATATTTATTTTCAAATCGTGTTCTACCACACATTATATAGACACGAGTATTTTACTGAGAAATATGCCACTCGTAGATCTCAATATGTGAAGCTACATCCGGGACCTGAGTGACATGTTTTCTATATCCTCACTAGTTTTAATACCAAGAGGGATTACGTTATAAATTTTAACTTTAATTGTAACTCTCAGATGGTAGTTTTTAATATTTAATTTCTTGTTCTCGATGTGGTTTGCAGTATGTAGGATCTACTGTTAACAAGTTCCGTATTAGGTTTAATAATCACAAATCCAGGATCAACAGGCACAAGAATCTTACGGACGAGGCAAAGGCTCGGGACGATCTTATTTATAGACATTTTAACTCAGATGACCACTTGGGTCTTTCGGATGTTATTGTCCAAGTTATTGATCAGGGTACTTCAGAGGTTGCTCTCAGAGATAGGGAGGCCCAATGGGCGTACCGTCTGAAGGCTTTTACACCGCGTGGCCTTAATGTAGATGATTTCTCAAACATGTAAGCAACATGTCATTGTTGCTATGCGCGCTCCTTTTGTTTCTAGTTGTTATTGCACGCGATAAGCGCGCGCGGTATCTTCACGCGTGTATATTTAACGGTTTCTGTAAACTTCATCAGTTGCCCTGATGAAGGCTTTTAAATAAAGCCGAAAATTTGGCACAAGAAGGTTTATTGTCATCTTTCAGTATTTAATGTTTATCTCACTAGCAGTAAGGATATCGGTCAAAACAAAATTGCTTGGAAATCAATTTGGAATAATTTTTCTGGCTTGTCTATATAATAAAAAGAAAATTACATGGTGGCTTGAAGATATGAGTTCAAAAACAATATTTTTACTCATTCACTGTGCTCATTCGTAATAATGTTGTTCTTGTCACTCGAAAATAAAACTCACATCTTTGCACCACCATGTCATATCCTCTATTTAACTGATAAGGAGTGAGCCCCAATGTATGTTTTCCTCATTCTCAAAGCGTGCCCTCTCAAAATTTCACTGGTGAGGGTGCAGAGCCCAAATTCTAGTGTTTTCCTTGTTCCTAAATTGTGAGCCCAAATTTTCATGCTTTCCTTGTTCTCAAAGTGTGCTCGCCTACAATTTCACTGGTAAGGAGTGAGCCCCAATGTATGTTTTCCTCGTTCTCAAAGCGTGCCCTCACAAAATTTCACTGGTGGGGGTGCAGAGCCCAAATTCTAATGTTTTCCTTGTTCCTAAATTGTGCCCCCTCTGTGAGCCCAAATTTTCATGCTTTCTTGTTCTCAAAGTGTGCTCGCCAACAATTTCACTGGTAAGGAGTGAGCCCTGATGAATGTTTTCCTCGTTCTCAAAGCGTGCCCTCCCAAAATTTCACTGGTGAGGGTGCAGAGCCCAAATTCTAATGTTTTCGTTGTTCCTAAATTGTGGCCCCTCTGTGAGCCCAAATTTTCATGCTTTCTTGTTCTCAAAGTGTGCTCGCCTACAATTTCACTGGTAAGGAGTGAGCCCTAATGTATGTTTTCCTCGTTCTCAAAGCGTGCCCTCCCAAAATTTCACTGGTGAGGGTGCAGAGCCCAAATTCTAATGTTTTCCTTGTTCCTAAATTGTGCCCCCTCTGTGAGCCCAAATTTTCATGCTTTCTTGTTCTCAAAGTGTGCTCGCCAACAATTTCACTGGTAAGGAGTGAGCCCTGATGAATGTTTTCCTCGTTCTCAAAGCGTGCCCTCCCAAAATTTCACTGGTGAGGGTGCAGAGCCCAAATTCTGTTTTCGTTGTTCCTAAATTGTGGCCCCTCTGTGAGCCCAAATACATCCGGGACCTGAGTGACATGTTTTCTATATCCTCACTAGCAGTAAGGATATCGGTCAAAACAAAAGTGCTTGGAAATCAATTTGGAATAATTTTTCTGGTTTGTCTATATAATAAAAAGAAAATTACATGGTGGCTTGAAGATATGAGTTCAAAAACAATATTTTACTCATTCACTGTGCTCATTCGTAATAATGTTGTTCTTGACACTCGAAAATAAAACTCACATCTTTGCACCACCATGTAATATCCTCTATTTAACTGGTAAGGAGTGAGCCCCAATGTATGTTTTCCTCATTCTCAAAGCGTGTCCTCTCAAAATTTCACTGGTGAGAGTGCAGAGCCCAAATTCTCATGTTTTCCTTGTTCCTAATTTGTGCCCCCTCTGTGAGCCCAAATTTTCATGCTTTCCTTGCTCGCAAAGTGTGCTTGCCTACAATTTCACTGGTAAGGAGTGAGCCCTAATGTATGTTTTCCTCGTTCTCAAAGCGTGCCCTCCCAAAATTTCGCTGGTGAGGGTGCAGAGCCCAAATTCTAGTGTTTTCCTTGTTCCTAAATTGTGGGCCCAAATTTTCATGCTTTCCTTGTTCTCAAAGAGTGCTCGCCTACAATTTCACTGGTAAGGAGTGAGCCCCAATCTATGTTTCCCTAATTCTCAAAGCGTGCCCTCCCAACATTTCACTGGTGAGGGTGTAGAGCCCAAATTCTAATGTTTTCCTTATTCCTAAATTGTGCCCCCTCCATCAGCCCAAATTTTCATGCTTTCCTTGTTCTCAAAGTGTGCTCACCTACAATTTAACTGGTAAGGAGTGAGCCCCAATGTATGTTTTCCTTGTTCTCAAAGCGTGTCCTCCCAAAATTTCACTGGTGGGGGTGCAGAGCCCAAATTCTAATGTTTTCCTTGTTCCTAAATTGTGCCCCCTCCGTCAGCCCAAATTTTCATGCTTTCTTTTAGCCCAAATTTTCATGCTTTCTTGTTCTCAAAGTGTGCTCGCCTACAATTTCACTGGTAAGGCGTGAGCCCTGATGTATGTTTTCCTCATTCTCAAAGCATGCCCTCCCAAAATTTCACTGGTGAGGGTGCAGAGCCCAAATTCTAATGTTTTCGTTGTTTCAAAATTGTGAGCCCAAATTTGTGTTTGTTTTGCAACACTACCCCTCCCAAGTTCAAAATATTTTCCTTGTTCAAAAAGCGTGCCTTCCCACTATTTCACTGGTGATGATCATGAGATTGCTCAAATTTAAAATATGAATGAAAGCAGATCTGATTACATGATACAGAAATAATAGCAAATAGATACATGTAGAACAAACAGAATGCAAGAAGGGGAGGAAAGTTACAAATTTATGTCTACTGTAGATTGGTACAAGGCATAAGGGTCAGAAATTGAGCGCTAGAGATACTTTTTAACTACTGTAGTTTATGATAAATCTACTTAATCTTTTATCTTTTTTTCAGTTTTAAACATGCAGTTTGACTCAGTAAGAAAGAATGAAGCACAAGCCAGCCCTAGGAAAAGGCAACATGATAGTGAATAAATACAAAAGGAATATGTTTGTATACATTATGACATAGATGATATTACATGGCTGTGTGGAGATACACATTTTATCTTTGAGTGTTGAAAATTTATAATCTCCAAGCGGTCATGTGATGTTCTGTATATTATATAAACATCATTGAAATACCAAATTCAAATTTTATTTGAGTCAAGCTTATAAATCGAGCATTGAGCAAAGACAAGTATGATATTTTCACACTTGAAATAACATCAGTATTTTCACATGTGAAGATATCAAGTTTTTGTGGGGGAGATCACCCAGTATTTCATGGGTGTTTATATAATCAAACAGTATTTCATGTACAGTACTTACTGAATGCTAATGAGATTTTGCTGTAATTTTTTTTTCATGTCTTTCTTGTCAATGTACCAGGCATTTGGGTGCAATCACAGCCGCGTTAATTTCTCACATGATATTTCAGAGATTTGAGACAATTGATGCAAAAATACTGAGATTGCATGGAACTTGGAAAACTTGACGCAAGAAAATAATTCAATTCAATTGACAAGGAATGAGAATGAGATGAAAGAATGAAGCACAAGAGATGGATGAATATACTTAACTAAGCAAAACATAGTATTTCAGAAAATGTAATTCCCTTTATTTCAAAATGCAATTTATTGAAATGCATTTTATGAACCATGAGTTTTTTGAAATACAAAAAATGAAGTACAGTTGAAAAAAATATTAGGTTAATCAAAATTAAAATAACTTTAGGCAATGAATGTGTCGATTCAGTAAACTTTACGGTTCACCCCAACTATGATCGTACCTACCGAAAATATTTCATTGTTCGCTGTTTTCTAGTATAGTACCTTCTCTCTAGTCATAGATCACGACATCAGAGTTAATTTAACTTTTATTTTGTTCACAAAAGACTAAAGTAATGAAATAGACTTTCAATTAATAAGTAGACAAAAGTTAATGCAGGCTTCGGAATTTCAAATTCTGAAGATTCAAGTTTAACTTTGGGAAATTTCGTTTTCGTTTTACCTTTTATGTGTCTAGGTATGTCCCGCATTTTAAGAAAGCATTTCATAACCCAGAATAGCTATTTTATATTTAGAATCATCAGAATCACTACATTTGTCAGCCTAGCTGGGGTGAAATGAAATAAAATTGTGAAAAATACATATTCAATGATGTTGATCTTTGTGTCCTTTATGTCCTTGTCGCAACTTGGTTATCTAAAACTTGAAGTAAAGTAAGTTAAGTAAAGTAGGTGCTTATATAGCGCTTATCCTCAGAGCTCTAAGCGCTTTACATTTTTGGATAACTCATCCTATAGAAACCAGTTTATAAACATGAGTGTGTGTTAGTATGGTGAGTTCTGTGACACAGAGGTTGGGCAACTTCCGACGGTCCTCGTGGTTCTTAACGTCCCTCTGGTTCTGGTTAGTGTAGTGGACTAGTGTAGTTCTACATTTCCTAATACATGAAATGAAATTTACCGATCGCAATTCATTGTTTTACTGTTGTTACGTCGGACAAACTCAAAAAATACCAGAAGCGTGATTTAAATACAGCACGGAACAGACACCGATTGCGGAAAAATGTAAATGCCTGCTCTAGAACAAACGCATTTTATATGTTCCTGAAGAATAATCGTGATTTCCAGTTCGTTGCTCGACTTTTAATTTTGTCCGCCGTCCAATCTAAGTCCAATCGGAAGGATGACATCGGCTTTGTAACCAGGTAGTCCTAGAAGCGTGATTAAAAGCCCAGTGACAAGCATGATATGACCACCCCTCCCCGCTTAGTTTTCCTATAAGTTTAGCTAGTCTGGCGTCAACAACTATGATACTCATGGTATTTGCAACAGTTTGTCTGCTTCTTAGTCAAGATGACCTCCCCCTTGGATTTTAGGTACTTGCAGCCCAATGGGTCTGCCTCTAAGACGAAGAATGACCACCCCTCCCCCTTAGTTTTTCCGAATAGGCAAATCGGGCCGTATCCCCGGGGGGGGGGGGGGGGACTCCTATATTTTTTGACCGGGATGATCGTCGTATCTTTTAGGGGTTAAAATCACGGGGCCTTGGTCTCTTTTAGGGGTGATCTTAATCTTCAATAAAATTAGGGAGATTGGTATCTTTTAGGGCTGAAATATGTGTCCAAATTGTTTTCTCTCATGACGGTGCTTCTAAAAACCGTGCAAGAAAGAGACTTACTCGATGAGAAGACGATAAATTAGAAACAAACACGGAAATTTCTTGATGGGTATCTTTTACCTGTTACCTGTCTCCTTCGCGCCTACTTTGCACATAAGGCCTCATCTTTTAGGGTATCTCTTAGGGTAAGAAATTATTTGAGCCACGCCATGGCCCGCCATGTTTGGTATCTTTTAGGGGTGAAACTGAAAATTTCCGACGATCATCCCCGGTCAAAAAATATGGGAGTCCCCCCCCCCCCCCCCCCCCCCCCCCCCCCCCCGGGGCCGTATCGGCAAGCTAGTCCGGTGGAGTCTCTGAGATTCAAGGTACTTCCAGGACAATAGGTCTGCCTCTTAGATGAAGGATGACCACCCCTCCCCCCCAGTTTTTTTCCGAATAGGCAAATCGGGCCGAATCGGCAAGCCAGTCCGGAGGAGTCTCTGAGATTCAAGGTACTTGCAGCCCAATAAGTCTGCCTCTTAGACGAAGGATAACCACCCCTCCCCCTTAGTTTTTCCGAATAGGCAAATCGGGCCGAATTGGCAAGCCAGTCCGGTGGAGTCTCTGAGATTCAAGGTACTTGCAGCCCAATAGGTCTGCCTCTTAGACGAAGGATGACCACCCCTCCCCCCAGTTTTTCCGAATAGGCAAATTGGGCCGAATCGGCAAGCCAGTCCGGAGGAGTCTTTCAGATTCAAGGTACTTGCAGCCCAATAAGTCTGCCTCTTAGACGAGGGATAACCACCCCTCCCCCTTAGTTTTTCCGAACAGGCAAATCGGGCTGTATCGGCAAGCCAGTCCGGTGGAGTCTCTGAGATTCAAGGTACTTGCAGCCCAATCGGTCTGCCTCTTAGATGAAGGATGACCACCCCTCCCCCCAGTTTTTTCCGAATAGGCAAATAGGGCCGAATCGGCAAGCCAGTCCGGTGGAGTCTCTGAGATTCAAGGTACTTGCAGCCCAATAGGTCTGCCTCTTAGACGAAGGATGACCACCCCTCCCCCCAGTTTTTCCAAATAGGCAAATTGGGCCGAATCGGCAAGCCAGTCCGGAGGAGTCTCTCAGATTCAAGGTACTTGCAGCCC
This sequence comes from Scolanthus callimorphus, assembly GCA_033964015.1. NCBI lineage: Eukaryota > Metazoa > Cnidaria > Anthozoa > Actiniaria > Edwardsiidae > Scolanthus > Scolanthus callimorphus. Next base: position 30,042,510 of record CM066913.1, read on the forward strand.
AATAAGTCTGCCTCTTAGACGAGGGATAATCACCCCTCCCCCTTAGTTTTTCCGAATAGGCAAATTGGGCCTGAAGAAGACAGGTCTGAAGAAGACAGGAATTTATCAGGTTAGTTATGTGTTGTTTGGAATTTTTAATTCACAAAAACAAAAATTTTGTGCTGAAAGTTTGTAAACTTCTAATATATCATAATTGTGAAATAAGCATGGAAAAAATTATTTAGAAATTATTTCTATTATTACCATCACTTTTGTGTAGGATTTGAAGGGTTCAAATAATCTAGCCTCCACTTGGGTGGTATCATCTAAAATTTTCTATATTGGTTGAATTGGTTCAATATTCTAGTTGGCTTATCCATTCTCCTTGTCATGGTTGTTTTGACATATTGGACCGCAGATTCCCACCTTTCTTCACCTTTTTAGACAGGCTCCCAACACCCTCACTCTGAAATCGTTTGTCAACCTCTTGAAGCCATTGTTTAGTGACGCTGGTACTAACGCAAGACACTTTGAGAATCAATCATCTGGTGCCTTTATGAAGTATGCAAGAGAAGTAGCAAGTATGTGTTTTTCACTTGTAAATGTTCCAAACAGCAGTGCATAAAATGTATCTGAAAAGCCGATTTGTGCGAGAGCAGATTTCACTAGACTGTCATGAGTAAGTTGCAAATCACTTTGGGTTCACTATTATAGGTTTTGGTCAGATTTGGTGTATTCACTTTGCAATTGGTTTTAGTACAGTCATGTAAAATCTGCTCTTTTAAAACTTGTTTTATGAACACATCTTGGTGGGTGTATGACAGCATCATTTCATTTTTTTCAAATGTTAGAAAGAGCATGTAAAGACAACAACAAAACTGCTAAAGTTATATAACTTTGTGCTGTTCAGAATAAACCCAAACAAAATTGCACAAGTGGATTTTGTTGCTCCCTCAATAAGCTCTTCCAGAAACATATAACTTAGTTGAAACGTGTAACAGACGAATGAATCTGATGTGACAACCAGCGAACAACTCGCGATCACTAAACACCATATTTGGAAAACAACGCCCTAGCGTGCAGCCAATCAAACTTCACATAAGACTTTTCCGTTGGGATTGCACGCACATTGAAACTGTTTTCCGTCGGTTTAGGTAGCGCGCATGTGTTGTTGAAAACAGTTTTGTCTGCACTCTTATTTACCATGAGCTTACCATCGCAAATCAGCCACTCATATTACGAAAACAGCAAAAGTTATGCTAGTGATAAAAAATGTTTCAGGTGGGTTTTGAGCATGGAAATAAAAAACAGTGAACTAAACTCATTTTGTGCTTCTGTTCTGTTTTGAAGAGTTCGTACGTGTTTTTGTAGAAAATATGACGAATCAAATCTCCCGTTGCTGTTTGGCTTAAACGAAGAACCTTATGCTTTCCAATTATGGTGTTTATTGATCACGAGTTGTTCGCAGGTTGTCGCGCTGTTACACGTTTCAACTCACGCCCTTCCTAATAAGATTTCAGTGGAAGCTCCACTAATGGACACCTCCCATTTTTTACCCTCCCTTTTCAGGCCATCTTTATTGATTTATAAGGGATAATCCGTTGTCGTCCAGCAAAACAATTCTCATGGGAACCTGAGAAAATAACATTTGCCACCGATATCTTAAATCGTGCGACGTCAGGAGCTTTGCGAAGGTGAAATTTGACAAAAATTTAAGTACTAGTAAAAGCGTGTAAAGTTAATAAATAACAGAAAATGTGAAACGGACAATACAAAAGAATTGGCAATTGAAGCTTAGGAAAACAGCTGACGCACCATTTAAGGTTTTAGAAATATACTTTTGGATTTAGGATTATGTTATTACGTGTGGTGTACCCCAAGGGTCTATCCTAGGCCCACTATTGTTTCTAATATACATCAATGACTTGCCGAATAGCCTTGATACAGGTATTCCGAGGATGTATGCAGATGATACCAGTATAAGTTTTCAGGAGCAAAATCTCGCTAATCTTGAATCACAGATAAATAGTGATCTACAAAACATAAACGTCTGGCTTATGACTAATAAGCTTAGTTTAAATATAGCCAAGACTGAATACATGATAATAGGTTCCCGTCAAAGATTACAAATTTTTGGGGATGACGAAATGAATGTATCAATAGAGGGCAAAAGGCTAACAAGGGTACACTACACCAAATCGCTAGGTCTTAATATAGATGCCAATCTGTCCTGGTCAAAACATATCGAAGAAACGGCCAAAAAGATTGCGGCAGCTATCGGGGCACTCAAACGTGTCAGGCCATACATTAATTGTGACACAGTGCAAACGATATACACATCCCTTATCAAGTCACACTTTCAATATTGTAGCTCCGTGTGGGATGGGTGTGCGGGATATCTTGCTGATAAGCTCCAAAAGTTACAAAATAGAGCTGGGCGCATAATAACAAAATCGAGTTATGATTCTAGTTCTAAAGCTGTCCTTGCTAGTCTTTACTGGGACAGATTGGCTAAACAACGAAAGATTGATAAATTAACAATGGTCTTTAAAACCTTGAATAATCTAGGGCCCGAAAATCTCAAACATGTTTTTACGCTGGATAAGCCAGCCTATAGCCTTAGAAATTCAGAAAGCAGACTGGCCATACCAAAGCCACGCACAGATTATATGAAGCGATCATTTTCATATAGTGGGGCGGTTGCTTGGAACAATTTGCCAATGCAACTCCGCAACGCCTCTTCGCTGTCTGTTTTTAAGAGAGGATTGAAAACCCACTTCTTGGAATCGGACCCACACACGGCAAATATGTAAAACAGTGACGCTATATTTTTATTATTAGTAGTATTTTTAATATAATATTGTATAGTAGTGTTTAACACTGATATTTTAAACCGTGTTTAAATAAAGTGTGTATGTATGTATATGTATGTATATCAAATGAATTTGAGGAAAAAACTCATAAATGTTGTCAAAAATTGTTAATTGCATGTACTGGGTGCTTCTCCGCAGACGTCAAAGGACCACTGATAGATTCATCGCAGAATATGCTTGTATCAGCATGCATGATATTACGCATTACATTGGCATTTCTATTTATTCATTATGTGATGTAGATAATAAGTGCTTCGAAATCATTGTTATGTGATGTAGATAATAAGTGCTTCGAAATCCTATCTCATGCCAACTTATTCTACCCAATTTGGGTGTAAGAAGAGTGTAAAACACAGAGGTCAACAGAACGAAGTCACGCTGCCGGAGTTTAAACTCGCGTCAAGAAACGTAAAGGCCTGACGATTCATCAGAAATGTATCCACAGAGGTTGACTGGAGAAGCAGGGAATGCGACGATACTAGCGAAGATACTAGTGATCGATCTGTGGAGGCTGGGAGTACGGAAGGCCAAACGCAGGAACAAAATCAGCAAATTAAAACTCTACACTGTACTTATCAACTACTAATTTATAAACTTGATTTCTGTTTAACTTTGGAAAAACAACCTAGTGCCCCCCGCAGCGGAGCTAATGGTCGCGAGCAGCACTCCGTAAAGTTGAAAGCAGAAGTGATTCACGGTAATGAAGCTGGAATGACACAAGATGCCGCCCAAAAGGGCAAAGGATAAGAGGAAGATATCAACTGCTGCCGCCGAAGCACACAAGACGTTTCTGAAAATACCATTTAAAAAGTATGATAACTTGTTTCCAGTACTCCTGTAAAAGTTAAAGACTGCAGTGTCGATTTCAATTGGTCATGGTCTAAGGCACGAGTAACTTACAGAGACCAGCAAGGAGACGAAAGTGCAATGATATGAAATCATGTGATTGACAGAGAAATAAGGTGACGAAGGAAGTATTTCGAACTGTCTTACAGAACTGACACGCGACAGGGTGCGAAAGGCTCATACACACTAGTATGAATGATGGTTATGACGAGATATGGGGCAAGTTCAAGCCATTAGAGCAGTTTAATGTCGACCAGAGTCTGCTGCCATTTGCAACAACAAGGCGTACCGGTTGGTAGGAGAGCAATGTACATGCAGTTATTCTTAACAAAATATACAACCAGTCTGTTATTCGATTCGCAGGCCGCATCACAAGGTTCCTGATACATTATTTAGTGATATTTTTCAAATTGCAATGATGATTCTCTTATCAATGTACTACTACACCATCTATTGTTTACAATAATAATAATAATAATAACAATAATAACAATGAAGTATTAAAAAGAAATTTACAGTCAAGACATGTAGCGTGCCCCCTAGAGTTGAATATTCAATTCCCTATTCCATTATTGATTTCATTATTCAATCCAAAAATGCATTTTTCAATTCAATTTTAATGATATAGTACGGGAGCTGAATTCCAAAAAGTGCTCTAGAAAACGAGTTGGTTCAACTCACTTTACATACAAGAACTGACTGTTGTTTTTGGCTGCCAGATGACTGAAGATCATCGCCACGTAGTTAGTACATTCAAATTGTGGTATCAGTTTTGAGCTACAGCCAGATTTGTCAGGGGGGGGGGGTCTTTTTCGACACCGAATTCTAGCAATTTTAGCATGTTGCAAAACATCAAATCAGCATATCTTTTGACTGTGGGGTGCGAATCGATTGATATTTGGACATCATCTGTTATCCATGGAGGTCTTTCTTTTGCACTTGTCTTATGTGAGATTTATCGTAACCATGGCAACGGTTGTCAGGGGAATGAGTTTCTTGGACTTTGGACAAACATTGTGCTCATAGCGATTTTCAACATGCCCTATTGCGTGGATAGTGGACTCAGAAACAAGTAAGTCATATTATTCCAAGTGCGGGTTCCCCAAAGAGTAACATATTACAAATAGGATCCTTTGAGCACTGTGCCATCTTACGGTAAAAGTCCAAAGTTGCTAGAACTGCTCAAAACCCCACTTTCTATCTCAGTTATAGCGAAACTACAAAAATATATATAACTTTTGATTATGTGATGTGGAGCAGATGATGTTTCGCTATAGTAACACATTTATTCAGTTCTTTCTTTGGCACTAGTTTTATGTTGGTTGTCCGTAACCATGACAACGGTTGCCAGTGGCATAAATATTGCTAGATTTGTGTAAATGTTTGGGGTGAATAGTGAATTTCAGGTGCATATTCGCATCTTTCAAACTCAAAAACATATTAATCTTATCACTCCAGGTGTAGATTACCCTAAAGAGTAAAATATTATGGAAAAGGAAATTTAGAGTATTGCGCCACCTTGAGAGGAACATGAAAAGTTGGTAAACTGCTCAAAACCCCACTTTATTTTAGTTATATAGCGAAACTACAAAAATATAACTTTTGACTATGTGATGTGAATCAGATGATATTTCGCTATCGTAACCAGTTTATCAAGTTCTTTCTTTTGCGCTAGTTTCATATTGGTTTTCCGTAACCATGACAACGGTTGTCAGGGTCATAAATATTGCTAGATTTGTGTAAATATTTTGGGTAAATAGTGAATTTTAATTGCATTTTTGCATCTTTCAAAACTTAGAAACCATATTAATCATATCAAGTGTAGATGACATTTGGAGCATTGTGCCACCTTGCAATGAACATCAAAAAATGATAAAACTGCAAAAATCCCACTTAGTTATATCACTTTTATTGAAACTATAAGAACTTTGACTATGCCATGTAAATTGGTGGGTATTTCTCTATCGTAAGAAATCTATCAAGGTCTTGCTTTTGCACTAGTCTATGTTGATTTCGTAACCATGACAACGGTTGCCAGGGAAGTTAATATTATTAAATATTCCTGCGAAATAGTGATTTTAAGTGTATTTTTGCGTATTTCATAAAACATGGAAGTCATATTTCTTCAACTCTAGATGACCCTATACATAGAGTGACATATTACGAAATAGGACATTTTGAGCACTGCGCCACCTAGCAGCGAAAGGCGAAAGTTGCCATTACTGCTCAAAACCCCACTTCGTATATCTATGTTATTGCGAAACTGTAAAAATATGTATCTTCTAGGATGATATTTCACTATTTAGAGAAATTCTTTCTTTTGCAATAATTTTCTTTATTTTTTCAACCATGACCACGGTTGCCAGGGACATGTAGTTTGATGAACTTGTGCAAATATTTGCGCTTAATAATGATTTACGCGTATTTGAAACTCATCAAACATATGTCACTCCGAGGGAGCCTTGCCTTGCCTATTGCCTGCCTTGCCTTCCATGGTTGAGGGTCGGCGATCCTAGGGGCCACACACATGCTTCTCCAAGCGTGCCTGTCGAGTGCTAATGTGGAGCACCCAGCGACCGACAGGCCAGTCCACTCCTTGATGTCGTCACGCCAGTATTTGATGCGAGGATCTCAAAACATTTAATTTCCCTCGGGCGCCTTTGGTCTTTGAACTATAACGGTTTGAGTGACAGCTTACCGGGTGGTCACTTGTCTATTCGATCAAGTCTTTGTATAGTCAGGTTTCTTACCCACCCCACACCGCACCGCACTGAGCGCTTCGCTCGTACAATTTTTGTATTGGAAGCAAAATCTCACGGTTTTGTGGTTAGCACAAAAAATCGTGGAATCCCCCAAAACGAAGCGTGAAACGCGGAAATCGAAGAGGTCAAAAAAGGGGTACGGCTCGTTTGCGATCCCTAGCCTGCGAATATCCGGTACACGCGATTCGCAGGCTAGCGATCCCCCGCACTATTAAAATAAATCACTTCAAATAATCAGATGATTGATTTCAGACATTTTGCAAAAACGTTAAAAAAATGTCCTCGCAGCACTCCGCTTTCTTTCAGAAACTTCTAGTAACAACGTTTAAAACGCATTTTGCTTGTTTTTGTACGCAAAAATATGTAAGTCTTGTTATTCCAATATTGATGCAACAACAACAAAAACAATAGGTGCAAAATCTGACATATAGTTTGTACAGGCAACCTAGAGTAGCACTAGACTAATCGAGCTAGGGTTCACTTAAGATTGGAAAAATTGTAATGTATGTATCGGAGAGAAAAGGAAACACTGATGGTACTATAGATTGTGTGTTGCAAAGGGAAAAAGCACAGGGAAGACTTCACGACGAGTATACAAACAAAACAAAATAAAATAAAAGTACGAAAAAAAGCGAGATGCAGAGGTGGTGCATAATTAATATTAGAGAAAGTAAATTTTGTAATTTGCAATTCTGTCGGCTGTTAATTTATTTTTATAGAGGTTTCGATGGAGCAATTTGTCATTTTTGTCAATAGAATTCCAGACTTTAACTCCTAAGAATCTTATATTAAATTTTCTAAAATTCGTGCGAGCTTTTGGAAGGTAATAATTTAATTTTGAGGCTAAACGAGTATTGTAGTTGTGTTTACTTGATAAGGGTTGGAAAAATGTATCAAAAGTCATGATGCCATGATGTCATGAAAGAGCCGTCGAGAGAAATAACTTTACGCACATGCCCCAACTTTCAAAATCAGCCGATGAGCGAAGGCAATCTTCTCGCCTGCTCTGGATTCGAAAATGACCCCGGATCAGTTGCAAAAACTCATTCGTCTTAGACCCCGTCCACACTACACCGTTTTCAAACGAAAACGGATACTTTTTGCTCCGTTTTCAATTGCGTCCACACTTATCGTTTTCGTATCGTATTCGCCCATCCACACTATAACGCGTATCCGTACGAAAACGCTCTTATGCATTCAGTGGGCATGCTCAACAACCTCGTCTCCAGGGTCTTGTGGGTAATTTTCAAGATGGCGGTTGGTGACCACTGTCTGAGGACATGGGAACGAGGTTTGTCTTTGTTTCGAAACGGTCATGTGACTCAGCCTCCCCCAGGGTCTTCTACCGAGCTAACCGCCATTTTGAAAACGACCGAGAAGACCCTGGGGACGAGGTTGCATGCTCAAATAAGCTGAACGCACGGCGCATTTCCATCTGTTGGCCTGTGGAATTGGTCGGGTTTGCTGTGGTGACGTCATCGTTTTCATATAGCATCGTTTTCATCCGTCCACACTAGAAAACAGCCTTTTCAAACAGCTCCGTTTTCAAATCGCTCCACTCTGGAGAGCGTTTTCGGATTGATCCGTTTTCGGTGATCGTTTTCGGCGTTGTAGTGTGGACGATAGCCGTATCCGGAGCATAACGTATCCGTTTTCGTTTGAAAACGGAGTAGTGTGGACGGGATCTTAATTGGACAACCATGCAGTTCTGTTATTTATTAATTATTAAGTGAATGATAAAAAGCCGAAAGTCCATATGATGCAAGCTGATAGTCAATATCTATATTTGTACAGCGTGGTTAGTGGAATGACATTTTTGCAGAAAGGAAGCATTCTAATTTCGTCCAAAGAAAAATTTTTTCATAGCCGTTGTTTCCATGGTTGATGGAACCTGGTTCCTGAGAACCTGGTTACCTTCAACAAAGTATATATACAACAGATCGTCGCTAGATGTATCCATGTGGGAGCCATTATTATGGATTATTATGCAAAGCTAAGGCATCTAGAGGCAAGAGGGTGCAAAATGTGGGCAGATAAGAGGTGCGTGCGCAAAAATCGAATTAGTTTTAAAGGCTTCTTTTAATTAAGCCTAAACTGTAAAAAGAACCTTACCTCCTCTGCACAAAGATTGTAAAACATATATTTTTGCTCTGATCTAAGTATCACCTCTCCCTAAGTTTTTTTTGGCTATAGAACAACTTTATGGAGTAGAACATTCATAAACTGCGAGATTAGAAATAGTAAGCTCATGTCCCCTGTCAAATAAACTGCAAAATACTAATAACCGAGCGCAGCTAGAAGTGCGGTAATTCCGATATTCTGCACGTTTTTCAACGGGAAAAGCCACGAGTTAGCCTACGGCATGCCTTTAATTAGTCACTTGTTTTCGTGTCATACCGCTCACTTGCTCGACTGCCATGTCATAATTTGTTTATTATATACTCTGAAGAAAGACAAATTGCATTTTATTCTTGCCGTGAAGTGATATCGTATCACTTCACTGATACGATTTTTATTCACTGCTTTATCACATGGATATCTGGTAACATTATATAATAAGTCCCTTTAGTAGCTTTTTCCCTCTCGTGACATTTGGGAAACAGGGGAGCTTTTAATAGAATAATGACTTCTGGACAACGACAAAGCCATGCCTGATACATTGAACTGGGCGGCGTAATATTACGGACATCAATGAAATATTCACATAGCTGGCAACAGCGTTAACATGGTTACAAAAATTTATAGTAGTACTGCAAAAGCAAGATCTCTCTGGATAACATATGATGTGCAAATATTGATCCATTCACAACAAATGGGCAAATAGACTTCATGGATTTCGATTGTGTACAAAACTTGGGTCGTGAACAATTTTAGCACATATTGATTCCCTTAGTAAGGTGGCACAATACATAGAATATCCTATTTTGTGATATGTGGTCGCCTACCCTTTGAGTGAAATGACCTATAAAAACATGTGGAAATGCACTTAAATTCACCATTAAGCGCAAATATTTACACGTCAAGTTCCTCAAAATTCCTATCCGTGGCAACAGTTGTCATGGTTACGAAAAAATAAATAAAATTAGTGTAAAAGAAAGAACCCGCCGAATTTCTTAAAATAGTGAAATATCATCCAGTTTACATTACCTAGTTAAAAGATATATATTTTTACAGTTTCGCAATAACGGAGATACAGAGTGGGGTTTTGAGCAGTAATGGCAAGGTGGCAAGGTGGCGCAATGCTCAAAATGCCTTATTTCGTAATAAGTCACTCTTATAGGTAATCTAGAGTTGAAGGAATATGACGTCCATGTTTTATGAGTTTAGAAGTACGAAAAAATACATAAACATCGCTATTTAGCGCAAATATAAAAAACCATTAACCCTAGCAACCGTTGTCATGGTTACGAAGTCAACATAGACAAGAAAGATATTGATAGATTTCTTACAATAGAGAAATATCTACCAATTTACATGGCATAGTCAAACGTAATGTGTTCTTATAGTTTCAACAAAAGTGATATAACTAAGGGGATTTTGAGCCGTTTTATCATTTTTTGATGTTGAACGCAAGGTGGCACAATGCTCCAATTTTTTTATTCTATTATAAGTTACTCTTTAGGGCCATCTACACCTGGAGTGATATGATTAATATAGTTTCAGGGTTTTGAAAGATGCGAAAATGAACCTAAAATTCACTATTCACCACAAATATTTACACAAATCTAGCAATATTTATGCCCCTGGCAGCCGTTGTCATGGTTACGGAAAACCAACATAAAACTAGTGCAAAAGAAAGAACTCGATAAGTTGGTTACGATAGCGAAATATCATCTGCTCCACATCACATAGCCAAAAGTTATATATATTTTTGTAGTTTCGTTATAACTGAGATAGAAAGTGGGGTTTTGAGCAGTTCTAGCAACTTTGGACTTTTACCGTAAGGTGGCACAGTGCTCAAAGGATCCTATTTTGTAATATGTTACTCTTTGGGGAACCCGCACTTGGAATAATATGACTTACTTGTTTCTGAGTCCACTATGCACGCAATAGGGCATGTTGAAAATCGCTATGAGCACAATGTTTGCCCAAAGTCCAAGAAACGCATTCCCCTGACAACCGTTGCCATGGTAACGATAAATCTCACATAAGACAAGTGCAAATGAAAGACCTCCATGGATAACAGATGATGTCCAAATATCAATCGATTCGCACCCCACAGTCAAAAGATATGCTGATTTGATGTTTTGCAACATGCTAAAATTGCTAGAATTTGGTGGCTGAAAAGACCCCCCACCCCCCTGACAAATCTGGCTGTAGCTCGAAACTGATACCACAATTTGAATGTACTAACTACTTGGCGATGATCTTCAGCCATCTGGCAGCCAAAGTGAACAGTAAGTTCTTGTATGTAAAGTGAGTTGAACGAGACCACTTTTTTCTGGGGTCAGCTCCCGTACTAATATATAGCCGTTGCAAATCGAAACTCGTTTTTTGTCTACGATTCCATGACAACGCATGTTCTCTTTTACATTGTGGCGCCTGTGTGTCTGTTCTTCAAAACATTCTGCACGCTTTTTACTCGAAAAGGGCTTGCGTTGCATAGACAGAGAACGAGTTTTCCAGTTATCGATTTGCAACAGCTATCATCACAAGCGGTCGCAGCGGGGGGGGGAATTTCCCCCCCCCCCCCCCCCCCCCATAAGCTATCTAATACTGATGAGCTTGAGACTTTATTTATTATATTATTTAAAACAAAAAGATGGAATTCTACATTATTTTACTCAAAAAGGGTGGTGGATATCCACCAAATCCACCCCCTGTATCCGCCCCTGCATTTGTTCCTATCGTTGCCGTCGTGGTTTTGGGGATGTTTCAAAATTTCTCGCTTCCAAAGCGCTTGAAGCGGAGATCTCCATAACTACTGTAAGGCAAGTACATGTAAGTCTGTCTTGTTTCTCTTCTTGTCTCTCTGGGTAAGTGGCTAATTATGCACCACTCAATTGACATCCCTGCACCCCGATTCGCGCATTAGCGGGGCATTAGCGGTGATTTCGTACAAAATTCACCCTATATCAGTGCTCCGGTGGTTGGGACATGCGTTTCTTTCACAGCTTTCACCAGTGCATGGAGCGGGAAAGTCACTCTTGGTCAGCAGATTCATAGCGGGGGAGTCACGCGAAGAACGACGAAGATACATGTACATACTATTTTCGCTGAAGATGATGTTGTGCAAAGTAAGAAACAACTTAAATACTTTGAAAAAGCTGTAATAGCTGGAAATTTCAAAGAACTAATTCGAAAAGGTAAGCAATGTGATTGAAAGTTGGCTTCTTATTTATTGCAGAAGCGCTTGGAAATTCCATGGAGCTTCCATGGGGATCTGAATGTATAAATGTAGCAGCGGATATGTTGATCGTACGGTTCTCCGTAAGTACTGCTGTTTTAATTCATTGCTGTGGTGCTTATGCTGTTGTTGCTGCTGTTGTTGATCTTCAAACTGCATTTGGTGTTCACCAATAGAACTAAAAATGTAAGAGGTGTTTTCTGGGTTGCAGTGAGCAAGAAACACAAATGACCTTCCTCAACTCCTTATATCTGTGGAGTTGTAATTGACTGAAGAAAACAGTAGTTAAGTTTATTACGTGTAAACACAAGAGTCAGAGATGTAGCCAAGAACTACTGGGAGTTAGGCGATACATACCAAGAAATCACTCAATAGATCACAATGCCCGAGTGGGAGACCTCGCCCAGTATTAAATCATAACTTGTTTCTTGTTAGGAGCCTGTTTGTAGCTACTTGCGTTTGAGCGTAAACCATGGACGCCTTAATTTCGTGTTTGTTCAAGTTTGAAAAAGTTACGTTTCCAACAAGAAAATGTTTCTAGGTCACTTTCAGACCAAAATATGACAGCCCAAGGAAAAGGCAGATTTTCAATGCAGCACACATCCATGCAGGGTGGCGAGCCAGACGACCCCACGTGGGTACGTGCTGTTTGGAAATCTGTGCACTGATTGGCCGTCATTGTTTTCTTTTGGTCTGGTTTCCTTTGGAAGCGTCCTGAAAGCGACCTAGAAACATATTGTTCCCCGTTGGAAGTTTAACTTTTTCAAACTTGAACAAACATGCAAAGTGTCATCGTTGTACGCTCAAATGCAAGCAGCTGTATATTGAGGTGAACCAGCCCAGTAGCGGGTTGATATCTTTTGTTTTCTTTTCCCTGGGGGACACAAAAGACAGAGGTGGAGGTCAAACGTCCATGCCTGCAGTGCCTTTCAAGATGGAAAACTGTGAAAATGTTATCTCCTCACATTGTTTCTGATTCTACAAGTTGGGTAAGCAGATAAACAGATGTCTTTAGATTGCCCAAAACAGACAGCAACAAACTCTGAAAACAATGGAAATGGTCCAAACGACTCCAGAAAAGCAGCCGAAAAGCGCCATGGCCTCGAGAACTTGTTGTCGCCAAGTGAAAGTGATTTATGAAGATATGTATTTGAAATTAAGTTTAAATGAGTTTGGTAGCTACGGATGGATTAGGAAATCATAGAGGATTTACACAAAACCACCAGGACTATGGATGAATTTGTTTCTCATTTGATACACGGATAAATCACATGAAGTTCGCATCAAACAATCCAAGCAGGTAGGCAAAAATGAAAGTTTGTCAAACATAGGTACAAGGAGTCCGAAAACCCAGAGCAAAACCTCCGGGATTTACTCCGGGATTTACTTATTTATTCTAGGTTGACATGAACTTTTCGATTCTTTTTCCCAGTTGTGTGTATACAATTACAACTACAATTACAATTACAATTACAATTACAACTATACAACTACAGAAATTTGTCACCTACATGTAATAGCTTATTGAGAATTGAATCTTGTTTATGTGGAAAATTGTTTTGCAGTATGGGGAAAACTGTATGCAACAGAGTTCAATTGGACAAAAAAACAGCTATCAAGTACTTAATTTACCGTCTTTTAAAACTTCTGTTTCTCAGTTCTTTCATCCAGAAACAAAGAACAGAAGGAGCATATAAATGTTTCTCAACCCTATTACATATCTATTAATAATAATAATAATAAATTGCATTTATATAGCGCTATTTCTACTATATATTCAATATCGCTTTACAATATTACTTTTAAAAAAACTAAAATAGACTAAAGTAAAGTAAAACGAAAATAGGGTAAAAATCCATACATCCATATGCTATAAAAACAATAAAAGTAATAAAAAGGGGAAATCAGTAAAAAGCATCTCTAAAAAGGAATGTTTCAATAGCAGACTTTAAAATGTTGAGTGATTTAATATTCCTCACATCCTCGGGTAGGGCATTCCACAAAGATGGGGCACTGAAAGAGAATGCCGTTTCACCATAGGTCTTAAGGTTACGACAAGGTTTCACAAGCAAAGATTTAGAGGAGGAACGAAGTGATTTTGTAGGGACATATGGTTTAAGAAGTTCGGACAAGTAAAAAGGTTGTATGTCATTCAATGCTTTAAAAGTTAAAAGTAATATCTTATATTCGATACGCTCAGAAATAGGTAGCCAATGTAGGTCATATAGAATAGGGGTAATGTGTTTGTGTTTTCGAGTCCCCGTTAAAGGGGCACTCGCACGCTTAATTTTTGTACCACCTGTCAAAAAATAAGTCTAATTCTAGACACCAAACATACATTTCAGTTTACCGGAATAACCAAAATAACAGTCCAGGTTTGTTAAATGACCTTTTAACTGTTAAATCAATAAAACTCTATAGTGTTTTTATCTATTATCAAGAGGATGGAATTGGATTGCGATTTGAATTATTTGCTTGTCAGGCAAGCGTGCGAGTGCCCCTTTAAAAGTGGTGCAGCAGAGTTCTGCACATACTGCAATTTCTGGATTTGAGTCTTGGGTATACCAGATAGGAGGGAGTTGCAGTGGTCGAGTTTAGACGTTACAAAGGTGTGAATGAGCGTTTCGCAGTTCTTCAGGGAAATGAATTTCCTTATTTTGGCGATGTTATGAAGATACGGTGGCCCAAAAGTGTCACGGCAATTTTAAAGTGCCCACGGCAAAGTCAAAGTGTTCGCGGCAAACTCGAAGTGCTCACGGCAAACTCAAAGTGCTCACGGCAAACTCAAACTGCTCAAGGCAAACTCAAACTGCTCACGGCAAATTCATCTTGCTCACGGCAAAACTGAAAGTGCTCACGGCAAATTCAACTTCGAGAATACCCTCGGGACGAGATGCGATGGCGTGACCGATCCGAAGACCGAAGGGTTTGCCGGGTCAAAAATGGCCTCTGAAGTGGTCAGCGGCCGTCACCCTGAAAACTACCCAGAAGTCCATTGGAGGTGGGCTTTTGTGGCGGGAAAGCATTTTAGTCTTCTTCAGCTATAATATAGGCCATTTTCGAGATGTTTCGCAGAAATTGTGGAGGCGAATTGCTTATTAACCAGCGATTCTGTACGAAATGTGGATGTGGTAAGTCCTTTATTCAACACTATTCAAATATTATTTGCAGAAACGGCTCGGATGATGGATTTTCTACGATGACTATCGATCGCGGGAAGGTTTCAAGTTTTTTAGTACTCTGAGCTGTGTCCACTTTGGCCTTGGGAAAGGCTTATCTTTAAATAGCAGGGTATGCTAGTTTCTTGTTTGAAAGGAAACAAAAGATATGTTTACAGTAGTCAAATATGTGAATGGAAATTAGTAAACAAAGGGACCACGAAAGGGAGCATCAGCAGGCCTGATATTTCTCTAACTATAACTTAAGCTTAAGGTAACTTAACTTATAATTAAGTTATCTGCTATTTTTGTGTCTTTGAAAATCTTTCAAATTTTGCATGTGACTAGAGAGAATACTAAGTTAACTTTCTGAAAACGATTTTTAAAACCAGTAAAAACTGCCTTTAAAAACCACCATGTTCAGCTCTAAATCACTAACTAACGGGATTAAAAAACTTAATGTCTACCAGATAATATTCAAGTTTACTCATTTTTCTACAAACTGTTTGGATATTCTGACTTAAGTTACTTATCAGCACCAGAAAACACCAAAACAATTTGAGTTTTCATTAAGCGAAATTGATTCTCTTGTAACAAGGAAGGTTAAAGAGTGTTCTTCACTCCTGCTGTGCTTGTTCTTTCAATGAAATTGTGACATGTTAGGTGATCGGATTACATATTAACCTTCTGCTTGTATTAGAGGCTGCATCGGTGAAGATTTTGCTCTTCTGTAGGGAGGAGAAGGGATGTTTTTGCTCAGAATAAAAACAAAATGGCAGATGAGACCTTTGAGAGCAACAAGATGAGTTTGCGTCGACTTTGTAAGATAATTTTTGGAATTAATGCAAAAAGAAAAACATCTGCATTTACATAGCATACTCTAGATATGTTAATTTTTTTCTGTCAGTTTTCATTGTTTCTTCACAATATTTGGCATTAATATTGAGGACATAAGCTTACATGTGTACAATCGTAGAATTGTAAGAGTTATTACAAAAGCAGAAAACCACCCAGAAAAAAATTAAATTAAAGATACAAAAGGGGATAAGACTATGATTGTGTGGATTTATATGGAGAGTATATTCCCATCATCTGTTATTATTATACTGTATACAGAGCTTACTCTAGTTTACTCTGTATACAGCATATAAAATACAGAACTTACATTGATACAGACAAATTAAGTGTGCAGTAGTTCTTGACGATGTCTTCTAGCGCTTCACAAGGCAGTATCTGAATCATACATCTAACAGTGTTACTATTGTTTTGCAGTGGCTTTAAAAACAGAGTGTACTTTTGGCTCTGCTCTTGTTAGTGATCCAACTCCAATCAGTGGTACATTTGGTAGAGTGAATAGCCTTGACACATACAAGAGGATGAAGGGTACGCAATGGAAGCAGAGTGTTTCAAAGAAGGGGAAGAGGGCATGTGAAATGCAAAGTGAAGGGAATCAAGAGGTGATGGTTTTCATTGGCCTCGCAGAGTGGAACGAGAAGCAATGTGCTCTCAAAAAGAAATTTGGGAAGAGGCTGGCTCTCAAAGTCAACCGGAAAGACCCCCATCAATTTTATTAGAAAAGGCCATGACAAAGTGGGGAGCTTTCCATAAAGATTGCTTTTACAGTGATGAAGAGTATGTTTTGCTCCTGGAAGATTTAACAGAAGCTGTTTTTCTACCTGGATCTAATAATAAGGAATTCTTTACACTTGATCGATACAAGGAGGAACTTGGAAAAGATTTTAAGAGAATAACATTGTACATAGCTACAAAGGCAGACTACATAGAGGGAAGTGAGAAACACAGTGACAATAAGTCTGATTGTGGTGACACATTTATCCAAGAAGTCGAAATCAATAAACCAAGCACAAGCACTGCAAGTGGAAGTACCTGTGAACAGGTCAGCAGAGACCATGCCGTGGCACTGGCCCTTCAAACATCTCTTGACAACGATGATGAAGGGGATGTCTTGGTGACTGTGCTAGATGAGAAGACAGCGTTGCACCCAACTGGCACTTTTCATGACCATGCGTCAGTTGTCAAATACTTGGAGAGGCAAGTTGTCAATGATTGCCAACTCTTTCTCACCTTGAGGAGAGGATTTTGTTTAAGTAGATTATTGGCGCTTTGGCAGCGAGAAAGAAAAAGAAAGGCAGTATTTAATAAAGTGACTATTAAGTACCTAGGAGAGGAGGGCATAGATACTGGGGCGATTGCCAAAGAGTTTTTTACCAAATCGATAAATACAATTGATAAGGAAGGGTTTCCCAATGGGAGCCTATTATTCTCAACCTTGTTTATACAGAATGGGGGATACAGAAGTATGGGTGAAACAGCTGCAGCCAGCATTGCCCAAAATGGTCCTCCCCCTTGCTTTTTAGAGGAAGTAGTGTACAACAGCCTATCCAATCCAAACGTGGATCTCAGGAGACTTGACCCAGTACATCACTTGACCCAAGATCCATTGCCTCTTTCTGAGAAAGAGCAGCTTGAAGCAATCAAAGAAAATCACAGGTGCCATCAAGAGAGAGGCAATGGATGACATTACTGGGTCTGTAGTTATAAGTATCATGAGCCGGAGAATGCTTGCTCTTGGAGAGTTCATGGAGGGCCTGAATGCTTATGGACTCAAGGACATCATTTTGAACTCCCTCAGGCATGCAAAGCCTTATTTGTCAAGGGGCAACTTGAGGAGGCAGATGCCAACTATGTAGTAGGCCTCTTTAATCCAGACTTCTCTGAAGCTGGGAGCTCTGAGATGGCAGCAGAAGAGAATGTTCTGGATCATTTTCAGGACTTTCTTTATAGCCTGGAAGATGAAGAAGTCAAAGGCTATGTTGCTGCAGTGGCATGGAATTATGACGAGGAAGATGCGTTCAACAATGAAGACTCTTCTCGCAGCACAGCTGGTGAAAGGTATGAAGAAGCAGAAATGAGTGCAGCTGGAGTTCTTCAGTGGCTGACAGGCCAGCGTCACAAGGATCTCCCTGACAGTAACCTGAAAATCACGGTTAAGTTTATCCATAAATGTGAGACCTTATATGGAAAGCACAAAGTATGCTACCCTCAGGTAGGGGCATGTGGAAAGGAAATATCATTACCAGTTTCTCACATGTGCACATATGCTCAGTTCAAAGAAGTTTCCTTCTGGCATATTGCAAAGGCCAGGCATTTGCGAAGCATTAGAAATTGTCTGGTTCTTTAAATGACCTTTTAAAGTCACAAAGTTCAGATTATTGTCGACAGAACCAGTAGAACCTCACACTTGGTGGCAGTGACATGGTAGACATTCATAAGTCTATTGTATTGCATACCATTTTTGCTGAATTGGGTGCTGTTAACACCAATCTGCTGTGTTTTATGCACAATTTGCTTACCATTTCCCCACTACAGTGATTTTATGGGAAATGAGATATTATTGGTGTGAATATTTTCTGTTGTTTCACAAACAATGAGACAAAAAGTGAAGAATGAATTACAATGATACACTGTGTTCTGTGAGAGTAAAAGTAGTTGTACTTAAAACTCACACAGATGCCAGACCATTCACTGAGGAAAGGAGTTATCTAAAAATAGGACTAGGTTTCCACATTATCTCAATACCATGTATGTAGCATTAATTTATAAATTTAGACATTTTGCCATTGTGTTGATATTGATAGTTTTACCACACTTTGATTTGAAGCACAGCAGATGCGAACATTAAATAATTATTTAATGCTGTTGAAATTAGTTATATATCCTCACTTGGTCCTATTGTGCTCCATATGATATAAGTTATGGGAAGGAGACCTGGCGAAGCTCAAAAAGGCAATTACTGGCAAAGAGGGAGGGTTGGTGGGTGAGCAAAAGCTGGCTCCACCAGGCCTCTAGATGAGCACAATAAGGCACTAACCACAGACATACTATTCCCATATGCAGACCTACACCAGGGTCGTCATCCTGGCGCTACGATCTCAAAACCAACTGAATTGATTATGTAAATTATATCTTATATGTCGCACACTATTCCCAAGTGAGAATAGTTAATAGTTATATATCCTCACTTGGTCCTATTGTGCTCCATATGATATAAGTTATGGGAAGGAGACCTGGCTCCGCCCTATTGACACTTATAGTGTTAGATACCTTCCCATCCTAATCCAACCCATAACTCAAAATATCCTAAATCCCCTCCAACCTTATTCCCTATACCCATAACTCAAAGCCTCTCTTGACCACTCCCATAACTCAAAACCCCTCTCGACCACACCCATAACCCAAAACCTCTCTTGACCACACCCATTACTCAAAAACCTCTCGCGACCACACCCATAACTCAAAACTGCTCTTGACCACACCCATAACTAAAACAGGTTTTGGGCATACCAATAACTAAAAACCTCTCTAGGACATACCCCTAACTCAAAACCTCTCTTGGACACACCCATAACTCGAAACTTCTCTTGGACACATCCGTAACTCAAAACCTCTCTAGAACATACCCATAACTCAACAAAACCTTCTTGAACGCACCCATAACTCAAAACCACTCTTTGGCATACCCATACATGTCTGTCCGGTGACACTCAGGGGCCAACGAAAGGCTGGGTCCCATAATGAAAGCTGCACAAAGACAGATCCCTAAACCGGCTCCTCTCGTTTGCCAACCTTTCGTTGACCCCAAGGTCCGAACCCGGTCCGGAACGAGAGGCTGCACTGAGGAGAGAGCCCCCTCAAGGTCAACGAAAGGAATCACGGAATCCAATGAAATAGTGAAAGCGAGCGACTATGCGATACAGTACACTATATTCCCTTTTTTTTTTTCTTCCTCTATCATTTTCCTTTCTTCTCCTTTTATTCCTTTTTTTCCATTATTCCTTCTCTCTTTCTCCGTCTCTTTGCTTTTCTTTTTCCTTTTCCCCTTTCTTTATCTTTTCCTTTTCTCCGTTTCCTTTTTTCTTATTTTCTTTACTCTCTTTCCGTTTTTCGTTTCCCTTTTTTTCTTTCATTTTCATTTTCCTTTATTTTCCTTTTCCTTTCCTTTTTCTCCTTTCCTGCCGCGCGTATGGAATGCGCCATCCACCGTTATCTCTCTTACCCACGAGACCCGAAGTCCCGCCGCGCGTACAAAAAGCGCCATCTATCCTAATCGCTATGACCCGCGAGACCCGAAGTCCCGCCGCGCGTATGAAAAGCGCCAACTCCTTTATCCCTCTTTGACCCGCGAGACCCGAAGTCCCGCCGCGCGTACAAAAAGCGCCATCTATCCTCATCTTTATGACCCGCGAGACCTGAAGTCCCGCCGCGCGTATGAAATGCGCCATCCACCGTTATCTCTCTTACCCACGAGACCCGAAGTCCCGCCGCGCGTACAAAAAGCGCCATCTATCCTAATCGCTATGACCCGCGAGACCCGAAGTCCCGCCGCGCGTATGATAAGCGCCAACTCTTTTATCCCTCTTTGACCCGCGAGATCCCAAGTCCCGCCGCGCGTTTCCTAGGGAACATGTGAGTGATAAGACGTAACGCACATAATAAGACACATTATTACGACGAGGTATTACCAGAATAACATACAAAAGCCAGCGTACACATAAAGTGAGCCTAACGTTAACTGCAGGCGACTGACAATAAAACCAACACAAAACCCAGTGAGTCGGGCCTCCAGCAAAAACGCGGACAAACACACAGGAGCCACAAAACCGACAAACTACAGAACAAACAGAACACATAAATGCACACAACGGTACGTACAAAAAGGCCCTATAATCTGCAACCAACAGACATCCATATTTCCATGTATAGGCGCGAAGAGCAAACGATATACTGATGTTGCAATCCAACATGTAAACAAGTTACTAGCACCCCGGATAAAAGTTCATGACGCTGATAAGGAAATGTGACACAGGAACGTACAACCTACCACACTAAATATACCTCGTTTACTTCTACTTTTCCCGGAGCGGTAGCCGAGTTCTGTTCCGGCGAGTTTCTTTATGAACGACGAAAGATGCCAGAAACAAGTAGAGCTCGTGAGAGTGGAAATGCCCGAAACACCGACAGGAGACGCGCGTGGTCGTAATCTTGCGTAATAACTGGCCAAACTCCAACGAACCCAGGACGGTTTAAGAACGAGTGAAATGCGACAGGCAAAGCACATGGGTTCCACTGGAAACCTATAAAACAAAATAGAACAAACTCCGGCTTTAAGCTAATAGCCGAATAAACATAACTTGAAGCACATTACACAACTTCGAAAAAGCACCAAGCCAAGCAACCACAAGCCAAGCTAAAACAGCACCAAATAATACTTAACTCGAACTTACGGGAAAGGAGAGGGGATGTAAACGAAGAAGGAGTAGACTTTTATTCTTGAAGGTGGATTTGAAGGAAGTCTTGACCGTATTGAGGAGCGTAACCAGAAGCGGCATCTAGCGTGAGATCTCAAAAACAACTGAATTGATTATGTAAATTATATCTTATATGTCGCACACTATTCCCAAGTGAGAATAGTACTTCGATGAGAGCACCATAATATTACATTCAAAATTTTCATAGTTACCGTTTAGATCTAGATGAAGATTATAGTTCAAATGGATTGATTTTTATAATAATACTAGTGTATGATTGGACAACAAATTATGATCTAGACTTTAATGTGTGGTAGAGTGGGGTTTATCAGTCTGTAAACAATACTGCCAGAGTTTATTACATAGTGTCTTCTATTATGTAGTCGTAATCAAGCAAAAAGAAAGGAATGGAAATGAGAGCATTTCATTGTTCACACTTATTTGTTTGATATCTACTTGTACAGTAACACTATCTGCGATGAAGCGTGATGCTACAACAAGGTTTTGAAAAGTTTCAAAACTTTGTTAATGAGGATCATATTTCATACTGAAAATGTTGAGTTTCTGTCACGTTTTCACAAAAAAAATTGAATAATAAAAAATGAGTACCTTTCTTGTCAGAAATTTACAGAATCTGCAAGTTTGCTTTGAATTTGGCAAACAGGAAATGAACGTTACACATCCCTCCACATGCAGTTTATTAACGAAACAAAAATGTTTTGATTGATGATGGTGTCAGGCACAGAAACTTGCAAATGGCAGTATCTTGTAGGACAAAGAAAGAGGGTTGTCCAATACTCTGACAAATTTGTGCAAGGCATTGTCTAAAACAATGGAGTGAAATGGAGTGTATTATAGAACGAGGCTAAACAATGGAGGAGAACAATAGCATGCATAAATTTGTCAGAATATTGGGCTAGTATGAGCATTCTCAAAGGCATGTTTAACGTTTTACATTAGTTGATTTAAGACAAGAAAAAAGACATTGAGATAATATATTCAAATCAAAGTTACCAGTATTGTTGGATATACTCAGCTGTGGCAAATATATTAATCCAAGCCATTGCCAACAGTTTTGTTACAATTGATTTACCATGATGCCGTCATTTTCCAATGTTATGCAAATAAAATTTACAGGAAAAGCATGAGACTGTGTTGTAGAAATTTTTAGGTAAATCACATTTTGAGGGGAAGGTACACTTATTTGACAAAATATGATTTCACAAAAAATAAAATAAAAGAGAGCCAGGTATGGACTATCAGAAAA
This sequence comes from Scolanthus callimorphus, assembly GCA_033964015.1. Lineage (NCBI taxonomy): Eukaryota > Metazoa > Cnidaria > Anthozoa > Actiniaria > Edwardsiidae > Scolanthus > Scolanthus callimorphus. The sequence continues at coordinate 30,065,071 of CM066913.1, forward strand.
GTGCAGGGGGAGGGAACAAATTGGCTGGCATGTATGTTTTTCTTGCCCAATAAGTGATTATATATTATTTATTTGAACTGATGCATTAATGTATGGAGCAGGTTGTGCTTTGCATAGCATAACCAGATGGAAAATATTGTATACCAACAAGTCTTTCAAATGCTGGGGTATTAACTACACATGCGCAAAAGGTTATTAACCAATATTGTCCAGTTCAGTTCTAGAAAATATCCCCCCCCCCCCCCCCCCCACACACACACACACACAAGGGTGTTGAAAAGTGACCCCCTCGCCCCTCTGGAATTTCCAAAGGAAAATACCGTATTTGTATGGAAGAAATCAGTTAAATTGGTCCCACCCCTCTGGAATTTCCAATACCTTTTGTGTGTGTGTGTGTGTGATGGTGGGAGGGGGGGGGTATTTTCTGGAACCACACATTTTATGAAATAAACATCAGTGAAATGCCAAGGTATCTTGTGAAAAAAAGTGATATCTTCACATTGTGAAGAGAGCAGATATGACTTTTATCTTCACTTTTCTGAGTGAAGATGACACAGCTTTCTGTTTTTCAGATTTCGTAGCATAAATATCGATTTGAGAAGTTTTCCAGGGTGGCACTGAATACAATGCATTGCTGTTGACCTTGGAAAATCTTTGAGGTTAATCAATATGTACTGTCATTTGGAATGTTTCGTTCATAACGAAAACAAGTTTAAGATAAACAGGTTTCTAAATCAGTTAAGTAATTTAATTGAGATGCTAATTTGATGACATAATAATAGAATAAATCTCAGACTTGAGGAACTAATGGATGTTTGAGACACGCTATCCGGTATGTATCTTTTATCTGTATTTCAGTCATTGAGAATTGTAAACTGATTGATATTAATATAATTCATAGGTTTCGAACTTCACTTTCGCCGCTATACTGTATGATTGGAAATAAATAATGGGCAATATACAGAAAGTTGTGATCGTGGGTTTGTACCATAGCTAAAATCCATTCCTCAACGATACATTCGAAACCGGGACCAACCCCCTCGATTGGTACTGGATTGAGAGCAAACAGAACGTGGCTGATTGGATCACACGAGGCAATTAATCTAAAAAGCATATGGCAAGTCGGTCCTGATTTCCTTAGACTTCCTGAACGGGAATGGCCAATTTACAAACCTAACAATCAAACAGAACTTCCTGAAAGCATCAAAACAGTCTTCATCACTCAAGATAAGACCCAAGATAGTCTGGAAGAAAGAATCAACATTAACAAATATTCAAGCTACAAGAAGCTGATAAAAGTTACCGCAAGGGTATTATCATTGTACAACAAAGAACCACACCCAAGTTTAAAGAACGCCACTCGACCGCTAACACCCGCAGATATCGACAGAGCAGAAACGTTTTGGATCAAGAAATGCCAAGACACGATGAATACAGACATGAAGCGAGGAAAGTTCAAGAGACTTTGCCCTAAGGTTCGCAAGGATGGAATAATTGTTGTCGGAACTCGTGCCGAGAAATGGCTGGAAATGAGTTACAACAAGAGCGAAGTTATCCTGTTACCTTACGAACACCCTTTTTCGCGATTATACGCAGAACATGTCCATTGCAAAGGCCACCATGGAGTATCAACCTCTGTAAGTAAGATCAGAGAAAGATTCTGGATTACTGACATTCATCGCATGGTAAAGTCAATCAAACACAACTGTGTGATTTGTAAGAAGTTGGATAAGAAAGTACAGATGCAAGTAATGGGAACCTTACCAGAAGAACGACTAAAACCAACCCCACCATGGCACAACACGGGCATTGACTTATTTGGACCATACAAAATCAGAGACGAAGTTAAAAAGAGAACATTTGGGAAATGTTACGGTGTAATCTTCAATTGCATGAGTACAAGAGCGGTACACTTGGACATAGCTCCCGATTACAGCACGGAGAAGTTTTTACTTGTGCTAAGACGCTTTGCATCAATCCGTGGATATCCTTCTAAAATATTTTCCGACAACGGACCACAGCTGGTTGCCGCAAACAACGAACTTAAAATCATAACGAAGAACTGGAATTGGGATGACCTGAAAGAGTTTGGAGTGACTGAAGGTCTACAATGGGAATTCTCCCCTGCCGATGCTCCTTGGTATAATGGTACTTCAGAGGCACTAGTAAAATCTGTGAAGCGAGCTATTAGCATAGCGATAGGAGAGAATGTGATGACCTTTTCAGAGCTACAAACTGTATGTTTCGAGGCAGCGAATCTCGTAAATGAACGTCCTATCGGAAGACATCCCACGAACCCAGATGATAGCGTATACCTAAGTCCAAACGACTTGTTACTTGGAAGATCGACGACATGCGTCCCTAGCGGACCATTTAGAGAAACCCAAAACCCTCGTCACCGTTACGAATTCGTTCAGAATGTGGTCAAAGGATTCTGGAAAAAATGGACCTGCAACTATTTCCCAAGTCTACTAATACAAGCAAAATGGCATACAAAACAGTGTGACGTACAAACAGGAGACGTCGTCCTTATTCAAGACTCTAATCTAACGCGAGGAAACTGGAGATTGGGAAAAGTCACAAAACCAATACCAAGCAAGGATGGACACATTCGTAAAGCAGAAATCTTGTACAAGAACCCCAAGCCTGGCGAGCCAGTGAAATGCTATAAAGGCAGCGGATATGTAACCGTTGAGCGACCAGTCCAAAGGCTAATAGTAATTGTACCGAAGGACACTGATATCTCGAAATGACTTTGATTATATTCAACTTATTTCTACTAAACTTTTCATAACTCTTTCAGAAAAGGTGGCAGTGTTTCGTTCATAACGAAAACAAGTTTAAGATAAACAGGTTTCTAAATCAGTTAAGTAATTTAATTGAGATGCTAATTTGATGACGT